>JAPQVY010000001.1:21880000-22525000 GCA_028535165.1 Quercus tomentella | reverse complement strand
TATATAGAGATTTGTGGAGCTCAAAGTCAGATTTTGCAAACACTCAATGTCAAAGAAGTCTGCGCCAAACCCTGAGAAGAAAAGGGTGCTCATAAATATATCATGCTGTCAGAAAGAAAATATTACACTAGACTATAGAAAAAATGGCTTATAGGTCTGCACAGAGACACTCAGTGGTTACCTTGGAACCACTACTGCCTGGATTGTCAAAAAATTGTCAGGATGGCCACCGTCAAAGAAGACCAAGGTGGCAACACATTCAACAATGGCTGCGGTCTCCCATTCCAGATTTCTACAATTTCTGACAAGATTTCACAAAAAATCAACCCGCAGAAATCTTCTAAGGACTTTGATGAACAAAACCCAGGAAAATTATCCTCAAAAAGCCCGGCCAGAACACACAGTGACCAAAGGAATAGTTTTTCAAAATCTGCGCAAAACCGGCCTTCATTTCACAAAACTGATATCACAAGGCTGTTAAATGGACTTCGATCTACAAAACCCAGAAATTTCAGGTCCAAAATCCCCGGCACGCGCCCCCACGCGCCGCCACAGAATAGCGACGGTCCGCGGCCTAATCCTTCAAATCTGTGCAAATCTGCCCATGATTTTAGAAAACTGACTATACCATGGTGTTTTACGACCCAAGATCTACCAAACCTGAAAATTTCAGGTCCAGATGCACCGCCACGCGCCTCCAGAAACGCTCCATCAACGAACACGCGCCTCCAGCGCTTACACGCGATTACACGCGCCGGCTCCACTTTCGCACGTGCCACGCGCGGCCACGCGCCATACCTGACACACGCTTCAGTTGGCCTGACGTCACCAATGACGTCATCCTCCACTGGTCTGACCCGTTTGTCCAGATCCGAACCGGACCGACCCGGAAATTTGACCCGGTCCGAACCGCCTTAAAAAAAAAAAAAAAAAAAAAAAAAGAAAAAGAAAAAGAAAAAGAGAAAGAGAGAGAAAATGCTTGGACCAAGCAGACTTTTAACCTTGACCAAAAAATCAAAATTTTCAAAACGGACTTGTCCCACTTGATTTTTCGAGTACATTCCGATTTTGGGACCCGTTTCTTCATTCGAAGTTCAGAAATTGTGCAAACGTCCAATTTCTAAAAAAGTTGACTTTTGTGCAAATATTGACCAGAAAGTCAAAATTTTCAAAACGTACCTGTCCCACTCAATTTTTCGAGTACATTCCAATTTTGGGACCCGTTTCTTCATTCGAAACTCAGAAATTGTGCAAACGTCCAATTTCCAAAAAAGTTGACTTTTGTGCAAATATTGACCAAATGTCAAAATTTTTGAGATGGACCTATCTTGCTCAATTTTTTGAGTACATTCCGATTTTGGAGTCCGTTCCGTCATTTGAGACTTGAAAATTGCAAAAATGACTCAATTTCAAGTGTTCAAAACTTAGGTCCTCAAGAACAAAATTTGAGATTCATCCATTTAATTGGGATCCCCTCAGGGTTATTCTCCAGACTTCATCAAGACTTCCTCTCAAAATACAAATGAACTCTCACAAGTGTGTCTTGAACCTGAAGTTACACTGGGTCACTAATTCAACCCACTATTCCCGTTCGGTACCTACCAGTCTCCAACCTACCATTCTCGTTCAGTGCCTACCGTTCCCATCTACCGTTCTCACCAAAAATTCTCAACCGCCAGTCTCACCAAAAATTCTCAACTACCACTCTCAACTACTAAATCTACCATTCTTCATCTCTCCACTATAAATAGGAGGGCCGGGTTCATCAAGAACTCATCCGAAAAAAAAAAAAAAAAAAAAAAAAAAAAAAACAAACACACTGAATCATAAAATGAAGATTTGCCTCTTTCAGATTTTCAAATCCTCCTTTTCACAACCATTTCTCACTATGATCTCATCATTCTCAACACCTAACAACCGATTTTGCTTCATAATCGGTTTGAGATCAACCCTCCCATGGTTCGGTCGAAACCCTATTTACAACATCATTGCAGTTTTGAGATCCAAACAAACTTTATTTCTCCACTTAACGACCACCTTTGTCCATAAGATTACTCATAACAAGGTCTGCACTTTGGTTCCATGCTTCCTTGGACTTGGTTGGCCAGGAAATCCAAGTCCAGCGGACACACCTGTTCCTAACCTCAGGGCTCCTGTAGTCTCTCTCCAATTGCTTGGTCTTCCAGCAGAAGCAGTGGTTCGGAACAAACAGCAACTTGGCTGGTTTCTAAGACCAGAATCACAAGTTAGCTCCATCTTTCATTTTTCTGTGCTTTTCCAACAAGTGGCAGTAGGTGAAGATGGTAAAAAAGTGTTGGGGTATCCTACAAATTGTTTTCCATCAACACTTAAAACAACCTCCAAGGCGCCAGCTCATCAGAATTCAGCCTTTGGTGCCGGTAAATGGTCACCAATGCCTTATTCCATGTCCCCACCACCGTGGGACCCAAAGGTCATCGTTGCTGGTACCTCGAAACACATTTTCTGGAATTACTCCAACTTAAAATCAGCTTGAAGAATTTCAGAAGGTACTCTTCTGAAATTACTTCAACTTAACGTCTGTCGGCATGGTCCCATCACACAGGCACATTCAATAACTCGCCGCCGGACCTCATTCAGCATGCAGTCAGTCCCATATCCAAAGGTGTACTTCCCAGAGACATCTACACCAGAAGGTCCCCAACATACAGGGCCAGCGCCATGGTGGGTATGTTTCATCCATTCACTTTGCTTCATCTCTATCTTCTTCATTGCCACTACCAGCATACCCAGAATCCATAAGCTTCTGAAATTACCTCAACTTAAGCTGAGTGATACAATTACACATGCGCATTCAACCACTTTCCCACATGTCCTCGCCGTAATCCAAAGCATGTTCCTCCGAGATAACTTCACCAGAACTTCTTAAAAACACAAGCTTAGCCCCATGACTCTGCATGCTGTACCCAACCAACATCTTCACCTCTTCCCCATCTTCTACACCCTGTGATCGCCGCCGACGATCCAAAATACTCTCCTGAAATTACTTCAACTTAAACTATGCTGAGAATACTCGGTCACGCAAGTACATTCAAATACTGGCAGACCCCTTTTCAGTCTCATCAAAGCCTTTCATATGGGTCGGTCTACTCTTCGGAAATTATCTCATCCTTCTGAAAGCTCCACCACCTTCAACAGCTCCGCTACCTTCAACTACTTCACTTAAAGAGTCAAGTACCAAAAATCCATTTTTTTTCGAAACTCATTCCCACACCACACTCCGAGACCGTGTGTGTAAACGAGTCTCGAGGGGGCATTTGTAGAGAGGGAAAATTCCCGACCTATCACAAGCTGACACGTCACATTACCAAGTCCACAAAATACAGCCAATTACAGAACACCATGTATTGTTGCTAGGTTTTGCTATCACTATTCAGAAGCCAACAGAAATTTGCCAAGTGTCATGCAAGAGCCAATCACGCATCAGCGCACGTGTAAGCGATGACTCAGGCAGCCTCGCACGTGTAAGCGATGACTCAGGCAGCCTCGCACGTGTAAGCGATGACTCAAGCAACCTCGCACGTGTAAGCGATGACTTAAGCGGACCAATCAAGCTGTGACATGTGTCACCAATCAAGCTCCGCCACGTGTCGCTCACCCACCCCCAAACTCCTATAAATAGAAGCCTTCCTGAGACATTTAGGGGGACCAGAATTCAAAAGTGAAAAAGCTCTGTGAAGATCAAGCCTCAAAGCCTTCAAGAACTTCAAGAATTTCAACCCCAAAATCGGAGAACATTCGAAGCAGAATCATCCAGATCATCTGCCTAGATCCTAAAGTTCACGGGAATCAAGCCAAAAGTGTCCGAAAACATCAACAAATCACAAATCATTGAAGCTCAACGGATTCAAGCCTCTAAAGCTCCGAAGAACTTCCACCACAAACCTTCGAAGACGAAGAACGCACGAAGAACACGAAGAACGCGAAGAACAAAGGATTTCTAAACAAGCTCATAGCCAGAGATTCATTGTAATTCCGTTTCAGTAATCTTCGATCCATCCCTCAACCAAATTGAAGGATATTTTGTGTTTAAGTCAAATCCACATTACCATAAGTCTAATCAATAAGTTTTGCAAGGAGATCGAATCAGAGGATCACTCTTTTGTAATTCCAGAGAATTGTACCACACAATCATCAATACAAATTCGCATTTGTGAAACTATTTTACTTGTTTGATTTATTTCAAACTAGAAATTTAGTCGCTTACAATGGCTTATCCTTTTTATGTTGTTCCCAACTAAAAATGGTCCAATGGATAACAACAACAACAACAAAAAAAACATAAGCTTCGCCGATATTGTTTGTCTCCACTTCAATCCAGTGCTTCAATCCAAGCAGGTTCTAAATTATTAAAATTAGTCCCTTTATTTCTACTTTCTTTTCTATCTTATTTTGATCAATGTTTTGTTTAAGTTTATATGTAGTTTGGATTTTTTTTTTTTTTTTTTTTTTGAAAAAATAAATTCAAACACACACACATATATTTACGTGGTTTGAATTGTGTTATATAATGATTTTTTGTTTGTACCTGTATAACAACTATATACATCTAGCATATACATAATATGCACAAAAAAAAAAAAAAAAAAAAAAAAATTAATCATCATAATTTTTGTTTAGCCCCCAAGGAGAAATTGATGGCTCTTCTATTCAGTGCAAATGTTAAAAGTCCAAAAAAAAAGAAAATTTTGGTAAGATAAGGCCATTCAAGGATAGTTAAGTAATTAATCGGCCAAAAACTTTGTAACTCAATTTGTATCTTTTAGTATTTCCAATAAAGATATTTAAGGTTTAAATTTTTCCACCTCCAACTATCAATGTATCAAAAAGTTTTTTTTTTTTTTTTTGAGAAAGAGTTTCCATTTATAGCGTCTGCTCCTGATGATAGCTCTTTATCATCAGACAAAAACACCAATCAATTTTTGGTGTAGGCGGGGATTGAACTCCAGAAAACTTTTTTACAAACATGGAATTAGTTTTTCGTTTTAAATTTTTTTTTTTTAATTATTATATTGCTATCATCTAAAGGGAAAATTGAGACCATAAATTTTTTTTTTTCTTAGTTTGTGATCAACTTAGCTTATTTCCGTTTACTAAACGTTTATTTACTTATAACTTAGTCACAATCAATTTTTAGAACTACTCACTTTTTGTTGAAAGTTTATTTATTTATTTACTGAAAGTTGTCAAAAATATAATTCTACCTATAGAAAATGAATTTAAAAATTTATACATTAGTAAATTTATTAAAAATTTAATTAAAACATACTGCTTGAAATTGGTATGTGGTCCTTGATAATTTGCTGGGTTAATTAATATTCAAGCTTCTCAAACATGACATAAGTTTGAAGTTCAACTTTTTAATGGTATCCTTAGTCCTTACCTATATAAATTACAGTTTCTCTCACCAACTTGGCTCTTAAGAAATTTTGAATTTGATCATTTAGCTATAGGGATGAAAAACAAACTTTTTTTAATTCTAAGTAACATTTTTTCCAGCCATTAAAAAAAAAAAAAACAAACTACTAACTCTCTATTCTCCATTCATGATTTTCAGGGATATGATTATTCTTCTGGTGTTTGGCAATTTGAAGGATATGGGTACGTACCAAATGGTACATATGGGGTGTGCATCATGCAAGTGTTTGGTGCTAGCTCTCAGGCTACAACCCTAGCGCTTACAGTAAACAATGGTTCACTTTCTTACTATGGGGGTCCAGTCCTAGTCCCAAACATCTACGATAGATAGTTCCTACTAAATGTAATCCATGACGTTGATGCCTCAGATGTGAAGGTATATATAGATGGGGTTCTCAAGTATGAGGCTGCTGGACATGGGAAAAAAACACATCACTTCAAATGCGGAGTCTATGCACAGAGGAATGATTCATATTATATGGAGTCTCGTTGGAAGGAAATTAAAGTTTTTAAGAAATTTTGATCCTAGATTTTGTTTGTGACATGTATTTAATTAATAAGAGTTTGCTAGAATTAAATAAATTATATAGTTTTGTTTCTTGCTAGATGATCAATATTTGAATACCATATACACAATGATTGTGATGAAAATAATATATTAAGTACTAGGGCAAAAAGTTTTAAATTAGACCATGCTGCCGTTTGACATAATTTGATATATAATATGTTTTTTTAATTCACTTAAAAGAACACAGAAAAAAAAAAAAAAGAGACTAATATATGACTAAAAGATTACTTTATTTTTCACCCCACTATTTCATTATGTAGGTTAACTGAATAGAAATCTGGCATTTATAGATTTGTTCATTGTAAAGGACAAAATTCCTTATCCTAATTGATCCAAGACCAAGAAAGAAGATTATAGAAATGAGCAAATATACATAATGCAACCAAATGAATGATGACAAATTAAAGAGTACGGTGATAGCTAGTTACATGCTTTGAAAGTTTTATTTTGACGTTCAGTGGCATCGAATCTTAAAAATATGCTAAATGTATAACTTAAAAATTCTGGGTGAGAGAGTTCAAGCAAGCAAAGAAGGGTTCACATTTTGTGTTAAATTATTGAAGTATTTTATTAACCACGTCTGAAGGTGGAGTTTTTTGTCACATTAGCTCGGCCCAATATGTGTGTAGAAGGAAAAAAACACACAAACAAACAAACTTGGCCCATTTATTTGTAGGCTTGTAGCCCAGCTCGATTTAGAAATAGATAAGTTTTAAAAAAAGGTGGCCCATGCAGGTCTCGAACCTGCGACCTTCGCGTTATTAGCACGACGCTCTAACCAGCTGAGCTAATAGGCCAGTTGATACTTACTAGAACAAATATATTAATAAACCAAAACACACATTTTCTGTAATAGAAATTAACAATGAAAATTGATGCTCAACACATTACATATCCATATTTAAGGACCTCTGATAGATCAACGCTACAAGCATCAGTTACAAACAAGACGACTTAAAAATAATGCCAAAACCATAATATAGAACTTAAAAAAAAAAAAAAAAAAACCAAACGAGACAAACAACTTTTTATTAGAGATATCAAATAAAGGCGGTGGAACTCTTGGGACAAATTTAGTGAAACTAGTCTTCTTAGCCCTCAATCAGAGAGGGTGGTGGCAATGTTTGACCAATGGTATTATCATCATCATCATTAGAAGCGTCACAAAAGCCAAGTAGAATATCACCTTCTTGCTCAGTGAAGCCAAGTGAACCCATCATGGCTGGCCAACACTCGTGATGTATAATTCTTATAGCGTGACAACAATTGAGTCCAAGATAGGTCTCACCATTGAGGAAGAACATGATGACTTCTCCAGTACAAGATTGAAGCTCAAATAAGGAATCCCAACAGTTATTTTGGTTGTCCAATTGTAAGCGAGTTGCTAAGTTTGAGTGAGTGTTAAGAGGCCTTGCCATGGCTAAGAAGGCCATGGAAAATGCTAGAAAAAGTGTGAGAAAGAAGTTAAAAGAGTAGGCCATGAGATTGAAAGAGATAGAGGGAAATGGGATTTGAGAGAATGGATATTGGTATGTACTCAAATGGGGCTAGGGTGGTTGTAATATATATACATGAATTTTGTGCATGAGAAAAATTAAAAGACTTGAACGGGTGCAGAAGTGGGGAGGCCAAGAGGTATAGTAACTTATAAGAGGAATTTAAACAGTTTAGATGTTATAGCATATGTAATGACCATCTACATTTATGCTCTATGCCTTTATATGAATGAATTGATTAGCATCCCCTTTTAAAAAAATTAATCAATATGTAAATTAATACAGAAAATGAGTTTACAGGCAATGTTGTTGCTATGTTGATCCTAGAGTAGAGTCACATAACTTGTATCGTTGTCCGGTCAAAGTTTTTTTTTTTTTTTTTTGGTGAGAAGAGTCCAGTCAAAGATTTTGATTGAACCAAAATTGATTTGAAACAAAGTCCTGATCACATTAAGTTCGTGGGCTTTTAGTAGGCTTAAAGCTCCTTGGACTCTATCTCATCCACAATTTTTTTATGGTTCTTTTTTGGATCTCCAATCCATACTGTATCAAAATTTGTCATAATCCTTTTTGGGCCTTCAATTTCATAACATACTAATCACCTTCTTCTCAAAAAAAAAAAAAAAAAAAAAAAATTCATAAGATACAAAATTTCTCTGTCCAAATTTTGAACCCAATACCTTGGCAGAGGAACATCGTTGAGTCTGAATTACACGACTAAGTAACAAATATTAAGACCCTTTGCACATAAAAAGTATTTATACAGTTGTGCTTCACCAAAAAAATAAGATCACATATATTTTCTATACACTTTGTACCAAGCTGGTGGAGTTTCCAAATCAGTGTTACGCTAACAAGTCCTTTTTTTTTTTTTTTTTTTTGAGAAAGTTTCAACCTATGCGTCTATTCCTGATAATAACTCTTTATTATCAGACCAATACACTAATCAATTTTTGGTGGAGGCGAGGATTGAATCTCAAATCTCTTATACAACCATCAGAGACTTTACCAATTGAATTAACTGGAACCCATGCTAACGAGTCTTTCTTGGGACAACAAAAGTTAAAATATTACTAAATTAATCTACCTCCTTATATATGTACTATTAAAAGACTTGTCGGACCCACAGGCCAATTTTTAAAGTGGTTGTAGGAAATCAAATTGTGGTCCCCCAACGGTCGCTCTCTCACAATAACACTCCCGTAACTCGAACCCATGACTTTGGCTCTGATACTATTTGTCAAACCGTGAACTGTGTCATTCCACCTCAAAACCAATTGGTGATAAGAAAGACACATTCAAATATTTTATGGCCTTCGACATCACACCACACAGGCCTGTTTTTAGAATGGTTATAGGGAGTCAAATTATGGTCTCTCAACAAAACTTAAATTTCAAATGATGGTGACTAGTATGTTTATGTGTGAGGTGATAAATTAATTTGGTAATGCTGTGAAATTGTTATGAATTTTTGCTATGTTTCGTAACTTTATTGTAAAATGAATCCATCTCAAATGGATAAATGATTTTTTTTTTTTTTGCTTTTGTAATTTTAATTGTGAATTGTTAAAATAATCATGTTGTAATCATTAGATTTATGTAGAAACTCGAAGTACATCTCTTCATGTAGTAGCATTATGGAAAAATATGAGATAAGTAATATTGCAATCATCAGCTCAATTAAAATTTACTCAACCAAACAAAAGCATGTACTTTATTCATAAGGATCATATGTATTGCTAGATACAGCACCAGAAAACAACGACTCAACATCATGCACCCACGGAATAAAACAGAAGCTACCCACATAACACATAATTGTGCCTTATTTGTTTACACCAATATTACTGACTTCTCTAACTAGGAGCTTCCCAACTTATTTCTTTTTCTTTTCTTTTCTTTTTTTTTTCTTTTTCTGTTTTTTGTTAGAAGAAAAAGTGCATTAAAGGAGAAGGTGGCAAACTCTACGCGCCGAGGGCAACATAAAGGGTGATCTGAGTACCAATATGCTCATTAGTGAGAATTAGGGGGTCTTGAACCAAGACCTAGCCACTAGACCATGTGCCGCGCTAGTCCCAACATATTTGGACACTGTTGCAGAATCAAAGAGCCAGCAGAGAGGACGCAGTAGAACCAGATGGTGCATGACAATGGCTTTGCAATATGACACCATGTGTAGGTGTGAATCCAAAGGAAACCATGATAATTGGCCAACAAGTATGCCTAGTGGTGGCAATTACACGGCAGCAACAAGGGTCAAGATCGCTCTCGCGGTTGATGAAGAAAGAAACAATCTCATTAGAGCAGGATTTCAGCTCCAAGAGTGCATTCCAACAATTGACAAGCTCTCCAGTGTTTTGAAGCATCTCTGCTATGTTGTATCCTGTCAAAACTCTTAGGTTTCTTGATGCTGTTGCATTCTGCTTTAAGACTAAAGCAAGGGCCAATAAGATAAGCACATTTTTAAGTTCCATTGTATTAATGTTAATGTGTTAACGTTATGTGAGAGAGAGAGAGAGAGGGATGAAGGAAAGTCTTAGGTTCAAAGGGTTTTATAGAGACAAGGTGGAGAGAATAGGAGGGAAATTGTTATTTAGGATCGATGTTATTAATTAAGATGTAATTATTGTTTTCATAATATTGTTCTATTGGTTTGAGCCAAAAAAAAACATAGAGAAATGATGTGTTTCTGTAATGTCATTAGTCAAGCAAACCATTTGGGAAGTCATAAACGGTTTAAAATTTGCATGCAATTTGGGTTAAGTGATGAATGAACATCATTGTTAATTATTATTTCTTTAAAAAAAATAAATAAATAAAGGTCATGCCAATGCAAATGGTTTGCATGCCATCCGGAGCAATTAGTGAAACATTAAAAAATAGGTGAAAAGCACATTTTAGTCCCTACATTTTTAGGCGATTCCCATTTTAGTCCCTACATTTTATTTTTACCGCTTTTAGTCCCTATCCTGAAAAACGCTTCCATTTTAGTCCCTGTCATTACATCAAAAACGGATATTGCAGACGTGGCAAACGGCAAAGTTAAATAATAATAAACTAATGTCCATGTGGCCTAAATTAATAATAAAAAATGTTTTTTAATGCCACGTCAGCATCTAAATTAAAAAAATTAATTTATTAATTTTAACTAAATAAAAAAAATTAAAAACAGAATTAAAAACTAAAATCTTATGAATTGAGATCTAAGTGTGTCTTGAACAAGAACAACAAAAATACAAACCTAGATCCAAGAACACAAACCCAGAAATTATTAAAAAAAAAAAAAAAACTAATCAAAGCCAGAAATTCCGATCTCAAAGCCAACCCACAACCACAAAAATAAAACCCACAACAACCCAGGCCAAGAAAATCAACCCACAGCCACAAAAGAAAAACTCAGGCGAGATCAGCAAAAGAAAGAAAAAACTCAGGCGAGATCGGTGAGGAGTGGAGGAAGAAAGAAAAAAATGAAAGGGAGAAGAGAGATCAGCGCTGGGCAGGCGAGATCGATGAGGTATGGGGTCGGAGGCTATGGAGTCGAGTGCCCACCTCGCCGATCTCGCCTACCCACCTCGCCGATCTCGCCTGCCCAGCGCCGATTGGAATTTCTTTGTAAATACTATTTTTCTTTGTAAAATTTCTTCACATTTCGCGAACATGTGAAATCGGCATCGTTTCTGCTGCGAAATCGAGATCGGCGTGGTGGGTAGGCGAAATCGGCGAGGTGGGTAGGCGAGATCGGCGAGGTGGGCACTCGACTCCATAGCCTCCGACTACCCACCTCGCCGATCTCGCCTGCCCAGCGCCGATCTCTCTTCTCCCTTTCATTTTTTTCTTTCTTCCTCCACTCCTCACCGATCTCGCCTGAGTTTTTTCTTTCTTTTGCCGATCTCGCCTGAGTTTTTCTTTTGTGGCTGTGGGTTGATTTTCTTGGCCTGGGTTGTTGTGGGTTTTATTTTTGTGGTTGTGGGTTGGCTTTGAGATCGGAATTTCTGGCTTTGATTATTTTTTTTTTATTTTTTATTTTTAATAATTTCTGGGTTTGTGTTCTTGGATTTGGGTTTGTGTTCTTGTTGTTCTTGTTCAAGACACACTTAGATCTCAATTCATAAGATTTTTAGTTTTTAATTCTGTTTTTAATTTTTTTTATTTAGTTAAAATTAATAAATTAATTTTTTTAATTTAGATGCTGACGTGGCATTAAAAAACATTTTTTATTATTAATTTAGGCCACGTGGACATTAGTTTATTATTATTTAACTTTGTCGTTTGCCACGTCTGCAATATCCGTTTCTGATGTAACGGCAGGGATTAAAATGGAAGCGTTTTTTAGGATAGGGATTAAAAGCGGTAAAAATAAAATGTAAGGACTAAAATGGGAATCGCCTGAAAATATAGGGACTAAAATGTGCTTTTCGCCTAAAAAATAAAATAAAGTCAAGCCAATGCAAATATATATAATATATATATATATATATATATATATATATATATATATATATATATATATTCTAATTTTGTTAATTTAGTTTGGTAAAAGAACCTCGGGAAAATTTTAATGTTTTAAGTTAAGCAACTAAATAGACCTACGTTAAATGACCAATGAGCTTTAAAAATACCATGGTTCATTCGCGAAACGATGGTGTCTTGGTTAATGATAGAGTAATGTTAAAAGTTACTTTTTAAACAATTCAAGAAGAATACTGCAAGCAAATTATGATTTAGCAACTACTACAATAATACAATTACATATCCATGCAATCTATATTGGATCATTTCGTAAGAGAATATATAAAAATAAAAATGATATTTTAAATTTTGTTTTGTCTCTAAAAAGGACTCTTGACTCAAGGAAGAGCTTTTAATTTGTTCATATTGTTGTTTAAGGATATATAGTGTCATTTGACAAAGAATGCTGACTTTTGATCAAAGGACTTTTAATTAAAGTTATATCTTATATATATTTGCTAGGGTTATGAATGCTTCAAAAAAAATTATAATGTAATTGTCTAGTAGCTCTAGAAAAAGTTGTACATGCATCTACAAGTGACAACAGGAGCAGATCAAGAGGATTATAACTTGGGGAACGAAATTGGGGGAAAAAATTATTTAAAACTAAACATTATAAGTGTTAGTATATAGCTTAGTCTAACCTAGCCCATTGGGCTTAGCCTAGTATACAGTACTTGTAGTATACTCATATCACTTGTTCCTCACACATACTTAACCTATATAAGACTCTCTATTGTACAGTGTTATTTACACAGAATATATATATATATATATATATATATATATATATATATATATATCAATATACAAACTATTCAGTCTTTCTCTCTCGCTTTATGTTATTAACATAGTATCAGAGTCATTGCTCTAACATTCTAGTACCTATGGTCATCTTTAGCGTTCTTCCACTGCCCTCGCCTTCATCCATTAGCCACTATCAGAAGCAAGTTACCGTTGTCACGCCTACAATCGTCCCTGCAACGCTCTGATCTCATCACTCTGTTCACCAAACTGCCAAAGCAAAGGCATAGTGTGATAGATCGGCCAATCAAGAGCAAAACCCAACCAAGAACAGCCCGAAATCACAGGACACACGCCCACACACATCGCCTGAAGTTTCTGACTCACGAATACGCACTCCATGCACCGCCAGAAGCTCACATGCACTCCACACGCTTGATCTAGTTTGCGTCACGCCACGTCAACCCTAGGGTGATGTCATTCTGCTTACGCCAGCGTCCACATCATCAGATTACATCATCACACATCAACCATTGACTTTTCTGTTGCTGACTGTTGACTTATGACCAAAAGTCAAAATTTTTCAACATGGCCTATCTTGCTCAGTTTTTTGCGTAGATTCCTTTTTTGGGCTCCTTTTTTTCATTTGAGGTCTCTAAATTCCTCTTTGCGGTCATTTTCTTCATGATGGCTCAACAAAATGAACAAGACATTATTTGTCCTATCATAGTTATCTTGGATGGTCCTACTAGCTATCATGCATGGTCCCAAAATATGACTGTCTTTCTCAAGGGTTGCAAGCTATGGAGGTATGTAACTGGTTCGATTCCCATGCCGATGCCTCTAAGGTTACTGTTGTAACAAAGGATGATTATGAAGCACGCCTAGAGGAATGAGAGAGTATTCAGAGTAAGATTCTATCTTGGTTTATCAATACCTCTGTACCTTCCATTCATAGTCTTCTTCCTCGTCTTGGTACTGCTGCGGCTGCTTGGATATTTCTATCCAATCGCTACAATTGCACTAATGATTCAGAGTTCCACATTGAATCCAAGCTTTATCAAATGTGCCAAGAGACAGGTTAGTCTATTTCTAATTATTATTCTATTAACTAGTTAATGGGTCGGGTTAGGCTAGGCCGAAAGAGAAAAACCCAGCCCATGACCTTGTCCATAGGCAATGTCCATATTGTCTATAGTGGGCTAAGCTACCGAGTTAGGCCTAATGGGCTACTCATGGACTTGTGTTGGGAAAAAAATCAATTTTTTATAAGGGAATAATTAATCTACTTTTTTAAAGGAAAGAATGAAAGAATTTAATGCTTAATTAAATTTTTTTACAGTAGTTATTTAATTTTTTGTTCTATTGATGGAAACCTATTTTATTTTTTTAATTGAGGGTTTAAATGTTTTTTTTTAAAAAAAAATTTTAATAAAAAAATCAAATGGTTAATTCAAAATTACTAGACTACTAAAAACATATATATTTAGTAAACTAATTTTAAAACAACCACTTTAAGTATGTTAAGAAATTTTTTTTATAATATTTCTTAAGAAATTTTTCTATAATGTTTCAAGATCAATCTTTTATACTCCTCCTATATATTTTGAAAAATGCAATGTCCACAACATTTTCATAATAAATCTTAAGTGACAAGTTATTACAAATGGTTAATAACATGACAGAAAAGTATTTTTAATAATAAATTCAAATTATAACCGATATTAACTAACACATCCGTCAATATAACATTCTCATTTTATTATAAATTCTAAGCTAGCAACGGGCATAAAAACTAGCCCACAGCCTTTTCCTTTTACACTCCTTTTATCTCTGCCGAAGAGCCAGCGCCTCCACATAAGGTATGTTTGTTTCATCCTTCTTTTCGTAGCTCACTTGCAGCTAATACTGTGTTTTTAAGGAAATTTGATGATTTTCAAGTATGGCTTTTTAGATTGTTATAGAATTTGATTTTGCTGGATTTGTAGTTATTTATATAGTGTGTGATACATATTTGTTTATATCCCAAAAAAAACATTTTTTTTTTCTCTTAGATTAATATACCCTAAAAAAAGACAGCTTCTTTTTTTAGTTTTCTTCAGTTGCAATCATTGTAGAGATCTTTAATCTGATGCATTGGTTTTTTGATAAATGGGTATTGTAGTGAAATATAGGTTGGCATGGCGGTTGACATTATGTCACCATTTTTGCAGATATGAGGTCCTGTGAGTGAGAGAGCATTGGTTTTGGTTGATGATGTGTTGGCTATTTAGTTTTTATTTTGGGAAATGGGAACTAGACTGAATCATACGAGAGAGGGATAAGGCCTAAGATACTTGGATTTCTTACTTAGCCTTGTCTGCTTGAGAAAGAAAGAATTCACCTTTTCACCTCTCTAAAATAAATTTTAACTTAGAAAGATGTCTTCTTTTTCTTTTCTTTTCTTGCTTTATTAATGAGCCAATATTCACCAAATTTAAAAAAAGAACTAAAAAAAAAAAAAAAGAGAGTTTACTGGAGACTCAAAAGGGTCGATTTTTGCTGTCAAAGTTTACCCTTTTTTGTGTTCACAAGATTTCTTAGTGTTCATGTTACATTGTAGAAACTGCTGAAGTGTGAGACCTAATATATACCTTCCACATTGATTTTTGTATTGGAGCTTCTGGTGTTTAATTTTTATGAGTTGTTAGTGGACTTCAAGCAATGCTACAAGCCTCCAAAATTTTTGATAAGGTGTGACTCATGAATGTTTTACTTCTCACTCATGGTTGTGAAATTTAGTTATTTTTTAAAAAGTTTGAAGTCATTTTTAAGAATTAGTGATCAAGAGGTAGTAACTCATATCCTACAAGGAAACTTTGTGCGGAGTTCCGCTACTATCAATGGGTGGCTCCATGAATTCTTATGAGCAGCTAGTTGTCTACAATCTACATATGTTAAAAAAATAATAATAAATAAAAAGAAAGAATGAATGAAATAATATGTTGGAGATTGAATGCGATTTCTCATATCTCCTAGGCAACCAGTTAGGATGTCTAAAAGTAGAGGATCTGGACTTAACATAGCTTTGTGTAATGTGATTTTTTAGATTCATAACCACAATTTAGTCGATGAACCTTGTTTTGCAGCTAGTTTTATGGATAATGTAATTTTAAAGAATAACTGTGTCTAATTGTTTGGGCTATGCTAGTGTTATGGATTATGTAACTCTAAAGAATTTCGGTGTCTAATTGTTTTATTTATTATTTGGGGTGTATTAGAAGGAAAATTAGTGCACCAGAACACTAAGAGGAGGGCAAGTGGACCTTAAGTGTCCTCTGGCAAGAGGATCCAAGAGGTACGCCATTTTTTAGTTTTTTTTAATTTGTTTGTTAGAAACCCAAAAATGATTGAAACCCAGTTGATCTTTCACTCTCACACTATCCTCATTGCAGGCTTAGCATTTTCTATTTGTAGTAAGTTTAAAGAGGTGTGCACTCAGCTTGAGAATAGTAAGTAATTTCTGCTTAAATACTTGTAAAATGCTATAATGAAATTTATAATGCATGGTTTTGTGGCAGGTTGTTAAGCTGGAGCATGCGGGTGGCTTGCATGGTGTTATAAGGTGGTTTATGTTGATTTTGGGAGTATTGATTGTTTTGTGTATTTTTGGATGATTATTGATAAGTTTTTTTATTTATTTTTTTATTTTACTTTCATGGATTTTTATTACAAATAATTTCACTGGCTTCTTGAAATTCTCTTTTCTTTCTTTTTTCTTTTTTTTTTTTACACGTGCCAAATATATGCTAAGTTTTCCTCTCGCTAGGCGTATTCTTATTTTACACATGGTGAGTTACCTTTTGATGATTGCTTAGATGATATACGTTTTATATTACACTCCTACTAAGTGTTTGATAAATACCTTTAATGAGGGTTTTTTTTTTTTTTTAACAATTTGGGAATGACTGCTTAATGAAACTTTATTAGTAGTGTGTATTCGTTGGTGTCAAAAACTTTTTTTTAAGGGATTTGAGGTGTTTTAAGACTCCTTGTGTCCATGAGTATGAATTGCCAAGAGAACCATTCTTGATTCTTAAACTTGGCTTTTGTCAATCTATTTGTTTGGTTTTTTATTCAATTCTTTGGTATAGTGCAATAACTATATCCTTGAGATGCCCACATCAACAATTAGAGTTAGACCTTGGTCTGACTTGCAAGTCATTTTCCCAAATTTAGAAATTTATTCCTTTTTTCTTAGGATTATATGTTTCCTTTTTGTAAGATAAAAGATGTTTCGTTCTTCAAATAAATGTGAAACAAACTAATTGAAATAAGGACTAACCCTTGGTGTGTGTATTCATGAAACCGCAATATAGGAATTTCTTGTAAAGCATTCTATAGCAATGGATAAGAGCTGGATGATGATTAACAATAGGATATCCAAGGAATATTTAAACGGAGTTGAACAATTTCTGAATTTTGCGTCTCAAAAAGCACAGCAGGATGGAAGGATCATATGTCCCTGTAGAAAATGTGCGCATTCAAATTTTTTTGCTATAGATGTTGTACGAGTTCACCTAGTATCACATGGTATTTGTAGGGGTTATCAACCTTGGATTTTTCACGGGAAATCATTTCGCAAAAGATCATCAACTGCATCTCATCAAGAAACAAACCACTCATCTCATCAAAAAACAAACCACCCGGGGTAATTTTGGTATTTTGAAGACTAACTTGAGTACTTAATAGATGTTTTTAAACTGCAGCGTTTATTGTCAAGTGTTTTATTGTATTTATTAAACAGATTGGAACTTTGATTATGATATTGACTTAGTTTGGGTGGTAGTTTTTATTCTTTGGATGATGATATTGTAGACACTTGTAATGTATTGGTTTGGGCATAACAATCATTACTATTATATTTGTCTATTTGACTATGGTTATAGTTTGTTAGTTTGGAGATTTTTTATTGTGGTATTGTGTATTAGTAGAGCCAATTTTTTTTTTTAAATTGTATTTGCATTATTAACCGGTTATAAACTGGTCATTAAAGGTGACTTTAAAATCTAGTTTTCAGGGGAAAAAATACTGGTCTGCCCCTACAGGTCGAGGTTTTTGTAGTGCGTATACATTATGATGCCTTGCTTAGCAACAACTTTCACACTTCCTTTTTTCTTCATCTTTTGCACTAGTTGGATATCATTTTATTTTTTTTTAATAATTCACTTGTTATAACAAGTAGAGAAGGAAAATATGAAATTTAATCTTCCTTCATAAAAGAGATCAAGCAGTGTTATTGAACTACATAATTCTTGACTGGTTAGATGTTATGTTAGTCCTAGTTAGACTTATTATTGGTATTATAAGTCTGATCATTTGTTATTTAAATGAAATCTACTCAAATTTTAACCCCAAACAAACCAATATTGCTAGGCTCTACTTGTGCATGGATTCGATTCTTAATAATTGACCAAACGTACTGTAGGGGAAGGGTGTGATCTTGGGTCAATTAAGTTCTTGGTGCTTATAGTAACTCCAAAAGCGAAAAAGAGATACATATACATTGAGAAAATAGATACTCACAACGGCCCTTCGTCATTAGAAACTTTAAAACTTGAAACTTGAAAGTCTCTCCAATTGAGATCTTAGCTTAGAGTTGATGTGATGTAGCTCTGCTTTGTAATTCTGTTTGGACCTGCTAGTCCTTGTACTTGTTTGTTTTGATCTTAATAAAAAATTTCTGAGTTACGAAAAAGATTTTAGTCTAATTTAAGTTTACATATATATATATATATATATATATATATTTTTTTTTTTTTTTTTGCTAAACATTTAAGTTTATATATATATATATACACACTACTTACTAATGAAACATATTTGAAGACATGAGATGCATATATAGCTGTCACAGAAAAAAAAAAATTTATTATGCGGCTCATTATTACATAGCGGACTAGACCGCATCAAAAACCCCAACATGGACCCATGGAGCAAGACAAAGGGACAAACCCAATTTGCCCCAGGAAATATTCCATGTAAACACAAACCAAAATAAAGCAAGAGAGGGACATGACAGTAACTGGAAAAGGAGTAATAAACTGTCTAGAAATCCTAACTGAGAACTTCGGAACTTTGTGTTACGACCTTTTATATATATTTGACCCCAATGTTTAAGCCTGAGGCAGTGGTGAGGCAGCAGGAGGAGCTATAGAAGGCACCACGGCTTCTGCATCACAATAACCTCTTAGAATATTGCCTTCCTCAGCTGTGAAACCGAGTGAAGTGAGCATGGCAGGCCAGCAATGATGTGTTATGATAGTAATGGCACGGCAACAATCTTGGCCAATATCAGTTTGGCCATTGAGGAAGAAAGTAACAATTTCATTTGAGCAAGATTTGAGCTCCAATAGAGCATTCCAACAAGGGACTAAGCCTTCACTGGTTTCAAGCCTCGCCACAAGCCTGTGTCCAGGCTTAATGTACAAATCCCTTGTTGCAGTCACATTTGTCACTGCTAAGAGACATGCAAGGGACAGTAACATAAACACAATTTGGCTAGCCATTGGAAAATGATATGTGTGTACGTGTTTAAGAGAGAGAGGGAGAGACTGAGAGATATGTAAAAGTTAAGGAAGTGGGAGGCTATTTATAGAGCTGGTGATGAGGGAGAGGAAAGGATTGAGTGAGTTTTAACCATTGTATAATGATAATGGGGTTTAATTGTATTAATCAAATGGAGTTAATAGCAGATGATGGGTTTCTGTAACTTCCATTGATCAAATTAACAAGATTTTAGGAAGCTGAAGTGCATCTAAGTTTTCTAGAAATTTATGTCAAGTGATGGCTCATTTGTGAGAAGCTTGAGCAACTTCTTCTACCACATGTGTTTTATGTAGCCCTTAAATTTGTAACGCACAATTTTTCCAATTGCCTTTCTTTTTATGGCTTTAGGAAGAATTATAGTTCAAGACTTCAAGCATTTATGGACTGCAAAACCGTTTAAATCAGGTGGTTGGACATCTTTTTTTTCTTTTTTGATTGGACATCATTGTTGTGCTTGACTTTTTCTCTTCTTTTTTCTTTTTTTTAATGGAAAATTTGTCTTTGTTATTAACACAACTTGCATCGAAAGCATCCACATAAATGGATGTAAAATTTTTGTCTATTTTGCAGGATAAAAAAAAAATACTTTTTCTATTTTGTACACCTATTTTTACGAAACATCCACGTCAAGTTGTTTATTCTGCCATTTATTTCATATAAATAATAATATTTCTTTAATTTTTTATTATATCAAATAAAAAACTACCCCCATGGCCCCACCCACCTATTTCTTTCTTTTTCTCATGCCAACCCTCTGAACCATCTCCCTCTTTCTTGTTCTCATTTTCCTTCTTCCTTCTTCTCTTTATTCTTTCTTCTTTTTCTTCTACAGATTTCTCAAACTCGAACCAACCTCACTGCCACCATCATCACACCATCGCCAACAACCAAAGCAAGCCCCAGTTGCAGCGACCCACCACCGCCACCTCCAATCTTGATGTAGTGCTGCCATGGTCCTCACTTAACTTCATATGGGTTTTGGTTAATTTTGGGGTTTGATTTCATCTGGTTCTTGCTAGTTCTATGATGGGTTATTTCTAGTTTTAGTTTTTGGGTTTTTGTATTATGATGGTTTATTGCTAATTTTAGTTTTTGGGTTTTGTATTTGGGTGGTACCACCTTTATCTGTGGTTAAGGCTGGGCAAGGGTGGTTTTGTGATTTTGTTGTCGGAAGAAGATAGAGATCAGTGGTTGAGGCTGGGGCAAGGATGATTTTGTGGTTTTGTTGTGAAAAGAAACAGAGGGGAAGAGCAAGATGAAGGGGGAGAGAAAAAAAAAAGAATAAAAAAATCATTTACACATAAACAGTAACTGTGCATATATGCACAATTACTGTAGCACTTTTGTATATATGCACAATTTTGCAAATACTTATGTGGGTGTTTTTTTGGTTAAAATATGTAAAATTAACCACTTTTTGTATTTTGCATTGTTATTGATTTCGTTCCGTTCCGGTCGGAACGGCCGAAATTTTTCGTACCGGTATGCAAACTGGTACCGGAATACCCCACATTCTACCTTGGGTCAAATTTCGGGCCATTTCGGTCCATTTCGGTCATTCCGGTCAATTCCGGCCAATTCCGGCCGAGATGCAAATTTCGGCCGGTACCGGATTTGGCCTGTTATTAACTCTTTTTTTTTTTTTTTAATTTTTTTATAAAAGTTATATTTGGGAGTTCTTTTGATGATGAATTTGATCATTCTCTCATAGATGATGATGACGAGGAGGAGTAAATCTTGTATTATTTGATATTTAGTTATTGTCTTGTAATCTTCTTATTGTGTGATGTTAAATTGATGTTATATTTCAAGTTATTGATGTTTAAGACTTAAGAGTTAAGACTAAATGATTTGTATTATTTGATATTTAGTTATTTATTTATTAGAATTGACAATTTTATGTTCTACAAGAATATATATAAATTATTTTTCAAGAACTCCGAAACACCCTGAAACGGTACGCCGAAATCGGCCGGTACCGAAATATTCCATTCCACTGGACAAACCGAAACGGGCTCCGAAACGGTATTAATAACAATGGTATTTTGCACAATTTTGTAACCATTGATGCGGTTGCTCTCAGTGATTACATATATTGACATAATCTCATGTTTGAGATCTTTACTAAATGAAAGTTTGATAATTTGGTTAGAAGAGCCACTACCATGATTGAATGCTAGTCTTTGAGAACAAAGTACATTGTCACATGCTCTACTAAATGAGCATTTGGATTGCGTTTTGTGATGGACGTTTGTGCGTCTGCGTCTGCATCTTCCCCTTTTTCTTTTTCTTTTTGATGCACGCGGATTACACGGGGTCCCGTGCACTATGCACTGTTTAGGTACTGTTCAGGCACTGTTTAGGAGACACTACCAACTGTTCAATGGATCTCGTGCACGGTCATATGACCCACAACCACTTTATTAAAAAAAAACATTAAAAATGTGTCCCACAGCACTATTCATACATTTAAAAATTATTTTTCTACAGTATTTTCTGTTTTCAGCAAAATAAGCGGTATCCAAACGGACCCTAAGTAAACGTTACAGCTGAAATGATTTTTCAGCAGTGTCCAGCGTTTGGTAATGGGTCCCGTACACTGTTCACGGGATCCACAAACCTCTTTTTTCAGCAAAACTTTCATTAAAAATGGGTCTCATGGCACTATTCACACATTTAAAAATTATTTTACTATAATGTTTTTAGTTTTCAATTTTCAAGAATAAGCGGTATCCAAACTAAGCCTAAATGGAAATTTGATTATCGTTTGGAGATTAAATATATATATATATATATATATATATATAGTGATGGAATGGAAGTGACAACAACGTCAATCATAATTATGCTGAATTGGAAATAACAGTTATAATTATTATGCTGATAACGGTCGTGGTGGTGGCTGTGCTCGGAAAGGTAAAGGCAACAGTTGTATAAGGATATAATCGTGCAGAAATGGTGGTAGCAACGTGAATCTTATCAAGATCATTTCCATTTATTTTAAAATCAATAGAGTATTTTATATTGAAATTTTAGTCTTGCATGCATCTATAAGTGTAAAAATAAAATTATTATTTTAAATCGATACTTTCTATTTCAAAGCAAATGGGGATCATTCTCCGCGAGCAATATGTTGGTATGGGATAGTTGTGGCGGTGACAATAATCCAACAATCTTGTGTTGTGTCAATATAAAGAGTAATGGTGATGTATGAAATGTAATTACTGCTAAATTTTGTATGATAGTATTCTCCCTGTGAAGATTGAATTTGGGAATTGATGCATTGGATGCTTGAAAAACTTAAAAGTCAAAAATTTTAAATAAATCCCTTGTTGATCTAAACAAAAAGAAAATCAATTTTGTACATCCCTAAATTTTTTCTTTGTAATAAAATCCCCCATCCAAATTCCAAACATAGCAATTTTTTTTTTTTTAAGAGTAAACATAGCAAAAGTTGGTAAAAAACATTTGACTTAAAAGGCTCAATGTGTCATGTTAAGAGAGAGTAATGGTAGTAATTAATTAATTAGGTAAACATGTGGCAAGTTTTAATTGGTGGAGTATAGGGTGGAGCAGGAAAAGTGGGACAGAAGATTTGGACTCGTTAAGAGAGGCCTAACAAGCTTATTTGGACTCCAAACAATAAGGGTAACTTCACAGTCAAATCAGTATACTGGTCAGTTCTAGACTTGGATAACCATCTACCTTAACCCAAGCTCTCTTGGAAAAGACTATGGAATCTCGAAGCCCCGAAGAGAATGAAGATGCCGATTTGGAATACACTCCCAACTTAAGAGAATCTTTGCCAAAGGATGCTAATACAGGATTCATGCTGTGCTTTATGTAAACATGAAATTGAATCTCCTATTCATCTCTTCATTGAATGCCCCATAGCCAGGGCGCTCTGGCACTCCTGCTGTTGGGGCTTAAAGCCTGAGGAACACTCAATTCAATCCCCTGAATCCCTCGTCAAACTGATCCTTGATCCACCCAACGCGCCTTGCCCCAAGGAAGACCAGTGGCTTATTCCCCTTAATATGGCTTCTATCTTGGATGAAATTTGGTTCCTTAGAAACCAATCTCTTCACAAGGGATCCTAGATTGATATACAAGCTGCAATCACCAACATCCATGGAAAGTTTGCTGAATTCTCAACCTTGTTTCTAGCAGAGAAACCACCTGTACCTCATCTAGCGCAAGTAGCGTCTCAGTTGTCACGGACTTCTCATCCTCCCCCTAAGGAATGGATTAAAGTAATAAATATATTGCAATCACAGACAAAGCCACTGCTGTAGCAGTCATCCCCCGCAACTATAAAGGTGAAGTTCTTAAAGTCTAGACCAAGATCATTCCTCTCTGCTTTCCACTTCTAGTAAAAGCAACCACCATCCTATGGGCTATGCAGTTGGCACTTTCTGAAACATGGAACCAAGTCATTTTTAAAGGCGACGCTGAAGTCTGCTTTGACTCCCTTCCCCCACCACCCCCCCCCCCCCCACCCACACACACACACACCCCTTTTCCAACGCCAGATTGGTCGATCAGCAACACCATCAGCAACATATTATGTCTTTCTGAGTCTTTTAGTAGTTTTTCCTTTGCTCGGGCTAAAAGAGAGTATAATCAAGCAGCCCATAAGGTAGCTAGATTGTCTCTTACTTCCCTCGAATGTTTTTGTTTCAATAATCACAGTCAGCTTGCCGCCTTAGTGTCTGTTTGTAAAGCTGACTGTTGTCCAATTTAATTCAATAAAGATTGAAGATTTTCAACAACAAAAAAATGTTAAGAGAGACATATAGTAACATCTCCTACTCCTATTGTTGGAAAATATAGCTAAATAAACAAATTTTGATTCAACAATACTAACCCTAAAAAATTAGCAATGACAAAAATAAATAGATAGAGTTAAAAAGATCTCACAAACTATAGAATCACGCAAAATGCGTTGTCTTTAAAGGTTGATTCGTGTCACCCGGAATAGAACTCGGTGTGAATGGCTCTCTTGACCGAACAACCTCCCAAGATTGGACTATAGTGATTTCTTCAAGTTGATCACACACTCAAGCAAGAAGAACTAGTAACAACCTTACTTGCCTTTCCTTTCATTAAAAAAATATATATATATTTTGAAGTTGAAATTTCTGTGCAGCAAACTAGAACAAAACAGAGAGGAGATACTGCTGGAGAAGAGGAAAAATATGACTAATGAATAGTGTGAGTTGTAGGGTTTTATAAGTTAACTAAGCAAAGGACATGTGCTGCTCCCAACGGTTACTGTGCAAGCCAACGGGCAGCACATTAAATGCCCCAACGGTTTGCTGTTTAATGCCCAATGGGCAGAACCAAAATGGGCTAAAAGCAAAAGAAAGGGAAAAGGAATGAGACCCAAGAGAGATAAAAGACAAGCTTAAGTCCAACCCAAGCTCAACTCCAACCCTTAGCCCATTATCTTTCAAGCTATCACTTAAGTGGTGCAATGATTTATAAACATACATGAGAACTCATCTCTAATCAATGTGAGACACAAGCACAGTTTAAGAGTTTGAAACACACATACTCCAACACCTATTAGTCTATGAAAGATTATGTTGAAACAAAGGAGTCAACTTAAGAATGAGAGACATATGGTAATGTCTCCTATTAGTTTGTTTGGGTGAGACGAGATTATAATTATGTGGCTAATATGCTAGCCAAGGGGGGGCAGGGGGGGGGGGGGGAGGGGGGGTTGCTGTGTTGGTAACCGGTTTTTGATTACTAGAGCTTTTCCTTAAAGAGATATGTTGCTCTAGAGAATGATAAGCATTGGTGTCTAATCTTGTACTGCCCTTTGTTTTGTGGGTTGTGGTGAAGGTTGTTTGGGGTTGTTTCAGGGGTTGTTTTGTGGGTTTTGTGAGTTGTGGTGGAGGTTGTTTTGTGGGTTGCTTGGTTTCGGGGGTTGTGGATTGTTTTACTGGGTGGCAATGGATTGTGATTGATGGTGGCAGTGACTTGTTGTAGTTGGTGGTGGTAGTGGGTTGTGATGGTGGCTATTAGTGGCAGTAGATTGTGGTGGTTGGTGGTGGTAGTGGCTTTGTATGGTGGTGTGTGAGAGAGACAAAGAGCGGGATAGAGTAGGCGAAGAGGATGAGAGAAGAGGCGGAGAGGATGAGAAAGGAGAAAGAGAGAGGGGTTAGGGTGAAATGAATTTGTTGGGTTTATTATATTTATTTAATTGGGGTGTTTATATTATTTTAATGTGTTGTGTGTTAAAATAGAACGTTTGTTAAAATGGATAAAGTGGTCTTTTGAGTTGTTAAAAGCTATATTTTTGGACATCTTTGTTGTGAATGCTCTTAGTAGTAGCCAATAGCTACAACTCTACTCAATATTTTATTATTGAATGTGGATTTTGATAAATTCATTATTAAATTACATTTTCTTATATTTTTCATACTTAAATTTTTTTTGAAAATTAAAAATCAATAGCTATGCTATCAATCAAATGTTTAAATTTCAAATTTTTGTAATATAAAATTATGCATAAAGAACAAGTTTATGGATTATTGAATAGTAAATAACATTTGATTAGCAAGAAATTTGATATGTATATTAAGAACATAAAAAAAAAAAAGAAAAAAAAAAAAAAAAATACAATCTAATCATTAGATTTTCAAAATACATAATCATATTAATTCTTGTAGTGAAGTTATAGTCATTCGCTATAACCAAACGTTGTCCTATTTTTATATTGAGGATGAAAAAAAAAAAAAAAAGGAATAACCACTATATTGAATCATTGATTGCTCTAAAAGTTAGATAAGTAAACAGCTCTATGGAATTTATGAAAGACAAAACGACAGATTCACTTGTTCCTTTAATAGCAATCTTTCCTTATGAGATGAATTTTATGGGTATTATCATTGAATTTGACACAGAACAAAGAAAATACTACTAACTTTTTTATTAGACGCAATTTCTCATTTACATACTCTATTAGCAAGAAGCATTATTACAGGACAGTACAGTAAACAAAACATCAAATGCATGACATGAAGGACAAGACCAAACGCTTCCCAACCAACACACGGTTGAGTACTTTACTTGCATTAGGCGACTTAATTTTATTTGTTCAGAGTATCTCATCAGCATACTCTGTTATAGTTTTCCCCGAGGAGGATATAGTTTCTCATTCTTCATCATCTAAATTGTCCGACGTGAATATTGTAGCTGTGATGAGCCAGCAACAGAAGCTGTAGCAAGCCTAGGCACTGTATCACAGTAACCTTGCAGTAAATTGCCTTGCTTAGTGTTGAAACCAAAGGAAGTAAGCATGAAAGGCCAGCACTTATTGGTGAAAGTGGTTATGACTTGGCAACAATCAACGCTGAGACTGTTCTGGCCTGTAAGTACAAGAAGAAAGAGCTCATTTGAGCAAAACTTCAACTCCGTGAGCAAAACCAAGCATTTGACTAAACCTTCTCTTGTTTCCAAGCTTGCTGGAACGTTGAATCCTGACTTTAGTCTTTAGTGCAAGGTCCCTTGATGCAGTCACATCTGCCAAGAGGCTTGTGAGGACCAGTAAGATGAACATGTTTTTGATAGCCATAGTTTACCTGCGCGTGTTGTGGTTTTTATAGTTGTGTTTGATTCTGTGTACATGATTGAAAGAGTGGAGAGAGTTCTTTAATTTATAGGGGAAGGTACTTTAAATTAATTGAAGGTAATTGATATAATAATTATATTTTTTTAGGTGTCAAAGAAAAAGAATTTTCTGTAATGTTATTGATCGAATAACTCTTATAGTAATGAAATATACATGATATTTGGGTCTAATAACACATTGGGAGTGAAACTAGCCAATGCAAATTATTGTGGTAGACATTTAGTGTGTGAAAATGTTTAATATATACTGAGAAAAGCTTTTTGTCAAAATAAAGATTTATTAATTTGTTGAAGAGTTGTTTTGGATTATTGATGCCCAAGAGAAGTGACTTTTGGCACCAATGAGGGAGGATTTAGTGGTCTTGTCAATGTTTACTATGAATAGGTAGGATCCAATTATATAGTTCAGCCTTTGGTCGAAACGCCCATTCAAAATATGCAAGAACAAGTACAAAGGAGTACAATGAATAGCTAAGTGGAATTGTACGAAACATCAGATTATCAAAACTTTTGTTTATTATGTGGTTGATTATTACATAGCAAAATAGACCACATCAAAAATCCCAACATGTCTTCAGGGAACGTGATAGAGAGACAAACCCGGTTTGCCCTAGGAAATAATTCTATGTAAAAGAAACCGAAACAAAAAGCAAGAGAGGGACATTGAAATCTTAAATATGGTAGCAAGTAAAAACAAGTACTGATAAACTGCATAGAGCTTCTTGCGCTTGGTACGACCTTTTATGTATATATTTAACCTCAACGACTAGGCCCGAGGCGCCGGTGAGCAAGGAGAAGGAGCTGCAGATGGAATGGAGGCTGCTGCATCACAATAGCCTCTTAGAATATTGCCTTCCTCAGCTGTGAAACCGAGTGAAGTGAGCATGGCAGGCCAGCAGTTGTGTGTTATAATAGTAATGGCGCGGCAACAGTCAGGACCAATATCAGTCTGGCCATTGAGGAAGAAAATAACAATCTCATTTGAGCATGATTTGAGCTCCAATAATGCGTTCCAGCAAGGGACTAAGCCTTCACTGGTTTCAAGCCTTGCTGCAAGCCTATGTCCAGGCTTAATGTACAAGTCCCTTGTTGCAGTCACATTTGTCACTGCCAAGAGGCATGCAAGGGACAATAACATAAACACATTTATGCTAGCCATTGGAAAATGTTATGTGTATATGTTTGTCTATGAGAGTAAAAGATAGAGAGATATGTAAAAGTTGAGAACTGAGAATCTATTTATAGAGCAAGTGATGAGGGAGAGGAAAGGACTGCATTAAGTTTAACCATTGTAATGATAATGGGGTTTAATTGTCTTAATCAAAAGGAGTTAACAGGAGATGATGGGTTTCTGTAACTGTCATTGATCAATCAAGATTTTAGCCTTAGGAAGCTGAAATTGCATCAATTTTTCTAGGAATTTATGTCAAGTGGTGGTGCATTTGTAAGAAGCCTCGGCAACTTTTTCTGCCATATATGTAACCTTTAAACTTGTAAGTTGTAATGTAACGCACATCTTTCCCATTTCCTTTCTTAAATCAGCTAGCTGATTGGACATCATTATACTGCTTGGCTTTTGTTTTCAACGGATTTTTTTGTAAACTTTTGTTGTGTCCTAGCTCTGCTGTTAAATATAATCTCATGTTTGTAATCTTTATTGAATAAAAATTTGATTATTTGGTTCGAAGAGTCGCCACTAAGATAAACACTGTCTCATTCTCTACTGAATGAAAATTTGATTAATGTTTTGGGAAACAAAAATATTAGTGATGGCAAGGAAGTGACAACAATGACATTAATGATAATTATATGTGCCGAATTGGCCATAAAAATAGTGTAATGGACAAAGTAATAATTATTATGATGGTAAATGAGGTTTTTAATGTACAGTGGTGTTATGATCATGGTGATGTTAAAGATGAAGGTGGTGGTTGTGCTAGGAATGGCAGTGGTGACAACGCTATGGTACCAGTGGTATAAGAATGGTGCAGTAATAATTGCAATGGTGGTAGCAATGTGAATGCTATCAAGATTCTCTCCATTTGTTTTAAAACAAAGAGAATTCTTTTCATGTTGAAATTTTAGTTTTTAATACATTGATTTAAATGTGTAAATTAATAGTGTTATCTCACTTAAAATCTCATGTAACCAAATATAAAAAAATTAAAAAAAATTAAAAAATGCTAACTTTAAATGACATGACTCTATATTCACCTCCAGATTTGTAAAATATAGAATCTTTATCTTAAAATAGACACTCTCCTTCTCAAAGAAAATGAAGAGAATCATTTTCCGTAAGCAATGGTGCTTATATAAGCTGGTAATGGCTGTGGCAATGTAAACAATTAAACATCAGTCTTGTGGCAATATAAAGGATAATGGTGATGGTGTGAAAATATTAATGTTTGTAAAATTTATACGATAACATGCTCTCTATCAAAATTGGTTTTGAGATTTGGTCCTTTGATGCTTAAAAGTCTCAACAGTTTTTAGAAAACTCCCATGTAACTTAAAAAAAAAAGGGGAAAAAATTGTAAATACCGATATTATGACTTTAAATAAAATCCCTCCACAAAATCCCTTGGCCAAACATAGCAGACTTTTGTGTAAAACAAATGGTAAACTTAAAAGTTAGGGATTTTTTTTAGGTTAAAAATACTTAAATAATGTGTCCCGACAATGAAATTATGAGTATTTTTTGTATTTTCCTATAAAAGCTTGGAGTGTTAGGGTATATGCAGGGCGGAGCCACCTTACTCCTTAGGGAGGCCATGGCCCCCCAAAATTTTAAAATTTCTCCATAACATACATAGCAAAAAGATACAGACCCCCTCAAAAGCATATAATCGGCCACCCATGTATTCAAAAGACATAAACTTAGGTTGTGTTTGCCATTAGCTCAAAAAGCCATTTTTTTTTTACTATTTAGCTTATTTTTGCTACTATTTATAGGCTCATTACACTTTTGATACTATTCATGAGCCCCACTGTACTATTTCAACTACCTTTTAACTTTATCTACAGTACCTTCTGCAAAAAGTTTTCAGTTTCAGCTAAATAACCTGTTATCAAACAGACACTTAAGTTACATTTGACATCGGCTTAAAAAGCTAGTTTTTTTTACTATTTAGCTTATTTTTGCTATTATTTATGAGTCCCATTACACTTTTTGATACTATTTATGAGTCTCACTGTACTATTTTAGCTACCTTTTAACTTTATCTACAGTACTTTTAGCTTTATCTACAGTACTTTCAACAAAAAGTTTTCAGTTTCAGCTAAATAAGCTGTTCTTAAACAAACTTTTATTCTAACATGTAAGGCTTATTCACAAATAAAATAATAACTGAGTCCTCCAATTGTCCAAAGACTTGTGTTTAATCTAATGGATAATGACCCACTCTCTTTATATAGTATAGATATCTACCCATACATTTTTCTCTTCATTCTCATTCTCAAGCTATGTGTCTTTTGCTTTTTCTCATGACAGCCCCATTGTTTAGTTGTTATTAACAAAACAAAGTTCATCTCAACACAACCAAACAAAGCTGTAAACCTTAAAATTTGTTCTTTTTTATTTTTCATCTCTGCGCTCCTAAAATAGTAGACTGAACTTGCAAGTGCGAGTATGTGGGGCTGTGTTGGGTGGATAATTTATTAAAAATAATAACAATAATAATATGAATGATGAGGTGGATGTTACTTAAAATAATAGTGAAATTTGTTTTTCTTGAAGGTGAGTAACATCTACATAATTGAGGTTTTTTTTTTTTTTTTTTAACAAAAGTTATTTTTAGGTTCATTCTTGAGTCATATTAAAGCTAAAAGAAATATGAGCAATCCAAAAACATTTGATGTATTCTTTAAGAAAATTGATATTGGTCATTCAGAATTTAAAACACATGTAACAACCAATTTTTTTTTTAATGCAAAATGTTCTTCTTTAATGATTTGATGATAATGGATGAATTTAAGATACTTGTAACAAATTTCAGAATTTATAATTTGATGATAATAAATAAATTTTATTTAATGAAAGATTCACAGTAGACATAATTTTGATGCAAAATATTATTTTTTGGATATTTTGTATGTTTATGGTGAACTAGACAATTTATGGATATATTAGTGTTGAAATTTTTATAAAAATACTATAACTCGGTCCCGTCATGTAAAAAATCATGGCTACGCCCCAAGGCATATGGTAACATTTTCTATTAGATTGTTACGAAAGATTGTTGTGATATGTAATGAAGAAGTGTCGACTTAACAACTATAAAGAATTGCTACAATAATAGCTTTAAAATATAAATAAATAATCAACTTTATGGAATTTACTAAAAGCAAAAAAACAACGGGCAACTCAAGCCCTTGGCCTAAGGAATCCCATTAAGAATAGACCCATCCTAATTAATAATATAAAAAAAGGCCCCATCTTGAGTGAATAATTGGTTTGAAAAAAAAAAAAAAAACTCCTCATATTTTAATAATTGTTTTGGAAGAAATTTTTTTTTTCTTAAACTAAAATTGATAAAATCATATTTTAGATCAATTGAATTAACCATATTATCAATTCAAAATTAGATGTAAACAAAATCTATGTACAAAAATTTTGTTAATAATTTTTTTTACCTCAAAAATATTAGGTGAGAATTTAATTAATAATGTTTTATCCTAAAAGGCGAGAAGCATTAAAATGAAAGATTAGTAACTAATATGATTTGTTTGGGATCTGTTTATTTTGCTAAAACTAAAAATTTTTTGCTGAAAGTACTGTAGATAAAAGTAAAAGTTAGCTGAAATAATACAGTGGGACCCCTAAATAGTACCAAAAATTGCAGTAGGGTTTATGAATAATAGCAAAAATAAGTTGAATAATAAAATAAGCTGGCTTTTTAAGTGGAAGCCAAACGCACACTAGATATAAAAAAATGCCATTAAAATTATAGCTTTAGGGCTTTCTTTCTTCCATCAAAAAAAAAAAAAAAAAAAAAAAAACAACAACAACAACAACAATAATGATTACTTGTTTCTTTCATAGCAATCTTTACCTCCAGGGATCATTACCATGGCTATTATTATCATTTAATTGATACGAAAAAAAAAAAAAAAAAAAAAAAAAAAGTAAACTAAAATAACTTTTTATTAGACATAGTTGTCAATTACATGCTTCATTTGCAAGATCCAAGAAGCATTATTACACGATTGTATAATAGAAAACATTTAAGGCATGACATGAAAGAGGAGACCAAAAGCTTCCCAACCTAACACACAATTGTTTGCCTTATTTGTACTACTAGGTAACTTGTTTTTATTGATGTGAAGTACCGTGTCCGCTATATGCTTCGGAAATAACTAATAATTTTTCCTAAAGATGACACCATTGATCTCTCGTTTTTCATCGTCTAAATAGTCCGAAGTGGATATTGTTGCATGGAACCAGCAACAGAAGTCGTTACAAGCCTTGGAACTGCATCACAAAAACTTCGCAATACGTTGCCTTCATGCTTAGGTTTGAAACCAAGGGAAGTAAGCTTGGAAGGGAAGCAGTTTTGGGTGAAGGTGGTAATGACATGACAACAGCCGAGGCTGAGATTGTTTTGGGCAGTAAGTATAACGAAGAAAAGCTCATTTGAGCAAAATTTCAACTCCATGAGTACAACCCAGCAATTGACTTGAGCTCCATTATTAATTGTTTCCAAGCTTGCTGCTGGAACAACGTTGAATCCTCATGACTTTAACGCTAGGTTCCTGCTTGTTGCAGTCACATTTGCCAAGAGGCCTGTGAGGACCAGTAGGATAAACATGTTTTTAATAGCCATATATATATGGTTTGCTTATGTTATGTGTGGTTTGTGTATATGAGTGAGAGGAGGGAGCTCCCTAATTTATAGGGAAGGTATGTATATACTTCGATTTAATTATAGGTAGTGAATGATTAAGTTGTTGATATTATAAATATATATATATATATATATATATATATATATATGTGTGTGTGTAATGTGATTGATCGAAGAAAGCACTTTGGAAGTCATAGTTATGGAAATATGCATGGTATTTGGGTCTAATGACACATTAGAAATTAATGAAACTAGCCAATGCAAATTCTTGTGGTGAACATTATTAGATAATTAATCTAGTGTGAACGTACGTACATATATGCATGTTTGTTGTCTAAATAAGGATTAATTTTTTTGTTGAAGAGTTGGTTTAATTAAGATGTATGGGGCCCAAGCCAAGAATGAAGAATTAAGTGACTTTTGGAAGATGAAATGGTCATTTGAATCTTTACAAAATGAACAAGTGAATAGGTAGATAAATAAATAAACGACATGTCGTTTTAACTACAGTTAAAGATCTTTCATTCATTCTTATTATCACATTCACACTCACACACCAAAAGAGCAAAAGAGTAAAAGACAAACAGTAGTAGTGTACATTATTACTTTGGGTAATTTTCACTAAACTAATTTGTAGTTTGGGCTAATACCACTCAAATCCACAACTTTTAAAAAGTGACTAACTTGGTCTTGAACACCATTTAGGGTTGTTTGGTAAGAGATTTCTAATAACGTTATTTAAGTGTTGTGAAAATACATATATTATTATTTAAACATCGAAAACTGTTCGTACCAAACAGGACCTCAGTCTCTAGACACCATTTAAACCTGTTAGTTGTTCTCAGCCTATCCTCACTCTTTCCTCTTCTCTCTTCTCTCTCAGACCTCTCTGCCTCTCTCTTATCTCTCTCACCCACAACGGTCGGCGGCCGAAGACTCCCTCTCTCAACCTTTGGCCATGGCCGAACCCATGATTTGCTATTAAGATCTTGCACTCTCTCTCGAATCAGTGCCATGAAGACAGTTGGCTAAGGATTTTCGAGCTTCTAGTCACCACTATTGCTGTTGTTCCTCGTTGAAGGCTCCACTTGAGAGCTACCCACAATAGCTTTGGTGTTCCTCAGCAATGTAAGAAAAAGTTTGTATTTGTGCTTCTGTTTGGGTTTGGGTTTGGGTTTGTGTTTGTGTACCAAACGTCGAACATTTGGCGGAGACCCATGAGCTTTACCATTGCCACAGGCGACAAATCACATCGGCAATGCCACCATTAGTGGCTACGGGTCTTCCTCCTCTTTCTTCGTTGGTTTTGGTTTTGGTGAATTTAGGACTGTGTTTTCTTATAGTGATGAGGATTTGATGATTTTTTATTTGGGTTTCAAATGTGGGTTTTGGGTAGGATCATTTGTGAATCTGTGGGTATTTTCTGATTTAAGTTTTGTATCAAAATAGGTCTAATTTAGTGTTTTTTTTTTTTTTTTTTTTTTTTTTTTGTATGTATGATTATGAACGTGTGTTTGTAATCTAGGATTTTTGGGGTTGCAAGTTTTATATGGCTATGTGTGTATGTTTGTGTTCTATGACATGGTGTAGCCATTTATTGCGATTCTTAGGGGGTGTTCAGTACATACATTTAAAAACTGAAAACATGTACATGTGTGAAAATACGTGTGAGTGAAAAAGTATGTAGAAATATGTGTAATGTTGTGATCAAGAATATTGTATTGTGAAACCTGTCCACATACAGAAATTCTGCCATGGTCTTTCATATTGAGAAGCACAGCATCGATCATTTTCACCCCTACGTTCTCAAAGTAGATATCGATGCCCTCAGGGAAGTACCTGGTGACACTCAGAAATAGTGAAGGCTATATTCAGTGCCTGAGAGAACATTTCAATAGCTCATAATTAACAGCTGTGGGCTGAAACTTAAATTGGGAGAATATGCACCTTTGATTCAAAAAATAAATAAAAATTTCCTATCCTCCCCTTCACCTTATTCTGCCTTTTTTTTTTTTTTTTTTTTTTTTTTATCAATCAGACCGGCCTGGGCATGTTAGTGGATGCAGTATAACCATTATTTTAAAAAGGATTTGGAAATGCATAATCAATACTGCAATAATGTAATCTTATGAATTTCCGTTAATTACCATCTTAATTGTTTTTTGTTAATAGGATTTTCCATTAATGTGCCATCACCATGCATCTACCTACATAGAAAAATCAAATATAAAATCTGCAATTGAAGAATGTACACTTTCATGTGCAAAGTCATTTACATGGCTTTGTCTGTAAGACATGGTTTCATTGTGATGAATGGTTACATCAAGGATAAAGGAGGTAAAATTATTATACAAATTGATGAAATGGTGCATTCTTTATTCTAACAATCTCTTTTTTTGGATATTTTATAGAAAGGCCTCAACCCATTGGCCATGATTCCAACGCAACGATTAAGCTTTTTTTTTTTTTTTTTTTTTTTTTTTGTTGGTAAAAAGACGATTTCATTAAAACTCAAACCAAAACAACTTGCTCAGTACAAAGTCTGTTGGAGGCAACACCATTACAATCATCCTCCAATGCCTTAGCTAAGTCCACAGGCGGACTAGAAAACAACCTATACTCTAGATCTTGTTCAGCCCCTAGTCTAGCCATCAAGTCAGCACAATGGTTAGCCTGGCGGTAGCAATGATTCACTTGGACTTGCTGAAATCTAGTCATCAAATTTCTGCAATCATCCAATATAGGAGATATTATATGATTTACATAGTCAGAATTTTGTAATACATCCACTATCACTTTGGCATCTATCTCAATGGTAAGGCAGGAGATATTCAAACTACTGCATAGAACAAGACCATCCCTAAGCCCCCAAAGCTCAGCAGCAAAACTATTGGTTGCTCCTACATGTCTTGTGAACCCGGCAACCCAACTCCCATGCTCATCCCTAACTACTCCTCCACAGCCAGCCCTCTCCACACTCCCTAAAACCGATCCATTTGTGTTCAACTTTTTCCATCCTGCCGGCGGCTTTTTCCATCTGATTCTCTTGCTGATTTTACGGACTTGGTTACAAGGAGAAGCAACACAAAACATGAACTCAGTAGCTTGGTTATAAATCTCCTTATGCAGATTCGGATTTGGGCTCTTTCTATTAAAAACATAAGAATTCCTGCTCTTCCAAATGCTCCACACAGCAAAGTTAAACATGATTCTCCATGGTGGCTTCCCTTGAATAGTAATACAACTCCCTTTCCCATTGTTTTGCAACCAGTTATGCAGATTGCTCCTCCAAAAAAGACTACTATCTCCCTTTACACCCAGCTGATTCCATAAATGCTTTAGCCTTAGACAGTCTCTAAGGGCATGTAATATGGTTTCCGGTTCTCTATGGCACACGGGACACCCTTTATCATCCATAAAACCTCTTCTAGCAAGACAATCTTTCACTCCTATGCTATTGTGCACACATCTCCATATGAAAGTCTTAATTTTTGGGAGAGTTTCTAGTTTCCAAATCCAACCAGCACCTATATTTTCCACATCATCCACCTCTCTAGCAAAGGAATAGGCACTTTTGAGATCAAAGCAACCTCTAGCATTACCTCGCCAACCAATCCTATCCCTACCTCCATCCGCTAAGGAAATAGGAATGGCTTGGATAGTCGATTTAATTTCAGGGGTAAGCTCAAAGGGAATTCTGTTCCAATCCCAACCTCCACTCAACAAGACATCTTTAATCTTCCATTGGCTTGCATCACGAGTTAAAGGACCATGAATGAGGCCGCGGATAGGGCCTTTACAAGTCAAATTGTCCACCCAAAAGTTAAGAGAACTGCCTCTATGAACCACCCACATGCTGCCTTTATTGAAGGTATCTCTACCCTTTTTTATCGCTCTCCAAATCTGCGAGCAAGGCAGCCTATCCATATTGACAGCATTTAGTCTCCTGTTGCTACAATATTTTCCTTTCAACACTTTCACCCACAAGGCATCATCCTCCGTATGTAACCTCCAATTCAGCTTGGCAAGAAGAGCAGTGTTTCTGCCCTTTGCCTCTTGCAATCCTAGCCTACCTTCATCTTTCGGTTTTGTAACTTTCTGCCAACCAACCCAATGGACTTTCCTTGTAGTCTCCGAAGAACCCCATAAGAAATTTCTATTAACCCGGTCAATGCCATCCAAAATTCTCCCTAGTAAGTAAGTGCCTTGCATGACGTAAGAAGGAATTGAAGACGAGGAAGCTTGAATCAAAACAGCCCGGCCAGCCAAGGATAGCAAGTTTGCTTTCCACCCCGACAATTTTTGCTTGACTCTATCTTACAATAATTCTTACCATGAATACAGCCAAGGATAGCAACGATTAAGCTGCTAGTAACGTAAACCATGGAACTCACCCGAAGCTAGTAATTTCTAATATCATTAGGATGATCAAGACCGTGTCATGTATGTTATCCTTAATAGTATAAAAATATAGACACACGCACATATACAGATGATAAGAAAGATAGAAGGAACAACTTTATATCCGTCTGATGTCCAATGATTAATTAAAGCTACAGAGCAAGAAATGTGTTAGGAAATATTTATAGATACTGACCTCTTCAAAGCTCCGTCCAAGTCAGTTTCTTCCTTATAATTGAAAGCCTCATCAAACCCAAACTTGTTCCGTAGTAGATCAACCTGCATTACATCAAAGCACAGAAAGAAGATAGAAATTTTTTTGTTGAGTATTGACTGGCCTGCACCCTTCTAGAGCAAAGAAGGGAAGGAGAAAGAAAGATATTGCATGGCTAACAACTGTAGCAAGAAATCTATCCTTTCAAAACCATGCAATGATTACTTCCTATAAAGAATTATTTATATATATGATGTTTGTATTTCTAAAACAAGGCCTTCAATATACCTTTTGTTTCCAATCCAAAATTTTCAAGAAGAAAACCAGGTATACATTGTGGTCAGAAGATTGTAGTCCATTAACCGTAGAACCATTCCATGGGAAGAGAAAATTGGGAAGTATTTTGGTATTAATTAGTAAGAATTATATGAGTTTATAAGTTTTCCTGTGGAAATTTCATTATGTCATAGAAAAAGAAGCGACTGTAAGAACAAAAGATGCATCATGTTAGAAAGAGAGAAATTCTAATGTTCTAAGAGTTCACATATTGGGTCAGGTTGACTACAAATTTTCGAAGAAATCCAATGACATGTGATGAGATCAGGTTAGCAATGCTTAATCATGGTCATTGTATGTAATTGAATCATATTATGAAAAGATAACCAAAAAAAAAGTTCAATGCAGGCGCATGCACAAGCAGCATTCATTGTAATTTAATAGCTAATTCAATCTAGAATATTTCATTGAATGAGTAGACGACTAAGTTACCAAGAATTCCAGTATAGTAGGAAAGGGGTACATCAGTGTGCTCAATTTTAAAGAGTCCTTCCAGTTATGTGATGAGGCTGTATTCTTCCCGTGAAGTTGTGCCCCAAATCAAGTCACCTTTCTTGAAGTTCGGGTGTCCTGAATTCAAAACTTTGGCCACCTCAAACCCAGTTAATGGCTGCTTCATGTTATCATCAGAAAAAGAAATTAGAATTGCACGCAATGAACAAGATACAAGCTGAGTCATTTTACAAAGCCCACTCAACATATATATATTGCAAGAGGTGGAAATTTTTAAATTTATATAATGCTTACAACATACAATGAATTTGACCATTTAGTTAATTTCCTTTTAATTATGATTATCTTTCTAAAAATTTCAACAATATAATTTTCCAACCCTATATGTTACGTACTAATATATATTGTGATGGTTTGAATTGGCAAATATCCATGACAATGTAATTTGTATTGAGTGTGAAATTGTTGGTCCCATAAATTCCCTAATGAGAGAAGCTCAACTAAGAACCTGCTCGAGCAAGTAGCTAACACTGCTCATACGAGCAACTTAAGGAAACAGGCAAGCACCAAATGTAAGGTTGAATTTAATCAACCATTTTATTGGCTTTATTCCGTGCCAAATTTGCTTGTATTTCAGCATTTAGTAACCTTGTATTTAGGTGAATTTGTTGTAAGGGTAGTGAGTGAGATAGAGTGTTGATTGCTCAAGAGTGTGCAAGAAAACAGAGACTCGTGGCTTGTTCTCGCGGGTAGCTCGCGGCTTCAAGCCGCCAGACGCAGCACACGTGCCAAGCGTGCCAGAAGGTGAACAGTCATGCTAGCTGGAGCACTACAGGACAAAACAGGACAACTGGCCATACGGTTATCTCGCGACTAGATCTCGCGACTCAGTCAAGTCACGAGGCCAAGCCGCGAGCTACCCCTGTTTTGTAAAACCTGACGTTTCACATTCCTCACTCATTCAAGTATAAATACCCCTTATACCCACAAATGAAAGAGAGCTTCCCGAGAGAATTTTGAGAGAGAAACCCTAAAGAAAAACAAGATTGATTTACCTATAATCTATACATTAGAGTCTCTTCAAATTCCTCAACTCTCTTCCTCTCCATTGTCAAACCCTTAAGAGGCATTTTACCAAAACCTTGTTCTCACCATATTCATCAGTGTGAGAGGGCTGTTGGGTTTTCTGGGAAACAGTTAGGAAGGAATCAATTTACATTGGTTGATGCTACGGTCTAGTAGCGGAATCCGGGAAGCTAGTAAAGAAAAAGGTTCGGCACAACCTCGTTAGAGCAAGAAGCTTGGAGGGCTTAGGTGCACTGGATAGATTAGGATTGGAGGGTCTATTGCTGTCCATGTATCCCAACTACATTTTCTAGTGGATTATTTACCGCTTGGAGGGCGGCGGAGAGGTTTTACGCCGAGGGCTTCGATTTCCTCTTTAATAACACATCGCGTGTTGTCTTTGTGTTTGCATCTTCCTTCCCTTTTATCTTTGCCTTTTATTATCTGCTGTGGGTTGTGATTTTAATTTGGCTTAGATAGTTTTTCCAATTCTATATTATAGCTTATGTTCATTTTCCGCACACTAGTTGTTTGACATAATGCTTGAATTGGTTAAGTTGTAAATTGGGGGTCTAAACGTTCAAGGGTGTTTATACACATATTTGAACTTTCAATTGGTATCAGAGTGGGTACACTTGTTGTGGTTTTGTTACCATTGTGTGATCCTTGACTCCCTATTGAGATGGATCGGTCTCAATCCCTAAATGCACCTCCATATTTTGATGGTAGTAATTATGCTTTTTGGAAGGTTCGCATGAGAACTTTTCTGTGTTCTATTGATGAATCTGTTTGGGATGCTGTTGAGATAGGTTGGACCAGGCCTGAGGAAGCCAAATCCACATGGGATAAGGCAGCACTTGCTGCATCTAATGCTAACAGTAAAGCACTCAATGCTATTTTCTGTGGTGTGTCTCCAGATGAATTTCACAGGATCTCTCACATTACCGTTGCTAAAGAAGCATGGGAGATATTGGAGACCACTTACAAAGGCACGAAGAAGGTAAAAGACACCAAGCTGCAGATGCTAACCACTCGGTTTGAGGAGTTAAAAATGAGTGAGGATGAGTCCTTTGACTCTTTCTATAGCAAGCTGAATGAGGTGATTGTAAGCAAGTTCAATTTGGGAGAGAAAACGGAGGACTCTAAAATTGTAAGGAAGATCCTTCGATCATTGCCGGAAAGTTTTCGGGCTAAAGTGACAGCGATTGAAGAGAGCAAGGACCTTGATGACATCAAAGTCCAGGAGCTGGTTGGTTCTCTTCAGACTTATGAGATGTCGCTGCCCAATCAACGGAAGAGTAAATCTCTTGCTCTTAAGACCATTAATGAGAAGGTGGAAGATCATGACTCATCGGGAGAAGATGTGGTTGACAAAGATGTTGCATACCTTATAAAAAATTTCAGAAAATTCTTGAAATTCAAAAATAATGGCAAATTTGGTGATAAAGGAAAATTTCAAAGTTCAGGAAGGGAGAAAAGGGAATTCAAAAAGAAAGATGGAAAAGAATCCCAATCTACACAAGGTGTCACTTGTTTCGAATGTAACGGGCATGGACACTTTAAGAAAGAATGTCCGAATTATTTGAAATCGAAAGGCAAAGTGTATGCCACGACATTGAGTGACTCAGATTCATCTGACTCAGAATCTGAAGAAAGTTGTGATGGAGAGGGGAACTATTCAGCTTTTATGACTATTGCCCATGTTGAGTCTTCAGATGAGTTGAATCTGCTTGTACGAGACCTTGGAGAACATAGTGATGAAGAATCATTGGGAATTGTTGAAGAATCAGATGCTGAAGAAGATGAAAGCACAGCCAACCTTCAAGAGAATTATAACTCACTCCTGGAGAAGTCAGGTGAGTACACAAGGGTGGCCAAGGCTGCTGCGAGAAAAATGAAAAAGGCAGAGGAGGACTATAAAAGTCTCCTAATCCGATATAGGGAGGCCAAATGTGAGATAGAAATACTGAATGGTGAGCTGTCAGAAGCTTACATAAAAGTGAGATTTCTTGAACAAGAGGTTGTGCAAGCAAATGCTAAAATAGAGAGGGTCACCACCAAGAAGCTAGATGATGTTATTTCATCTCAAAAGAGCTTTTCAGACAAATCCGGGTTGGGATATACCGGAGGAAGTAGCTCATCTGGAAATGTCACTAAAGAAGTGAAGTTTATAAAGGCCAAAGAATCAGCTGATGTTGGTCCTACTGTTGAGAAGCCCAAGATAGAGGAGAAGAGAAATGTGGGGAACGAACGGCTGCTGAATTCGCGTAATCAATTTGTGGGCAGGTCTGAATCTCGAGCCAAGTCTCGTCCACTACCACAAAGAGGTCCTAGATCAACTTATGTGTGTCATCATTGCGGACTTCAAGGGCATACTCGACCAAATTGTCAAAGGCTGAGAGCAAAGAATAGTGCAACTCCTCAAAGGTCACGAGGACCCAGAAATGATAGAAGAAATTAGGCAGGAGAACCATCGAGAGATCAAAATGGTGATCCCGGAACGATGAACGTGATGAAGATGATTGGTGCATTCACCAACTGCTTCAAAAGCTTCACGCGAAGGTTTGAAAGCCCTAACTCCCGTACCCAATCCTATAAGGAAATCACCCCAAACGCAAGTGACGTGTGGGTGAAAAAGGGTACTCATGCATAAGCATTACAACATGTCCATGCATTAATACTTCCTATGCTTTGCGACGATGTTTGATTGTTTGCTTGTTGTTTATGCTGATGGTTGTTTGCTTGTCTACTTGTGCAAACTTTTGATTTTGTTTTTGTTTTTTATCAATCTTTTTCTTCTAGTGTCAAAAAATCCAAAAATCACATAAAAATTAGAAAATCAAAAAGTTTGATTGACATTGTTGAGTTTTTGTCTCAAAACTTGTTTTGCCTTGTACCTTTGTGCTAATGGCTTTGTGCATTTTCGAGCATAACTTGTTTCTTTGTACTCCTTTCACTGTGGGAGAAATCTTGAAATCTATGTGATTGTTGTAAATAGATCTTCAAACTTGTCATGAATGATTAGTGAATGGTTATGATGATCTTGAGACATGCATAGACTTGTGTCTATATATCTTCCCACTCTTTATTTTTGTTTTGTTTTTTTTTTTTTTTTTTTTTTTTTGCTAAAAAGAGCTCACCAAATGTAAATCTCCAAATGAAAAGAGATATTGAGCTGCAAAAGCCTGTCGCACATACTAGTATTCGACTAGGAAAAAGGGTAAGCGACCTAAAATTAAAGTTAATGTTTATTTAAAAAGCCAAAGGCTATCTCATCAAGGTGAAATATCTATTATCACTCTCACAATGAGAGGGGTTTTTCTCGAAAGGATCAAAAAGATCAAATGTTTTGATTGAAAGTGGAGTCAAATGTAAAGCTCCAAGATATGTTATCAAGTTTTGTGGGAGGTCATATATACATATTTCTATAATTGAGATGGATCACTTAATCTAGTGCTAATTGTGTATGCCTTGATTGAATTGATCATTGAAGCTTCACATTAGACTCAAGACTATCTCATTGTTGATATCCACACACAACACACAAGTTTATGTTCAATAAATGCCATATTTATTTATGTGATTGTACTTGATGAAATGTGTTTTCACATGCTCAATCTTTATTAATTCAAACACAAAAAGATTTTTGAGTGTTTTAGGTGTTTTTGGAAAGTATTTTGTTCTCAAAATTTGAAAATTTCAAAAATTCATTTTTGCTCTGTTTTGGCGACTCATTCGCGGGTAAGTCAAGTCGCGGGCCTTAGTCGCGAGTTCGCGGGTCAATTTTGGGGACTTGTTCACTAGTGGAAGGTCTAGTCGCGAAGGTTACTTAGAGATTTTCGCGGCTCAGCTCGCGACTCCCTCGCGGGTAGACCTTTTAGTCGCGAAAAACACTTAGAAATTTTTTTCAAATATTTGTCTTTGAGTGTTCTGGCGGCTTGACCTGGCGACTTGTTGGCGACTCACTTCAGTCGCGAAAAACGCGTGTTTGGCAAAAATAGGGGCAGTTTTTAAATCCTTTTCAGTTTTCCCTCGAACTTTTGTGACTATTCATCTTCTTTCTCAACTGTCTCCTTCCCAAACACTCCGTGTACCCATTTTCAAACTCCATTGGTGCTTCATTTCTTCTCAAAATCATCAAGAAAAAGTATGGGTCTTATTTTCTTCATCTCATATTCCCTACTTAATGAATGTTTTTCTTGCCATTTGGATAGATACTGTATTCGAAACATCATTCCTCTCTTTGTTTGATGGGTATGTCTGGTTGTGTTTGCTGTTGATTTCATCTGCTTTCATTTTGTTGGTCACACTGTGTTTCTTCTTTGTTCTGTTATTTGCCTGTTGTTGATTCTCAAACTCTTTTGTTAAATGGGTTTGGTATTTTTATGACTTGCTCCATTCATTTGTGGGTGTATTGAAGTCTGCTTGCGGCATTGGATTACTTATCTCATATTACTGTGCTTTTTGTTGACATAACGTGTGTGTGATGGCATCTTGAAAGTATACCTTTAAAACACTTCATTTTTTGAATGTTGTGTCTCACTGCCATGTGCTCTATTTTGGGTGTTCTGATCCTTCATTTTGAAATTTTATGCCTGTTCCTATCTTGTGTGGTGCTGTTTTTGGTTCTTTGCTGTGGGCCTATTCTCTTGCAAATGTCTCGCCAATCCTCTAAGGGTAAAGACATTGTTGCTGACGATCCAGCAACCCCAGTTGCTAAAAGGACTCGACTCTCATCACAGTCATCTCAAGACTCCAATGAGGAGAGGTTTAGAACCCCGTTTACCTCACACATCTACTCAAACATCTTTGACAAGTCAACTCCTATAGTGGAACGGGTGGTGGAGTTTAACACCTTAGGGACCACCTTTATCCCTCGAATCTTTGAGCCACGAGATTGGGCAAACTTGTTTGGGAACTTTGTCGATCCAATGGATGAACTGGTTAAGGAATGCTTCTCCAATGCAAGTGATCTTGGAGTTGAACTTATTTTCTGGGTCAGAGGAAAGGAATTTGGCGTTTCCCCAAACTCCATCTCCGATGTTCTCGACATCACTAGACCTCAGAATGTGGATCTAACTCTGTACAATGATCGAACTCCAGAGATTCAAGACATTCTACAAATCCTAGGATCTGATCATGAAGTATCCAATACAGGCACATCCATCAGCACCGCAAAGTTTGCACCAGAGCTGACCACACTGAAGTTGATCATGTTCTCTAATCTCTACCCACTGTCCAACACTACATTCATAAATCTTGGGAGAGCTCAATTCCTTTGTGATCTTATTACAGGAGCCCCCATTGATATCTGTGCTCACATCTTTCACAACATGAGGAAGACCGCGGTTTGAACTGCAGCTCGAGGAATTATTCCATTTTGTAGTCTCATCATGAAGCTCATTCTTCGTGAAGGCGTTGTTCCTCCCACAGATGGAAAAATGTTGACCCGTCAGCATCCTATTTCCATGTACACTCTTCAAGCTAGCAGAAGTCACTCCTCTAAAACACCAAAGAGTGCACACATCTCTCCGGTTACTCCATCTGCTCCTGAGTTAGAGACACCTGTACATACCACACCTTCTTCGCGTGTTATTCCTGAAGTTCCACAAGCCGACATTCCACAAGCATAGACTGATCCTCAAACTGATAGAGTGGGTAGTTTGCTTGAAAATATTCAGAAACGCATTGATGAGATGGTGACACTTCTTTACTCCACAAACAACCATGTTCAAATGCGACTCGAGATAATGGAGAATCAGCTCGACGCTATTCAACAAAAGTTGGACGACAGTCTTTACCTATTCGTGCCAAAAAGGGGGAGAGCATTCAGTAAGGGGGAGAAAGCTCAAAGGGAAGTGTGCATAGTAATAGGGGGAGTACACACACAGACTTTTGTTTTAAGTCTTATCCTTTAAACTTATAGGTTTATGTTTTTGGATATTTAGTGTTTCTTTGGGTTTGATACACTGTGGTTTTGATGTATTTTTATTTCTAACTCTTATCTCATATACTTGGTTTACTCTTTATATATATTGTTGATGTTATTCAGTATATCTTGTGTTTTGTATTTGTACCCGTGTTGCTTATGTAAGCTTTTAGGGTTATGTTTTTATGCATATTTGTAGGCTTTATGGCTTGTACCATGCTTTATGCAACCTTTTATGCTTTGTTGAAATCAGTACTTCTATCTAAATGTCTTGCATTTTGTTTTAAGTACTGTCACTCTTGTGCCCTTGTAGGATTGTTCCTAGATGCATATACTTAGTGTATTATGCATTGGTTGAGTGTTAGGCATACAAGTAACTTGCTTTGTTCTTGTTAACTTGTATGTTCTAGTGTTCATTTCAAGTGTGAATGAACACTGTGATCACTACCTTATGGTGATTACTTGGTTGATCAAGCCATGATTTGAAACTTCACTTCATCCTTGCTTAATCACTTTATGCCTGTTTCATATGCATTTCATACTTTTCTGCATACAATGATTATGGTGTATTGTTGTGTTTTCAGGAATTTCATGTTCTTATGATTCAAATGCTTCACAGCTTCTAGAGTTAGGTGTGAGTGAGTTTTGTTCAACTGTTCCCAACTCACATGTTAAGTCTAGAGTTTGTTTTAGGGTTTTGTCATGGAATAGCCAAAGGGGGAGATTGTAAGGTTGAATTTAATCAACCATTTTATTGGCTTTATTCCGTGCCAAATTTTCTTGTATTTCAGCATTTAGTAACCCTGTATTTAAGTGGGTTTGTTGTAAGGGTAATGAGTGAGATAGAGTGTTGATTGCTCAAGAGTGTGCAAGAAAACAGAGACTCGCGGCTTGTTCTCACGGGTGGCTCGCGGCTTCAAGCCGCCAGACGCAGCACACGTGCCAAGCGTGCCAGAAGGTGAACAGTCATGTTAGCTGGAGCACTACAGGACAAAACAAGACAACTGGCCATACAGTTATCTCGCGACTGGATCTCGCGACTCAGTCAAGTCGCGAGGCCAAGCCGCGAGCCACCCCTGTTTTGTAAAACCTGACGTTTCACATTCCTCACTCATTCCAGTATAAATGCCCCTTATACCCACAAATGAAAGAGAGCTTCCCGAGAGAATTTTGAGAGAGAAACCCTAAAGAAAAACAAGATTGATTCACCTACAATCTATACATTAGAGTCTCTTTAAATTCCTCAACTCTCTTCCTCTCCATTGTCAAACCCTTGAGAGGCATTTTACCAAAACCTTGTTCTCACCATATTCATCACTGTGAGAGGGCTGTTTGGTTTTCTGGGAAGCAGTTAGGAAGGAACCAATCTACATTGGTTGATGCTACAGTCTAGTAGCAGAATCCAGGAAGCTAGAAAAGAAAAAGGTTCGGCGCAACCTCGTTGGAGCAAGAAGCTTGGAGGGCTTAGGTACACTGGGTAGATTAGGCTTGGAGAGTCTATTGCTGTCCATATATCCCAACTACATTTTCTAGTGGATTGTTTACTGTTTGGAGGGCGGCGGAGAGGTTTTACGCCTAGGGCTTCGGTTTCCTCTTCGATAACACATCGCGTGTTGTCTTTGTGTTTGCATCTTCCTTCCCTTTTATCTTTACCTTTTATTATCTGTTGTGGCTTGTGATTTTAATTTGGCTCAGATAGTTTTTCCAATTCTATATTATAGCTTATGTTCATTTTCCGCACACTAGTTGTTTGACATAATGCTTGAATTGGTTAAGTTGTAAATTGGGGGTCTAAACGTTCAAGGGTGTTTATACACATATTTGAACTTTCACCAAACAATTGAGGACTTCAGTTTCCATGCTCCTTGAGCCAAAAATAAGACATCAGAGTTGAGAATTGAGCTTTAGGGAGCCAGAAAGCCATAGAAAAATCTGTGAGGCTTTCATCGTTGGAGCTGTTAAATCTTTAGGATTAAACTCATGATCTCTTGTTCTGATACCATGTCAAATTACAAATTTCTCTTAAAAGGAGATAGATAATTTATTCATTTAATTTAACAACAAAAATTATTATCCATATGCCTACAGTGGTTCCTAACATAGAGGAAGTTAAACCGAGAGAGAGAGAGAGAGAGAGAGAGCCAGGAGTATAGGAGGTAAACACGTTAGGACCTTCAACTCTTGTCATCCGGCTCCGCATGTAAGGATCACAGGACAAGTAAAGGTTCTTCACTACCATTCCATGGGACCCCTCTTGAAGCTTCAGTTTCATGGTTCCATTGATCACTTGCATGTCCGACTCTTTAGGAAAACCAGACACGTAGTCCTTCAATATTACTTGCTTGTTCCTCACTTCTTCACCAACAACACCACTAGCCATTGTTAGTCTTTCTAAGAGCTTCTGGTGTTTCAGTGTTTCTCTCCGTCAATCTATGCTGTGTTCAGTTTCAATTATTGTTGCTTTTATAATATCAAGTTTGTGGACTGAGGAGATGACACGTGTGTGAGCCAAACACTTTGAGAAATCAGCTACTGCAATGCATGTTATCCACCCGATTGTCTACTTTAAAAAAAGTTAGATACACACAATTCTTCATTACCATTTTTAACTAATTTGTACTACTTTGTAGAAATTTTAATAATATATTTTTGGCAAAACAATCTCTTTATTTAAATTAAAAATGAGAATTTTAATAGAAGAGTTTCAAACTATTGTGGCACCGACCCAATGCGAGAGGTACAAAATTATATGCACTACAATACGACACAACATTCTTTTGAAAAATTAAGATATGACACAGAAGGAATAAAAAATTAATTGATTAAATTAATATTTATTTTTAAATATATATAATTTAGTTTAACCTATAATTTAGGTTTAAAAAAATAATTACCAACAATCAAATTTTTTTAAAAATATATCTAAAATTAATTTGAAAGTAATAATATATGGCAAATAAGTACATTAATACCCTTTAAATGATGATAAAATTACAAAGAAACAGTTAATTCAATTTAATAAATAAATTGAAATAATTTAAGCAAATAACCTACACACTACAAATAATTTTTTTAAAGTGAAATACCAAAATTTATTATACCAAATAATAAATAAATATAAATACACAAATTGACGGAGAGAAAACCTAGTCACTACCTTGCAATAGAAAACAAAAAAGGTGATGTGAGTTTCAATTAGCTCAATTGGTAAAGTCTGATGGTTGAATATAATATCTAGGGTTCAATCTACACTGCATCAAAAATCGATTAGTATTTTAGTCTGGTGATAAAAAGCATTATCAGGAGCAACCTTGTTTGGAGCATATTCCTATTAAGTAAATAATTCTTTTTCTCTTGACACCTATTAAATAAATAATTATTATGTCTCAAACTAGCCAATGTGATTAGCTCCGATAATTGATTCTAATAAATGTTGTGTGATGCATGAAACCTCTTAATTGCCATGAAAGTACCGTCCCGAAGCATTGCCTCGTAGATAGTCCCCATTTTTCCTGACGTAATGGCATTTTTTACACTAAAATTGTAGGTTGCTTTTTCTGAGCTTCTTCAAACTTATTTTTGTAGCCATCTTCTCTAATAATAAAATCTGCATGTGGATCAAATCACTATCCAGAAGTACTTAAAAAAAAAAAAAAAATGATCGAAGAGCTTAATGAATTGGGAGAATTCAAGAGTATGTCAAGATAACAAAGTGTAACTTTTCAAAAATTAAATTTAAAACTAGTAATTGGGAAATTTTGCCTGATATATGATATCACATACAAGGAGATGAAAATGACCGTGCATGACGAAAAGTTAAGATTATGGTATAAAACGATTCTAAAATATTAATTAATACAATTTTTTCCCTTTTCCATTTGAATGAAGATTTTTCTACTTTCAAAGTGAAAGCAAGGAACCGTGTCCAAAGAACCTTTAGGGGACCAAAAAAAAAAAAAAAAACCCTTTTCATCTAAATGACCTTGATTTTTTAAAATTTCATTTCTTAAATTTTTTTTTTATCAGATTTTGTTCTACTTTTATTCTGTGTTCAATATGATTCTTCCATCTACCAATTGGACTACTGTTAAAGCTTCCAAAACGTTGTCATTTTGATTTTTTGAGGTTACATTCCACGATTATAAAAGCTTTTGATTTAGACAACCTTTAATATTAGGTCAATGTCATTTTTGAGAGTAGGAAATTATAGAAAGATAAATGTGACTTTAACTTAAGGACCGAAATGGATCAAAGTAAAGTAAATGGAAAGAAGTGGACCAAAATGGACTAAATGGACCCACTAGACCGAATTGGACTGTAGTGGACTGAAATGTACCAAATAGACCGAAAGGACAGAATTAGGCTAAATGGACCGAGTGGACTAAATGGATTGAATGGACAAAAGTGGTAGTAGACCGAAATAGACAGAAGTGGACCAAAGGGACCGAAATAGATTGAAGTGGAGCAAATGGATGAAGTGGACCGTATTGGACGAAATCAAACTGAAGTTTAGCAAATGGTCCAAATAGACCAAAGTAGACCAAACATACTGAAGTAGACCAAAATGGGAAGAGAATGGGGTTCTAACTTAAATACACACCACAATCTACATTCAAAAGCCATGATAATGAGTTAGCAAATCAAACTTTATCTAATAGTCCAAAAACCATATTAGTAATTCACCCTCTTTAAAAAAAAAATCATTATCTTTTTACTTTTATTTTTATTTTTATTAAATAATAGTATTATTTTAAAAACCACAAAACTCATCTATTGTAAGAGAGAGAATAGTTTCCTTTAAATTATTATTATTATTATTTATTTTAAGTTTTACTTTGACATTTTGAAAATTTTCATTTTCAAACAAAGTGGTAAATTTTAATTGGTATGCAAAGACAAGGCCGCTCATTACAGTTTGAGGTATAAGAAGATAATTTTATATATAATTAGTATTTTTTTTCATTTAAATATAGTATTTAAATGCTTCTTGTTTCTTGATATGAAAGATTATTAATTAATTTTTTCATTTTAAGCTAATGCTTACGGCTACGTTGCTTTGTCTTGAACTGTTCCTGTGCGTTGTCGCATATGATTAAGGACATCAATCTCTCAACTTGAAACAGATATTTCTCAAAGCTATTTTTTTAATTCCAAGAAATGATAATGGCTTATTTGACAATATCTCTGGTTCAAATTGTATTGCACACCAAACTAAGCAACTGTCAAGTTTTCATTGTACACTAGAATGAATAATACACATGCCTGCAAATCAGATTCTTAAAAATATCAATTCACATTCTTTAGAGATGGAGCCAGGTTTTTATTATCTTACAGGTCTCAAAGCTTACTAAACATAGTTTCCTTAATAAGATATAACATATCATTCATGACTAAGTTAAAGGTTTAAACTCATATAATGTGGTTTTGTAATTTGTCAAAGTTCCTTCTTGTAGACTTATTGTACTCAACACCAAACCATAAACCTTTCCCTGGCTTCAGACAGGGCTTTATTAAACTACCACAAGGTGGACCTCTAACATCGAAGAATTTGACATAGAACTCAACATAATAGAAAATGGATACATAAATCATAGCCAAATCACTCCCGAGCAATCAAAACAACTTGTTTCCCAACATTGCGGCCACTATAAAGTCCTGCCAGAGCAGCAGGGCCACTCTCAAGGCCTTCAGCTATGTCCTCCACATACATTATCTTCCCTTCTCTGATGTAAGGCAGCATTACATCCAAGAACTTGGGATAAATGTTATAGTAATCAGAGACAACAAATCCTTTCATGTGAATTCTTTTATAAATAAGACACATCAAGTTCTGAACACCTTCAGGCTGATCAAGATTGTATTGTGAAACCAGTCCACATACAGAAATCCTGCCATGGTCTTTCATATTGAGAAGCACAGCATCAAGCATCTTTCCCCCTACATTCTCAAAGTAGATATCAATGCCCTCAGGGAAGTACCTGGTGACACTCAGAAATAGTGAAGGCTGTATTTAGTGTCTGACATAAAATTTCTTCAACTCATAATTAACATCTGTGGGCTGAATATTTTTATGCAAGAATATGCTCCACTTTGAATAGAAGAAATTTTATTTCATGTCCCCTCACTCTCACATATTCTGCCTCACCTTAGCATTTTTTTTTTCTTTTTACATGTAATCTTAATCTTAACCTGTCAATAGGATTTTCCATGAATGTGCTATCACCATGTACCTACCTACTTAGAAAAACCAATTATAAAACTACAGTTGAAAGAATGTACATGTTTCATGAGCAAAGTCATCTAATCTGTCTGTATTGCTATTCATAAGAAGACAAAATTCCATCATGATTAATAGTTATATCAGAGATAAAGGAGCTAACATTAGAAGAGAATTAGTAAAATTATTGTACAAATTGATGAAATGGTGCATTTTACATTCCAATTTTCTCCAGTTTACAGATATTTTATAGCAAATCCTCAACTCATTGGCCATGATTCCAACTGAACAATTAAGCTGCTTGTAACACAAACCATGGAACTTACCCAAAAGCTAGTAATATTTAGTATCATTATGATAATCAAGACCATGTATGGTATCCTTAATAGTGATGAAAATATAGACACACACAAATGTAAATAATATGTAGCACAGATGCAACAACTTTATCTCCATCTGATATCCTATTGTTAACTAAAGCTTCAGAGCAAGAAATTTCCTTAAGCAATATGTATAGATACTGACCTTTTCAACGCAGCATCCAAGTCAGTTTCTTCCCTATAATTGAAAGCATCATCAAACCCAAACTTCCTCTTTAGGAGATCAACCTGCATGATGTTAAAGCAAACAAGTGAACAAAAATATTCTAATTTCTTGTTGAGTATTGACCAGTCTGAATACTCCCTTCTAAAACAGAGAGGGGAAAGAAAAAGAAAGATATGCATTGCTAACAACTCTAGCAAGAACTCCATCCTTTCAAAAGCTTGCAAAGACTGCTTCCTATAAAGTAACTACTTATGCATATGAATGAGTTTATCTAAAACAAAGGCCTTCAATATACCTTTTGTTTCCCATCTGAACATTTCATGAAGAAAACCAGGTATGCATAGTGGTCAGAAGATTCTGGTCCATGAACTATAGAGCCACTCGATGGGAAGAGAAAAATGGGATTAATGAATTAGAAATAATTATTATGAATTCTATGAATTTTGAAATATTATTGTGGAAATTGTGGTATGTCATAGAAAAAGAAAGATGCTGTAAGTACAAAATTAGTAAGATTCATGTTAGAAACAAATATATTCTATTATTCTTAAGTCCACATATTGGCTTGGATTTACTATAAATTTTCAAAGAAACCAAATGATAAATGGCAAGATCAGGTTAACCACGCTTAATCATGGTCATTGTGTAACCAAATCATTTTATAAAAAGAGGGGGGAAAAAATCAAAGCATTCATTGGACAAAGAATAGATAGCGCTTAATTTTGAAGTATGCCAGATAGAAATTACTCAACTTTTCTTTACTTCCAGCACTTCCAACAACATAGCAACCCATCAACTTTGCAAATTGCCCAACAAGCTGACCAACTGCACCTGACGCCGCAGAAATAAACACATATTCTCCTTTCTTAGGAGAACAAACATCGTAAAAACCGACATACGCTGACAAACCAGGCATACCTAGAATAAAATTCAAACACAGCCAATTATAGGGCAGACATTATATGATGGAAAGGGAAAGCAAATGAAAATCTCACCTAATTTTGTAAATTTTTCATTTCATAACATTGGCAGTTTCATAATTGCTAAATATCCATGACTAAATTTTCTCACATTGTTGGTATCAAATTTATTCAAACAGTATGCAGATAGAAAACTTACTTGAAACCAAGAAGTATCAAACCCACTAGACTACTCAACTCAACACATAATCCTAACTAAGAACACATTCTTTTTTATCAGAATCAACTCCATTGAAATAGTGTATATACCAATTATATCTGATCTAGAACCACAATTATAAACAGCTGTATTTACCAAATCTATTCCAGCAAACTACTGAACCAACTCACTGAATTGGTCAAGGATCCAACTGTACCACACTATCTAGCTACAAATTTGAACAAGAGAAAAGAATCGAATTCATGCTAATCAGGATCAGAAAATGTGGGATATGGATTAATCATGCAAGTTTTGATTCAATCTTTTGAGGTTCTTAATGAAAGGGTCATCACAATGAATTGACTATTCGCCACCAAGTGTTTTTAACCATGACGATTAAATAATAAGAGAAAATTCCACAAATGGCAGCAAGAAACTATGAATCTCACATATAGTTTTATGGTGCATTTGCATATACAGAGCATAGAGTAATCTCATTCGAATAAGAATTTCACAAGCTAACACATAGATATCCAAACCCCACACACACACACATAAGCAGCAAAATACCAAGAATTCCAGTATAGTAGGAAAGGGGGACATCAGTGTGCTGGATTTTAAAGAGTCCTTCCAGTTCTGTGATGACACTATATTCTTCCCATCCGGTTGTGCCCCAAATCAAGTCACCTTTCTTGAAGTTCGGGTGTCTCGAATCCAATACTTTAGCCACCCCAAAACCAGTTAATGGCTGCATTGTACAAGCTGAGTTATTTTACAAATCCCAATCTATATATATATATTGCAAGAGGTTTACTACTTTTATTTTCCATATCTCATCAATAATAATAATTAAAAAAAAAAACATAAATAATCCATAAAAAGACAAGGACAAAAAAACCCAGAAAGTACTTGAAATTGAAATTCCATAATCAAAATAAATCAAAAAACCCGGTATCCAAACGAATTTAGCTATGGGTTAATAACTTTCTTGCGCCCCCATAGACCCATCTCTCTAAACTTATAACCGGGATGGCAGTACTAGTCTATCACTACTTCTACTAGTAGTACTTTTACTAGTGCTATGCCATCCACAACGCCCACCAGATTGCTTAGCACTAAAAACAAACTCCATGAAATCAATGTAAGTTTGCTTCGAAGATGAAGTGCAACCCCAGGTTGAGGTCACTCTCCGGTCCTGGCCTCATCCTTTTTCGTCAGATTGCCGTTTATAAGTTCGGTGGGGCCTTTGCATTTTCACAATATTTACGGAATTGCCACTATATTTGTTTTTTTTATGAAAATGAAAATTTTGAAAATGTGTTTCACTTTTTGTATTTAAATTCAACTTTTAAGATATTAAAAATGAAAATTGAGTAAGAGTTCTTAAACCAAACAAGTTTTTGTAATGGGTCCCACTAAAAATTGAAAATGAAAATAAAAAACGCTACTTTTTTTTGCTAACCAAACAGCCTCTAGGCTTTTCTCTTAGTTTGAGAAAACGGGGAAAAAAAAAATAGAAGCGTGTCATTTGTTTTTAAGAGTTTCAACCTATAGAGTACATTTTTGATGATTGTACACTTTATCATCATATTTAAATACCAATTGATTTTTTGTGTAAATAAGAATTGAACTTCAAATCTCTTATTCAATTCCCACCTACATAGAATGAAGCAAATTTTGTGAGACAGATGATTTGAACTTGGAACTAGGTTATCTCTACATAGGTTTACAAAAGACTTGGACCTAGTAGCAGAGCCAAGATTTCAATTTAGGAGGGGCAAAATTATAGGGAACTTTGGAAACACAATCGTTTATCTATTGATCTTCCACTCAATTTTTTAATTAATTTTTAACACTTCATTGCTAAAAAGCCTCAAAGTTCACCAAAACATAGAATTTGAAACAATGAAAGAGTCAAAGAGATTGAGGGGAAAAAAAGATTAGTGGAAAGATGTAAGCATTAGAGATTTAGTGTCATGAGAAAATAAGACATAATTTGAAAGTATGGATCCACTACTTAGAGTTAGAGCCATGAAATATTTTAAACACAATTTAGCAGACGATTTTGATTTAAACTTAAAAAGTGTGGTGAAAATTGAATTTCAATTGGTGTAAAAGATTAAGTGTTGTGTATCTCCCATTAAAAAAAAAAAAAATAGTAAGTGTCAATGTGTCTAATTTAGTATTATCTCTTTGTATCTTTTTCCTCTAGTATGATATTTAGTATAACTTTGTTGATAAAGATACAAGTGTGTAGCACATCTCATGACAGCACAACAAGTTCTTGCATGTACTGCCAGAGAATAACAAGCCACCTCATAAGGCACTAACTCTCACAAACATTCATGATATTAGATCAATAAAATGTAAAATCTCAATTACTTGAACTTTAGATATTTGACAGAAGCATATTAAGTAGCTCTTTGTATCAGAACACTGTGGTCACCAACTCTAATTTTGCAGGTGTCTCAAATGCTGTTAAATAGCTCCTTGTTTTCGTTTTAAGATATATAACATATTGTATACTCTTCTCTTTGTTGGGGGGAATTAATTTCGGCATCAAACTATCAAATTTGTATCATTTGCATAGTTAACTGAAATTATGGGTTAGAATTTGATGTTAATTGGGGGGCAATACCTAACATATTTAGCATGCACAACCCACAATATGTTTTAACACAAGGAAACTTTTTTTTGCAAGAGCAGATGAAAGTTGTAATTTTAAGTTTTAACCAAGTTTGTAGCTAAATTTTTGTATAAAAAAATAATTAATTTTTTTTGAAAACTTTTTATAATCTATTAAAAAATACTTTAATTTCGCAGGTGTTTCGGCATCAAGCTATCAAAGTAATCCAGAAATCCTGTACTAAAGGGGTTTGGGAGGAAGGTTGTAATTTTAAGTTTTAATCAAGTTTGTAGCTAAATTTTGTATAAAAAAAAATTAAATTTTTTTGAAAACTTTTTATAATCTATTAAAAAATACTTTAAAGATGCTCATAATTTTGAGAGGGATAACATCACTTTCAAAGGTATGAAAATTTTTGAATAGCTAAATTTATTATTTTCACAAACCGGGCAATCGAATTTTACCTATCATATTAGGATTAGAAGAAAAATCAAGAAAGCTGAGAGCTAGAAGAGAGAAACAAAGAGAGAGTGGTAGGCTTACAGAGCTAGGAGTGAAAGAAGTAAAAAGGTTAGGACCCTCAGCTCTTGTCATCCGGTTACGCATGTAAGGATCACAGGACAAGTAAAGGTTCTTCACTACTATTCCATTGGAGCCCTCTGGAAGCTTCAGTTTCAGGGTTCCATTGATCACTTGCATGTCTGACTCTTTGAGAAAACCAGACACGTAGTCCTTGAATATTACTTGCTTGTTCCTCATCACTTCCTCACCGACAACAACAACACTAGTAGCCATTGTTAGTCTTTCTGAGAGCTTTGTGTGTTTCTCTCTCCGTCTGTGTGTTCAGCTTCAACTTTCAATTACTCGTACGTGGTTCTATGGGTCTCAATTATTTGTTGCTTTTATGTAGGGAATGAAGTTTGTGAACTAAGGAGATAACACGTGTGTTCGCTACACTATGAGAAATCAGCTGCTGCAATGGGTAAAAAGAAGGATTAACCATTTGATCTTTGTCTATCTTGATCCTCCTTAAAATATTGTCTACTTTAAAAAGTTCGGTACACACCAATTTTTCATAACTATTTTTAACTAATTTGTACTTTATTTAAAAATGATGAATATACCATTTTGGTCTATATGTTTTGGAGTCATAGTTAATTTGATCTTTACATTTAGGTATGTAGTAGTCAATTTAATCTATATTATTTTCAGCTTACAATTAATTTGGTCCTTACCTTTAACTTACTAAATGAAAATGCAGAACAACCGGTTTTCTTTCTCCAATTGTTTCTCTCTTCAAAAAAATCAAAGATCAGATCAAAAGGAAAAAATTGATTCCAACCTGAAATTTCATTCAATTCAAAGATGAGAGTACGTCAATTAAAAAGTCAAGAAGCTACAGATTGCGGAACACTAATTAGTCTTCACAATGTCTTAAAAATCTAATATATTTATATAAAAAATACACTGAAACACAAAGAGATTGTGCAAAACTGCAAGAGTATATGCATAATATTAGTATTTCATTTACAACATATACATGATATAAACATGATTCATGGTCAATCGGTTTTAATATAACTATTTTATGTATCAGATTGTGACTGACTGTCCTGTTACTTTCACATAAACCAACCATTTTTTTTCAATCACTCACAATGGCACAAATTTAACCATTTTAGAAATTTTCTTTCTCATCATCTACCTATTTATGTGTGTTTTGATTGTTTTTGGTTTCAATTTTCAACTACATGTGGTTTTAGGTATGAATTATTGCTCCAATAGTAGTTTGTGGACTGAGGAGATGACACGTGCGACTAATACTTTGGCATTTGCTTGTCCAAATTGGCCACATGTGGTGTGGACCTACTGAAATGCATGGGCAAAATCACCGTAAGGCTCTTGTCCATGAATCCTCTATGTAAAAGAGGAATACATGCACCTGATGCATAGTAAATTTTTTTTTTTTTTTAATTTGAATTTCTCTTTATTACCATAAAAAGTTTCGACACACACAATTTTCATAACTATTTTTAACTATATAATTTGTACTTTATTGAAAATTAAATAATATTTTTTCACTTATATTATCTGAATTTAATTAAAAATGAGAATTTTAGAATGGAGAATTAATTTCTAGCTATGGTACACGAGTATCGACACGATTCAAGGTACAACATTATATGCACTATAATGACAGATCATTTTCTGAAAAATTAAGATATAAATTAATAATTAATTTTATGCATATATTATTTATTTTTAGGTATAATTTAGGTTTAAAAAATATGTACCAACAGTCAATTTTTAAAAAATATATCCAAAATTAATTTAAAAGTAATAATAGATTGCAAAAAAGTAATATTGATAACCCTTCAATGATGTTCAAATTACAAAGGAATAGTTTAAATAATTCAATTTAATATATAAATTGAAATAGTGTACGTAAATAACTTACACACCACACAAAAAAAAGAAAGAAAAGTAATACACTAAAAATTAATTATATTAATATATTAATAAATAAATAAATACAAATACATAAATTAACAAGGAGAAAACCTAGTCACTACCTAGCAATAAAAAAACAAAACAAAAGAAATATTATGATCGAGTTCACATGCATAGTACCATGTAAAGTGTAATATTGTAGGCAAAATGATTGTACACTTTCTCCCAATGTGGCAAATATTAGCCACATTTTTGCTCACAATATACAGTTTACATGGTACTATTCATGTAAACTAATCAATGCTTCAAAAAATTAGGGAGTACATTGCAAGTGAGAAAAGAAAAAAGTCAATTATTGGTCGCTTGTCTCGATGAGTTGAGAAGGATCATTAGTTGCTAGTTTGGATGGGTAGCGATGGGCCGTCAATTGATTCAATGATTGCTCTAGGAATTTTTTTTAAGATAATCATTATGAAACTTAAATTATACAAAATATGATAAAAAAATAACTTCATATATTGACAAAACACACACACACACACAAATATATAAAGTCTTACAATTTTCTTTTACGAGTTTTCTTATATTGAAATCGTTGCATGATAGCCTCATTATCCATGCTGCAAGCTACATCTCTTTCAAAATTTTAGTTCAATAAAATTTTTCTTGGGTTTTTCCTTTTTGTTTGGAAGGGCCTAATATATTTTTTAGGGGACCAAAGTTTTAGGACAAAATTTGGTTATGAACTTAGTAACAAATTAACATGACTACATATTTTGAAATTTTAATAATTGAATTGAAAGTTCTTTATGTTTTTAAAAAACATGTCAAATTTCATGTCAATTGGATATTATTTACTATTTGATCCATAAACTTATTTTTTATGTATATTTTAGACTACAAAAACTCAAAATTTCAAATATTTGATTGATGAAGTAGCTATTGATCTTTGATTTTATTGAATTTATGCAAGCATGGATGATATAAGAAGAAAATGTAATCCAATGATGGATTTGTCAAAATTTACATCTAATAAAAAAAAAAGTGGTGTTGTAGTCTAAGTTTGTTGCCAAATTTTGTCCTAAATTTAATTATACTAGACCAAAAAAAATTTGTGAAAAAAATTTAGGGTAGTCACAATTTTTTTTTAAAGATAGAAAGAAAATTTTAAAGATTTTAAAATTTATATATAAAATTGTTAGAGATATATTAACCCATTAGCATAGGTCCAAGCCTAATACTACTTTGTGTCCAAGCTAAGTCTCTTACTTGTACTAGAAGTCTATTAGTATAGGGTTTAGTCCACTATATACTCGTGTTATGGGTCATTGTAACACATGTTTTGTACTACACTCTTATATAATAAAAATGTAGCCCTTAAGGGTTCCTCCGTGGATATAGGCTGTAAGGCTAATCCACGTAACTTTTGTGTTCTTATGTTCCTATTTTATGCTTCCCTCTTCCGCATCTAGCCACCCTTGGATCAATGATCTAGCTAAGCTAGTAGCAACGAAAGAGTGTGAGAACTAGAGCTTCGAAAAGAGAAGGCTTAGGACTGTGCTCGATAGATGGTAGAGACATATAGGTGGAAGGAGATATATCTTGTTCAAGATTTATCTAAATACACGAGATGTGTCAGTGTGGCACTAGTGTTGGTCACTTGCTGAGGAAGGAAACCTGGCCAAAAACTCTGTCTGTGCATCCTAGGTTTTAATTATACTTGCTTTAACAACTTTTTTTTTTGTAGCTTTTTGCAACATTATTCCTTTTTGACAATTTTTTAGAGGTTTTTTTTAAAACCTTTTTGACAATCTTTTTAATAACTTTTTGTCATTTTTATTAAGTGAGACCCTTACAGGAAATCTTGACAAGCACCCGCACAGTACTTGTTAACATTTTCCAAATTTGAAAATGCTAAATTCTTTCTGCAATGTTTCATGTCAGCATTATGAAGATGGCAGAGCGCACACGCCTTAGATGTTTGACTAGAACAATGATTCTTTCAACGAACAATGTAGACAAAGTCTTATATTGTACTAGGAAACGAAATATTACCATAAACTACATACTAATAGAATATTAAGAGAAAATTAAGTGCCTAATAAAGAAGTCCGGCAAGACTTGCCTATCAAAGTTCTAATTGGTTCAAGTTCCCCAATTAGAGTTTAGCAGTGGCCTCACAAACAATAATAACAATGCTCGCAGAAACTCTAGCATATAAAAAATACGAAATATATCAAATAAATAAATACAAATACATAAATTAACAAGGAGAAAACCTTTTTCTCAAAAAAAATAATAATAATAATAAATAACAAGGAAAAAACCTAGTCACTACCTAGCGAGAAAAAAGCAAAACAAAAGAAATATTATGAGTTCACACATGCATAGTAGTACCATTTAAAGCATATATTGCAGGCAAAATGATTGTACACTTTCTCCTAATGTGGTAAATATTAGCCACATTTTTGCCCACAATATACTGTTTACATGGTACTATACTTTTTTTTTTTTTTAGAAAGTTTCAATCTAGGACGTTCACTACTGATAATAGTTCTTTATCATCAGACTAAGACACTAATCAATTTTTTGTGTAAGCAGAGATTGAATCTCATATCTCTTATTTAGCCATAAAAAACTTTACAAGTTGAGCTAACTGAAACCCACTACATAGTACTATCCATGTAAACTAATCCATGCTCCAAAATATTAAGGTGTACATTGCAAGTGAGAAAAGAAAAAAAGCCAATTACTGGTCGCTTGTCTCGATGAGTTGTAAAGTATCATCAGTTACTAGTTTGGATGGGTAGCGATGGACCATCTATTGATGCAATGATTGCTCTAGGAATTATTTTTTTTAGACAGTTTCAATCTATGGCATTTGCTCCTGATGATAGTTCTTTATCTTTAGACCAAGACATCAATCGGTTTTTAGTATAGGTGGGGTTTGAACCCCAAATCTCTTATTCAACTATTAAAGATTTTATTAGTTGAGCTAACTAGAATTTTTTTTAAGGTGATCATTATGAAACTTAAATTATACAAAATATGATAAAAAGATAACTTCATATATTGACCCAAAAAAAAAAAAAAACATGCAAATACATAAAGTCTTACAATTTTCTTCTACTAGTTTTATTATTTTGAAATCGTTGTATGATAATCTCATTATCCATACTACAAGCTACATCTCTTTCAAAATTTTAGTTTAATAAAATTTTTCTTGGGTTTTCCTTTTTATTTGGAAGGGCCTAATATATTTTTTAGGAGACCAAAGTTTAAAGACAAAATTTGGTTACAAACTTAGTAAACAAATTAACATGACTATATATTTTGAAATTTTAATAATTGAATTGCAAGTTCTTTATGTTTTCAAAAAAACATGTCAAATTTCATGTCAATCGGATGTTATTTATTATTCAATCCATAAACTTAAAATTTAGATATTCAATCAATCAGATGTTATTTTAGACTACACAAACTCAAAATTTAAATATTTGATTGATGAAATAGTTATTGATCTTTGATCTTATTGAGAATTTGCAAACATGGAAGATATAAAAAGAAAATGTAATCCAATGGTAGATTTGTCAAAATTTACATCCAATAAAAATAAAAAGTTGAGTTGTAGCATAAGTTTGTTGCCAAATTTTGTCCATAGTTTAATTATATTAGGCCAAAAAAAATTTAGAGTAGCCACCAATTTTTTTTTTTTAAATCTACAATTTTTAAAATTTATATATAAAATAATTATTTTTCCAAGTCAAGGCTTCAATGTGGAGCCACCCTTGGATCAATGATCTAGGCTAGTAGTAACGAAAGAGAGTGAGAACTAGAGCTTGGAAAAGAGAAGGCTTAGAGACGGACTGTGCTCGATAGATGGTGGAGATGTGTAGGTGGAAGGAGATCTATCTTGTTCGAGATTTATCTAAATACATGAGATGTGTCAGTATGGGGTAGTGTTGGTCACTTGCCGAGGAAGGGTACTTGGCCAAAAACTCTATATACGTGCATCCTAGGTTTCAAGTTATACCTGCTTTAATTATAACTTTAATTTTTATATATATAAAAAAAAATAAATAAATAAAAAAGAAAGAAAAAGGAAACAATATTTCTATCCATGTCACTCTACTTCATAATTTTTCTAGTAAATAAGTTATTAAACCTTAATGGCATTAGGAAAAGGGTTTTTTCGAAATCATCTAGTACTCAAAATGAGTATTGAGTTATGTATTAAAGAGTAAAGACCAATTTGTGCACAATAGAAGAGCGTGAGACGTTGGATTCACATTGCCACATTGATAATGGTTGTACAGTTCATCCATAAAAAATCAATAGCAAAGAAGTCTGAGCATTTTGATCCTTGTTCTGTTTCTAGAGCTTCCATTTCACTTGATTTTGTTCTTTCTTTGTATCTGCCTTTTATCAAAACGGCAAAAACTGACCATTTAGTCTTCGCAATGTCTTCAAAAATGTAAAAAATTTATATTAAAAAAAAAACTGAAATACAAAGAGATTGTGAAGAACTGCAAGAGTATATACATGATATTAGTATTTCATTTACAACATATACATGATATACACATGATTCATGGTCAGTCTGTGTGAACTGTAATGATTACATCGTCTTCAGTGATAGATGCAGCAATTTCAGGTTGCCTTACTAACTTAAAATCATCTTTAACAGTGAGGCAATTTCTCTCCCTGATAGCCCTCAATTTCTTGCACACTTCAAGCATTGTTGGCCTTTGATCGGTACAAGGCTGAACACAGGTACAAGCAATCCTAAGGAACTGAAATATTTCACCATCATATCCTTTCCCCAACAAAGATTTATCAATGACATCATAAAGATCAAATTTTGATTCCTGAAAGTCAAGAAAATTAGTCATCCGACTTGGCTCCTTGCCTGTAATAAGCTCTAGAACCACAATTCCAAAGCTATATACATCCTTCTTAACAAGTTCGACCTCCCTAAATTCACTATTTAAAGAGCAGCTCCTGTTCAAATCAATGTCATTTTGGTTCGTGAACATTGCCCCTCCAAATGTCGATATCTTGGGCTCAAAATTTTGATGAAGTAAGATACCTTTCGAGCTAATGTTAAGGTGAACTACTCGGAAATGACACATATGGTGAATCCAGGTCAAGCCTCTACCTATACCAACTATGATTTTAACCCTTATAGGCCACTCCAACATCTTGGCCCTATCTTCCACAACATGTAGCCAATCATGGAGACTTCCATTTGACATATATCCGTATACAAGAAGCCTTTCCTGCATTTCTAGGCAGAACCCCATGAGGGGCACCAAGTTTTTGTGTCTCAAACTAGCCAATGTGATTAGCTCCGATATAAATTGATTCTCATAATGTTGTGATGCATGTAACCTCTTAACCGCCATGAAAGTACCATAGGGAAGCATTGCCTTGTACACAGTCCCCGTTTTTCCAGACGTAATGACATTGTTTGCACTAAAATTGTTGGTTGCTTTTCTGAGCTTCATAAAGCTTATTTTTGTAGCCATCTTCTCTAATAATGAAATCTGTGGACCAAATCACTCCATTAGTACTTAATTATGATCGTAGAGCTTAAAATAAATTATGGAGAAGTCAAGATTTTGACTAGACATTTCAACAATTAAAGTTAGTAATTTGGGACGTTTTACCTGCAGATATGTGATGCCACATACAAAGATGTAGTATATGAAAATGCATTATGAAAAGTTAAGCAAGTCCAAATTTCTAATAAAAATTTAAAATTAAAAGAAGAAGAAGAAGAAGAAGAAGCTAATAAAACCTTGATTTTGATTTTGATTTTTTAATTTTCATCATTTAACTTTTATTCTGTGTTCAATATGGTCCTTCTGTCCACCAATTGGACTACTATTATTTCTAAGCATTGTAATTTTGATTTTTTCACCATTTTATTCTTTTTTTTTTTTTTTTTTTTGCACTTTCATTGCCCCAAGAGAATGGAAACTTTAGATGCAAAATTAAGAATATCAAAACTTCAGATACCAAAATTGAAAAATCCTAACATTAGGGTGTAATTTATAATTGAATAATATATAAAAAAAAGTTTCGAGTTACATCTGATTTTTTTTGAATTGATAGCTGCTTTAAAGTTTAAACTTCAAAATATGGCTTCCAAACAGAGAGAGTACCTCTTTGCTTCGTTCATATCGGGATTCTACATTTGGAAATTGACTCACATGATCAGGTTCTATTCTTTTGATGATCTTCCCTCTCTCCATTAGCCCAACCCCAAGATCAAAATAGTAAACAAAAAAAGCTGTATATAAAATTGCAAACGCCACAAACCCAACTTCAAATCCACTTTTGAAAGAAATTTGAAACACCCATCTATGCTTTTTACAGTCTTCCTCCAATGGCCCTCCACAAAGTCCACTATTATTGACGTAGCTCTGAGCATAACTCTCACTAAATGTACAGACAATAAAGCAGAGCAAAACCAGAGTTCCTGCATTAAGAGCCATTTGAGTTTGTGATTTTAGTAGCATGAAGAATGAAAGTGTAAAATCTTTTGATTCTAGAAGCACCTAAGAGTCTAAAGAAAAACCACTAAGTTGGATGTTGGATGACAACAAGGATCAAAGTCAAGTCAATCTGCACTCAGGTATAGGAGCAGATAAAAAGCCTCCACTCCACTTCTAAAACGAGAAGAAAAATGGTCTTTCACCCCGATTTTTTAATAGTTTTTAGATCTATTTTCCAAGTCATGCCCCCTAGAGTACGCTAGTAAAAATTAGGTTAAAGTTGTGTACAATGCATTACTCTAATGCTCGGGACACATACACAAGCCGTGTCCATAGAAATTCAATCGAGATGTTAAAGGAACACAACTTTATGTCACGGGTTCTTTTATTCCATTTCTAAAGTGACAGATTGTGAGTAGTTGTTTATATTTTCACATGAACTTATTACTTTTTCTCTATCATTCATAATTAACCATACCATAATTGTTGAAATTAAACTTCTAGAAGTTTGTCTAATAATTGAAGTCAGTAAACTACACAAACCAGTGTTTTTCTATCAGAGTTTTGAAAAGTCTTTACTAAAATTTTCTTCAAAAATTTTAGTGATCCAATAAGCTGTGTCATGTTAACTACTAACCACTCACTTTTGTCATAGTTATTCAATTTGAAAATAGGGAGTATAAATTACATGTTTTTATTTTAATGTATAAATTACAATTTTTAAAGTTTATACATGACTCTGAACTTCGACAAGTAATGCTCTTCTCAAAAAAAGAAAAAAAAAAAAAAGTAACCTCAGAAATAAGTTTGGAAAAAAAAAAAAAAAGACAATTTTTTTTCTCTTACCTTTTGCTAAAAAATTTTTAAATTGTTTTAATAATTCAATAGTTACAACAAATACGAGGGGATTTGAGTCTTCAATGTCTCTTATGAAAATCTCAGAAAACAACAATTTACAAAGGCCCTTAGCAAAAAATATGGTATAAATCTAAACAACAGTATATAAAATATATTCATCCAAATTGACTCTTCATGTAGATTTCTCCCCCCCCCCCCCCCCCCTCAACAATAGAAAAAGAAAAAGAAAAAGAAGAAGAAGAGGAACTCTCCATTAACGCAATTGTCTAATGTAGTCCACACTTAAATTAGATTTAGTAAAATCATTTTATATGGTTACGATGCTCATACCAAATGGAATATGAATTTAAGAGAATATTCTAAAAGATTAAAAAAAAGAAAAAAGACTTAAGAGCATTTCTTTTTTTGTCCTCTACCGAAACATACACCAACACAGATTAAAAAAAGGAGCAGCAATCACACCCTACCGAAAGGCCCATTTTGCAATCAGGTGGGCAGTTTTATGACTTTCATTACTAGCTCTAGGAACCCAATATAACTCACTTCAAAGGAATTAATAATTACAACAATACCAATTAAAACTATTACTTGAGTACCAAAAACATCTATTGAAGGATTCTCCAAATACTTGCTAGCTTTAAATCACCTAAAATGAGAATTGTAATCTAAACATCCTTATGAGATTTCTTTTACCAAACACAACTTACAAATGGGGTTCATGTATTTGAGAATTTAAATCACACAAAATAATCTTCAAATTCTACTATCTAATGAGCCCTAAATCCTTCCTTTAGAGCATTCACACCAGCTCGTGTAAATTTATCATCTATTTTACACGGAAAAAGCTACTTTTTCTATTTTACACTATCACATTTTTAAAACACCCACATCAGTTCATCTATTTTACAAATCTATTCTAATTAAATAATATTATTTATTGTTTTTTTATTATTAGTTATTAAAACCGTTTTTCTCTCTTTCCCTACCCGTTTCTCTCTTTTCTCACCCATTCTCTCTTTCAAAGTCACCCTTTTCTCTCTTTCAGCTCAGTCACCCTTTTCTCTCTTTCCCTCACTCACTCCCAGCTCACCGACCCAGCCGATCCAGCTCACTTTCAGCTCGCCGATCCAGCTCGCCGCCGCCGCTGCCTCAGCCACTAGTCGAATCGGCCTCCCTCTGCTTTCTCCCTCCCTCTCTCCTCCACAACCGACCCTTCGCCTCCCACCTCCAACCGACGACAGCAATGGAAGATCCGGCAGCAGCAATGGAAAACCTGACAGCAGCAGTGGCAGCAGATCAGGCTGCAGATCCGGCTCCATTGGGCTGGGTTTTCTGGTGGGTGTGTACTGTTTTTGGGTTTGGTTTCCTGGTGATTTTTAATTGATTTTGAGTTAGGTTGATTTTTGGGTTTTTGTTGATTTTGGGTTGGGTTGATTTTTGGGTTTCTGTTGATTTTGGGATATTTTTCTGTGCTAGGTTGCGGTGTTTGGTGGTGGCACTGCGTTTGGTGGTTGGGTTTGTTGTAGTTTGGTGGTGGCGCTGGCGGTGGCGCTCAGATATTCTTCTTCCTTGCCGCGCTAGTTTGTTGTAGTTTGATAAAGGAGAGAGAAACAAAGAATAAAAAACTATTTACACATTGAACAATAACCGTGCATATATGCACGGTTACTATTCCTTTACACATCCAGGTGTATATTTTACACATCTTTACACCCACTGATGTGGGTGTTTTTTTGCCTAAAATGTGTAAAACTTGCATCTTTTTCTATTTTAGAGGACTTTACATGAGCTGATGGGAATGCTCTTAGGCCACAAAAATCTAATAATAGAGAGAATAGCCAATCAACTCATTCACACCCTATCCAATTCCAAAGGCCCATTTAGCAATCAGGTGAGCAGTTTCATAACTTTCATTACCAGCCCTAGGAACCCAAGATAACTCACTGTAACTCAATCAAAGGAGTTATTAGATTTTTCATATCCTCAACCATAGGAGCAACTTCCCAACAAATTGACTTCTCCCCTATGGTTTAGCACATCACTTCCCAGCTAACTCCACAGCTCTTTGCAAGACTCAAACGTCTGTGACATCTATAGATATAGCTACCACCAGGTTAAGCACCCAAGCTTTCACCAAATCGCCCTTACGGTTTCTTACTACTATCTAACACAAGCTTTCTCCTCTTTTCAAGTTGCATCCCTCCTAAACAATACTTAGTTCCTGAACTTCAGTAAATCATCCATAGTTACCATGACATGTATTTAAAGCAATTCAGCTTGCTTAAGTTCAATCACCAGTTCATCATATGGCTTGAAAAGCAATTGTGTTAGGATATTTAGTGTTTATTTTTTCATATAGGGTCTCTTTTATAGTGTAGAATAAATGTCACAAAACATAGTTGCTTGGACAGTAGGCTGGGCTATAAAATTTGGAAACTAATTTAATTTGTGATTTTCAATTGGTCGAATTTAAGTGCTTGATCGGTCAAAATTTTAATTTCGATCAATCCAACATGAATCAAAATTTCCAAATTTGCACTCTAAATTAGATAACTTTGTAGCATTTTTGTCTCCAGAAATAAACTTCTAAAGATACTTACAACATATGTTTACTTTGCGAATTGTCAACATAAATAAAACTTAAAAATGCCCATAAACAAATAATGTAAGACTAAATTAATTTTTAATTAATTTGGTGGCCCACATGATAAGGCACATGTGATAAGTTAGAGGTTTGATGGGATATAAAGACATATCCATTAGTGTCTTACCTGATTGATCAATTAGAGAATTGGTTTCCTAAGTTTGATGGTGAAGTGGAAATTAAAGTAAACTAGGAAATTAGTCCTCTCTCTACCCATTAAGATATTCAATTTTTCCTATCGTAGGCTAAATTTGAATGAACTGAGCATATACAACAAAAAGGGTGAAGAAAGAGAAACAAATCTTACAGAGAATTATTATTATTCACTGGATTTCAAGAGAATTGCAGCACTAGATCCAGGTAAGTCTCATGACTATTTTGTTGCATTTTATATCAGTGTGAAATCCATGATAGTTTTAGATCCTGAAGTTAAAGTAGTTATTGAATGCTTAACAACATAAAGTATTTTAAGTTCACAAATAATAGCTAAGAGACATTATCGTTTTCGGTATTTTGGTCCTTTTGCCTTTTTCTACAGCTTCATTTAGTTTGATTTTGTTATGTATGTTAATAAAAAGGCAAAGAATGACTATTTGATCTTAACAATGTCTTTGAAATGTAAATTTTAATATTCAAAAGAGAGATCAAATAACAAGGAGATGATGCACAAGCACAACTACAAGATGATAAGGATTTATCTGTCAGCATTGTAATATATATGTATGTTCCAGGTTAGTGGGTCTCAACCTCAATGATTTCAAGGTCATCTTTAGTGTCAGAGGTGCCAATTTGAGGTGGCCTTAGTAACTGATAATCATCTTTGTCAGTGAGGCCATATCTCTCTCTGATAGCCCTCAATTTCTCCCACACTTCAAGCATCGTAGGCCTTTGATCGCTACAAGTTTGAACACAGCTACATGCAATTGTAAGGAACTGAAATATTTCACCGTCATATCCTTTCCCCAACAAAGATTTATCAACAACATCATTCATACCACATGAGGAGGTATTTGAAATATGATTATTCCATTGGACCAAGGTTCCATCAAGACAATTAGGAAGATTAGTTATTTGGCTTGGCTTCTTACCTGTAATTAGCTCTAGAAGCATAATTCCAAAGCTATACACATCCTTCTTAACCAGTTCTACATCACCAAATTCACCATTGATAGCAACACTCCTGCTCTTTGCCATTCCAAAATTTGATATCTTGGGCTCAAAATTCTTATCAAGTAAGATACATTTTGAGCTAATGTCAAGGTGAACTATTTTGAAGTCACACCAATGGTGAAGCCAGGCCAAGCCTCTTGCAATACCAACTATAATTGTAACCCTTAAATGCCACTCCGAGATCTTACCCTTATCTTCCACAACATGTAGCCAATCATGAAGACTTCCATTTGACATATATTTGTATACAAGAAGCCCTTCTTGCATTTCTAGGCAGAATCCCATGAGAGGAACTAAGTTATTATGTCTTAACCTTCCTAGTGTCATTAGCTCAGACAGTAATTGATTCTCATGATGTTGAGATGCATGTAGCCTCTTAACTGCTAAGAAAGTACCATCCAGAAGAATCGCCTTGTACATGGTTCCCATTTTACCAAATCCAATGACATTGCTTGCACTAAAATTGTTGGTTGCTTTACTAAGCCTCGTAAAACTTATTTTTGAAACCATCCACTCGACTATTAAAAACTGTAAAGCAAATCACTCTTCATTAGTACCCAAACAAAAATATAAAGCTTAAATGAATTCTAATGAAGAGTTCAAGATTTTATGTAGAGGATCTAGGGTACCATTTCAACATTAATTCAAAACTAATAATCGGACAGTACTCTTCCATTTATAGTCACTTTTTACCCCCTGAATAACACTAGTAAATTAATTAACAGACTAATAGAAACAAATGAGGAAGAGAAATCAACTCCCTCAACGACAAGGTCATGAAGAATATCAATTCTTCTAGGATCATACACTTTGCTACAACTTACATATATTTTAATTTGTGATTCAATTATATAACCTGTACATAAGATCACCATTAGTATTTGGTGAAAAATAATGAAATCACCACTTGTTACATATGCAAGTTGTGACAAAATATATATTGTTAGAACTCAAGGAGATGCGCTTCAACCCCAAATGAGCCAAAAGAGAGCCATCTAGAAAGATTATGGGTCAAAGAGCTTGATTTCCTAGAAATGTGAATTAGGCCCACTTAGCAAGACTTTCTGCGTCACTTGCAAAAATCTAGGGCATTGTCAATGCATTATGAAAAGTTTGCTATGATTACGACATATGTTTATTTAAAAAAGTTTTGAAGATCAACGGAGATACAAATTCTTCTCATGGAAGATTTGACATTGTCAACTTTCTAATTTCAAAGTCAGTCAACTACCAATAATTCTTTTTTGTGTCTTTATGTATGTTTGATTTTTTGGGTGTTTTATCGAATTTTTATTCAGCTGAAAAAAAAAAAAAAAAAAAAAACCACCAATAAATTCTAATATCTTGCACTTTCACACACATGTTCACAATTGTGTAGAATGAAAATGATAAAAAAAGAATTGTGAATCCACATAATTGTGACAGTTGTAGCAAAAAAATGTGTCTAATAATATGCAATACTAACATTATTAGTTGACTACCAAAGAAAAAATAATAATTATATGAAAAATATGTTTTTACATTCACCATTCATGTATATTTTACATTATAAACTAAATAAATATATACAATATTATACACATTTGCATGAATAATATATAGTATAATATACTATTCATGCAAATGTGTACAATTATGTACAGTAAATGTTCATTTGATAAAAGTTAATTTTGTCAAATTATTTTACTATTTAGCTTCTTTTTACTATTATTCATGGAGAAATTATACGATTCTCATGGTGGACAAGTGACGTGATCTACCATTCCATTAAAAGACTCCCACCTGTTTAAAATTGTTGTGTCAGAAAATTTTTTTAAAGAGAAAGTGATTACTGACTTAGCAATTTTAAACAAGTGAGAGTTTTTTAATGGAATAGTGGACAAGTGACGTGGTCCACCATGAGAACCATATAATTTCTCTTATTTCAGCTAACTTTTACCTTTATCTATAGTACTTTCAACAAAAAATATTCAGTTTCAGTAAAGTAAGGAGATCCCAAACGAACCTTAGTGAAATTGAAATTGAAACTAAAAGTATAGTGGGGCTTATGAGTAGTAGCAAAAATAAGTTGAATAGTAAAGGGCCCGTTTGGTATATGTGTTTAAAAACTGAAAATTATTGTTTAAAAACATTTGTAGAAATACGTGTGAGTGAAAAAGTGTGTGAAAACGCGTGAAATGTCATTTAAAAACTGAAAATGGTTGTTTGAAAACATAAACCAAACACCCCCAAAATAAGCTAGTTTTTAGATTTTTGCCAAACTTATACTAAATGTCCTAATAATAATAATGATAATAATAAGTTTGAAAGAATATCTAATTTTTTGAATTAATACTCTGAGAGAGAGAGAGAGAGAGAGAGAGAGAACCTCTTTGCTCAGTTCCTGTCGTGGTGCCTCAGTTGGGATTTGACTCACACAACAAGGTTGTGTTTTGTTCTTCCTCCTTGCCATTAACGCTGTCAACTTTGCTGTTGACATCGTCTTATTATGATTCTTCTTCTTCAAACCAACCCGAAGATTAATATAGTACATGAAAAAAGGTGTATACAAAGTAGCAAAAAAAATGAAACCAACCACAAACCCACTTCTGAAAGAAACTTCAAACTCCCATCTATGCTTCTTACAGTACTCTAAAGGTCCTCCACAAAGTCCACTATTATTTACATAGCTCTCACGCGTAATATTAATGTTGACAAACTCTGGCACTGGACCAGACAAGAGATTGTTAGCAACACTAAAGATTCTAAGATTCTTGAGCTGGCTGAGTTGCTGAGAAATTTGACCTGTTAGCTTGTTGTTGTCAAGTTTAAGAACCTCCAGATAAGAGTAATTTCCTATGCTTGATGGGATTGATCCTGAAATCTCATTACCTGAAAGGTCTAAGTTTACAAGTTCCCTGCAGTCCTCAATGCCTTTGGGGAACTCTCCCTTGAGCCCCATGTTCGCAAGTACGATATCGCTTACCCTATTCTCGGCTGGGTTCAAACACGTGACCCCAACATAGTTACAGATGGAACCTTCTGCGAGGTTGTTAAAGGTCCATGAAGTCTTTAAGAGATTGAGAGGGTCTTCCAAGGAATCTCTAATAGATTTCAAGCAATTGATATCACTCTGAGTGCCATGACTCAAAATAAATGTATCTAGAAATGACCAGAAAAGAATGTGGACTAAGACCAAGGCTCTTGAATTAAGAGGCATTTGTGTTTGAGATTATAGTAGCATATTATTTACATGAAGCGTTTCATTTATATAGAGGATGCCAATCAATTTACCACATAGAAAGGTGGACTTCGAATATACCCAAAAATAAATTAAAATGTGGAGTCCTTTCGTTCTAGAAGCTCAAAAGCACTTTAACCATGACTTATTTGTGACTAATTGTATAAGAGTAGTATTTACCACACACTTTAACCCACGAGTTATGTTGTTTTGGGGGTGTACATGCAAAACTGTATAAATTAGCTTATGTATAACAATATTTACCCATTATACAATTATTGAAAAGTACAATAATAATAGCACCCTCCCTTCTTTCACATAAATAGTAAATCTCAAGTATTATATAATTTACCATTGTGTGGTTGAGTGGGAGTGTTGGAAGTCCACTTAATCTTGAGTGCGAAAGAGAGAGAAAGAGGGTGCTTAGTTCCAAATCACAATTCTCTTTTGTTGTTTCTTTGGCTTTTACGTTATCCCCTTTTTCTTTTGGTTAGGTAAGATTCCAATATAATACCTACTACAACATTGTCTTGAAACAACAGATTTATATAATTGTTCATCAAAAAAGAAACAGCAGAGTTATTGTTGATCAGAATCTTTAAAGGTCAACGTCTACTTAAAAAAAAAACGTTATACTGCCTTTTGTTATGCTTGATTTTGTTTTCACAAAAAGGGTTTTCTACAGTGAAAAAGCAAGTGAAGTTTTGGAGGCCTAGGAGGTCAGAGGGATTCATGAATCATGAGCCCTATACAGTCAAGGCAAGTCCTCATATGAACAATAACCATACTTTTTCAAAAAAAAGGGGAAGCTAGTCTAACTTTGTTGTTCTTGTTCATCTGGACCGCGTAGAAAGTTGACAGACTTTGGTTGGTTTGATGGGAATTGGGAACATACAAGGTATGAGATTATATTGGACGGTGGAGGTTTTTTTTTTTTTTTTTTTTTTTTTTTTTGAAGATTATGGATGGTGGAGCATTGGTCATTGAAGAAATCACGAAATCATGTGCAAATGCAAAGACTATTAAAGCTAGAAACTTGATAGTAAGATCACGTTCCAAAACCTATCCGACCTGTTTGTGAAAGACTCAAAGCTCTTGGGCTTTGTTTTTGCTTCGGGCTAAATAAAGAAAGATTGGGCTGAATTCAGAAAGACTAATTCAAGGCTTTTAACTCACTAAAGCAGCCCATTGGATACCTATGGCATTAAAAACTAAAAAAAAAAGCTGTATATAAAATAGCAAACGCCACAAACCCAACTTCAAATCCACTTTTGAAAGAAATTTGAAACACCCATCTATGCTTTTTACAGTCTTCCTCCAATGGCCCTCCACATAGTCCACTATTATTCACGTAGCTTTGAGCATAACTCTCACTAAATGTACCTAGCAATGACCAGACAAAAAAGCAGAGCAAAACCAGAGCTCCTGCATTAAGACTAAGAGCCATTTGAGTTTGTGATTTTAGTAGCATGAAGAATGAAAGTGTAAAATCTTTTGATTCTAGAAGCACCTAAGAGTCTAAAGAAAAACAACTAAGTTGGATGACAGCAAGGATCAAAGTCAAGTCAATCTGCACTCAAACGTATAGGAGCAGATAAAAAGCCACCACTCCACTTCTAAAACGAGAAGAAAAATGGTATTTCACCCCGATTTTTTTAATAGTTTTTAGATCTATTTTCTAAGTCATGCCCCCTAGAGTACGCTAGTAAAAATTGGGTTAAACTTGTGTACAAGGCATTACTCTAATGCTCGGGACACATAAACAAGCCGTGTCCATAGAAATTCAATCGAGTTGTTAAAGGAAAACAACTTTATGTCATGGGTTCTTTTATTACAATTTTAAGGTGACAGATTGTGAGTAGTTTATATTTTCACATGAACTTATTACTTTTTCTCTATCATTCATAATCAACCATACCATAATTGTTGAAATTAAACTTCTAGAAGCTTGTCTAATAATTACAGATAGTAAACTGCACAAACCAGTGTTTTTCTAACAAAGTTTCAAAAAGTCTTTACTAAAATTTTCTTCAAAAATTTTAGTGATCCAATAGGATGAATCTTAACCGTTAATTGATAAAATTATTATGAGACTTGCCATTATGTGTTAGTGAGAAGTCCGATGTACATTTAGACTTCTATAATTTGGAGAGAGATGAAAAGTTGATTACTTATAATTAATTTTGTTGAAGAGAAAATTGCTTGGAGAGACTCAGATTGAGTAAACAAAATATATAGAGACATCACTTGGCCCGAAAGTTTAAGCATGTGAGTTCGAGATAAGCTGTGTTATGCTAACGGCTAACCACTCACTTTTGTCATAGTTATTCAATTTGAAAATAGGGAGTATAAATTACATGTTTTTATTTTAATGTATAAATTACAATTTTTAAAGTTTATACATGACTCTGAACTTCAACGAGGAATGCCCTTCTCAAAAAAAGGAAAAAAAAAAGTCAAAAGTAACCTCAGAAATAAGTTTTTTTTTTTTTTTTTTTTAAAAAGACAGCAAAAAATCTAACTCATGAAAAACATAATTTTTTTTTCTCTTACCTTTTGCTAAAAAAATTTTAAATTGTTTTAGTAATTCAATAGTTACAACAAATAAGAGGAGATTTGAGTCTTCAATGTCTCTTATGAAAACTCCAGAAAATAACAATTTACAAAGGCCCTGAGCAAAAAATATGGTATAAATCTAAACAACAGTATATAAAATATATCATCCAAAATGACTCTTCATGTAGTTCCCCCCCCCCCCCCCCCCCTCACCCCCAAAAAAAGAAAAAAAAAAAAAAAAAAAGAAACTCTCTGTTAACACAATTGTCTAATGTAGACGACACTTAAATTAGGTTTAGTAAAACCATTTTATACGGTTACGATGCTCATACCAAATGGAATCTGAATTTAAGAAAATAGAAATAAAAATAAAGGGTCGGGTAGGGAGATTGAGCTGAAAGCAAGAGAATATTCTAAAAGATTAAAAAAAGAAAAGAAAAAAAGACTTAAGGGCATTTCTTTTTTTGTCTGCTACCGAAACATACACTAACACAGATTAACAAAAGGAGCAGCAAAAGTAAGTAATCAAGAAGATAAATCCTCCTATTGGCCCAAAACAAAATCTCACAATAAAGACCATAGCCAGACCAACTCATTCACACCCTACCTAAAGGCCCATTTAGCAATCAGGTGGGCAATTTTATGACTTTCATTACTAGCTCTAGGAACCCAATATACCTCACTTCAAAGGAATTTATAATTACAACAATACCAATTAAAACTATTACTTGAGTACCAAAAACATCTATTGAAGGATTCTCCAAATACTTGCTAGCTTTAAATCACCTAAAATGAGAATTATTATCTAAACATCCTTATGAGATTTCTTTTACCAAACACGACTTACAAATGGGGTTCACGTATTTGAGAATTTAAATCACACAAAATAGGGCAAAACTTAGATACAGTACCTTAGGTGCAGTATCTTAGGTACCCCTCTTAAAATTTAAACACCTGTCCACTTACTTAACAGTGAAACGGCCGTTTACCTCTCCGTTTATTTCTTTCTCTCTTTTATTTTTCCCCTGTTTCAGACTCAAGAACTCCCACAAGAAAACCCCAAAACTTACCAGCTCCTAGATTTCCTATGACGTTCTCTTTTCTTCTCTTTCTCTCTCTCTCTCTTTCCTTCTCTCTCACTTAGATTGTTTGAGTTATCGAATCCAGCTCTCTAAACTCTCTCTCTCTCGCTCTATTTTCACATATTGGTTGGCTAGAACTAAAGTGATTCGTTGGTATGTATCAACTAAATCTCATTATAGGTTTTCAATTCTAGTTGCTGGGTTTGTGTTCTTTTGAGGATGGTATAGTTTTTCTCTGACTTGGGTGTCAATTTTGGTTAATGGGTCTGTGTTATTATTGCTTTGGTTAGTTTTAATATGGGTTTCCAATTCTAGTGCTGGGTTTGTGTTATTTTGAGGTTTGGTAGAGCTTTTCTTTGTTGATTCTGATTTAGGTGTCAATTTTGGTTAATGGGTCTGTGTTATTATTGCTTTGGTTAGTTTTGATTTGGGTTTTCAATTCTAGTTACTGGGTTTGTGTTATTTTGTGGTTTGTTAGAATTTTCCTTTGTTGATTCTGATTTGGGCGTCAATTTTGGTTAATTGGTATGATAAACCACAAAGCTGATAGACTCCTAAGAAACCATTTTGACATTGCATCAGTAGGAAAAGCAAGAAAAGAACAAACCCTTCACTGTCTAAGTGTGTGGATCACTGTGTTGTAGTAACACTGAAAGTTTAAATAGTGTATAAAACACCTTTAAACTTTTAGACCCCCAAAAACAAAAATACCAATTCAAGTTTTATGACAAACAATAAGTGTACGGAAAATGAACACAAGCTAAGAACAGAATTGGTAAACAATCTAAGCCAATTAAAATCACATCCACAGCAGAAAATAAAAGGTAAAGATTAAGGGAAGATAAATGCAAACACAAGGACAACACAACAATGTGTTATCGAAGAGGAAACCGAAGCCCTCGGCGTAAAATCTCTCCGCCGCCCTCCAAACGGTAAGTAATCCACTAGAAAATGTAGTTGGGATACATGAACAGCAATAGACCCTCCAAGCCTAATCTACCCAGTGTACCTGAGCCCTCCAAGTTTCTTGCTCCAAGGAGGTTGCGCCGAACCTATTTCTTTTCTAACTTCTCGGATTCCGCTACTTGACCATAACATCAACCAATGTGAAATTGGTTCCTTCCTAACTGTTTCCCAGAACACCAAACAACCCTCTCACAGTAATGGATATAGTGAGAAAAGGTTTTGGTAAAAGGCCTCTCAAGGATTTAACAACGGAGAGGAAGAAAGTAGAGGAATTTGAAGAGTCTCTTATGTGAAGATTGTGAATGAATCAATCTTGTTTTACTCTAGGGTTTCTCTCTCAAAATTCTCTCTGGAAGCTCTCTTTCTTTTGTGGGTATGAGGGATATTTATACTAGGGTGAGAATGGAATGTGAAGAGTCAAGTTTTTCAAAACAGGGCTGGCTCGCGGCTTGACTGAGTTGCGAGATCCAGCCGCAAGATAACTGAACAGCCAGTTGCCCTATTTTGTCTTGTAGTGCTCCAGCTAGCATGACGCTTCAACTTCTGGCATGCCTGGCACATGTGCAGCTTCTGGCGGCTTGCACCGCAAGTCACCCGTGAGATCCAATCGCGAGTTTCTGTTTTTCTTGCACACTTTTGAGCATTTCTTCACACTATCTCACTCACTACCCTTACAAGAATCCCACCTTAATACAGGGTTACTAAATGCTGAAATACAAGCAAATTTGGCACGGAATAAAGCAACAAGATGGTTGATTAAATTCAACCTTACAATCTCCCCCTTTGGCTATTCCGTGACAAAACCCTAAAACAGACTTTAGACTTAACATGTGAGTTGGGAACAGTTGAACAAAACTCACTCACACCTAACTCTAGAAACTGTGAGGCACTTGAATCATATGAACATGAGTCTCCTGAAACACAACAATAGACCATGATCATTGTATGCAGAAAAGCATGAAATGCATATGAAGCAGGCATGATGTGATCAAGCAAAGATGGAGTTAAGAAACAAACCATGGGTTGATCAAACAAATAATCACTACAAGGTAGTGACCACAATGCTCATTCAAACTTGGAATGAACACTTGAACATACAAGCTAACAAGAACAATGCAAGTCACTTGTATGCCCAACACTCAACCAATGCATAATACACTAAGTATATGCATCTAGGAACAATCTTACAAGGTCACAAGAGTGACAGTACTTAACAAGAAAATGCATGACATTTAGTTAGAAGTACTAATTTAAACAAAGCATAAAGGCTGCATAAAGCATGGTACAAACCATAAAACCTACAGATAATGAAAACAAACCCTAAAAGCTTACAAAAGCAACATGGGTACAAATAAATAAATAAAAACTGAAAAACAAATATAAAAAGTAAAATACTGAAACTGCTTGCTGAAAACTCCCCCTTTGATCAAGCAATCACTCCCCCTTTCATTGTATTCCCCTTATGACATCATCTCCCCCTTTTTGTCATGGAATAGCTACATATCCTCTTCTAGCTTCCTCTGAATCTGATCTAATTGAGTTTGTAGGGAGGTAAACTTCATATCCCACCGAGTGCTGTGATGGTGTAAAGTAGATGTGAGTCCAGACATCTTGGTACTCAACTCATGGACAGATGTCACAATGTTGTCGTGTTTTTCGTCAAGGGAGAAAGTGCTAAAACGCGAACCACTGTGAGATGTGGAAGTTTCTGGTTTGACTCTCTTCCGACTATGACCAATGCTTGCATTGAATGTACACATGTTGATTGGACTCGGTTTTGTGCAGGGAGATTCATCTGCTGTTGGGTGAATTCCTTTGAGCTTCAAGATCATATAAATGAGACAACAAAAAGGAACACATATTTGTGACTCAATTCGTAGAACCGTTTTGCGCAAAACGTGAAAGATATGAGCACAGATGCCAATCTCTACATCAGAGATTAGGTCATGAAGAAACAAGGTATGTCCGAGGTTCATATACCCAGTGCTGGATAGGGGGTAGAAGTTGTGAAACATCACTATTGTAAGCACTCTCAGTTTCGGAGGAAGAGAGGAAACGCTGACTGAGTTTCCATTGGATGAGAATTCCAAGTATTGTCTAAGACCATCCTTAAGTAGTTCCTCATCTGGACATAGATCATCATAAACCGGTGAGTTTTTAAGCATTGGCTGATTGATGTGAAGGATCTCTGCCAAATATGCAGGAGAGATTGAAAAACTTTTTCTCCTAACCCAGCACTTGAATTCTTCTCCTTCCACAATTGCATTGGCATAAAATTCTTTTACCAAATTCTCATAAGCTTCATCCAGATTGGAGAGAAGGTAATTCCAATCCTTGTGGGCAAACCATTTTGGAATGTCAGTCTCATGAAGTGATGATTCCTTTCTTCTACCATATCTCGAATGAAATGGTAACGTATCTCTATGTGTTTAGATTTTGAATGCTGGATAGGGTTCTTAGAAAGATTGATGGCACTGGTGTTATCACAGAAGACACACATTGTCTCTTGAGGAATTCCATAGTCATGGAGTAACTTCTTCATCCAAAGAAGTTGTGTGCAACAACTTCCAGCAGCTATGTACTCTGCTTCAGCAGTAGAGAGAGACACAGAATTTTGTTTCTTGCTCATCCACGAGACAAGATTGTTACCAAGGTAGAAGCAGCCTCCTGAAGTACTCTTCCGATCGTCCACACTACCAGCCCAATCAGCATCTGAATACCCGACAAGGCAAGCATTTGAGTCTTTTGAATACCACAGACCATAATCTAGAGTTCCATTGATATATCGAATAATTCGCTTAACCGCAGTCAGGTGTGATTCCTTTGGAGCAGCTTGATATCTAGCACAAACACCAATGCTAAATGCAATGTCCGATCTACTAGCTGTAAGATAGAGTAGACTCCCAATGATACTCCTATACAAGGTAGGACTCACTTCCACTCCAGAAGAATCAATATTCAGTTTAGTAGAGGAGCTCATGGGAATGGAGGCATGTTTTTTGGAGTCTAGTCCAAACTTCTTGACAATGTTTCTAGCATACTTTTCTTGTGAAACGAATATGCCTTCCTTCTTTTGTTTGACTTGAAGGCCTAAGAAAAATGTGAGTTCCCCCACCATACTCATCTCAAATTCTTTCTTCGTCTCCTTAGAGAATTTTATAGCCCGATCTTCAATGGTAGCCCCAAACACTATATCATCAACATATACTTGAGCCACAAGGAGGTAATCTTCATCATTTTTGACAAACAAAGTCCGGTCGGCATATTCCCTTTTGAATCCTCTATCCAGGAGGTAATGTGTAAGCCGATCATACCAAGCTTTAGGAGCTTGTTTTAAGCCATAAAGGGCTTTCTTCAATCTCAACACATGATCAGGAAAGTGAAGATCCTCAAAGCCTTTTAGTTGTTCAATAAACATTTCTTCATTCAGGTATCCATTTAGAAATGCACATTTTACATCCATTTGATAGAGTTTGAAGTTCATAGTGCATACAATGGACATGAGAATTCGAATAGACTTAAGTCTTGCCACAGGAGTGAAGGATTCATCAAAGTCTACTCCTTCTACTTGAGTATATCCTTGAGCTACTAACCGAGATTTATTTTGAATTATCTCTCCATCTTCATCGGTTTTGTTTTTGAATATTCATTTAGTGCCTATGACATGAACATTTTCAAGCCTTGGAGCAAATTCCCACACATCATTTCTCATAAATTGATTCAGCTCTTCATGCATTGACTCAACCCAATTCTCATCTTGGAGAGCTTCTTCTACCCTTTTTGGCTCAAATTGAGTAAGGTAGCAATGGTATGTTACATGATTGGCCAACAGGATGTTTCCTTTTCTGAGGCGAAGACCTTCATCTAGAGACCCTATAATGTTGCTCTCCGGATGGTTCTTAATCACTGTTGATGATGGCTTCTTTGATGTGGAGACTTCATCATTCTGTGAGATGGAAGGATGAACTTCCGGAGGAGTGAAAGGACTTGATATTCTAGACATTGATCTTGTTTCCATTCTTGGGTTCATGGGAGTTGATTCTTCTTCGGGTGTAGATCCTTCAACTTCTATATCAAGAGCTTCGACCTCAACATCGGGTTCTTTGGTGCTCGGCCCTTCTCCATCATCAATCATCTCTACCTTTGTTAAGGCATCATCCATCTTGACATTGATGGACTCCATCACTGTCTTAGTTCTCTTGTTGAAAACCCTATATGCCCGGCTAGTAGTAGAGTACCCAAAGAAAATACCTTCATCACTTTTTGCATCAAATTTCCCAAAGTTCTCCCGATCATTTAGAATATAACACTTGCTTCCAAACACTCAGAAGTACTTTACTCTGGGCTTCTTTCCATTCCAAATCTCATAGGTGGTCTTCTTTGTTCCCACTCGGAAGAATATTCTATTGCCAATGTGACACGAGGTGTTCACGGCTTCTCCCCAAAACTTTTGAGGTATTTGTTTGTTTAGTAGCATAACTCTTGCCATTTCCTGAATCAGCCGATTCTTTCTCTCTACCACTCCATTTTGTTGAGGAGTTTTGGGGGCTGAAAATTCCCTTTTAATTCCATTCTTTTCACAAAAAGACTCAAATCTTGCATTCTCAAATTCCTTCCCATGACCACTTCTTATCTTGACAATAGGAACCCCTTTCTCGTTTTGTAGTTTCTTGCAAAGGATTTCCAACTTTTCACATGCTTCTGATTTTTCTCTAAGAAATTCAACCCAAATGTATCTCGAGTAATCATCCACAATGACCATAATGTACCTCTTTCCTCCTAGACTTTTAGTTCTTGTAGGCCCCATTAGATCAACATGAAGTAGCTCTAAACACCGTGAAGTAGCAATCACATTCACCTTGTGATGGCTTGCCTTTGTTTGCTTTCCCATTTGGCATGCACCACAAATAGTCTTCTTCACCTTTCCAAATTTTGGAAGTCCCTCAACTGCTTCAAGTTTAGACACTTTAACTACTTGTTTGAAATTTGCATGCCCAAATCTGTGATGCCAAAGTTCCAACATGTCAACACAAGCACTTTTACACGAAATGGGTGCCGTATGAACTACTCCATAGCAATTATCTATAGTCCTATTTCCCTCCAAGACTTGAATCCCTTCTTCATTGATGATTATACATCCCTTCTTTGAGAATTGGACAAGGAAATCCTCATCACATATTTGAGTGATGCTCAAAAGGTTTGCCTTCAGCCTTTTGATGTATAATACATCTTTCAATAAAGGTAATCTAGGTATCTCAATAGTCCCTTTGCTGAGAACTTGAGCATGACTTCCATCACCAAAAGTCACATAGTCACCAACCTTCTCTTTGAGTGTCCTAAACAGTGATTTATCTCCTGTCATATGACGAGAACACCTGCTGTCAAGATACCATAAGCATGAATTAAATACCTTCAATGAGGTATGCACAAATAAGCTCGCATAAGACAAACATTCTTGACCTTCAAACCGAATTTTATCTTCAATTTTCATGCTTCTGTTAGATTGACATTTCTTTTTCAGATTATCAATCTTCTCACACAACATTCTATTTTTTCTTTTGTACTTCTTAATCAAAGATTTAGATTCAGATATGCTATTGTGTAAGATGTGATTCTTATTTTCAAAATATTTTAGCATGTGAACAAATATCCTAGCATGTTTCTTTGTTTTTAATAACTCTAAGAGTTCATTGTTAGGACACCCTTCAAACATACTCATAGAGTCATTATCACAAACACTTAAACCACAATTTAGCATGGCCTTTTCCATAACAGCATCCATAACAAAGGGGTCTAGGATCGCACTTAGGTAATTAAACCACAGCAAGTGCACCCGCTCTAATACCAATTGAAAGTTCAAATAGTGTATAAAACACCCTTGAACGTTTAGACCCCCAAAAACAAAAATACCAATTTAAGCTTTATGACAAACAATAAGTGTGCGGAAAATGAACACAAGTTAAGAACAGAATTGGTAAACAATCTAAGCCAATTAAAATCACATCCACAACAGAAAATAAAAGGCAAAGATTAAGAGAAGAGAGATGCAAATACAAGGACAACACAACGATGTGTTATCGAAAAGGAAACCAAAGCCCTCGGCGTAAAACCTCTCTGCCGCCCTCCAAGCGGTAATTAATCCACTAGAAAATGTAGTTAGGATATATGAACAGCAATAGACCCTCCAAGCCTAATCTACCCAGTATACCTAAGCCCTTCAAGCTTCTTGCTCCAACGAGGTTGCGCCGAACCTATTTCTTTTCTAGCTTCCCGGATTCCGCTACTTGACCATAGCATCAACCAATGTGAAATTGGTTCCTTCCTAACTGCTTCCCAGAACACCAAACAGCCCTCTCACAGTAATGGATATGGTGAGAAAGGTTTTGGTAAAAGGCCTCTCAAGGATTTAACAACGGAGAGGAAGAGAGTAGAGGAATTTGAAGAGTCTCTTATGTGAAGATTGTGGATGAATCAATCTTGTTTTACTCTAGGGTTTCTCTCTCAAAATTCTCTCTGGAAGCTCTCTTTCTTTCGTGGGTATGAGGGGTATTTATACTGGGGTGAATGGAATGTGAAGAGTCAGGTTTTTCAAAATAGGGCTGGCTCGCGACTTGACTGAGTTGCGAGATCCAGCTGCGAGATAACTGAACAGCCAGTTGTCCTATTTTGTCCTGTAGTGCTCCAGCTAGCATGACGCTTCAACTTCTGGCATGCCTAGCACGTGTTCAGCTTCTGGCGGCTTGCAGCTGCGAGTCACCTGGGAGATCCAGTCGCGAGTCTCTGTTTTTCTTGCACACTCTTGAGCATTTCTTCACACTATCTCACTCACTACCCTTACAAGAATCCCACCTTAATACAAGGTTACTAAATGCTGAAGTACAAGCAAATTTGGCACGAAATAAAGCCAACAAGATAGTTGATTAAATTCAACCTTACAAACACCATGTCTTAATCTTATCAAATTTATTTATGTATAAAAAATAATTGCTAGTTATATAAGGCCACTTATAATTGTTGATCATATACGTAGGGAGGAACACTGGCATTATTTGTGATAATTTAGCTCTAGTGCTTTCTTTGTAATTATTGATAGTACGATTGCCTCTTAAGGATGATGGGATCCTTGTAGAGTAGCAGGTAGTTGGTGATAATGTAAATTGGTAACTATTGATAGTACCTTTTGAAGCTCACTATCCAGTTTTGAAGAGAAAGTGAGAAGCATTTGAGTTTTATGTGGAAGAGGTACAAAGGAAAATTAACAGCAAATGGACATTGATTTCTCTGTTCACCTTGATGAAGTTGAGTTCTAATTATTTTTTCAATGTCTAATGTTTGTCTTTGGTGTTTGATTGATAGTTTCAAATCAAAAATTCGAAATTGGAAAGGCAAAAGATTCTTAGAACAACAATCAAATACTTTAAATACAAATATCTTGATTTGCATATTTTGGAAGTTATTGGAGGCATTGATATTAGTAATACTTGGAGATGTTTTAGTGGCTAGTGAATTTTTTTGGTTTATTTGTCATATCTTCTAAGACTGCTCTGGTGACTGGTCATTAACATTGTAGCTTGATTTTTAAATGTGGTATCTACTGAATGTATAACTTTTCATTATTGCAGGAAAATAATGACAATTGGGTTAGCATGCTTAAAGATTTGTTCATTTTTTTTCTCAACCTCTCAGTTGAAGCATGTTTTCAAGGAATATCTTTATTAAATTGTCACAAGATGCAAGGTTGCTCCTTCTTGTTTTCTGTCCAGATTTTTAACAAAAGAAGTTGTTTGCCTGCCCTTTTCCTTCACTGCTTGCTTTCTTAGAAGATATGATAGTTTAATGGAGACAAAGTGATTTGCAGCCCAACCATTTTGTTAGATTGAATAGGTAGTAGGACTTAAGCTCATGAATATATTCAATTTATTCTGTACAATTGTAATTTATTTAAAAATTGCAAAATAAGCATTGTATTTAATTGGTGAATTATGTTTTTAGTTTACAAATGGGAGCAAAGGAAATAATTTAAAAAATTAGTGAATTCTCTTTTGCAACATGCCATGTGATATTTGTAATATGACTTCACAATTTAATAAAACATTGGTTACTTCATTTTATTATCAAAACTAAGTTCCTTATCACGTAAAATTGAAATAGAATAAGCACTATACGAAAACAAAATAAGAGTAACTTCCAAATGCCGAAGTGGATATGGCCAAGCCCTTTTCAAGTCAGCATGACTAATGGGAATTCGGATAAGGGCAACACATCTGCTCAAGCGCATCCATCTAAAGAGTGTAGGCAGATTACTAGATTACGATTCTACTAAGATTAAGAAAATTCAAGAATGGAATAGATGAACAGCTAATCAAATTACAGCTAAGAGCAAAAGGGTTTAAACTTGCTCCACCTTATAATGGCAGAGACAGCCAGTAACAGTTTTTTACAAGGAAGAACTAGTTATGGATGTAAAGTAAGAGTAAAGAGCAAAGCAACAGGAAAGTAAGCTAAGTGTATCAATTGTAGGCTATTCAAAAAAGAAATTAGAGACTCACTTACATGTGCAGTATAAAGTTGAACATATTTCACTAGGAAATTATAACCAGTGAAACATATTTTGTGAGAGTTTTATGATCAGATCAAATATTGCTTTGTGCTTTTCCTCTTTAGTTTTTCTAAAGACTAAAATGCTGCTAGGGAGTATGCAATCTGCTAAAGCAGATTGTACCTTGTCCTGTTTAGGTAAATTTTTGCAATACTCATATCAATTACCAAATTTCATCCCAAAAAAAAAAATTGTCAAATTGTCCCTAACCAAGTCCAAACTGAAGAGATGAAAGTGAAATCGTGTTAAATGTATTTCATTCACTTGCCAAGCAATTCTCAGAACTCTACTCCTCATTTCAAAACTTGAATAAGAGTGTCATACAATAGCACATTCTAGCAAAATTGGAAATCATACAACCTTACATAAAAGAAAAAACAAAGACATCTCAAAATTGATTAGTATGTCTAGCAATCAGTAGATGATTTTCAGGAGAAATGCTTGATCGGACATATATGATAAACTCTGTTTCTAAACCACATTCCTTGACCCACATCAATCTTCCTGTGTCAATAATCTACTTGCACATAAACCCCAAGACTGCCCTTTCAACTGTTTTCATGTTCCTCACAATGTCTTCAACTCCACTTGCATCTCCACCACATTCTTTATTTTCACTGTCATGGCATGAAAAAAGTAACTGGGTCAATTGCTTAAAATGAAATACCGACCCAAATTTTTTTCCAAAATTCCTACAACAAAACTTGAAGAATGAATCTACATTATGACAATTTCAAACTAATTACATTGACTCTAGATGCAATTTGACATTAGGAACTTCAGGAAGATCTGAACCATGGTCAACATCTACCGCCCAACTGGTAAACCATGTAATTGCATGAAATTCTTCCTTGGTGATCCCCAAATGTAATAAATATTCTTTACCTGTAGGGTGGCCAGGGTCATAGAGCTAGTAAGCTCATAATAAATTGATCTACAAATAATAAACATGGCCAACTACCACCACACTAAGTTCAAACCCATGGAATCTAATGACTAGCATTGCTGCCATCCCTTGCAGAATAATCAAACACAATGCTTGATGCCTACCATTTCCAAGTAAAATTGAAATAGAATAAGCACTACATGAAAACAAAATAAGAGTAACTTCCAAAAGAAATAAGCACCACTTAGATTCTTTTGTTCAGCCAATCTCTATGAAAACCGAATCCAACATATCCAACATGTATATTATAATATAAATATGCCTCTTCCTCTGAATCAAACTTCATTCCAATAATAACACAGACCCATTAACCAAAGCAATAATAACACAGGCCAATTAACCAAAATTGACGCCCAAATCAGAATCAACAAAGGAAAATTCTAACAAACCTCAAAATAACACAAACCTAGAAACTAGAATTGAAAACCCAAATCAAAACTAACCAAAGCAATAATAACACAGACCCATTAACCAAAATTGACGCCCAAATCATAATCAACAAAGAAAAACTCTACCAAACCTCAAAAGAACACAAACCCAGCACTAGAATTGGAAACCCATATCAAAACTAACTAAAGCAATAATAACATAGACCCATTAACCAAAATTGACACCTAAGTCAGAGAAAAACTATACCAACTTCAAAATAACACAAACCCAGCAACTAGAATTGAAAGCCTATAATAAGATTTAGTTGATACATACCAACGAATCACTTTAGTTCTAGCCAATCAATATGTGAAAATAGAGCGCGAGAGAGAGAAAGAGAGTTCAGAGAGCTGGATTCGATAACTCAAACAATCTAAGCGAGAAAAAAGTAAAGAGAGAGAGAGAAAGAGAAGAAAAGAGAACGTCATAGAAAATCTAGGAGCTGGTGAGTTTTGGGGTTTTCTTGTGGGAGTTCTTGAGTCTAAAACAGGGGAAAAATAAAAGAGAAAAAGAAATAAACGGAGAGGGAAACGGCTGTTTCACTGTTAAGTAAGTGGACAAGTGTTTAAATTTTAAAAGGGGTACCTAGCTACTGCACCTAAGATACTGTACCTAAGTTTTTCCCCCACAAAATAATCTTCTACTTTTGCTACCAAATGAGCCCTAAATCCTTCTTTTAGGCCACAAAAATCTAATAATAGAGAAAATAGCCAATCAACACATTCACACCCTATCCAATTCGAAAGGCCCATTTAGCAATCATGTGAGCAGTTTCATAACTTTCATTACTAGCACTAGGAACCCAAGATAACTCACTGTAACTCAGTTAAAGGAGTTATTAGATTTTTCATATCCTCAACTATAGCAACAACTTCCCAACAAATTGACTTCTCTACTTAATAGTTGCATCCAAATTTGACTTAGAAAGTTAGAATCCCTTTCCCCTATGGTTCAGTACATCACTTCCCAGCTAACTCCACAACTCTTTGCAAGACTCAAACATCTGTGACATCTACAAATATAGCTACCACCAAGTTAAGCACCCAAGCTTTCTCCAAATTGCCCTTATGGTTTCTTACTACTATCTAACACAAGCCTTCTCCTATTTTCAAGTTGCATCTCTCCTGAACAATACTTAGTTCCTGAACTTCAGTAAATCATCCATAGTTACCATGACATGTATTTAAAGCAATTCAGCTTGCTTAAGTTCAATCACCAGTTCATCATTTGGCTTGAAAAGCAATTGTGTTAGGATATTTAGTGTTTATTTTTTCATATAGGGTCTCTTTTATAGTGTAGAATAAATGGCACAAAACATAGTTGCTTGGACGGTAGGCTGGGCTATAACATTTGCAGACTGATTTAATCTGTGATTTTTAATTGGTCGAATTTAAGTGCTTGATCAGTCAAAATTTTAATTTCGATCAATCTAACATGAATTGAAATTTCTAAATTTCCATCTAAATTAGATAACTTGGTAGCATTTTTGTCTCCAAAAATAAACTTCTAAAGATACTTACAACATATGTTTACTTCGTGAATTGTCAACATAAACAAAACTTAAAAATGCTCATAAACAAATAATGTAAGACTAAATTAATTTTTAATTAATTTGGTGGCCCACATGATAAGGCACATGTGATAAGTTAGAGGTTTAATGGGATATAAAGACATATCCATTAGTGTCTTATCTGATTGATTAATTAGAGAACTAGTTTCCTAACTTTGATGGTGAAGTGGAAATTAAAGTAAACTAGGAAACTAGTCCTCTCTCTACCTATTAAGATATTCAATTTTTCCTATCGTAGACTAAATCTAAATGAACTAAGCATATACAGCAAAAAGGGTGAAGAGAGAGAAACCAATCCTACAGAGAATTATTATTATTCACTGGATTTCAAGAGAATTGCATCAATAGATTTAGGTAAGTCTCATGACTATTTTGTTGTATTTTATATCACTGTGAAATCCATGATAGTTCTAGATCCTGAAGTTAAAGTAGTTGCTGAATGCTTAACAACATAAAGTATTTTAACTTCACAAATAATAGCTGAGAGACATTATCGTTTTCAGTATTTTGGTCCTTTCGCCTTTTTCTACAGCTTCATTTAGTTTGATTCTGTTATGTCTGTTAATAAAAAGGCAACGAATGACTATTCGATCTTTACAATGTCTTTGAAATGTAAATTTTAATATTCAAAAGAGAGATCAAATAAATATTAACAAGTTTCTCAGTGTTTTGAAGTGGGGTTTTTCTCTCTATTTCCTTTACACAGTAGAATTAGAGTGTCCCTTCCTTTACACAATACTGTTATTCCTAGGTTTGTTGGGTTCTTTTTCGAGGTTTTAGGAAACAGATTTGAGTGTGAGTGAGGATGGATGAGTTGGCTCAATCACGAAATTGGCTTACTCTCTCTAATAGAGAGGGGCCAAGTTGCTGTTTACTTGATGACAAAAAAGTTGAGAATTTCTCCATTGCTACAAAGTTTTTAACCAGACAAGCCATCAATATGGAGATTATAGCTAAGACTTTCACCCCACTATGGAGAGCTAGAAATGGTTTCAAGATTTAGAGTTTTGGAGACCATAAAATTCTTTTCTCTTTTGACAATAAGGAGGATATGGACAGAATTTTAGAAGGCGAACCATGGAGTTTTGACAAACATCTGGTGGTGTTAAGTCAATATGAAAATGAATCGCCATTAAAAGATATTCGATTTGTGAAAACTAAGCTTTGGGTTCAGGTGCATGGAATTCCAATCGTATATATGATTATTGAGGCGGCAAAGAAAGTTTGTAGTGTGTTGGGAGAGGTTTCAGCGCCGAAGGATCCAAAACTATATGATGGGGGTCATTTTATTCGTTTGCAGGTCTCCATCGATTTATCTTTACCATTGTGCCTTGGGAGATTAATATCTGTTGGTGAAGGAGGAAAGTAGGTGTGGATTTCATTCAAGTATGAGAGGTTGCCAAATTTATGCTACTAGTGTGGGCAACTTACTCACGATGATAGAGATTGTGAGTTGTGGATTAATAGCAAGGGCACACTCAAAGTAGAACAGCGTGAGTTTAGACCACAATTGAGAGCACCACCCTTCATTGCAACTAGGAAAAATGCAATTCTTGTCCCTAGTTACTATGTAGCGAAGAAGAAGGGGAGCTCAGGTTCATCGGCTGATCGTGATTCTGGTCAGATTTCAGGCTCAGGCCGAGAGAGGATGCCGGAGCAGTCACAAGGTGTAACGGCAGGTAGGGATGAAAGCATTGAAGATGGAATTATTCCCTCATTAATTCTCAATAAGGGTGACGAAAATAGAAAGGAAGATACGTCTTTAAAAGTCAGAATTAATGAGGGAATTACGGTGGAATTAAAGACTCCTAATGTAACTGAACCTAATTTGGAAGCAAAAATTGAGGAGTTATGTTTGGCTAAGGAATTTGGGGCGGCTACACTCCAGGGGTCGGGAAAGAATTCGACAAAATACCCTAACTCACATGACACTTTAAGTAATTCTCCCCAACTTAAAAAGTCACGTGACACACAAGCAGCTAAGGCTCTCCATCCGGATTCAATTCACGTAGCCCCTACCTGGAAATGCTAAGATAGAAACATTACAGGTGACACAGCAAAAACCTCCAAGTCCTTAGGAAAAAAAGAGAGCAGCAAAAGTAGAGGCAGAATAATCGAAATTGAAAGCAAAAAGATTTCAAGCAACCCTCAGGGATGAAATCACACCTTTAGTAGTGGCGAGAGCTAAAGTTCAACCCTACCAACAGAAATGAGTTGTTTAGCTTGGAACTGTCGTGGGCTTGGGAACCTGTGTACAGGGATGAAACTTGTTGAAATTGTACAGGCAAAAGTTCCTGTTGTAATGTTTTTAGCCAAGACACTTACAGGTGATGCAAGGCTAGAGTTTGTTCAAAGTAGTATTGGTTTTGATCATAGATGGGTGGTACCGAGAGTGGGAAGGAGTGGAGAATTGGTTCTTTATTGGAGAGCTTTGGTAAATTTAAAGGTGGAAGGTTATGATAGATACTATATTGATGCCGTGATTGATAAAAAAATCAGAGAATGAATGGAGATTAACTGGTTTTTATGGTGAACCCAATACAGCTAGAAGACATGAAAGCTTGGAGTAAGCTAAGGAATTTAAGTTCACAACTGGAGAAGCCTTGGCTTTGCTTTAGGGACTTTAATGAAATTATTAGACAAGATGAGAAACTTGGGGGTGCAAGAAGACCCCATTGTCAAATGTAACAATTTAGGGAGGTGATCGATGAGTGTGGATTTATGGACTTGGGGTTTCAAGGTTCGAAGTTTACTTGGAGCAAGCACTTTGAGAACGAAAGTTCAATTTGGGAGAGGTTAGATAGGTGTTTGGTCACAAATAGCTGGTTCATGAGGTTTGCAGGTTCAAGAGTGTTCCACTTAACTTGTACGTCATCGGATCACGTACCAATTCTCATCTCACACTCAAGTTTGATTCCACTTGTTAAAATATATTTGATTCAATGTTTGGAAAATATGTCACTATTTTATGTAATTGGCTAATCTTTTGACAAAACGCACTTTACTTGTAATTGGGTAGATCTAGGAAATGTTTAATACTTCAAGGAACAAGGTTTCAACTTCAAGGAACAAGGTTTCAACTTCAAGTGTTAAAGTCATGCAAGCCTGTCCAAGAATAAAGTGTGAAAGTGCTGGATTTTAAAGCTCGACAGCTAGCATCTATCGAGGTTTAAAATTTGCTTAAGCCTGTGGCTTAACAACTAGCTCGATTTTATGAAATTCAATCTTTCAGAGCTGATTTCAATCCAATTCGTGGGTATATGTTTGGGCTTTCTTTTCTCACAACTCTAAACATATATAAGAATTATTTTAAGGGCTGTCTTGGGTTGCACAAGTATGGAAAAAAGTCATGTGATGAACTGAAGAACTTTGCAGCCAACATCTATCTCAAGTTAGTGATTAAGTTGCGTACTGGGATCCGCGCATCATTGGTTAGTCACATACTGGGAGCTGTGCATTGAAAATGAGAGATTGTAACTACAGAATAAGTCCAATTGGGTATTGGGGTAAGGATTCAACTGTAGGTTGGTATAAGATACTGAGATTCCTTTACTTGTAACCGCTTGTTGTGATAATAATGAATTCTCGGGAGTGGTGACCTTAAAATCACCCGATAGGGTTTTTGCCGTGTTGGTTTTCCCCATTCGAAAACAAATCACCCGAGTCAAATTTAATTTCCACTGCATTCAGTATAATTGGTGATTTGTTTGTGCTACCACGCTATTGCATGTTAAATTGATTTAATTAATTTACTTGGCTAATTAATTGGTTAATTTATCACAAGGGGTCAATACATTCTTGGCCTATCACCACCAGTTCGGAAAAAATTATTTCGTTTTGAACAAATGTGGCTCTTAAATTCAAGCTATGAGGAAGTGGAGTAGTCGGCTTGGGGTAGTGGAAGTAGGCTCGGTGATGGAGGAAATATTTTGAGGAAAGTGGAGAGGTGTGGGAAAGATTTGGGGCATTGGGAGAAAAATGTTTTTGGTAATGTAAGAATGGAGTTGAATTGATTAAAGAAGGTTTTAGCCAAAGAAGAGAGGGTTGCTATGATTAGTGGGAACAATTTCTAGGTTAGACAAATCAAAAAAGATATTGAGGTTTTACAAGATAAGGAAGCAATTATGTGGGCTCAATGTTCTAGAGTACCATGGGCAAACCCCAGATAAAAATTCAAAGTATTTCCATTGTTGTGTCACAAAGAAATTCTGGAAAAATTCTATGGAAAGAATTAGAGATGAGGAAGGGGTATGGAAAACTACTTAAGAAGATGTAGGTGAAATCATGGTAAATTACTACAAGTCACTATTTACTTCAATAGAGGGTAGCGTTTCCGCTAGCAAGCTTGAATGTGTGCCTACAGTGATAGATGAAGGGATGAATGTAGCCTTATGTAAGGAGTTTGAGGCATGTGGAGTCATTAGTGCCCTCTATCAAATGGCTCCCCTTAAAGCACCTGGACTTGATGGTATGCCACCGCTCTTTTGTCAACATTTTTGAAGCACGGTAAATCATGATGTCACTTCATCCATATTGTCTTGGTTGAATTCAGGTACCATACCATCTCCCCTAAATCATACATTTATTACTTTTGTGTTGAAAATAAACTCTCCTGAATATGCACATCAATTTTGCCCCATCAACCTTTGTAATGTACTTTACAAAATATACTTCAAAGTCCTTGTAAATCACCTAAAAAAAATACTTCCATCCATTATCATTGAAAACCAATCAGCCTTCATTAAGGAAAGATTAATTTCGGATAACATTTTGGTGGCTTTTGAAACCTTACATAGTATGAAGAAGTATAAGGGGGGCTCATATGGGTATATAGGGGCTTATGACTGGGTGGAGTGGTATTATTTAAAGGGGATAATAAGGAAGATGGGTTTTAGGGAGAGGTGGATAAATCTTGTGATGGGTTGTGTAAAAACAGTTTCATATTCTGTTTTGGTGAATATAGAACCATGCGGGATGATTTTTCCTACAATGGGGATTAGGCAAGGAGACCCACTTTCCCCTTTCCTATTCCTTCTTTGTACGGAAGGGCTGAATGGGTTGATTAAAAAGGTCGACTTACAAGGTGATATCCATGGCTACTCCCTTTGTAGGAGAGGCCCTAAACTAACAAATCTGCTCTTCGCAGATGATAGTCTTATTTTTTACAGGGCTACAATGGAGGAGTGTGACAAGGTGATGGACTTACTAAACAATTATGAGGAAGCCTCAAGGCAAAAAGTAAATAGAAGTAAGACCTCTTTGTTCTTTAGCAACTCTGTACCGGAAGAAGTCAAGCACAGAATAAAGGTGAAATTGGGGGTGCCGAAAATCATGCATTATGAGAAATACCTTGGGCTGTCGTCTCTAGTTGGTAAAGGGAAAAAAGAGAGTTTTAATTATATAAAGGAGAAGTTTTTGAGGAAACTCCAAGGGTGGGAAGGAAAATTACTCTCCCAAGCCGAAAGGGAAGTGCTCTTAAAGGCAGTTATTCAAGCTATCCCTACTTACACTATGGGATGCTTTATATCACCGGTAAGTTTGTGCAATGAGATTGAGTCCCTTATTAAGAAGTTTTGGTGGGGACAATGAGGTGACTGAAGAAAAATACATTGGGTTAAATGGGAGGATATGACAAAATCAAAAACCATTAGTGGTATGGGTTTTCGTGATCTTGCCATGTTCAATGACTCTCTTTTAGCAAAGCAAGCTTGGTGGCTCCTGCATAATAAGACCTCACTCTTCTATAAGGTATTTAAAGCTCGCTTCTTCCCAAATTCTTCAATAATGGAGGCTGCCGATTCAAGGTCGGGTTCCTATGCTTGGAAGAGTATCCTTAGGGGGAGAGACATTATTCAAAGGGGAGTAATTTGGAGGATTGGAAGTGGGGAAAAAATTAATATATGGCAACAATGTTGGTTGCCAAGAAAACACCCTCCAAGGCAGCCAACTTGTCCATTAGAGAGTTTTGAAAATCATATGGTGGATCTGCTCATAAACCCAAACACAAGAAAATGAAATGAGGAGTTGACTGATGGTTTATTTGTGGAAGAGGATGCTAAGTTGATCAAGAAGATTCCTCTTAGTAGAGTTGCAACTAAGGACACCTTGTATTGGCCATACTCCACATCGGGTCATTACACATGCAAGTTCGGTTATATGTTCCTCAAACAAGAATCTAAGATGGAAGCAAGCCAACAAGTCCTACCAATTCGTGATAAGTCTGGAAAGGGATATGGTAGCTGCAAGTTCCACCAAAAATTAAAAACTTCCTTTGGCGAGCATGTCGTAATGCTATTCCTACAAAACAGGTGCTAATGAAAAGGAAAATTATAGCTGACCGGATCTGTGAGAGGTGTCTTTTTGCTATGGAGGAGTCTGAGCATGCTCTTTGGTCATGCCTGGAGTTGGAAGTGGTTTAGGGTGATTGTGAAGAATGGTGTTTCAAGTCTGAGGTTGAGTTTACAGATATGAAGGAGCTGCTGTCATGGATGATTGTAGGAAAGTCATTAGAGTTGTTTGCATATACGGCTTGGATGGTGTGGAATCAAAGAAATAAAGCTTGTGTGAACCAACAAGCTGTTTCACTCCATCAAGTGGCTGAACAAGTGAAGCAAAAACTGGCACAATTTAGAGCTAATCTGCGGAATAATGAAGTGTAGGTTAAGGACAGCATAAGGTTCAAGATAGAGAAGTTCACAAGCTGGTTTAGTGAAAATGAACTTTGATGGTGCTGTTTTCAATGAATCTAATCAGTTCGGAATTGGAGTGGTAATCCAGGATAATAATGTAGCTGTGTTGGCTTCTTGTTCAAAAAAAATCCATCAAGCTTACAAGCCCGAGGAGGTTGAGGCGCTGGCTGCTCTGAAGGCGATGTCCTTTGCGCTTGAATTGGGTTTCTGAAGTGCTATTCTTGAAGAGGATTCTCTCGGTCTAATTAAAGCTTTGAAGTCAGCAGAGTGTAGCCTATCTCCAACAGGTTTGCTGGTAGACGATGTGAAAAGGGTTGCTAATAGTTATGTAAGATTGTTATATTCTCATGTTAAGAGAAACGGCAATAGGGTAGCTCATAGTCTGGCGAAAAATGCATTACACATACCAGATTTTCATGTATGGTTGGAAGATGTCCCATCACATATTGTTTTGAATAAAACTAAGTCAGCTTCTTTCTCCAAAAAAAAAAAAAAGAAGAAGAAGAAGAAGAGAAGAGAGATCAAACAACAAGGAGATGGTGCACAAGCACAACTACAAGATGATAAGGATTTATCTATCAGCATTGCAATATATATGTATGTTCCAGGTCATTGGGTCTTAACCTTAATGATTTCAAGGCCGTCTTTAGTGTCAGAGGTACCAATTAGAGGCTGCCTTAGTAACTGATAATCATCTTTGTTAGTGAGGCCACATCTTTCTCTGATAGCCCTCAATTTCTCCCACATTTCAAGCATCATAGGCCTTTGATCGGTACAAGGCTGAACACATCTACATGCAATTGTAAGGAACTGAAATATTTCACCATTATATCCTTTCCCTAACAAAGATTTATCAATGACATCATTCATACCACATGAGGAGGTATTTGAAATATGATTATTCCATTGGACCAAGGTTCCATCAAGACAATTAGGAAGATTAGTTATTTGGCTTGGCTTCTTACCTGTAATTAGCTCTAGAAGCATAATTCCAAAGCTATACACATCCTTCTTAACCAGTTCCACATCACCAAATTGATCATTGATAGCAACACTCCTGCTTTTTGCTCTTCCGAAATTTGATATCTTGGGCTCAAAATTCTTATCAAGTAAGATACATTTTGAGCTAATGTCAAGGTGAACTATTTTGAAGTCACACCAATGGTGAAGCCAAGCCAAGCCTCTTGCAATACCAACTGTAATTGTAACCCTTAAATGCCACTCCAAGATCTTACCCTTATCTTCCATAGCATGTAGCCAATCATGAAGATTGCCATTTGACATATATTTGTATACAAGAAGCACATCTTTCATTTCTAGGCAGAATCCCATGAGGGGGACTAAGTAATTATGTCTTAACCTACCTAGTGTCATTAGCTCAGATAGTAATTGGTCCTCATGATTTTGGGTTGCATTTAGCCTCTTGACTGCTAAGAAAGTACCATCCAGAAGAATCGCCTTGTACATGGTTCCCATTTTATCGGATCCAATGACATTGCTTGCACTAAAATTGTTAGTTGCTTTACTAAGCCTCGTAAAACTTATTTTTGTAACCATCCCCTCGACTATTAAAAACTGTAAAGCAAATCACTCTCCATTAGTACTCAAACAAAAATATAAAGCTTAAATGAATTTTGATGAAGAGTTCAAGATTTTATCTAGATGATCTAGGGCACCATTTCAACATTAATTAAATACTAATAATCAGAAAGTACTCTTTGATTTATAGTCACTTTTTACCCCCTGAATAACTCTAATAAATTAATTAATCAGACAAATATAAACTAATGAGGAAGAGAAACCAACTCCCTCAACCACAAGGTCATGAAGAATATCAATTCTTGTAGGACCATATACTTTGCTACAACTTACATATATGTTAATTTGTGATTGAATTACATAACCTATACATAAGATCACCATTAGTATTTGGTGAAAAAATAATAAAATCACCAATTGATATATATATATATATATATGTAAGTTGACAAAATATATGTCGTTAGAACTCAAGGAGATGCGCTCCAACCCCAAATGAGCCAAAAGGGAGACATCAGAAAGATTATGGGTCAAAGAGCTTGATTTCCTAGCAATGTGATTTAGGCCCACTTAGCAAGACTTTCTCTGTCACTTACAAAGATCTAGGGCATTGTCAATGCATTTTGAAAAGTTTGCTATGACTATGACGTATGTATATTAAAAAAATTTTAGAAGATAAGGAAGATTTGACATTGTCAACTTTCTAATTTCAAAGTCAGTCAGCTACCAATAATTCTTTTTGTGTCTCGATGTATGTTTGATTATTTTGGATGTTTTATCGAATTTTTATTCAGCCAAAAAAAGAAAAAACATCAATAAACTAGTATCTTAGGGGCCATTTGGTAATGTTGTTTGTATTTTTTGGAAATATGTGTGGGTAAAAAAGTATGTGAAAATGTGTGTAATGTTGTTTAAAAACTGAAAATATATATTTAAATACATGTACCAAACAAACCCTTAGACTTTCACACAAATGTTCACAATTGGCAGACTGAAAATGATAAAAAATAAATTGTGGATCCACATAATTGTGACAGTTGTAGCAAAAAAAAAAAGTGTCTGAAAGTATGCAATACTAACATTATTGGTTTTTTTTTTTTTTTTTTTTTGAGGGGATCTAACATTATTGGTTGACTACCAAAGAAAAAAATAATAAATAATTATATGGAAAATATGTTTTTACATTCACCATTCATGTATATTTTACATTATAAACAAAATAAATGTATACAACATTATACGCTTTAATAATTTATAGTACCATATACTATTCATGAAAATGTGTATAATTATGTACTAAATGTCCTACTAATAATAATGTTCATCAAAAAAAAAAAAAATGTCCTACTAATAATAATAATAAGTTTGAAAGAATATCTAATTTTTTGAATTAATACTTCTCTAGAGAGAGAGAGAGAGAGAGAGAGAGAGAACCTCTTTGCTCAGTTCTTGTCGTCATGCCTCAGTTGGGATTTGACTCACAGAACAAGGTTTTGTTATGTTCTTCCTCCTTGCCAGTAACATTTTCATCTTTGTTCTTGACATCATTTTATTGTGATTCTTCATCTTCAAACCAACCCTAAGATTAATGTAGTACAGGAAAAAAGGTGTATACAAAGTAGCAGTAAAAATGAAACCAACCACAAACCCACTTCTGAAAGAAACTTCAAACTCCCATCTATGCTTCTTACAGTACTCATAAAGGTTCCACAAAGTCCACTATTATTTACATAGCTCTCACGGGTAATATTAATGTTGACAAACTCTGGCACTGGACCAGACAAGAGATTGTTAGCAACACTAAAGATTCTAAGATTCTTGAGTTGGCTGAGTTGCTGAGAAATTTGACCTGCTAGCTTGCTGTTGTCAAGTTTAAGAACCTCCAAATAAGAGCAATTTCCTATGCTTGATGGGATTGATCCTGAAAACTCATTACTTGAAAGGTCTAAGTTTACAAGTTCCCTACAGTTCTCAATGCCTTTGGGGAACTCTCCCTTGAGCCCCATGTTCGCAAGTACGCTACCGCATACCCTATTCTCGGTTGAGTTCAAACATGTGACCCCAACATAGTTACAGATGGAACCTTCTGCGAGGTTGTTAAAGGTCCATGAAGTCTTTAAGAGATTGAGAGGGTCTTCCAAGGAATCTTTAATAGATTTCAAGCAATTGATATCACTCTGAGTACCATGACTCAAAATAAATGTATCTAGAAATGACCAGAAAAGAATGTGGACTAAGACTAGGGCTCTTGAATTAAGAGGCATTTGTGTTTGAGATATAGTAGCATATTAGCGTTGCATTTATATAGAGGATGCCAATCAATTTACCACATAGAAAGGTGGACTTGGGATATACCCAAAAATAAATTAAAATGTAGAGTCCTTCCATTCTAGAAGCTCAAAAGCACTTTAACCATGACTCATTAGTGACTAATTGTATAAGAGTAGTGTTTACTACACACACTTTAACCCACGAGTTATGTTGTTTTGGGGGTGTATATGCAAAACTGTATAAATTAGCTTATTGTTAGAAACTGAAAGAATATGGACAGACACCCAAGGTGAGCATGTCCCTCTATTTGCCTCAGATTGTAACATTTAGGAGTTATGAAGTAATGGTATTGAACTGTTACACTACCCCACTAAGTCCATTATCCCACTCAATATTAATGGAGTGGTGTGTATATAAACACCAAGAATGGTACCCATTGAACAGTGAATGAATTCTACATTTCTCATAGTGTTTACAGAGTGTTGTGAGACTCTTAGGTTGTGGGTAATGTTTACATCACTCTATTAGTGTGCAACACCGTCGGAGAAACGTTTTTGGTTTATGGATCATACAAACTGGAATTTAGAATGTGTTTGAATAGCTGGTCTGGAGGCTGGCTCTAGATAGCATAGAACAATCTCAAAGCTCCTGTGTGATCATCGGTTTAGGCCAAGAGAGGTATGCCGAAAAAAACCGATTACTTATATTCCGCTGCAAGTTTCTATTTCTTACACTAATGTATAACAACATTTACCCATTATACAATTATTGAAAAGTACAATAATAATGACGCACTCCTTTCTTTCACATAAAAAATTTTGGAGAGAGAAAGAGGGTGGTTAGTTCCAAAGCACACTTCTCTTTTGTTGTCTCTTCTGCTTTGGCATTTACTTTATTCCCCTTTTTTTTGGGTTAGGTAAAATTCCAATATAATACCTACTACAAAGCTTTCTTGAAACAACAGTCGTATAATTGTTCTTCAAAAAAGAAACAGCAGAATTATTGTTGATCCGAATCTTTAAAGGTCAACGTCTACTTAAAAAGAAAAACAAAAAATGAAAAACAAAAAAAATGTTTATACTGCCTTTTGTTATGCTTGATTTTGTTTTCACAAAAAGGGTTTTCTACAGTGAAAAAGCAAGTGAAATTTTGGAGGCCTAGGAGATCAGAGAGATTCAAGAATCATGAGCCCTATACAGTCAAAGCAAGTCCCCATATGAACAATAACCATACCTTTTCAAAAGAAAGGGGAAGCTAGTCTAACTTTGTTGCTCTTGTTCATCTGGACCGTGTAGAAAGTTGAAAGACTTTGGTTGGTTTGATGGGATTTGGGAACAAACAAGGTACGAGATTATATTGGACGGTGGAGTTTTTTTTTTTTTGAAGACTGTGGATGATGGAGCACTGGTCATTGAAGAAATCAGGAAATCATGTGCAAATGCAAGACTATTAAAGCTTGAAACTTCATAGTAAGATCACGTTCCAAACCTTATCTGAACCGTTTGTGAAAGGCTCAAAGCTCTTGGGCTTTGTTTTTGCTTCGAGTTAAATAAAGAAAGATTTGGTTGAATTCAGAAAGACTAATTCAAGGCTTTCAACTCACTAAAGCAGCCCATTGGATACCTATGGCATTAAAAACTAAAAAAGGCCTAGGGCATATGAAATCCAGTAATGGACTTATGAAAAAGAAAAAAAAAAGTCTGTTGAGGTCTAAAAAGGATCATAGTAAGAGAGGCCCAAAAGAGTGAGTCAAGCCCAAAAGGAAAAGAACAAGCTAAGTCCAAGAAGCAGGTGCAAGGGAACCACGAGGGAATAAAGAGGCCCAGGAGACTCGAAGCCCAGACGAAGAAACATCAAGAAGGAAAAGAAACTCACGGCAAGAGGCTAGGTAGCCAGGATCCTCAGCAATCATCAAAGGGCGCGAATCCTTCCAGGCGCATAGTCAAAGAAGATTAAGACAGTTCGAAAGAAAAGGACGGAAAAGAAAATAAGAAATAGAGCAAAGAAACACAAGCGCCAAAAGACCCAGCGACTCTCATGACACAAGCAGGAAGCGTCCCAGGGAACCAGAACAGAGAAATACGAAAAAAGAGAATGGCATCAAGTGACTTTCAATTTGGCAGAATGGGATTCTGCCCAGATGGGAAAAAAGGGCAAATAGGGAATTGACAAATGGTGAGACCGAGAAGGGCATACCTCAGCACATCCCGAAGAAGGTAACCAACCAGGGACCTTCAAAGGGATCAAAGCTGAAAGAAGGAAAGAATGAGGAAAACGGGAAATAGAACCTACTGAGTGAAAGGCACGGAACAGGCTCTGTTCACAAGAAGACAAAACAGGGGAACCAATGGTTCCCCTGGAAGGCCAGAACTTCATTATAAAAAGGAGGAGTAGGTTACGAAGACAGGGTAGCGAAAAAGAGAGAAAAAAAAGAGATTTTCTAGAGAAAAGGACTATCAGTAAATTTGTGGTGAAGAGAAAGAAAACACTAAGGGAAAAGTGAATATTGCTTCCCGGTATCCTGTAAAAGGCCACTATTGCACATACTCGGATTCAAAGAGAATCAAACTTTGCAAGTTTTGAAGGCTGAAATAGCAACTCAAGACTGTAATTTTTGAGCTCGATTGAACCTTGTATCATGTCCTAGTGAGCTTTCTGTAACTTAACAAAGAACATATTAATAAAATATGTCTCAGTAATCTCAGGATCTCTTCAGCATTAATTTTGTGCCTCTTTGTTAATTCTTCTTTTGAATTTACCTTGTTGTTTTGGCATGTCTTTCAATACGAATATCCTTGCTTGTCATCTTACTTGTGTTGTAGGAAGCATCCCCTATACATTACTTGACTCTTAAACAGCCTTTTAGCTGTGGTGAGTCAAGGCCCGGTTCACCAAACCTTCTTGTTTAGGCCCGGGATCCTTGGGCCTGAGTGTCACAAAAAAAGTGACCCTCACAAAGTCAAGGTAGGATGATTTTTGGTATTTGGATAGATATGAGAGAAATTTATTCTGCCGAGTTGATTCCATAATGATTATACTTTATTGTTAGGTAGAGTTTGAATCGCAAATTTATTGTTTAACATTAACAAATTTATTAGTTGAGCTAGCTGAAAGCCTGGAACTTATAGTTAAAAATAATCTTAATCTCACATATAATTGGTCGTCCAAAAAAAAATCATATATAATTAAGATTGTCAACACAATTTATTCAATTTTTAGAATTTAAAACTATCATAACTTTGCAAAAATAAATTCCACCTATCACAACTAAGTAATGTGTGAAATTGTGATTGGTGCATAATAAAAAAGTTATGCTAAGGCCAACAAAAGTTCAATGGTGGACTCATATGAAAGTGAGGTTATTCCTATCATAAGTTGACAACTCATAAAGGTGTGAAATTAGGTGCATCTATAGGACTTACTTTAAAATTTAAAACAATCACACGTTCTTTATTAAAAAAAAAATATATATATATATATATATATATATATCTCCATTGCTCATGTGAGGTCAATATGTATTAGAAGAAAACAATAAATAAATAAATAAAGTAATTAACATATTGAAGATCATCTATCCTTTTGAAGCTCCAATTTTTTTTTTCTTTTATTTTTTGAAATAATCGAGACAAAGCAAGAAGGAAAATTTGGCCTATTTTTAATAATAGAGATGGATTGATTGGGATTCATTGTCAGCTCATTAGGTGTGACTAAATTTGAAAACGCTAAATTCTTTTTGTAATGTTTCATGTCAGCATTGTGAAGACTGCAAAGCTTACACGTCACAAATATTTGACTAGAATAATGATTCTTTCATCGAAAGGAGTTGTCAGAAAAAGTCTTATATTGTACTAGTATTAAAAGAAAATTAAGTGTATGATAAAGAAGTCCAGCAAGACTTGCCTATCAAAGTTCTAATTGGTTCAAGTTCCCCAATTAGTGTTTAGCACTAGCCTCTTAAACAATAATAACGATGCTCTTAGAAACTCTAGCAAATAAAAAGGGGGGGGGGGTGGAGGATCTCCTCAAAAATTTCTAGGACCATGTTTATTGGATATCTACAAATTTGTGCCACTGATCATTTTAGTAGGATCAACCAGAGAAGTGGTCACTGGTCAATTAAGAAAAGCACACATTCAGTACTAGCCTGCTTCTTGATTGAATACACACAAACCTTCCTTGATTGGATAGAATGCATGGCATGGTTAACCTATTAGAATTATTAGAACTGTTTGCTTGACAAAAAGGATAAACTAGCGTAGGGGTATAATGACTCCATCCACAAGTGTCAAGTTTGTTGGTTTTTCGGAAAATCATGTTATCAATTGTTACAGCCTAACAAAAAGTTGTATAAGTAGCCATCCCTATGTAAATGTACCAAGCGAGAGGTAGCTCTGTATCAGACACATTGGTTGACTGTTTTGTATTGGTTATAAAACAAAAGACTCTTGCTGACAACAGCCATACAATTTGTCCACCAACAGAACATTAGGAGGTATGGGGTTCAAGGTTCAATTGATAGTCTAGTGGTAGCGGTATCTTTTGTGGTGCCTTATATGACTAGAATAATTGAGATGGATAAGCACGGATAATTTTTCTTTTGAATGGACAATGCATTCACATAAACATTGAACTTTATGTTATAGTCATTGGGAAAATGAGGGAAAAAAAGCGAATGACAAACAGATAATAGCAAGCAAACATAACCCAAAAGCAAATTTGTCTACATATACTTCTCAGGGGAAAAGATACAACTTTGTATGTCATGCATCAATTGGACAACACCTAATTTCTACTAAACAATTTCGTTTGAGGTACTTGCTGTTGCAATTTCCGATTGCCTCAAGATCTCAGAGTCATTTGTAACACCGTACCTCTCCCCAAGAGTACTTATTGTATTGTACAATTCAAACATTGTTGGCCTTTTACTTGGAAAAGGGTTAAGACAGGTACATGCAATTCTAAGGAATTCAAAGATTTCACCATCAAATCCTCTACCAACAAGAGATTTATCAATGACATTGTAGAGATCAGACGAAGAAGTGAAAAGATGAGTAATCCAATCAACCAAACTCTCATTTGAATTGTTTGAATAATTGTTGATTTGAATGTGTTCCTTTCCTATAATTAGCTCCAAAAGCAGAATTCCAAAGTCATACACATCCTTTTTAACAAAACCCAAATCCCAAACCCCAAAGTCTACAAAAGAGCTATTACTTGAGTGAGTGTCATTTGAATCAATAAACATTATTCCTTCAGAACTTGATATTTTTGCCCCTCCAAAATTTGATATCTTAGGCACAAAATTATTATCAAGTAAAATAGAGTTTGAACTCAAGTTAAGATGTACTACTCGAAAATCCCACTTGTGGTGAAGCCATGCCAAGCCTCTTGCTACCCCAATTGCAATTTGAATCCTCAAAGACCATTCCAAGATCCTATTGTTTCCTTCCTTTGCATATAGCCAATCATAAAGATTGCCATTCGATATATATTGGTACACTAGAAGCTTTTCTTTCCTCTCTTTGCAAAATCCCAAGAGGGCAACTATGTTATTGTGCCTTCATCTGCCCAAAGCCAATAACTCACATATGAATTGTTTGTCAAATGATTGACAACCATGTAACCTCTTAACTACAAGGGGTGAACCATTTGGAAGGATTGCCTTGTACATCACCTCGATCTTTCCCAACCCAATCACATTGTCTGTGCAAAAATTGTTAGTTGCCTCTATGAGTTCTGTAAAGTTCATTCTAATAACCATTCCCTCCAGTTGAGAATTATGTGGATCAAATAATTTGCCACTCTGAATTAGTACTAATTTGAAATTACAACCAAATTTATCACATGAATGTTTTTTTTAAGGGGCTATATGATTGCATTATTTTGATCATTATTTCACCTACCATTTTGTGTAACGTGCTATACATTTGTGAAAACAAACACTAAGTTCCGCATATGATCACAACTTTCCATATTATTTTCTTATAAAACAGTACAAAATGAGGTGTTAGACTCAAAACCTATAGACAGTAGCGGTTCTAGGAAATTTTTTATTTTCAAGGTGGCTATTAAAAAGTTTAAATTATGCAAAATCTAATAAAAAGAGAACTTCATATATTGACACACACACACACACACATGTAAAGTCCTACAATTTTCTTATTTTGAAATCATTGTATGATATTCTCATCATCAATGCTATAAGCTATATCTCTTTCAAAATTTTAGTTCAATAAAATTTTTCCTAGAGGTTTTCATTTTGTTTGTAAGGGCTTAATATTCTATTAAGAGGACCAAAATTTAAAGACAAAGTTTAGTTACAAATGTAATTGTAGCCTAAGACTACAACTCTCACTAAACAAATTAACATAACTACATATTTTAAAAATCTAACTGTTGAATTACATGTTCTTTATGATCTTAAAATACATGTCAAATTTCATGTCAATCAGATTTAATTTACAATTCAATCCATAAACTTATTGTTTATGTATAATTTTAGACTACAAAAATTCAAAATTTAAACAGTTGATTACTGACATAACTATTAATTTTTTATCTTCTTGAAATTTTGCAAGTATAAAGAGTATAAGAAGAAAATATAATTTAATGATGAATTAGTTAGAATTTACATCCAATAAAAAAAATAAAAAAATTCAGTGGAGTTATATCCTTAGGCCCTTAAAGATTTGTGGTCAGCTTAATTTTTTTTAGGGTGGTCACAAATTTTTTTATAAGGGTAAAAAATCATAGAAGGGATTAAGTGATGCACCTTCCTATGTTTTAAGGAGAAACCACCTATATTTTTCCGAAAAAATTTAAAATCAAAGAATTGAAAGAAGTTAATTTATTAATTTTCTTAGTGGCTAGAAAGTACCTTTTTGCTCCCTTCTAGCAGGAGCCCTTTAGTTGGCAGCTGGTTAACTTGATCAGCTTCTTCATTCTCGTTCTTACTACTTTGCTTGTGGTTCATGTAAGCCACATAATGGGACCGAAACATAAAAATAGTTATTACTGAAACTGCAGAAACCGCGTAACCAACTTGAAACCCACCTTTGAATGAAAAATCGAACTTCCTTCTTTGCTTTGGAGTTGGACAAGGATCCAAAGGCGCTCCACAGAGTTTCGTGTTGTTAGCAAAGCTATCGGCAGTCCAAGAGACATTGCCAAAGTCAGGGACAACCCCTGACAACATATTGTTAGAAACACTGAATTGTTTCATACGAACGAGGTGGCCTAATTCCGGAGGGATTTCACCAATTAGATGGTTGTGGTCAAGTGTAAGGACATTTAGGTAAGTGCAATTGACAATGCTCTTTGGAATTTCGCCAAAAAAATTGTTGCAGGAAAGGTTGAGGCCTGTGATAAACGGAACTATCTCAGCTATGTCAAATGGAAGAGGTCCTGAAAGTTCGTCACTGGAGAGGTCTAACCCTGTTAGACTTGTGCAGTTTTTAATGCCCCGTGGGAACTCGCCTCTGAACCCCATGTCGTTGAGTCGGATATTTAAGACCCTATTCTCATAAGGGTGCCAGCATTTGACCCCGGTAAATTTGCAGATGAAACCTTCGATATTGTTATTGAAGTTCCATGAAGTATTAAGGTAGCCGTAAGGGTCTTCAAGCGAATGTTTAATTGACTTCAAGCAGTCGATATCACTCTGTACGCCATTGCTTATTTCAAGAATATCTAGAAATAAGCAAGCAAATATGTGAAAAAGAGCTGCGAATACTCTGGCATTAAGAGTCATTTGCTTCTGAGTGCTTAGCAAGAAAAGAGAGAACTAAAAGGCCATATATGTAACTACAAAGAAATAGAAAAAAAGAAACAAAATCTGAAGTTACAGCATATTTCATTAGTTCTTGAATCTTCAAATAACATATCAACTGTTTTGGAAGACTTGGCTGTGTATCACAATATGTTAAGAGTTGCAACATATTAGTATACTAGTCGTTAACCCGTGCAATGCACGGGAAAGCTAGTGTATAAAGATGTAAGCTATTCTTTTTCTCTTCCTCTTTGCTTGTACATTAGGATTCCAGTTTTATAGATTCCTATCCTTGATATGAAATATCAATCTTGATATGAAACATTAATTTACATAATAAAAAATAGAAATCAAACATAAGTTTAAAATAAAATGAAGAATTAAATCTTTAACATCCTCAATTATCCATAAAATGTATGAAACACAAATTTAAAGAACTACTTAATCAATATTTAAAATAAATTGAAAGACAACTTTAAAGCGTTTTTTGTATTTTCTTCCTTTGTTACTTCGTAGTAGTCACTGAATATGTCCTTTGGTTTTCCTTGAGTACAGATGTTAGTGTGAGTTGCACATTGCTTTTGAATTCTATACCTGATAAGAGAAATGACATATATAATGTTAATATCATATTAGTTATTGTGTATTTTAATATAAAAAGTAAACATTTTCATTTTGTGTACCTTGGGATTGGGAAGCATGCCTTTTTGTTGCAATTGTCGCACCATAAAAATTCATCTCTTGATTTTACCTTTTTACGACATACTTCGCAACAAATAAAATACCAACCAGAATTATCTATCTTAATGTTTATAATCTTTCCCTAACAGGTAAAGATAGTTTCCTAAAAATTGAATTTGATATGAATCAATTCATAATTTTATAGTTAAATTTTGTAAAAGTAGGTCTATATTACATAAAGCATTATTAAGGACACAATGTTATTGTTCAAGGTTTTCTTTTTTCTTACCTCATTACCAGAGTCCCACATAACTTTTGTTATTTCACTTATGGTTCTTCTGTTGATGTTCATCTCTTCTTGAATTGTCACTTGTGGTTTGAATTGCTTTGGCATTTGTACTATTGGTTGGTTATTTTCCACCAGCTTGTTATATTACATAAAAATATTAGACATAGTATTGTTGACAATAAGTTATACTCTCCTGCAATGCACGAGATTCATTTAAAAAAAAAACAATTATCTATATATAAACTTATATCTGTGATACAATAAGGAATACTATGATGTATATATGACATTGTACAATTCAACATTCAGCTTGAAATGTAGTGCCCCTTTCTTTCTTCCAATGTAAATGCACTGCATCCCAGGGCTGGCAGAGCCAATTAAACTGACCTTATTAAACACTTTCATACCATCACAAAAAGGCCATTCATGCATAAAATGTAATGGTCAATGTTGAAACTGAAAAGATGAACTGGAGAATTGAGATTGTTAATTTCAGGCCCATCAATGGACCCTCCTATTACATGTAATTGTTGGACACTTCTTAAGCAAGGAGGGTATGGACAATGCACAAAACACATGACATTACAGCTTCAATATTTATAGATTCAATTTATTTATAGAGGATCCATTGTCTCTTGAAGAATTAAAGTGCTAGCTAGAAGTTAGGTTAGCTACCTCTCATTTTAATTTAAGATTTTCATAGGTCATTTATGGCATGCAACAAAGGGCTCATGCAACTGCAACAAGATTTGAAACACATTGAATTTAGATCAAATATTCATACTTATAACAGTAGAATAATAACGATCTGTCAGCCATCAATATCACAAAGTTTGTGCTGGATATTTAGTTAGATTTCCCAACAAATAGAAATGAAAGACAATATGTTTAAAACAGGGCATTCCCATCACAATTAGAAACCTAAAATAAACTTAAAATCTCAAGTAACCAACACCCAATCATGCATAAATTACAATAAGAATTCAGACATTGGCAGCCATACATGAACCCAGATAGGAATTCACAAAATTAAATCCAATAACCCAATTATTGGAAGCACTTGTCCGGAGCTACACGCCGTAGTTATAATGATATCACAAATGTGCAAAGACTAAATTACCAGAGCTAGCCGGGTATATTATATGTAAAATGGTACTTGTGTTTTGATATTTTCATACCCTAACACTATTTACCACTAATATTTTATATGGCAAATACTTCTGATATAAAATAAACTTCAAAATCCAAATAGAGCCACAATATTGCATATACAGTTTAGATTAAACTTAATAAACTGATAATGATATAAAAAAGACTCCCACAGATACACACAGTCTACTCCAACCCTACCCCAAACAAAAAATCTACAGGGAATTCAATAATCAAATAGAAAATAACAAACTGAATCTGAGTTTCCAGTCAGTTATACAACTTCTTAATTGGAGGCTTACATAATAATTCCACCAAAATACTTTGTATTTCAAACAATATCTTATAGGAATTAAGAAACTCCAACCAAGGCTACTAATAATAACAAAAAAAATAAAGAAAAATACAAATCTCCAACCAAATAGAAAAAGGAATTAAGATACAAAATAAGAAAATCTGAGAACTTGAGAGGACCATCATGGGGTAGCATTGAAGTTTTATAGGTCAAACCACATACTAAGTAACCCCTTCCTAAAATTTGATATATATTAGAACCACACGCAAAGCCAAACTACAGGTTTACAAATATGCTTATACTCAACTACTTTAAATTTCAAATTCACAAATAATAATAAAAATTTCCAACCAAATTCAAAATTATAAACTACAAAATACAATCAACTCTAGAATACAAACCAATTAAGAATTAATTATAAAGCAAGAAATAAAAATTTCATCAACACATTTTTAATTCCCTATTTCTCTATAATGAAGAGGCAGAAAGCTGGCATTTTAGGTAGCCAAATAATTATTCAACCAAACAGACGATTAAGCTAAGGTAAATCGGATATGCTAAAAAAACCTAAATAGCAAATAAAGCAGAACTTGAAGATAAAGCAAAACCTGTAGGATTGTTGACAGATTTTAAGGGTTGGGAGGCTCTTCAATACTATCTCCACTACGAAACCCATTCATATCCACAATATTTTCTTACAAAACCTATAGAATTTGATTTTCTATTAGTGTTTCCACTTTCCCTGACTTCAACAAAAAAGAATAGAGAGGAAAAAAGGGTTAGGAATTGAAATCCCTAAATTGACAAAAAACCTAATTGAAGACAGCAAGGAAAAGAGATTAGTCATAGATTAATTGAGAAATACCCAGAGAGAATGATCTGATATGGCGGCCGGGTCGGAGATTGAAAACGTTGGCACCCATGGTTGAACTTGGGTCTGCGTTTGAGAGAGGAACACCCATGGTCGTGCATGGGTCAGCGTTTGAGAGAGGATAGATAACAATCATTTGCTTGATTTGTTGTTTCTTCGTTGATTCTTTAGTCTGCTAGCAAAATAGGTTTGTTTAAGGACTTTTGGATTTTTTTAGAAAATAACTATAAAATCCAAACAATATCATTAGTTAGGAAACGTTTCAAACTAATGTGGTTTCTAACAATTCGAGTTCAGAGGACTCGATTTTTGGGTTATAAAATCGAGTATATTGTACTCGAGTTTCCTGTTTTGCCAGTAGCCAGACTGTCCACGTAGGCCAGAAATCGAGTTCATTGGACTCGTTTTGTAAGCATAGAAACCGAGTTCATTGGACTCGGTTTCTAGGCCAAGAAACCGAGTTCAATGAACTCGATTTTTATACATATAAATCGAGTTCAATGAACTTGGTTTGCAAGACCAGAAACCGAGTTCATTGGACTCGGTTTTGATTTAAAGGAAACCGAGTCCATTGTACTCGTTTTCCTTTTGGGCACGTGTCCATCATCGCAACACTAAAAAAAATAGTTCAAGCACACCAAAAAACCAAGTTCAAAACACAAAAACAGTTCAGCACACAAAAAAATTTCAAAACACACAGTTCTCACTCTCATTCCCTCTCACTCTCAATCTCTCTCTCTCTCGTCTCTCTCTCACTCTCACACTCTCATTCCCTCTCGCCTCTCGCTCAATGGCCGTCACTGCCTCGCGCTCCCGTTGCCGTCGCTGCCTCTCGCTCCCGTCACCGTTGCTGCCTCTCGCTCCCGTCGCTCCGTCTCCTCCTCGCTCAGTCTTTCTCCCTCAGTGGTTGGCTCCGACTACCTCACAAAAGTAAGGACTCTCTTTTTTCTGGGTTTATTGGTAATGGAGGCATGCATTGTACTTGATATTTGGGGGGTGCAAAGTTTGCTGCCATATCTGCTGTGAGGCAAATGATTTGTTCAATTCAAGGAAAATGTAGGATTTTGATTATGGTCATCTAGCTGGCCTTTAATAAAATGTGCTCAATGGATTTTGATTTTGTAGAGCATTTTTAATAAAATGTGCTCTTGCTAGCTGGCCTATAAAGCAAAATTTATTGTGAAGACTATGATGGTGTTTGCATGTAGAAAGCTAATTTTATGTTTATCTCAGCATGTAACTTCTTAAGGAAAAAAAGTGTGATCTGAGCATGTAAAACTGTAGCATTTTTGAATTTGAATGCAAATACTGCATATGGGGCTAGTATTTGGACTGAATTATTGAAATAGGAAATCTGGGGAATTGAAATGAAGGGTATTCTGATGATAAAAGATTCAAAGTCATAAAAGGGGAATGTAGAAGTTAGAAAGAGTTTACCATAATTAATAGAAAATGTTAAGATATGCTACAACTTTCAGATCTAGAAAACCACTGTTTATTTCTTTTTATAAAAGAAGTGCGAAATATGAAGTATATTCTAGTACTGAAATGCAATTTAATAAGATTTTAAAGACATCTTCATGTCAGGGACAAGCTTGCATATAATTGTCACCATAGTTTGTCCAAAATGTTAATAGCATCCACGAGGTATTAACTGTATACAGATTGGGATCATAGAGAAAGTTGATGTGTTCATCGTTTTTTAAGGTGTAATTATCGATTAATTCAATTTTGTGGAATTGCATTTATGTAAGGGCCATACCTGCTTTTGTAATTTTTTGATAAGTGACAAAAAATTCAAAATTTCATCACCTTAGTGCATTTATGTAAGGGCCATACATGCATGGGCCCTCACCTCAGTGCTGCTTCTGCTCTACTCTTAGGACTCCATTCAGAACTATTCAAATGATAATATTAATATAGAATTTTATGCTTGAGAAAGAACTTTTAGACATGATTATTAGGATTCTACAAAATTTCTAATGCATTTCATATGCAATTTAGTTTGTTCTTTTACATTTTGTAACTGCAAATTTCCAAAACTATTTATGTCATATTATATATTTATTTAATCATTTTTTTTTTTTCAGAATTCATTATAAAGCTTGTTTAGTGATTTTGCAGTGGTAGTTGTTCTTTTGGTTTCTTGAACTCCGTGCTAGGTTGGTATTAGAATTTTAGAACTGCACAATTATTACTTATCAAAAAAAGAAAAAGACTACACAATTATTGGAAATTTGGGGCTGTTACATGCACTGTGATAATCTCTTGAGACGCTATCTCCAATTTTCATTTCTTGATTTAAGCAACCACTTCAAGACATTTGCCACTGGGAAAACTAAAAACATGTGTTTGAGTGGGTGTACCAAACAGGGCCTTAGAAACTCAAAGATCTTAGCATGAGCTAGGCATTCAGTAAAGGAGAGAGAGAGCATGGAAGAGGAGAGAGAAGAGGATAGAGAGGGGAGAGGCTGAGAACTACTAATGGGTTTAAACGGCGTCTACAACTAAATGGTGTTTAAGAACCAAGTTGGTCACTTTTTAAAAGTTGGGCTTGATTGGTATTAACCCAATCCTCGGGCAGTTTAGTGAAATTTACCCAATTTTTTGGAATTTTTTTTCCAAATAACATTAAATATCAAAAAATTTAGTTAGTTGTCACGTTTCAAAACAATGTGAGAAACAAGCATCTCGAATGTCTAAAACTCGAGTTTTTTTGTATGTGAAAAACAAAGTAAAATTTTTGTTTGAAAGAAAATAATTTTTTTTGTTTGTTTTTTTATTTTTTTAATTAAAATTGAGTAATTTATTTATTTTTTTAATTTTGGCATTTAAAAAATGCCAAATAATTTTTTTAATAATATTTTAATACCCACGTCAGCTTTTTCTGTTAGTTGGCTGACGGAATGGTGCTTCAAGGACTTAAATGTCCCGCGTTAATTGGTTTAGGGACTAAAAGTGGTAAAAATAAAATGTAGAGACTAAAATGGAAAAAAGTCAAAATGTAGGGACTAAAAATGCATTTACGCCAAAAATTTAGTTAGTTGTCACGTTTCAAAACAATGTGGGAAACTAGCATCTCGAGTATCTAAAACTCGAGTTCCAAGATAAAACTCGAGTTTTTAAGTCTTGATTTGTAAGTGGTAGTAGCTGATGTGGAAAAAAATCCACGTGGAACTCAAGTTTTTAAGACTCGAATTTCACTTTTAAGACTCGAGTTTTAAAGACTCGAGTTTCACCATTTTAATACTTCTTCTTCCTCATGTTCTTTTGAGTCAGACCCAGCGTTCTTCTTCGTGCAGATCTGAAGACAAGATCGTCCAATCGCCCACCTAGCATTTTATCGTCCAATCGAAGCTCCAGCATTCTTGGTTCTTCCTCTGTTCTTTGTCGTTAGATCATTCCTCCTTCGTCGTCAGATCGTTCTTCGTTCTGGGTTTCTTCATCTTCCTGGGTTTCTTCTTCTTCTTCTTCGTCTTCGTTCTGTTCTTCTTCTACTAGGCTTCATCTTCATTTTGTTCTTGTTGTTTGATTTTCGATTGGTTCGGGCAACGGCTAGCTAATCCCAGACCGACTCAGTCCACAACTTCATTGTTAAGGTTGGGTTTTTTTTTTTTTTTTTAGAGATGCTTTTCTTGTTTTTTTTTTGGTTTTTGAAAAAAATTTCATGTGGGTTTCTTCTTCTTTGCTCTGCTGGATTTCCTCTCCTTTGTTCTGCTGGTTTTCTTCTACTGGGTTTCTCTTCTTTTTGTTCTGCTGGGTTTCTTCTCCTTCTTCGTTGTTGTTGTCTACGTATTTCACTAAGAAAATCGAGTCTTAGAGACTCGATTTTGATTAGAACTCGAATCTCTAAGACTCGAGATCTATGTGGCATTTTCCTGTCCAAGTCATCAAGTATAAAGCGATTCTTTGAGACTCGAGTTTTATATACAACTCGAGTATTTAAATCTCGAGAGGCTAGTTTGCTAAATCCTTTCAAACGTGTATTAACTTACCATTTTGTCCTCCCTTACTATGCTAGTCTACACATTCCCTCCTCTTTTTTGCGGTGAAAGCAGGACAGCCAGAGACATTCCTTTCCCGCCTTAAAAAGAAAAAAGAGATAAAGAAAGAGAGAGATAAGCGAATCGGAAGTTCTAGGTAAGGAGGCAAACGTGCTGAACGGTCACAAGGGAGCAGTATTAGCGACGAGATTCAACAGTGACGGAAACTATTGTCTGAGTTACGGCAAAGATATGCCTCTGGAATCCCCACCGTGACATCCACATCAAGACCTACAAATCCCACGCCCGTGAAGTCCGCGACGTCCACATCACTCCGTACTCTCTCTCTTAACCAATTGTTAATTCAATCCCTAATTGTTTTTTTTTTTTAGGGATAATTCGAAGCTATGTTCATGTGGTGGAGACCGACAAATCTTTTACTGGGATGTATCAACAGGTCGTGTTATTCATCAATTTCGTGGCCATGACCGGAGGTTTGTTTTCTTTTTCTTTTTTTAATTTTAACTGCTTTTCAAGTTTATCAGATAATTTTTTGTTGAATTTTTAATTTTATTAAATTTGGAAATTTTTACCAGCAATAAAAAATTTGGTGTGCATGTTAAGAAGAACAAAGAAAACCTGTAATTTTGAGGTTGTAGAGGTTACATTAAGTTTGACTTTAATGTAAAATTAGGGTAGCTAAAACATGAAAATGTTAAGATGGATAAGTTGAAATAGAAGGAAGAATAGGATATGAAATGAAGAAATTTTTATTAAAGATAGAGCGGCTTCCATTGATGTAAAGATGAGGGAGTTTGTTTAAGATATTGGTCGTGTGCGAAGGAGAGCGATTAGTGACTAAGAGTGATTTGATATAAGTCAAGACTATGGTGGGAATGAAAAGAGACAGAGGGAGATCTAAAATAACACTACTAAAAGTAGTAAGAAATTATATGTTAATTTTGGAGGTGACAGAGAGTGATTTTGGATACTATAGAATGGTAAAGAACAATATATGCGAATGATTAGGCTCAAAACTAAGGTGCTTTGGAGAATGATCCCTCACTGTCTTATGTGGGTCGTTTGGAGGGAAAGGAATACACATACCTTTAAAGGGAATGAAAGATCAATTCATGAGTTGAAGCTTCTCCTTTTTTCAGACTTTGCTTGATAGAGCAAATGCTTTGGGTGTTTTTACTTTCATTTCTTTACCTGATATGCTTGATTTATGTACTTTCTTAATTGCTTATTTATTTTCTTTATTGCATCTAGCACACTGCCTGTGTGCTTTTTTCCTCTTTATTTTCTTACATTTTTTTCGATGAAGTTTATTACTTATCAAATATATGTGTGTGTGCGAGCATGATTCCAATCATTCTGTTGAGAATCCATAGTTAATTCCATTGTTTTGGGACTAAGGCTTTGTTGTTGTAGAAATTTCAATCATGGGTGTGGTTTATGGAGAGGTATTCGTATAGGTTGGGAGGGTTTTAGCAAAAATACTCAATTTGTTGTTAAGATGGGGAATAAAGTGAGATTTTGGCAAGATGGACGGTGTGGGGATCAACCTCTCCAACTAGCTTTCCCGGGGTTGTATGGTATTGCCACTGATAGAGAGGCTTCCGTTGAGTCTTCATTGACAAGAGTTGGGGCAGGGGAAAGGAGAAGTTGGGATGTTCGTTTCATTTGGGATCTTAATGATTGGGAGTTGGATGCAGGGGAGGACTTTCTTTGTATCTTGGAATCCAATATTCCTTCAACGGATACTGGGGACTGGATGTGATGGAAGTTGAAGCCTAATGGAGAGTTTGACATCCATTCATTTTACAATAAGTTGCGAGGTTCTTATTCCGTTGTTTTTCCTTGGAAAGTTAAGGCCCCTAGACGTGTTTCCTTCTTCATTTGGATTGTAGCTTAGAATAAGATTCTTACAGGTGAGAATTTGAGACTTGGGGGTTTTGATTTTGTTGACTAGTGCATTGTGTGTCGTCATTGTAGGGAGACTGTGGATCACTTACTACTTCATTGTGAGAAGGGTTCCTGATCTACTTTTTTGGTTGGCAAAATTGGTTGGGGAGGCACTCATCTAACATTTGGAATTTAGTTCCGTTGTGCTTATTGTGGTGTCTGTGGAAGGAGAATAATAGGCAAACTTTTGAGGACTTGGATAGCTCTGGAGACCAATTGCTTACTTCTTTTAGTTGATCTCTATTCGACTAGCCTTGATCTTGGGAACTCCCATTTAGTGATTCTCTCCCTTCTTTCCTTTGTTCTCTCCTCCTTTGTAATTAATTTTCTTCTTTGTTTTCTTTTCTTCTTTGTTTCTTTCTTTTCTTTGTAATTTTTGGTTCCCTTTGTGCTTTTCTTGCATAAAGTACCCTTTTGAATTTACATCTTTCTTACTTGTCAAAAAAAAAAATTTAGTCATTGCTTTTTTTTCTAACTTTCACTATTTTTATTATTTTATTTTTGGGGTTCAGGTGAATGCTGTAAAGTTCAATGAGTACTCGTCTGTAGTAGTTTTAGCAAGCTATGATCAATCATTGCATGCTTGGGACTGCAGATCTCACAGCACTGAGCCAATTCAGGATTACATTTATTTTTCTGTCAGTAATTTTTTCATGGCTGCTCTTTATTAGTTTTTAAATTGGCTTAATGTTCAAGAGTGCTGCCTGATTTGTAGATTAGCGATTCATTTTCAGACAGTGTTATGTCTGTCTATTTAACAAAGAGTGAAATTATTGGTGGAAGTGTCGATGGAACTGTTTGAACATTTGACATACGTATTGGTACGTATGTAGCACTCTAGTGGAAATTTCATAAAATCCATATTTTGACACACTTTTTCACCCACACGTATTTCCAAAAAATACAAACAACGTTACCAAACGACCCCTTAATATCAGGACATTGTTTGTATGTCTTACTTTTTGTGAATAAGATGTAGCTTTTCTTTACAATTTTTTGGTATTTCCTTTTTATGGTACATCAAACTCAATCTATTTATATTTGAAGCTTCTTATACTGATTTTTTTTTTTCTGCCTTTTCATATAGAGAAATATCTGATGACTTGGGGCAACCAGTCAACTGTATCTCAATGTCAAATGATGGTAACTGCATATAAGTCAGTTGCTTAATTTCTACTTTACACCTTCTAGACAGGTAAACTGTTGTGCTGTTTTTGATATTTGCAATGATATATTTACAATAGATATCTTATCTGCTTTGCTTGCACTTTTACTGGTTCATTCTCATGACAAAACTTCTGGTGAACTATTGCAAGAATATAAAGGCCATACTTGTAAGGTTAGCATGCAAATTCTTAGTTCTCATTTCTTACACTTGATCAAGGAGCCTTCGTAAATTTATTTAATCAAGAAATGCAGTCCTCTTTGGAAATGATGGTTATTTACCAAACATGTTTACATAAAAGTTTTGTACATTTATTTTTATGTGCATTGATAAGCTACTATCCATTTATTCTCACGCTTATAATGGTTTAAAGATCTTCCTATGTTTTAAATATACATCCATAATGAGCTTTTGAGGTACCCTAAATTGAATCCATAATGAGCTTTGTAAGTTAATAAGTTATTGATTTTTTATTACTGATGACATCTTATCATTTCTATTGTGTACTCTCATATCAGTCCTACAAACTGGATTGCTGCCTTACCAACACTGATGCACATGTAACTGGTGGATCTAAGGATGGCTTCATTTACTTCTAGGATCTGGTAGATGCAGTTGTGGTGTCAAGTTTCCGTGCTCATTCCTCAGTGGTAAATTCATCTGTACTCCCCCATTCCATCTCTTTTTCCCCATTTCCTGTGAAATGCCTTTCGCTTTATATGATGGTGCTCAGTGGTCATGGTATCTCCTCTACTCATACTACTAACATTTTCAAAAGGGTTTTTCCTTCCTCAGATTTTGAACTCTTCTATTGAAAGTAGTTGGATAAGCTTATTGAAATGATTTGGGACCAAAACGTGTTCTTTGCACACATCAATGTGGCTGTAATGCTTAACGTGTTGAAGTAGATTCATAAGCTGTTGAAGTCCTAGATTACACATATCAATCTATTTATCAAAAAAAGATTACACATATCAATCTAAAATATCTTAATAGCCCAATGGTATAACACATAATTTAAAAATTAAAATTTTGGAAGGTAGAGACACAAATTTTGTGACAATGTGCAAATCTTTTGTTAATATCCTCAGGTGTTTTTCCCTTTCCCATTCCCATTCCCCCTCTCCTTATGGCCAAAATTTACTTATCCAAAAATAAATAAATAAACCTCAGTTAGTTTACTATAAATTGACAAGACATCTATAATTTGTAGTAATCACTAGTTTCCAGAGTCATGAATTTTCACATTTAGCTATTTTCTTGTCTTCTAGTCATGTTAGTAATTGGCTTAAATTCCACTAAAACATTATTTACTAGTATCAATTTTTTTTCTTCTACTAAACAATTAAAAGATTACTGGATTAGGCTTTTATAAGCGTATGGGTTTCATTTTGCAGGTGACAAGTGTGAGTTACCACCCAAAGGACAGCTGCACGATAACTGCCTCTATTGATGGCACCATTCGTGTTTGGAAGACATGAGAACAAAATCAATAAACCTTCCTCAGCTTGTGCCAGCAATTTGGATTTGACAACTTCCACCTATAAAATTTTTTACAGAAACCCCTTCCATATTAGAGAGATTTCTTGAAATTCCATTCCAAGCTCCCAACATGCTACAATTCTCTGGCTACAAGTTATTAATAAATGAGAATTTTAATTCTCCTGCCTTAATTGTTAAGGACACTGCCATAATTCTTTTGGAGTTCACAACTACTAGTGTGTTTTATATCCATTGATGTATTAAGGGGTGACAGTTTTTTGCCTGTCCAACTCCAAAAGAACCAGTTCTGAACAACTCTTGCTGAAATTGAGTTTGGACAAATTCAAATCTGGGTTTGAAATTTCAAACAATCCGGTCATTATACCCGTATGGGCCGTATGTATGTTGAGATAATTTTGATTACAATTGTAGTAATGTAAAGATTGTTTAAATTTTGTTATATTGGCAAAGACATGTATTGGGAGTTTTGATTAATCAAATGCGTTTTATACGTTACGTATATTAATGTGTCATACTTAAATGACTTGTTGGATGATAGAAAATTCGTAATTAAAAAAAAAAATGTATGGTAAAGAAGCCTACGTTGAGGGTCAGATTTTGTTAAACCAAGTTACAAGTTGTCCAAAATAAATCAATGTCAATTTTGGTTTTGGTTTTGGTTATTTGATGTTGTTGCCATCCTTCTCTTTCAGTATGCTAATTACAACAAATCATGTCAAGTATCAACAGCCATGAAAAAGTGTTAAACAAACAAAAAAATATAACATTATGTCTTAACTTATTTTTTAGGTTAAGGAGCGTCAATTTGTTGATATTGGGTGATTTTGGTTCAGTTTTTTGATATTGTGCTTTTTGAAAAAGTGGTGGTTTCAAAAAGTGCGATATGAAACTAAGCTTTTTTTTTTAAGTAGAGCGTTTGGTAAACAAGTTTATTTGGGTGGTGAGGACATTCAAGAGAGTTCTTAAGAGAGAGAGAGAGAGAGAGAGAGAGGGGGGAATGTTCGACGAGGTGCTAGGCTTGGCAAGTCCAACAAGGAGTTTGGTCAATAGCAACATTGATTTTCTAATGGTAATATGTGTTCAGTTATTGGGTTTTTTGTGATTTTGGTCTTTAGAATAGAGGGATAAAGTTGAGTTTTTTAAGAAAAAACTGTAGGCAATTTAGGAAAAGGGTGTATCCAACGGTAATTTTTATGTTTGAATTAAAGCGCATTTTGCAATTGCAACTCAAAGGCAGCCACACGAAAACGCAAAAAAACATGGCTTGGGGAGAAAATGTGCTTTTATATTTTTTTACCAAACACACTTTTTTACTTTTTGGGTTGATAAACACGCATTTTAGACCCAAAACATCAAACCAAACAAGCACATTACTCCATCTTGTAGTCAATAAAATGCTTGTTTGGCTAAAACTTATAAGCTCAACTTTTTTAGTTTTTAATTTTTATGTACAGCTTTTTAAAACCTCACTTTTTCTTATATTTTTCTCACTATTTTAGAATACAAGTATACTTTAGCACACTTTCAACGCACTACAAAATGTTATATAAGTTGTTTCCAAACATATATTAAAAACAGGATCTATGACAGCAATCAATACATAAGTTTTGCTTTCTTTTTTGGCTAAGAAGTACTCTTGCTAGTCGTGTTGTGTGTTTGCACATTGCCTCTTTTTATTCAAAGCAACATTACCACCAAAAATAAATCTGTCTAATATCAAAAATGAATTCCATCAAGTTATAGGGGTGAAAATGGCCCACTACCACTATTTAGCAAAAAAATTAGTAATCTACCACTGTTTTGAAAATATGTAGGGATCTACCACCTTTTTGAAACTTGAGTTCCAAAAACTTGAGTTCTTTGAAAAAATATACTTCAAATTTTCCGAAAAATTTTTTTATGGTACTTGAGTTCATGAAACTCAAGTACCATGGAAAACTCGCCAAACTCGAGTATCCAAAAAGTGGTAGATCCCTATATATTTCTAAAACAGTAGTAGATTGCAACATAGTTTGCAAAAAAAAATGCTATTTGGCTATTTTGGCCCAAGTTATAGGGTCTTCTCAAATAAAATAAATAAAAATAAAATTGTAAGTAGCTTCTCAAAAAAAGAAAATTGTAAGTAGGATCTTTTAATTTCGATCTAGGACCTGCATGGCTGCTTCTCATTTATTATGGGTGGTATTGGTGAGCTTAGGTGGAGTGTATATATATATACAATATCTAAAGGAAATATATCTCACAAGAAGTGGCTGTAGTTTAGTGGTAAGAATTCCACGTTGTGGCCGTGGAGACCTGGGCTCGAATCCCAGCAGCCACATAATTAGTCAAAGTATTTTATAAAATCCTTGCATCTTACGGTAAAGACCTTCACTAGTGCCACAATTCTTTTTTGATCCTTACAATAAGTGTATGACCCTTCACTTCAGGGTCAAATTTCTTTTACCCCTTTTAGTTTTTCACTATATATATAGTCCTGTATTGACAGTGATCAAACATGCCATCCCTATTTGCCAAAATGTTCGTCGGTCCGACAATTTTTTTTGTTTTTCATAAAAAAATTTGACAATAAGACCTTTCACTAGTTCGAACCCGACAAGAATTTATATATTCGTTAATGTTAGCCATATACAATTAGACATTTAGACCATGTGTTCACACACAGTCACAGTGATGAAAAATGCCGTACTTGGGAAATATTAATTAGTAAAAGTCTTTTCCAGCTAAAACATAGTAACATGCGGCCTTTACATGGTTTCCCACGTATTCTTCTTTTTAGCTAGGTCACTCTCGTGAAGCAAAGTACAAAAGATACCAAACCAGTACATGACACCATGTGATCATTTTGTGATGAAATTAATGTATCTCATTTTTTTTTTTTTTTAATTTCCCCTATTATATATATATATATATATATATATATATATATATATATATATTATAGAGTTGTCTTTGAACAATCCACATTTTTTTAGGTTAAAATTAAGGAGTTTTGCCAATTTTACACAAAGCCACATGCCAACACATATCAACTACTACTCCAACTTCATTCTCAAAAAAAAAAAACTACTACTCCAACTCATTGTAGTAGACTAGTTTTACCAATTCTCCTATGCCCACTGTAATCTCTCATTCGCTTTTGTTTCGAATTTAGTGAGAGAGGGTATGAGTGTATGACTAGTGTGAGGTTTTTTTTTTTTCCTTCTTATTCTTTTTGGCTAATCAAATAAAATTTTATTCAAACAAATAAAGCAGGAGAGCCCAGGGTCATTACCATCTGACACCTGTGATGGAATTTTTCGAGTCTCTATTTATTTATATTTAAATTTGTTACAATAAGTTCTTAGGCCTAGGCCACACCAGTGCATGCCTGTGAGGAAAATTATATCATATGGTCTGACAATAAAAGTTATTGATTTGATGCTAATAACTGAGAAAATATTAATTATCCTAACAGACCAGTAGCTATAATTGCTTTCGTACCTGAGTTTAATTTGTTATAAAGAGGCGTGACAATTCAAATTCATGAGTTTTTCTTTTCCAGAATGATAATGCAAGCACAAATGATGTGAAGATTTGATAGATGCCACCTTAAAATATTGATTATGTCATTCTAGATTGAATGTGATATTTTTGTCATAATTAATTTGCTTATGAAATTTATATAGTTTATATATCCCTCATATTAAAATTAAAGTAAGAAAATAAAATATTTAGTTTAAAAGAAAAAAAAAAAAAAGAGGAGAGGAAGTAAGGAGAACTGTATAGTTTGGCAGAAGACCATGTCATGATGAAGCATGTAAGCAAGTTGACGAATTTTGCATATATTGAACCCCCAAAAGAATGAGTTGTGGTGTAACTTTGGAGCAGCGGTGGCTCTAGAATTTCCTTTTAAGGGGTAACTAAGAAGCTTAAATTAAACAAAATTTAATATATAAAAGAACTTGAATATATCAAGTTATTGACAAAAAAAATCATATGAATACATGACATTTTATTATTTCCTTTTACAAGTTTTCATATTTTGACATCATTATGACTTTTTATTATCTATTGTCAATGTGGGTAGATGTAACCATTTTATTTTGTAAAGTTTGTATAACATTTTGTATTTTATGTAATTGTCATTATCCATTTGTCATTGTTTTTATAAAAATATTTTAAACTAAATGAAAAAACTTAACCCACGTGCATTGTATTAATTATTGACGCAAAGAGGCACACACATTCATACATATATAAATAATACACTACGCATCTACTTAACCAATCAAATGTTTGAAGAATCACTAACTTTTTTTTTTAATCACTAAATTTATAACAAAATGCTATTATAACATGATAACAATACACACACATATAACAAACCCTCTATATTTCCTAATTATTAAATTATATAAAGTTATATTATATTTTATTATACATGCACACATTCACGCAAATAACATTGTAACAAAAATAAATAAATAATGCACACAATCAGTATTGTGGGGTCATAAGGCCCAGTGACACACACATCCCCCTTTCATACTGGGCCTGAGGCCCATGCCGAGGTCCAGAATCGTATATGAAGAAGACAGCGGTAAATCATTGCGACCCAGAAAACCTTGCCGAGGACAACGCTGTCCTCGGCTAGCAAAAGCCGAGGTAGAAGAAAATTGACTTACCGACAAAGACAATCTACCAAAGCATCCCAAGGAAAAGATAGGTGCAGAAGGTAAGCACGTTGGAGCATGACGGTAGAGCATTCCAGGAAAAGCTGCTACCTCCACATTAAATGCTCCACAACTAATACTCTGGCCGCATTAATGTAGAAATAATACCTGAGCAGTGGCTTTTCAGGCCTATAGCTACTACCTAAGAGCTTTGGGAGGAGGTTGATGTGAAAAGACCAACAACATCAGATCCGACCCGCATGTGTACGGTGAAGATGAAGAAGGAAAATAGTATATAAAGAAGAAGGAGCCCTGAGGAAAGGAGGGGAAAAATTGAACCAGAAGACCCACTGTAGCGATCTGAATCAGCTTTGTAACCATTATCACTGTCACTGAAGAAATATATAAGTAGAAGCTCCTCAGACTAGTGCCGAGGACTGAATTGCTCGCTCAAATCCACATTTGTTTTACTTGTTCATTCTTCAAATCAACCCTAACTGTTGTTACACTCATTGAATCCCAGTTTTTCTATCCACTCTTTACAAATTTATTGTATTGAACTAGTTGGGCTTGAATTTACTTATCCCTTAGGAACAGTGCCCAAACTCGGTCCTTACAAGTATAGACACGCAATTACACAAATAATATATAAATTTATAATAAAAATATATACACTTACAACTCACAATAGTTAGATAGAGAAAAGAGGTTCATGAAAGAAATTTGTGATTTATGTTACTGGTTGGTTTTTGGATGGTCTGATTTGTGTTGTTTAGTTTTGGGTTAAACTAATTTATGTCAAAGTGTGTAAGATTTAAGTCAGGATACACAAAAATATTTTTAAAAGTAAATTAAACTAAAAGAATAATATTGTATACATGTAATTTTTTTTATATAAAGTTAGGGGGTTCATTAAGTTAGGATACGCAAAAATATTTTTAAAAGTAAATTAAACTAATAAAATAATATTTTATACATATAATTTTTCATATAATATCAGGGGGTTCAAATGAATCCCTTGAAGCATTAGTAATGCCGCCCCTACTTTGGAGCCACTTGAAGAATTAGTAACACCACCCCTACTTTGGAACCTCAAATAGATAAATGGATCCCAAAATCAAAAATTTACACGAAAAATATAGTAGGAAAGTGCTATGTCCATAAGAAAACAATAGTTATTCAACGGCGCCCTACGGTGGTCAAATGCAGTCAATTGTTGATTCAAGTGACGGTTGGCGATGGACTTCTTGAAATTTAGTGAAGGTTAAAGACAAGTGACTTTGATACCGTGTTAAAATTAATTTAAGAAAAAAAAATATTTAAAGAGAAAATGAGAGAGCAGAAGTAACGAAGATTATATGGTTTGGCCCTAACGTATTACTCTAAGCAATATGTTTCTAATAAGCTGTTTTTTTATTGGAGTAAAAATTCATCGTTGTAAATTTGATGCAATAAATTTAAAAAGGAATTATTCCTTACAAAAATAAATTTGAAAAGGAATTTTTTTAGAGGGAAAAAAAAAAAGGAAAAAAAACATCGAATCCTTTCCTTAAAATATTATAAGTTTAAAGAATATCTTTCTTTCTTTTTTAGAATCAAATTTAAAGAGTATCTAGTAAACTAGTATTACCTTATTTGTTCATCAAAAATAGTATTACCTTATTTAAATTTTAAATAATCTGACGTCATATATATTCTTAAAAATAAAATCTTTAACTCAAAATATATATATATATATATATATTTTGGTGGAAACAGAGATTTTATTTAGCTAATAAAGAGTTTAAACAGCACCAACAACAGGTCCTTGGGCACACATCCAAGTACTCCCAAGGCCGGCTATATCCTTTACATAGTACATATAAGCAAAACTAGGACAGCCATTATACACAGACAAAAAGTTCTGCTGGTGAGTTCCCCGCTTCGCCAAGGCGTCCGCACAGGCATTCGCTTCACGGTAAATGTGCTGCACTTGCACCACCCAGTCCCGGTCCATAAGGTTCCTGCAATCACAAATTAAAGGCAACATATTAGTAGGATAGCTCACATTTGTAGTTGTCAACCAAGTTAGGACCACGTTAGAGTCAGTTTCAAGCCGAATGAACTTAAAGCCCAGCTGCCATGCCATGTCCAGGCCCTGTCGGACAGCAGCCAATTCAGCCATATTATTGGTTGCTATCCTTAAGTGAAGAGAGAAACTGGCAATCCAGTGTCCTAAGTGGTCTCTCAATATTCCCCCTGCACCTGCGATCCCTGGATTACTTAGTGCACTACCATTAATGTAAGGAGTTGGGGGGGCGTGCCAGTGGATATACTGCGGGAATCTGGCTTGGGTCCGTCTAGCAGTGCCAACGAGGAAATAAAATTCCGTCGCAGCTTGCACAGTAGCGTAGATGAGGCTATGTAGGGAGCGGGACTCATCCTGAAAAATCCTTTCATTTCGCGCTAGCCATAGTTTCCAACACGTAAAAGGAAAATAAACAGTCCAAGGGAGGTGATGAGGAAGGAGGTCCCTATCGGCGGTTGCATTGCACCGTAACCACTCCTGCAAAGGCAGGTGAAAAAAGGATAGGGGCAAAATACCCGGAGATTGATTCCATACCTCTTTTGCCTAGGGCCAATTCCGAAGTACGTGTATGGTCGTTTCCGGGGTATGACATCAAGGATAGTGGTTATCCCAATGATAACGCCCAAAAGTGAGGTATTGCTTGGTGGGTAACCGGTTGCGCATAGCTTTCCAGATGAAGATTTGGATTTTTTTTGGACATGGTAATGACCAAATCCAGTTCCAAAGTGATTTGTCCCAGGGAACATGTTGCTGTTGGTAAAGAAACTTAGAGGCGGACTTAGCAGAGCAAGTACCCTTATTGTGAGGCCACAAGAGGGCGTCCTCCAACTGAGTAAAACGCGCGACAGGAATACCGCGAATAATATTTTGAAGATGATAGGGAATAGGTAAATTGAGAGAGTTAAAGGACCATGAGTGGGTAGGACGAAGCAAACTAACCTTACAGTCTTCGTCATGGGGGAGGAGGGGTCCCTCGATATAATTCTGAAGGGAGCCTTGTGGAAGCCAAGGGTCCTTCCAAAGACGGATAGTGTGTCCATCTCCGATTATCCAGCGCATGCCCTGGGATAACAGATTGGCTCCTAGCATGAAAGCAGTCCAAACATGGGACCCTCTTGAGCTGTGCTGTGCCGTGAACACAGTTGCTTATGGAAAGTACTTAGCTTTTAGCACTTGCGCCCAGAGCGTGTTGGGATTGGTGTAAAGGCGCCAAGCCTGGTTCATGAGAATTGCATGGTTTCTATGACGGGTGGAGGGGATAACCAATCTGCCCGCCTCTTTAGGTAAAGTGATGGTGTCCCAACTTACTGTATGACAACCGCGATGGTGGCCAGTATCTCCCCAAAGGAAATGACAGCTCAGTTTATCAATCTGATGACTGATCTTTTGTGGGAGGAGCGTGGTTTGCATGGCGTAGAGGGGTATGGTGGCCACAGATGCTTTGATGAGGGTGGCCCGGCCAGCCATGGTTAATATTTGGTTTGTCATCCTTCGATACGCAAGCGTATTTTATCCACTAAGTATTGATAAGAATGTGCGGTGCGGTGCGGCGGGTGGTGAAGATGGGCGTCCCAAGGTAAGTACCAATACGGTCTGTGGTGGGAATACCAAAGATTCCAGCCACCTGTTCTTTTACATGACGAGGGGTACTAGGGGAAAACCATAATTTCGATTTGGAGACACTTATAAGTTGGCCCGAAGAGTCACAGAAAGTCTGTAGAATGTTGCGTAAATTCCTACAATCCCTAGTTTTTGCTTTGGTGAATAGAAAGATATCATCTACAAAAAAGAGGTGTGAAAGGTGAACACTCTCCCTAAATTTGAGAGGGTGGATAATTTTATCTCGCACCGCCTCTTCCAATTGGATCGACAACCTTTCCAGGCAGAGAATAAACAGATACGGCGATAAAGGGTCGCCCTGTCTAAGCCCCCGACTGGGTACAACCTCCAGGAGAGGAGTCCCATTCCATAGAATATGATACCTAGTGGATGAGAGCATATTCATGATAAGAGTAACTAAAAATATATTTGCTAAAGGTGAGGCTCTTCTACTGTTCTACACTGATTTTTTAAATCTTTTTTGGGGCTGAGAATCTTGTAAACTGAATAGGATATATGACTATTCTAAAATAAAATAAAAAAATAAAAAAAAAAGATATATGACCGACACATTCTTATTTTAAGAATCTTATTATTGTGGCTGTACACTCAACTCAACGCAAGCCACACCCATTTACTAATTGCTAAATTGCAGTTCAACATGTGACTAAACTCTAAAGAACCAATCACTTGTTTGACTTTAAGCTTGGCTGACCATACATTTTAAGAAGCTGAGCTATTCTTACGCGTGTTTTTATGGTCCAGCTTAGCATGGAGTCAAAATATTATGAGTTGTCTTTCTAACTAAATACCAGATGTGTAACAATCATTTTTTTTTTTTTGGTGAAAACAATCATTTTTATTTTAACATACTACAATTTAATCAAGTTTATTGTACTTTATTATCAAAATGTGATGGTATCAAAAATAAATTTGATATTTTTGAATGTTTATTGGATTTCTAGGTAATGTTAACATGAGATATATATTTCTTCTATTTTCAGTTTTCTTAAATCCAATATGGGTAGATGATGCTGGTGACATGTCCTTTCCCACGTCAAAATCCACAACATATTTATATATCAACTTGTGAGTTGTGACTAGTGTATAAGTTGACACAACAGTGGTTCTAGGATTTTTTTTTTTTTTTTTGGTCATTATGAATATTAAATTATACAAAATCTAATAAAAAGACAACTTCATATATTGACCCAAAAAAAAACGCAAATACATAAAATCTTACAATTTCCTCCTACAAGTTTTTTTATTTTGAAATAGTTGCATGATAATCTCATTATCAATATTACAAGTTACACCTCTTTCAAAATTTTAGTTCAATAAAAAAAAAATTTGTGCATTTTCTTTTTGTTTATAAGGATCTAATATATTGTTAAAGGGATTAAAATTTGGCTACAAATTTAGTTGTACCTAGAGCTACAAATTTAGTTGTAGCCTAGAGCTACAACTCTTATTAAACAAAATTAACTTGACTATATATTTTGAAAATCTAACCCTTGAATTACATGTTTTTTTCTTTATGTTTTTAAAATACATGTTAAAATCCATGTCAATCGAATGTTATTTACTATTTTATCTATAAACTTATTTTATATATAATTTTAGACGACAAAAACTCGAAATTTTAATATTTGATTGATGATATAGCTATTGGTCTTTGATCTTATTGAAATTTTGCAAGCATGAAAGATATAAGAAGAAAATGTAATCTAATGGTAGATTTGTTAAAATTCATATCCAATAAAAAAAATTAAGTAGAGTTATAACCTTAGTCTATAACTAAGTTTATTAACAAACTTTGTCCAAAATTTAATTATGTTGAGCCTAAAAAAATTTTGGGTTGTCACAAATTTTTGTTAAAGATAAAAAAATAAAAAATTCATAAAATTTTTAAATTTTATATATAATAAATATTTTTTTCCCAGGTCAGGGTGGTTAAGCGACTAGGGCTATCCAAGGGTTCCGACAAACCGACCCGCCCAAGTGACCCGACTAAAACCGATCTAATTTGGTGGCAGTGGTGGTTGGCAACTTCAAAACCCGAATCCGATGAGTCGAGTTCGATTTCTCTCCTCCAACACCCGAACAAACTGGCCTAACTGAAAACCGAACCAAAATATGGTGAAATCTCGCCAGATCTCTAGTGAGTTTTCCATCAGATCTAATGAAATATCTTCAGATTTGATGAGTTTTCCATCGAATCTGGCAAGTTTCGACCAATCTGTTGAGAGATCTTGCTAGACCCGATGAGATTTCCACCGGATTTAGCAAGATCTCACTAGATCTTCGTAGTTTTTTGTCGAAATTGAGATCGTCGCCGCCTCTATCGATTTCGACTGAAACCAATTCAACCCGTGGAACAACCGACTCAATCCAACCCGTTGAAATGATCAATCGACGACAAGTCTTTCATTCTGCCACGCACCAGGATCAGGTTAAGTTCAGGTAGAGCCTAAACCTAACCTGTGGACAACCCTACCTGTGAGGTTGTGACTACCCTGGCTTCAATGTGGAGTCACCCTTGAGTTGACAGTATGCTCAAATACCCATGGGTAGCCCTCATAAAAGTATTAAAATTCAATCACAAGTTGACACATAAGTATTATGTGAATTTGAGATTCAATCACGAGTTGCCACGTAAGTATTATGTGAATTTGAATGTGAGAGTAGACTTGTGTGATCCATTTCTATATAAGCCCATATTCAAATCAATTCCTTTTTTAATAATAAAATGAGTTACTTTTTTTTTTTTTTTTTTAGAACTTATACATTTGTAATATAAGTTGTAAATACCAGTGTCCAAAAAAGGGCAACGTTTATAATAATAAAAAAGAGAAGAAAAAGAAGGACAACGTTTTTCACAAGGAACACAGAAATACTACAAAAGTTTCAATTTACAGCATTCCCTTCTTGACTAATAGATCAGCACAATTATTATGTCCTTCAATTAACTTTTTTCGTTTGGTTATTAAAGTTTTTCACTTTTGTGTATAGCTTTTAAAGTCTTTTTTTAAAAAAAAAAAAATACAAATATAGTTTTGTCAACTTTCAAAACAATTATGCAAATAATTTTTTCGACCAAAAACTTATTCAAACCCACGCCACGCTAAGATATATATTCCCAATAAGAATGAAGCAAGTCTGTTTGTTTGAACAATTGTGCTTAGTAAATTTTATAGAAACTCCACCTAAATCATTTTAAAATGTTTTTTTAATTAAAAAAAAGGGCCCAATAGACTTAAATTGAACTAATAAATCATTTAAAAGTAAGTTTTATTATTTGCAGAATTTAGATGGGCTTTCTAATTAGAGAATTGGGTTTTTGACCCACAGAATTCAAAAACCCATTTCTCTATTTGTAAATTTGGATCCCAACTCTGTATTTGAGAAGCTGACTTTAAAGGACTATATGCTCAACTTTTAGTATTATATTACAATACAGATTCGTACAAATAGAGTACAATAACAGTGAATTTAGTGAATGAACTGGTGCTAGGCTGTAACCCTATAAAACCTGTCCACAACCAGATATCTCGGGCAAGTCTACTTTTCATTTCCTGCCCAAACAATCCAATTCTACGACCCTAAAAATTTTCTTCTCTAGATTTTTCTGGGAATCTTGTGGGTTTCCACTTCACTTTCCATCCAAGCAAACACGGGTGCCAGCTGTTTCCTCTGCTCCACAAAAGTCTTTGTCAAGGGCTTAGCTTCAAAGGGACCCCACATCATCAAAATAATAAGGGTAGTAGTGTAGTACACTAGTATTTAAATGGGTAGGACCCACTTGACCCACACGTATTAGAATTTTTTAGTATTAATTAAAATTGTCTCTGGCCCCAACTTCACATGGCCTACCACGTGTCTTGTTTCAATTAGTGATACTTTCTAAGCATCAATTAGGTCCTACGTTTGGTGATAATTTTACATAATTAAAATCATAAATAAGCCATGGTAGGAGAGAAGTTTTAACAAATACCCAAAGATGATTGACCAGGACTCCCGTGTTTAAACGTTTCATAAATTATGCTCAAGTTTTTAACAAATGCACGTAAATTTATACCATTTTTTTTATTAACATCTTTATAATAAATGATCTTATTACAAGAATTTATTAGATATTATAGATGTACTAACAATCTAAGTGTCTCATAAAAAAAAATAAAATAAAAAAATAAAAAAATCTAAGTGTGTGTTTGGGCTGCAAATGAGTTTAGGTTAGGTGACATCTTCTTGTACTTTCAATTAAAATATTTAAGTTCACATTCCCATTTTTTCACTTAAAATGTATCCAAAAAAAGGTGTTTTTTTTTTTTTTTTTTAATCTAATCATTTTCAAAGAAAATATACTTTTAAAACGAAAATTTAAAAACTTCTTTATTTTGAGTAACCAACATATTTTTTGTGAGGTATGCTTCATTAGATTAAAAATTGGTCTTAATTATTTTCATAAACTCGAAATTTGGATTGACTATAGTAGAAGGTTGGTACCAAAATGCATCTAGATCTTCTTCACATGCATTATAGCCGCCTTCCTTACAATTCACGTTGTGCAAAGGCTGGAGTAACATGAAGGTTTCTTTTATTTTCTTTTTGCTAATCAAGTAGCAAGAAATGATTAATGAAAGGCTAAAAAATACTGTAACAAGTTAGTGTAACACGTATCTGATGTGATAATCATTTTGGAGGATTTACACCAATTACCGATTGCCAAGTGTAAAGTAAAAGTTGTATACTTTTATTAAATTAAATTGATAATTTGTATTCATTCATGGTGTAATCATGGAAGTAAAAAACCCAAATCAAAAGGCAGAGTTCTCTTTTTATGGTAGGAACGCAAACTTTCATAATCATATTTTCTTATTCATCCAAAAGAAAAGAAAAGAAAAAATAAAATAAAATTATTTTTTTAATATTCAAGCACACATTTTAATTAATCCACCGACACTTTGATGTCCATGTGGCAATGATGGCACACCGTAACCATACAGACTTTGACACTATCAACCAAGACAAAATATAAAGGACATGTGAAGTGGGAGCCCACCAGAAGGAACATAAATATTGCTCTCAAACCAAATCACATAATCCTACTTAAAAATGTAACCTTGATCTGACAAAGGTGAAAAAGAAAGTTTAAGGGTCTATTTGTTAATGTTGTTTTAGTAATATTGTTTAAGTGTTGTGAAAATACATATGAATGAAAAAGTATCGTGAAAATACATGTTGTGTTGTTTAAATAATGAAAACTGTCATGTGAACAATACAACCAAACATGCCCTAAGAGATTTGTAAAACAACAATCAACATGAAGAGTCGCTCATATAACAGAGGTTTGTTGAATTGAGTAAAAATTAAGTACAAACTTCAATTCATTAAAAAAAAAAAAGGGAACATTACTTTTTTAAAAAAATAATTTTTTAAGATGGTAAATTGTGATTATAATAAATTATTTTTATTTAGATGAAACTACTTTTATTTTATTTATTTATTTTTTGATGGGAAACTATGTTTATTATAAACTAATTTTATCATGCTACCTTAATGCTTAAGAAAGATATATACAATGTTTTTTTTTTTTTTTTTTTTGGCAATTGTACAATAAGACTTGTTTATTGAAAATGTTTAGGCATTAGAAGAACTTATTTTCTCAAATGGTGACAAAACAAAAGGCTTTGTAATGTGATAAGCTTTCTCATTCTTTTAATCTTATTAAGTCAGATATGGGTATGAATCACTCTTAACCATGCCAAGAGAATTTACCATACCTAACAAAGTATAGGGTTTTTTTAATGACCAAAAATATGGTTTTCTATGTACCTTAAAGATTAAATAGAAGAAGAGAACGTGTACATCTCAACAAAGCTTTTTAACAACTACTACAAAGCCTTGTCCTACTTCCTAATTACTTGAGGCCATAATTAGAAGCATATTATATTTCATTGTCAATCCAATTGAGACCCACAATTGTTTACATAACTGCATATTGGTCACTTCAATCTTGTATATATATATATATTTTGATAATCTTCAATCTTGTATATTTAATATAATTTGATGGAACCATTTTAATAATTGGGTGATAAGGAAGGGTTCACATTTATCTGAGGCAGGATTTGAAACCTACCCTCTACCATACAACTGGACACATTACATTATTAAAAAACAAAATAAGCTAATCGTATTAGTTGGAAAGTTGATACCTCTTGATAACGATGGCTCAAAAATTAGAACTCAATGTTTATGGTAAAACCTCTCAAGTTATACAAAGTTACACACTATTCATATATCTCCGGTCTTTGCTATGGTTGCTAAAATGATTCAACCTATGCTTCACATGTCTTAAAGATTTTAGATGGTGCCAAATCCCATAAACAGATCATCTTACAGAAGTAGGACAGTTTGTTTATTTTTATTTATTTATTTATTTATAGAAGTCCTAATTCTGAAATTTTTGTATGGATTCAAATTGTGATTACATTTTACACAATAAATAGGTCATGGAAAACTAAAAACTCTTTAGTATTTATGAATCTCATTCATTCTAATGGGACATTTTTTTTTTCCTAATTAATGAAAGGGAGAGAGATATTTATGTCAATATTTTAAGATGACAATGAAGAGTCTTCATTGTCTCCTGTTATACAAAGAAGAGTCTCTTGGCATGTTAGTGGAAATGTAAAGTTGGAATTAAATTTTGGGTTGCTATATTTCTTATATGATCTTTTTATTTCATTGCCCTAAAAGATAATTGATTTTACAGATATATATTTTTTGATAAAATAAAAGACTACGGAAAATTCTTTTAAAAAAATGAAGATGACAACAAATAATCTGTTGTATTTTTCTCTTACACGTTTGTACAATCAATGTATATAGACACACGCATTGATTTACCATAAATTAGTATTAAATTGTGACATCTTAATAAAATTTAGATGGTTTCTCACAACTTAAGAGACATCCTTTGTTTTTTGTTTTTTGTTTTTTTTTTTTTTTTTTAAGGAATCCTTTGGATCTTTTGATGGGATATTTGATGCACACCACTCAAATATCCAAAACAACATTAGGCTTGGTAATGACATTTTGGATATTTTTCATTCAAATAGCTAAAGCGAAAAAACATTTAGTTGTAATTATATAAGAGAGAGAATAAGTTAAGTAACTTGTAAATAAAATCAAATTTATTTGAAAAAAAAATTGAACAAAACTTAAATATTTAATATTGTTTGATGAGTAACTCAAATCTGACTTGTGTTTAAATAATGCAATATAAATCAATCTTAAAATTTTGGTAATCAATTAGATTATTCTCGTGTACAGTCCTTTTTTATTTATTTAATTTTTATAAACATTCTCGTGTACAGTCCTGGATTCCTGGTAGCGGTAACTTAAAATGTAGATAATTTCCGGTTTGATCAAAAAGTCCAAGACCCAGATCAGAAAAACAAAAATGGGAGGGCTCATGTGTCATTGCACAAAATGGTCAACACTTCAAATAGTCAACAAAGACAGTACAGAAAAAGCTCCACTCCCCAACAAAATTTTCTGGCAAGAAAATACAATACAACTATACAACACACTAAATAAATAAAAAATAAAAAAAATCTTACACACTCACTCACACGCGCGCGTGCACACACAGAAGAACTGTAAAAAAAAAAAAAAAAAAAATACCCGCGTTGAAGTACTACTGTATCTTAGTACAGAATACTGATGAGAGAGAGCGTGAAGAAAAGTAAAGACATGATCTAAGCCGCGTGAGCAGATCCTACTTCTTAGGTCTCTCTCTCTTCTCAAATACCAAACAAACCAAAGTGTCACACTCTCTCTCTCTCTCTCTCTCTCTCTCACACTCACTCAATGTACACACAAACACACCTGCTTTTGTTTACACACACCAAATCCGTGAGTTAAGATAGTCAGAAAGTCCCAACAAAAAAACAACAAATCCAAAAGAAACCCCCACTAGATTCCCAAACACAGTCACAGACACTCTCTCTCTCTCTCTCTCACACACCACATTTAGAAATAAAAACAAAAACCGAACATAACCCAAAACAGTTTCTCAGTTCTCAGCTCTGCAGAAAAAAAAAAATCATACAGTAACTTTTTTTTTTAGAAAAAGAAAAAAGAAAAGAGCTTTTCTATATTCATTTTTACTAACCCCTCCGGTGGGTACATATCCCAGAAGTCACCAGCATTTTCTGGGCCCCACCCACCTCGCTCTCTCTTACCTTTTGAGTTTTCTGATTTTAATTGATCTCACTCTCTACGCGTCCACATTTCCTCACATACATTACTCTCTCTCTCTCTCTCTCTCTCACTCACATAATATAGATTAAGACCAGCCAGGTAGCAGACCAGACTTGGCTTGCTAGGGAATCAAAATCAAAGACTTTTATTTCTTTGTTGGTTTGCTCTCTATATATTTGTTAAAAAAAATTAATAAAGACCCACTTATTATTTATTTATTTATTTTATCAATTGGGTTTCTCTTTATTTTTGGTTTTGGTGGCTGTTTCTATACGTGGGATTTGGGTTTCTTCTTGTCTGATGGGTGTTGAACGTAGTGGTGAGGACGGCAAAGTTAGATCTTTTGGCTGAGTTGGGTCAAGCAGACTCGGTTTCAGATCGATTTCTCTGTTGGGTTTTCTGGATTTGTGTAGCATTTGTTGAAGTGTGTGAGATTTAGCTGTGCTCTTGTGGTGAGTTTGATCAGTGATGGACACAAGGGGTAGGCTTGTTGCTGGGTCTCACAATAGGAATGAGTTCGTTCTGATCAATGCAGATGAGAATGGAAAGGTAAGAAGCTAAGAGTGCTTCTTTTTCTTTTTTTTCATTCTTTTTCTTTTTTAATTTTTGGAATACCCATTTGCATTTTTTGTTTGTTCAAATCTGGGGGTTATTAGAAATGTGAAAAAAAGGGCTTTTGGTGGATTTTTGATGCAATATGAGTACCTTTGCTTCTGATTTGGCTGATGTGATTTTTGCTTATGTGAAGTTTTGGATTTCTTGCTCACATTTTGACTTAGTAGTATTTTGATGCAATATGAGTATCCATGCTTATGATTCTGGTTCACTGTTTCTATAAAAAAAACTGTTTACAGCTTTTGTCGGTGATTGATTTGGTTTTCTGGACCTGGGTTAGAATAAATAAGTTCATCTAAAGGGTGTTTTCCGTTTGGTTAAATTCTTTGAATTTGGTATTGATTTTGAAAACAACTTAAGATTCTCATTCTGATGAACTTTTTGACCTTTCTGACTGTCAAGTTTCTTGAGGTGTCTCCAAAATTTCTGGAAACCGTTAGGTAAGTTGTGTACTATAAGATTGTGAAATAATTGGGAATGCTGTCCGGATTTCTGCATATGTTGGAAATACTGATGTATACATCAAAGAAATTTCTTTATAGGAGATTTCATTAATCTATTCTTCGGGATCCACGCACATTACTGTAATCTAAGCCCACTAGAAAAATTGATAAGCTTATGAAAAGTTGGGAAGGAGGATGGTAATATTTGTGCCTGTCTGTAGGAAGTAGAGCTTTAACGGTAGAGATTTAGTAGTAGAGCTGTGGTGATATAGAGCTTTATAACTAAAAAGCTGTCTTGTGTTTTGAGCGTTTGGCTAATTATAGTAAATAGTGCTTCAAAGTTCTGGGTTTATAAAGCATGAATAGTGAGTTATATAGCTTTTTTCATATAAGCTGCAAATTTCAGCCTTAGCCTGCTTTCAGCTTTAAGGACCCTAAAAGAGCTTAATGCCCCTGCCAGACACACCCTTGTCTAATTGGACTTAAATTGAATTTTTTGTAAAATTTATAATCTTATTCAGGAGCATGTAAATTTTATAAAATTCAGCAGACTGAACTTTTCTTGTTCTTATTTATTGTTTGTTTTGGTAAGTAGCAAATTGTACTTTAAGTACACTGTTTCATTAACCTCATTTTCTTGCTAGATTTTTCACCTCTTGTAATTAGGTGCTTGTAGCACTGAGTTTATGGTTTCTGGGTCTTTGCAGATAAAGTCTGTGAAAGAATTGAGTGGGCAAATATGTCAGATTTGTGGGGATGAAGTGGAGCTTACGGTGGATGGAGAGCTCTTTGTTGCCTGCAACGAATGTGCTTTCCCTGTGTGCAGGCCTTGCTATGAATATGAGAGAAGAGAGGGCAATCAGGCTTGTCCTCAGTGTAAAACCAGATACAAGCGCCTCAAAGGTGAGATTGTCCTGCAGTCTTCTATTTGCTTATTTATTGAATTCCCCCAAATTTTAAAGTTTCTAACTAGTGATGTCAATTGCAGGAAGTCCTAGAGTTGAAGGTGACGAGGAAGAAGATGACATTGATGATTTGGACAATGAGTTTGATTATGGAAACCTTGATGGTCTTGGGCCTCAGGAAGCTGCAGAGGCAATGCTCTCTGCACGCCTTAACACTGGCCGTGGTTATCACTCTAACGCGTCTGGAATCCCCACATTCTCAGAACGTGAGACATCTCCCCTTAGTCCTGATATCCCTCTGTTGACCTATGGCGAGGAGGTAAATCAGTTTGAATCCTCTCTCTTGTACACATGCCCTTGCATCTCCACTTTTTCATGTGCGTATGTGTGGAAATATGCGATCTGATGAACAGCTTCTAATGGCGCCTTTTGTTGTTATAGGATTATGAGATTTCTTCTGATCGGCATGCTCTTATTGTACCTCCATTTATGGGTCATGGAAACAGAATCCATCCAATGCCCGCTCCTGATCCATCTATACCATGTAAGTCATTTTTCCTTGAGTAATTGATTGTGTATCTTTCGTCTAGTGGCTGTTTAGAATTTATTTTAGCTTAGTCATTGAGCTTTGTGCTTTTGATATCTGTGTCACAGTGCAACCAAGACCAATGGTTCCTAAGAAAGATATTGCAGTATATGGGTATGGGAGTGTGGCTTGGAAGGATCGGATGGAGGACTGGAAGAAAAGGCAGAATGATAGACTTCAGGTTGTACAGCACCAAGGAGACAATGATGGGGGAAACTTTGGTGGAAATGAACTAGATGATGATCCTGATTTGCCCATGTAAGTGACTCTTTTGTTTTTCCTGTTTACAATGGTGTTGGTTCTCTCTTTGGACCCAAAACTAAAAGTGTTCTGTTAAGTAATGAGTATTTTTTTCCCAAGGAGAAAGTTGATTAGGATTACTGAGAAGAAACATCTGTTTTAAATACCTAATAACATTACTTGATATGATAGAAAGGTTCTTGCTAGAACCTCCTTTACAATAATATTAATATTAGAGTCCATGGACTGCATTCTGGTAAATACATATAAAATCTAATATGAATCTTTCGTTAATTCCTTATATATATATATTTTTTGGGGGGGGGGGGGGGGGGTGGGGGTTGGTTGTTACTGTGTCTTTTATGCATTAGTACTGTGTGCATGACCTTTATATAATCGATATGTAGCACTTGGTGCAGACAGATTGCTTAATATTATTAATAGTCTATTAAGAGGCTGTTACAATATCAATTTATGAAATTATTTTGAAAATAAGTTTATGTTTCTTATATTCTGTAATGAATTCTTCATTTATTGATTTACTTCTTCGACTACTTATGAATTTTGATATTTATTTTTCAGGATGGATGAAGGCAGGCAGCCACTTTCAAGGAAGTTACCCATTCCTTCAAGCAAAATAAATCCATACCGACTGATTATAATAATTCGTCTTGTTATCCTTGGGTTGTTTTTTCATTATAGACTTCTCCATCCAGTTAATAGTGCATATGGCTTGTGGTTGACATCAGTTATATGCGAAATATGGTTTGGTGTATCATGGATTCTAGATCAGTTCCCAAAATGGTACCCAATAGAACGAGAAACATACCTTGACCGGCTATCACTGAGGTAAATGGGCTAGTATGGTTTATCTAGTTCCTTCTTTCATGTCATCATTACCTCTAGTCTTGTCTGCAGACATTCTTTATCCTCCAATTTTGGCATTTCAACTTTTCAATTTGGATTTGTTGACTCATCTTTTGCAACTTACACTCAGGTATGAAAAAGAAGGGAAGCCATCTGAGTTGGCCAGTGTAGACATCTTTGTGAGTACAGTTGATCCATCAAAAGAGCCTCCTCTAATTACTGCAAACACGGTTCTCTCCATTCTTGCGGTTGATTATCCAGTCGATAAAGTCGCTTGCTATGTCTCGGATGATGGTGCTGCGATGCTTACTTTTGAAGCACTTTCCGAGACATCAGAATTTGCAAGAAAATGGGTTCCTTTCTGTAAAAAATATAATATTGAGCCAAGGGCCCCAGAATGGTATTTTTCACTGAAGATAGACTATCTGAAAAACAAAGTTCATCCAGCATTTGTCAGAGAAAGACGTGCAATGAAGGTATTGACATCTCTTTATGCAGTTTCTTATATAAATAAATTTTAAGTTTCAAAATAATGTCTAGAATACCAAATCATTTTAATATATGTATTCCTTATTTCTTTGAATCTGGTCTAAAAATAAGTCACAAGTAACTTATCATGATTCTTGAATGATATTATCTGATTCATCTTTTTTGATGGAACAGAGAGAATATGAAGAATTTAAGGTTAAAATAAATGCGCTTGTAGCCACTGCACAAAAAGTTCCTGAGGATGGCTGGACAATGCAGGATGGGACTCCATGGCCTGGCAACAATGTACGGGACCATCCTGGCATGATTCAGGTGAGGTGGTATTTCTTTTACAAAGGGTGACAGTATTGTTAATGTGAAACCTGAAAACTGCTACATGTCTTGTATTCCCTTTGAAATACATAAACAAATGGAAAATTTGTCTGAGATGCCATTTGATGCTAATTATGTGCCTTTTCTATCATACCTTTGTGTCCAAGATGGTCCTTACGCCACATTGTCAGTGTTTCTTAATTTTTTCATTCATGATTTCATGGAGTAATGACTTGTTGGTCAATCTGTTATTGGGCCTGAGTAAAACCACCATCACTAGTGGTTGGTACCTCAAGTGATTCCCAAGTTACCCTGGGGAAAGGAGGCAGGATTAGGTGTGATGTATGCCAATTAAAAACAAAAATTTTCTTTTACAGGTTTTCCTCGGCCATAGTGGTGTTTGTGATGTGGAAGGAAACGAGTTACCTCGTCTGATTTATGTTTCTCGTGAAAAAAGACCAGGATTTGACCATCATAAGAAGGCTGGAGCCATGAATGCCCTGGTAAGGCTTAAGTTTTATCTTTCTGATTTATATACTTTTGCCTCTCTGGTTTTTGCTTCATGCACTTTTTATCAATAAATGCATGGCCTGCAATTTTGATATTTGTTTATTTATAACTTCTGAAGGTACGGGTCTCGGCAGTTATTTCAAATGCTCCTTATCTTCTGAACGTTGACTGTGATCATTATATTAACAATAGTAAGGCACTAAGAGAGGCCATGTGTTTCATGATGGACCCCCAATCAGGGAAGAAGGTTTGCTATGTACAGTTTCCTCAAAGATTTGATGGGATTGATCGTCATGATAGATACTCAAATCGGAACGTTGTATTCTTTGATGTATGTATATGCTTCTTGTTGGTATTATATCTGTATGTCTAATACATGTATATATGCACTTCTTTTCTGTCATTGAGAAGTCTAATTTCCCAAATTTAAACAGATCAACATGAAAGGCTTAGATGGGTTACAAGGACCCATATATGTCGGAACTGGATGTGTTTTCAGAAGGGTAGCACTTTATGGATTTGATGCACCTGCCAAGAAGAAGGCCCCTAGCAAAACCTGTAACTGTTGGCCAAAATGGTGCTGCTTGTGTTGTGGCTCTAGAAAGAAGAATGCGAAGACAAAGAAGGAGAAAAAGAAGAAACCTAAGAACAGGGAAGCATCAAAACAGATACATGCACTTGAAAATATTGAAGAGGGAAAAGATGGTAAGGATTCATTAACAGAGTTGATTGCCATTTTGAGTGTCATATTGTTATATAATGAAGAAGAATCCCAAGACAATAAGACTGAACTGTGTTGCAATTGCAGAACCAAACACTGAGAAATTATCCAATATGTCACAAATGAAATTGGAAAAGAAGTATGGGCAGTCTCCAGTGTTTGTAGCCTCCACACTGTTGGAAAATGGTGGAGTTCCTCAGAATGTCAGTCCTGCATCACTCTTGAAAGAAGCCATCCAAGTCATCAGCTGTGGTTATGAGGATAAAACAGAATGGGGAAAGGAGGTAAGCAAAAAGTGAAGATCTTACAAATTTTTTTAGAACCTTTCTTCTCCAGATTCTACTTTTGTCATCATATTGCCCCCTAAATTTTTGAACATCAAACAGGTTGGCTGGATATATGGTTCCGTGACTGAAGATATATTGACTGGATTTAAGATGCACTGCCATGGCTGGCGGTCTGTGTACTGCATTCCCAAGAGGCCAGCATTCAAGGGGTCAGCTCCTATCAACCTCTCAGACCGTCTACACCAGGTTCTTCGGTGGGCCCTTGGATCTGTTGAGATTTTCTTGAGCAGGCATTGTCCAATCTGGTATGGCTATGGGGGTGGTTTGAATTGGTTGGAACGGTTTTCCTATATAAACTCTGTTGTGTATCCTTGGACATCCATTCCCTTGATCGTTTACTGTACTCTGCCAGCCATCTGTCTTCTCACTGGACAGTTCATTGTTCCTGAGGTAACACCCCTTTGCATTTCTCAAAGCGCATTTTTTCACTCAACTGTTAAGTCAGAAAAGTGTAATTAAGACAATATAATGGGAGTTTGGGTTGCATTTAAATTTCAATCCCAAGATTCCAAGGTTTTTCAAGAATAAAAAATTAACTTATAGCATCAAGTTCAAAATCGTTTAATCTTAAACCTTGTTGGGTAGTGATGTACAGGCTGCTACTCACTTGTGCAAAAAATATGCTGTCTGTATCAAAATCTACTTTTGTCTGTCAGGCACAAACACTTTATGCAACTCACTTTGGAAGATCCTTGGGCTTGGATGAATGTTTCACATTGCATCATTTTGTTATAAAATTTTTGCTTGAGAGCTTAATGCATGGCTGTGATTCTTAATTTTAGTCCATTTGCTTACAGTTTCACATTTAAACGATTGGAAAGTACTCTTGGTATGAATGAGGTTGACCTGATTTGTTATTTACTTCACTTAAACCCCTTAAACATATTATGTGATAAAAAATTAAGTTGTCTCATGGCTGGTTTAATTGCTATTTTTCTACTCATCTCTGTGCTAACTCAGGGTTCTTAACTTTGTATTTACAGATTAGCAATTACGCGAGTCTAGTATTCATGGCCCTTTTCATATCTATAGCTGCAACTGGTATCCTTGAAATGCAGTGGGGAGGAGTTGGGATTGATGACTGGTGGAGAAATGAGCAGTTCTGGGTGATTGGAGGTGTGTCATCACATCTTTTTGCCCTTATCCAAGGTCTACTCAAGGTTTTGGGTGGTGTCAGCACAAACTTCACGGTTACCTCTAAAGGGGCAGATGATGGAGAATTTTCCGAGCTGTACCTCTTCAAGTGGACATCATTGTTGATCCCTCCCACAACTTTGTTGATCATAAACATAGTTGGGGTGGTTGTTGGAATCTCAGATGCCATCAATAATGGGTATGATTCATGGGGCCCACTTTTCGGTAGGCTATTTTTTGCCTTTTGGGTTATTGTCCACCTTTACCCCTTCCTCAAGGGTTTACTAGGGAAACAAGATCGGATGCCAACCATTATTTTGGTCTGGTCGATTCTGCTGGCCTCGATCCTAACTCTTATGTGGGTCCGAATCAACCCATTTGTGTCGAGGGATGGTCCTGTGTTAGAGGTTTGTGGGTTGAATTGTGACAAGTAGGAAACACAAATAAAGCTTTAATTGCTTCTCAGCCACTACAATCTCCAGGTATAGTTATGGTGTTGCAGAAGAGATATTTGTTATGTGGGTTGAGACTTTCATGCAATTGCACGAATTTGTGGGATGCAAGTTTTGGTCTTGGGATATGTAGATACAAAAGAGCATGGGGCTGACACATTATTATTTTGTTTTATAGGGTTTCATTAATTCTTTTATTACATTCCAATGAGTTCTAGGGCAAATTTTTCAGTACCTGTATTACAAAGAGTATTGAATTATAATTTATTCCCTTTAAGTTGGGATGTGTAGTTTAAATGTCTGTGTTGTTTGTCTCATACACTCTGGACTTTGGACTTTGTTATGTATCTTCTCGATTTGGAGTTCTAAATGTTATGGATTTTTTTGATTCTGTCATTCAGTTGATTGATATAAAGCTGGAATTCCACATGCTAATTATTCTCTGTTATTGGGAAGTCATTCCCAGCAATTAAAAGCTGGATTTAAGATGCAAAGCAGGCTTCTTCCCAAAAAATGAAAAAGGAAAGACAGAAAGTAGTCCAATAGAAAATTTATTGCAATGTAAACATAAGCATGAAGTCTCATTATGTGTATTCGTCTTAATTTTATACTAACAAATTTTTTGTAATTTTATACTAACAAATTTTTTTTTGTTTTGATAAATATGATAGTATTTTAACCTTTAGCGTCCGGTCTTGATGATTGTTATTTATTTTCAAGTTAATATGTCAAATGGCTTATGGTGTATTCAACCCCGTCTATCTTAGTAGATGATAAAAGATTTTACTAATTGAGTTAACTCGAATTCACGTATACTAATAAAATTTTGAATGACTATGAACTTGTTTTTGGATGACAATTGACAAAACTATGAAACTGTGTTAAAGTTAAATTGTGTATCCAAAGGGTCCTTCGAAACAGCATTGTGAATTGCATGTCATTTTCGTTTTGGTAATATGATTGGCATGAGTATGGCTACAAGTTATTGATGGTGGCTAGCACAGGTATGAATGGTTTGTGCAAAACATTTAATAGGCCAGCTCAGTGTCAGGGCGATGCTCTATGCAATTGTACAATACTATAATCGCAGGTTTTTAAATTAAATTTAACCATATTGTGCCATTAACTAATAAAATACAAATAGTGTTATGTTTTCCAATAAGTGAACTAGGGGTGTTCGAGGTGCGGTTTTGGACCTTTTTAACACCGCACTTTAAATGCGGTTTAACTAAAACCATAACTGCATTGTACCTTATTTTTGTAGTCACATGTTTGGTATGGTGTGGTTTAGAATTTAGCCAAAACAATAACCGCACTGAACCTCATTTTTGCAATCACATGTGCGGTGCGATATATAAGATGCGGTTTGAACAGCTTGAAGTTGGTATATTTTTCAAATTTTGGGTTTTTTCTACCCAGCCCAAAACTAATTTTTCCCTTTGTTTTGGGCCAAGTTTTAAACTATTGAACTAGTTTTTCTTTATTTTGGACTGACTTTCCTAACCAACACTTGCTAGGATTATCAAACTTTTTTTTTTTTGAAAACTAAACTATTAATAATATATTTAATACTTAAAATAAATACATATATTAATATATAGAGAGGGTGCGGTGCGGTGCGATTTGTGTGGTTTTCTTATTATCAGACAGCATTACACCATGTGATGCAGTGCATTGTTACTTGCGGTGCGGTTATGCCATTTTGCGGGTAGTTTTGGTGTGGTTTGGTGAACACCCCTACCAATAACATTAATAGCTTGTTTGGATGGATGAAGAGTAAAGGGGAGTAGAGGGAAGGATAGTAAGTTAAATTACCTTCTTTGGATGTTTTTTAAAGGAGGAGGGGGAGAGATTTAGAGGGGTTTTAATTACTTCTAACCTCTCATTTTTAATTCCCCCAAATTGGAGAGATTTGGAGGGAGAGTAGAGTATAGAAATGTTTGATCAAATGAATTACCAAATTTACTCTTACCATATTAACAAAATTACAAATTATGAAAATACTAATTTTTCCCCTCTCCCTTACTTAATTTTTAAAACATCCAAATAAGGTGGAGAATAACCATTCTCCTCTACTCTCCTTCCCACTACTCCCTCCCCTCTACTCCTCTCTACTCTCCTCTCCCTCCATCCTTCCAAACATAGCATAAATTCAATATGGTTATCAGTTTGAATTTAATTGTGGAAATAATGAACTGCATCGAAAGTGTTTTATCTAAATTTTACCTATAAAATTTTCTTGAAGTAATTGATAAATGTTTGTTTGTCAACCAAACTTTTGAAATTTTAATATTGTTCCTGAACTTCACCACTTTATAGTTTTTGATTTTCTGTCTGAAACATTGATAATAGGCAAGCTTTTTACATAAAACTTTTTCCAAAATCTGGCATTACAAACTTGCATAACAGATTTGCATACTTAGGGTATGTTTGGGATCCACTTATTTTGCTGAAATTGAAAATTTTTTGCTGAAATTACTGTAAATTAAGATAAATATTAGTTGGAATAGTACAGTGGAACCCATGAATAGTAGCAAAAATAAGTTGAATAGTAAAATAAATTGGCAAAAAATAAGCTAGCCAAACAAACACTTAATTTTTTTTCTTTTCCCCAAATTGATGACAACATTTTAGTTTAGCAGTCGTTTCTATCTTGTTGACTGTCAATTAGGGATGGCAATTTTTCCCCACCTCACTTAACCCGCCCCGTGCAGGTTTTCCCCGCCCCATAAAGGTGGTGGGGCGGGGATGGGGCACTACAACAAAATGTATTTTCAATGACGAAAAAATTCGTCACTAAAAGTCCAGTTTTTCGTCACTAAGGACCTTTAGTGACGAAATTGGACTTTTAGTGACGAAACTCATTTCGTCATTGAAACCCTGTCACTAAAAGTCCTGGTGACGAAAAATTTCGTCACTAAAAGTCCAATTTGATTTTTTTTTTTAAACTTTTAGCGACGAAAACGTTTTGTCACTAAATGTTTTCCTCACTAAAAATACTATTCAGTGACGAAAATATTTCGTCACTAAAAACACTTTAGTTTATTAAATCATATTTAGTGACGAATAATTTCGTCACTAAAACTATGTTCGGGTACATATAGTGACGAAAAAGTTCATCACTAAAACTATTTTTAAGAAAATCTAGGCACAAGATTTTACCCCCGCACCATGGGCCGGGGCGGGGATGGGTTTAGACTTTTTAGACCCACGCCGCTCCACGTTGCTAAGGGTTATAGTTGTAAATTTTTTATACCCTAAAACCCTACTATTGAAACAAACATATCAATATTAGCTTATTTTATTCTACCTAATGTGGTTCTCTGCCTTTATTTTGTTATGTGTTATACTATGAGATTTTTTTTTTTTTTTTTTTTAATGATTGTCTTGTTAAACACTTGGATATATTATTCAATTTTTTCTAAAAATTGATTTGATTTGATGGGATAAATTTAGTTGTAATTTCAAGTATATTTTTATCAATGAAATATGTTTCATTAAAAAAATTGTACTAGTTTTAGGGCAAATTAACAAAAAGTAGAGTTTTACAGGGTGGGACGGGGCTTCGTGGGGCCCCAAGGGGCGGGGATGGGGTGAGAAATTTTTCCCTGTCATGTGGGACGGGGCGGGGATGGAGCAAGACAAAACCATGCGGGACGGAAACGAAGACCCCATCCTTCGGCCCCACCCCGCCCCATTGTCATCCGTACTGTCAATAATAAGTCATATCTCTTGCCCTTTGCCATAATACTAAGGTTGCACTATCAAAGAACTTCTGCTATAAAGCCAGGAAAAAAAATAGTTAAAGGGAAAATAATCATATTCTATTAATCAACACAAAAAAAAAAAAAAAAAAAAAAAAAAGAGGACTGCCTAGTAATCCTTCTCTAAGTTGTAAGTAAAAAGCCATTGATGTGTGAACTGAAGCATATGGAAAGATATAAGAATTTGGTTCATCGTGCCTGCCACTATGCCCAATTGAAAATTTCAAATAGCTGGAATTGGCTCCTGTTACACTGGTAGTTGATATTTTATTCTTTTCTTTTCAATTCTTATATGAAGCATTTCCTTTTTGTTCGAGCAAGTTTAGAGGTGTAATTTTTCACAATCTTTTTGTAACTTAATAAAGCGATAAGTTGCAAATAGAATATCATCACTTTTGTGTGACACAATAAAATAGGTTAACAATTGCAACAACAACAAAAAAAGAGTAGTTAAAAAAAAAAAAATGATTACATTTAATTGTTTGCTGTGATTATACAACTTGATTCATTTAGCTTTAACGGTGAAATTCATAGTTAAACTCCTAGGAAGCACGAGTACATATTTTGGCCCAATTGACCAATTGAAGTCAATTCCACTTATCTTTTGACTGTCCATGGGAAGGAAAAGGGAAACGGGAAAAGCAGAAGAATCATGTGTTGACTGGTCATAACCTTATCGTACCTTAGTTTTGGCCTTTTTTGGGTTCTTGGACTGTACGCACGCAGCCGATGCTTCTGTGGAAAACTGGTGCTGCTTACACATTTATACGAATAAGTATTTGGTTTTCAAAATGTAACATATCATTCTTTTGGTACTGTTTTCTGTGGGTTTTCCCATTTCCTTTACCTGCAATCTAGATGTTTGACAATATTATCAATCTCCCTTCCCAATAGTCACACTTACGACTAATTGAACAAGATTTCAATTAAAGACCAGAAAAATATGTAGCTCAAGCCCACTTAGAGTAGTGGGTTATGCCTTTCAACCCTAGCCCAAATCTATAGAATTTGTAAGAAGAGGGAACGAACAACAATAGAGGGGTTTGCCCGAAGACAACAACTAGGAAAAATAAGGTTTGTATTAAGAAACAAAGGAGTATCCAACTTTCCACAAGTTCTCCCGAGGAGATTAAGTCTGTATAAAAAAGTAATATTGTTTACTCTCTTCTCTCAATGTTATTCCTTCTCTTTCTTTTTCTTCTTTCTTTTTCCCAATCCCATTTTCCACTGCTCCCCCCTTTTCTTATATACCTCTACCTCCATCACATCTCCACCATCCATTTCTAGGCCAAAATGGCCAAATAGCCATAAAATCCTAACTATATAGTTAGTAGTTCTGGTTACCAAACTATATTATTTACTAGCATCTCGAGTCTAAAAGACTTGATTTTGGTCTATAAATCGAGTCTCAAAAACTCGATTTCCATGGTCTGATGTGGCATTTTTTTCCTACTTGGAAATCGAGTCTCTAAGGCTCGATTTATAAACCAAAAAAATTTAAAAAAATTTCAACTCTCAAGTCTCTCGTACAAGCCAAAATACACAAAAAAAAAAAAAAAAAAAATTAACCAGAAACACAACAATCAGATCAAAGGGAGAAAGAATCAGATCAGATAAGAGGATCGACCTGCCCAGAACATATCAGAGAAGAACCCAGAGAAAAAAAAAAAAAAAAACCAGAAACAGAAAGAGAGAAGAACCTGGATCGGTTGGTGCGACCTAGCCTGGGTCGCGCACGGCACCCGCGACCTTGGCCTGGGTCGCGCACGGTGCACGCGCAGCCTGGCCTGGGTCGCGCACGGCGCGCGCGGCCTGGCCTGGGTCGCGCATGGCGAGCAGCGCGGCCTGGGTTCTTCTTTCTGGTTTTTTTTTTTTTTCTTCTCTAGGTTCTTCTGGGTTCTTTTGGGTTGTTCTTTGAAATTTATAAGGTTTATAAATCGAGTCTTAGAGACTCGATTTTTATGTGACCACGTGAAAAAATATGCCACATCGGAAATGATTAGACCATGAAAATCGAGTCTCTGGGACTCAATTTATAGGCCAAAATCGAGTCTTTTAGACTCGAGATGCTAGTAAATAATATAGTTTGATAACTAGAACTACTAACTATATAGTTAGGATTTTATGGCCATTTGGCCATTTTGGCCTCCATTTCTACCTAACCTCCTTCCTTTTTTAACACTTGTTACCTTTCACATCTGAAGAAGATGGTGGAAGAAGTCTGCTTAGCTGTGGTTTACACTGTTCAGGTCACTTCCTCATCAATGCGGCTGATAAAACTGTTGTCTACCATTTAATGCGGATGCAACAGGTAACACTAGGCCAGAAGCTTCCCTACTGCCCACTGATTTCCACTCTCTTCAGATCCCAGCTCCCACTTAAAATACCACAGAGCACCATGATTCATTTCTTCTCCTCCTCAAGTGGCTTCCTTCCTTGGGCCCGTGGCTTGCAGCATTTCCACGTCAATGCTAGGACCTTTCAACTTCATCCTCGGTCCTCGGGCCAATGCTGTGACCCTTCAGCTTCATCCTCAGTCTTCGGGCACCCACAATAGCCCCTTAAAACTTTCGCTATTTGTTTACGAGACAAAAGTGAAGTTTTAGTCTCTCAAGTAAAATACGCACATGCCACATGCGTTCCCATGTATTAACATCCTTTAATCTGTCTTTTGCACACTCTTGGCGCTTCAGAATCCATGATCTCACATTTATGGCGTCGGGCGGCTGCTTGTCTCCCCACGTTCTACGGTTTGATCAAGATCGTACGGTCCTCATTTCCTCTTATTGATGGGTGGGAATTTTGCCTCTCGCTTTTTCACTCCTATAAAAGGAGAACTTAGAGCTAGCTGAGGCTCATTTTGAACATTCTAGTGATCTAAGTTGAAGAACAAAAATCCCGAGGAGCACTTTTCGCGTTCATCCGTAGGTGTGTTGATCTCCCTTGTTTCTTCTTTTCAATAAGTTTAATACTTTAAATCACAAAACTCCATGGGTAGATATTCTAGGTTAGTGGACACTACCAAGGCTAGGGCAGCTTTTAGGGCACAGTATAGGATCCCCAACAGTGTTGAAATTAGACACTATGAGGAAGGTGAGTGGTTGGTCTTAAACAGACCTCCCAAGTCCGTGGTCATTCTTATGATCGCCTTCATTGAAGGCAGGATGGAACTTCCCATGGGAAGGGTAACTCAGGACTACCTTATAAACTATAGGTTATCCTCGGCCCAATGTTCCCGTAACATCTTTAGGATCCTTGGGTGCGTGAATGCCATAAACCGTAGAATGAGACTAACCTTACCTGGCACAATGTAAATTGGGTGTACAACTGTCAGAAAGGGGAAAAACCAAATATTATATGAAGTGTAGGGTCCCCGCAGTTAGACTAATCTCCTGCCTGCCTAACTTAAGCAAAGGCATGGACGAGAATTTTCTTCTTGTCTCAGGAGGCTGGCATGATGAAATACACTGCCTTACCCAGGAAGGGGAACTAGGTAGGGTTTGAGGACTAAAGTGATACTTAGGATTTTTACTTACCTTTGTTTACATGATAGATCCTCGTTTATTCACTTCACTAACAACTCTTCTTATTTACTTTTGCAGACTAATACCATACCGCCCCCGCTAAGCACTTGGTAAACTTCAAAGACCTGAATAGGATCCTTAGGTCAGAGATATTTATACACAAGGACGGACAGCTCAGGGCAGCTTATGTCATCCTTGGGTACACACCGTCCACCAAGCGCTTCCAAAGTCCCAAGAACATTATTAAAGCCAGGGACCCTCGCTTAGCTTTAATTAACGTAGCAGTCCTTGGGTTCCTGCTAACCGAACCTCCTTTAGAAGGGACTCAGGACACCCAGTTGCTCGCCCTTTTAGCTGCTAGACTTCTCTATTCCCAAGAGCCCCCCATTCCTTCTGACAGCGAGGAGAGGGAGCCCACTCTTGAACCCATCCACCAGGAGGTCACAGAGAAAGACTTCAAAGTCTTTTACTGCGAGGACGCTCCTAGCACATCAACAGCTCATTCCTCGGCGGAGATGGGTTTTGAAGAGAAGACACCAGACCTTCTCACCTTGCTAACAGCCCATGCTACCCAGCTGTGGCAATGACGCCCTGCCCTCCTACTCCTGCAGCGGTGCACACATCCCCTGCTGAGGCCACAAACAAAAAAAGAAAGCATGGCCAGGGAGGCAAGGGCTCTAAGGGGGTCGAGGAGGGGGAGATTGCTGAACCCCTGGCCAAGGAAGCCCGCGCAGGAAAGGGGCAGCAGAAGAAGAAGCCCGAGCACACCGGGACCTCTAAGGAGGTTGGTGGAGACCAACCCAAGAAGGCCTCTATCTGGAGGCCCATCTTTACCTCGAGCTCAGGCAATCCAATGCTTGATGATGCCAACCTGAGGGACCCCAAAAAGGGTAGCTCAAGCTTGGTGGCAGAATGCCTGGAGAAGGCCCTATGCCTACCTGAGGACATGGTAGAGCTGAGGTCCTTCAGAAAAAGAGAGGTCTTCTTGGCTCTGAAGCAGGACCATGCCAAGGTACACCATCAAACCTACCCATCTGTACAATTAGTTTGATCCTGACTTACGAGATACTTACATTGTTTTGTTTGTTTTTTTTTTTTTTTTATAGGCCGCCCAAACCGCCTTTATGGCCGAGAAATAGGTAGACTATTCCTTGGACATGGCAAGGATGGCCGAGAAATGCCAAGAGGCTATAGAAAAAGACCGAGCTGAGGCGAAGAAAAAGCTGAAAGAAACCCTCGCCCAGTATTCGAGGTGGAGAAGGCTCAGCGGAACGTTAAGTTTGCTTTAAAGGGCTACGAGAGGCAAGCAACTGATGCCCCGGAGGCCCAAAAGAGGGCTGAGAATAAGATGGCTCTCACAGTGGTGGAGCTAAAGCAATTGAATAAGCAACTTGAGGCCAAGGAGGCTAAGAAGGCTCAAGCCGAGCAAGCAGCTTACGATGCGGGCATAACTAAGACAGCTGAGAGTCTTACTGCCCAACTCCGTGATGTTGCTCATGCCTTTTGCCTGGAGGTTTGGGGCCAAGCATTGAACACCGCGGGGGTTGACATCGAGTCAGAGCTTCGCGCTCCTAATAAAGTGTACTACCCCCCAGCCCTACGTCTGGCACCCACTCTCCCTCAGCCTCCAACGGACCCCAGCCCTGCTCTCCCTTCTTCCTCAGAGCAGAAAGACCTCGTTCCCTCTCCCACCTCGTCCAAGGGAAAAGAGATGACAAAAGAACTTTGACCTCCAGTGTGGTGGATGTGGAGGCCGAGGAGGAAGTGGCTGAAGGGGTGTCGTTGAAGAGGAAGAAGAAGGACAGAGAGTAAAAGAAGAAGGGAGCCAAGGAGAAGGAGCTAAAAGCCTAGCTTAGTCCTCACCTAGGAGATGTTTAGGCAGTTTTGTAGTGGGCCATTTGTACATATAGTGCCCCTTCTTCTTCTTTTTGTACCACAGTCTTTATATCTTTAATGAAAAAAAAAATTGAAGTTTACTCTTATTTGCTTCTTCTTCTTCTTCTTCTTGTTTTTTTTTTTTTTTTTTTTTTTTTTAAATACTTGTACATTTTTTTATTCATTATGCGCCTGTCATCTTATGCTCCAGTTACCTTTCTTTCTTTATAATAATCATGCCGTGGCAACTTACAACTTCATCACAACATAAATAGTGGGCTAACTTATGAAATTTAAACAAATTATTAATAAGTACTTACTTGAAATTGGACTCGGACTCAGACAAACTTGCTGGCATTATTTCAGAAACCCGAGGAAATGCCTTTGACCTTTACTGTTCAGTCCCTTTAAACAAAACGGCCCATGTTAATTTACCCTAGACTTGTAACCCAAAGAGCCAGACAAGGCCTAGATTCTGTTTAATACTTAGAATATTTTTGCAATGTTAATTTACCCTAGGCTTGTGACCCGAGAAGCCAGGCAAGGCCTAGGTTCTGTTTAACACTTAGAGAAATTTTGTAATGTTAATTTACCCTAGGCTTGTGGCCCGAGGAGCCAAACAAGGCCTAGGTTCTGTTTAACACTTAGAGAAATTTTGCAATGTTAATTTACCCTAGGCTTGTGGCTCGAGGAGCCAGACAATGCCTAGGTTCTGTTTAACACTTAGAGAAATTTCGCAATGTTAATTTACCCTAGGCTTGTGGCCCGAGAGGGCAAACAAGGCCTAGGTTCTGTTTAACACTTAGAGAAATTGTGCAGACCAATTGTCTCTACAAACGCATCCATAAAAAGATAAAACCAAGCAAGATATGAATGGCAACAGAATTTATTAATAATAATAACACCATAGATTGTTTACATTCCAAGGACGAGGGATTACATTTTCATCCAAATCTTCCAAGTGGTAGGCCCCAATACCAGCAATGGAAGTGATTCTATATGACCCTTCCCAGTTGGGACCCAGCTTGCCCTAAGCAAGGTTCTTGGCCATCCCCACTACTTTCCTTAAGACCAGGTCTCCCGGGGCCAAGGGTCTGGATTTAACTCCCTTATCATACCGTTGCTTAAGTTTTGGTTAGTAGTAAGCCATCTTTACCGTTGCTACCTCTCATCTTTCCTCGACCAGGTCCAGGTTGTCTGGGAGTAAATGGTGGTTCTCTTCAACATTGAATTGGTCTATTCTCAAGGTTGGGAATCCATATTCAAGGGGGGTTACTGCTTCTGACCCATAGGTCATTGAGAAAGGGGTCTCCCCCGTTAATCTTCGGGGTGTAGTACGATAGGTCCATAGCATGTGGGGCAGCTCATCCACCCATTTTCCTTTTGCATTATCCAGCCTTTTCCTCAGCCTAGCCACTATAACTTTATTGGTGGCCTCGGCTTGCCCATTCCCCTGATGATAAATAGGTGTAGAGTACCCATTCCTGATCCCTAACTCCCCGCAATATTTTCGGAAGGTTTTATTGTCAAATTGAAGGCCATTATCTGAGATCAGTGTGTGAGGAACTCCAAACCTAGTGACAATGTTCCTCCAGATGAATCTCTTAGCATCCATGTCCCTGATGTTGGCAAGGGGCTTGGCTTCCACCCACTTGGTAAAGTAGTCCGTGCCGACGAGGAGCCATCTTCGGTTCCCTATGGCTCGAGGAAAGGGTCCCACTATATCTGGGTCCCACTATATCCAAGCCCCACTGAGCGAATGGCTAGGGGCTAGATAAAGGATTCAGAATTCCCCCTGGTTGGTGGATATTTGAGGCATACCTCTGACATTGATCACACTTTTTTACATAATCCTGAGAGGATTTTCGCATGCTAGGCTACCAGTACCCCTAGGTGAGGACCCTATGTGCTAGAGACCTTCCTTCAGTATGACTCCCACAAATGCCCTCATGCAATTCTTCTAATAAGGGCTCCATGGCTTCTGGGTATGCGCACAATAAATATGGCCTTAAGTAAGAGCGCTTGTACAATTTTGCTCCTCAGATAACCAATAGTGAGGGGCAGCTCTGCGTACCTTCTCTGCTTCACACTTGTCTTCAGGCAAGGATCCCTGCTTCAAAAATGTTACTATAGGGTCCATCCAGCTCGGCCCCACATGGAGGCTACACACCCCTATCAAAGATGCCCCTATAAGACTTGAGGTGTCCATCTCTTCAATAACAACAACCCGAGGAAGACTTGATTCTAGTGAAATGGCCAACATTGCAAGAGAATCTGCATGAGAGTTCTACCCTCTCAGAATTTGCTTCAAAATAAAACTCTTAAACTGAGCTCGGGCATTCTGCACTTTAGTAAGGTACCCCTGCATCCTTTCATCCCGAGCTTCAAAGTCACCATTGACTTAGCCCACGATCAGCCTAGAATCCGAGTACAATTCTACCATTTCTCCTCTCAGCAGCCTGACCATAGCTATCCCTGCTAACAAGGCCTCGTACTCGGCCTCATTATTGGTGGCTAAGAATCCCAGTCGCAATGATTTCTCCATTATCAGCTTCTCGTGGGTGATAAACACAATCCCTACTCCTGCCCCCTTTCAATTGAAAGTTCCATCCGTATAAACTTTCCACGAGGGGGCAACCATGGCCGACGAGACCAATACACCTATAACTGCATTTTCCTCCTCGGGGACACCCTCGACAAACTCTGCTACAAAGTCTGCTAAAACCTGTCCTTGTATGGCAGTTCGTGGCATGTACTTGACATCATAGGCTCCCAACTTGGTTCCCCATTTAGCAATCCTGCCAGTGTAATCAGATTTCCTTAGTAGGGCTTGCAAAGAGAGTTGGGTAAGTACCACAACGGTATGTGCTTGGAAGTAATGAGGAAGTTTCCTAGTGGCATGCACAATGGCCAGCACTGCCTTTTCCAAGGGAAGACCAGGGATTTGCTAACATAGTAGACGAGCCTCTGAATTCCGTCCTCATTCTTGATTAGGACAAAGCTAATAGCGTGCTTGGTGACTGCTAGGTATGCATACAACACTTCCTCCTTATCAGGTGGGGAAAGTATCGGTGGATTGGACAAGTATTGTTTGAGGTCCTCGAAAGCTGATACATACTCCTTGGTCCATTGAAAATCCTTCCACTTGTGAAGCAGCTCGAAGAAAGGACGACACCTGTCTGTAGATCGAGAGATGAACCTGTTTAAGGCTGCTGTCATCCTAGTCAACCTCTGCACCTCCTTGGGATTCCGAGAAGGGTGTAAACTGTTAATAGCTCTGATCTATTCTAGATTGACTTCGATTTCGCGGTGAGTAATCAGGTACCCTAGGAATTTGCCCGAGCTGACCCCAGAAGAACATTTGGATGCGTTGAGGCGTAGTTTATGTTCTCTCAATACTGAGAAAGTTTCTCCCAAATCGGTCAAATGCTCTTCTACCCTCTGGTTCTTAACTACCATATCATCAATGTATGCCTCCATGTTCCTCCCAATCTGTGTTTCAAACATCCGCGTCACCATCCTCTGATAAGTGGATCCTGTGTTTTTTAGGCCAAAGGGCATCACACGATAATGATAGTTCCCATTCGGGGCACGAAAGGCCGTATTCTTCTGGTCGGACAATGACAGAGGTATCTGATGGTAACCCTAAAAGGCATCCAGGAAACTCATCTGAGGATGTCCCACCGTGGCGTCCACCAATTGGTCAATTCTAGGAATAAGGAAGGGGTCCTTTGGGCAGACTTTGTTCAAGTCCGTAAAATCCACGCACACTCGCCACTTCCCGTTTTTCTTTTCAACCACTACTATGTTGGCTAGCCACTCAGGGTAGAAGATTTCCTTAGTAGCTCCAGCCTGCTTCAACTTGTTCACCTCTGTCCTGACTGCCTAGGCGTGGTCTTTGGATGATTGCCAAGGAGGCTGCTTACGCGGCACAGCCTTAGGATTTACGTTCAACCAGTGACATGCCAAACCGGGGTCAATTCCTGGAACGTCGTAAGCATTCCATGTAAAAACATCAATGTTTGTCTTTAGGAACTTTACCAATTCTGCCTTTTCCATGGGCGGCAACTGTGACCCTACTTGGAAATACTGCTCCGGGTCCAGCCTTATTATCACCTTTTCCAACTCCTCAAATGATTCTCCCGATGTCTTAGTCTGCTGCCCCCCTGCAGGCCCCTTTGGTTGCTATGAGATTGGATCTTTAGTCATCGCGGCAGGACCTGAAGACTGTTGCGTGATAGCTGATACCAGGCACTGCCTGGCCATGGCTTGATCACATACTAACTCTCCCACTCTCCCCTGAGTAGGGTATTTAACCTTTAGATGTAATGTTGAGGGCACTACCCCCACGGCGTGAAGCCAGGGTCTAGCCAGGATAGCTATGTATGGGGAGAATGCTTCTACTACTATGAAATTAACTTGGACCTCCACATCACCGACCTGTACGGGCAGCCTTATCATTCCTTGGGGGACTACCATTTTGCCATCAAAACCCATCAGTGGAGAATCATATCTATCCAGGTCCTCGGGCCTTAGGTTTAGCCCTTGGTATAAATCTGGGTATATGATTTCTGCTCCACTTCCCTAGTCAACCATTATTCTCTTCACGTCATAGCCCTTGATTCTAACAGTAAGCACTAGGGCGTCATCGTGTGGTTGGAGGGTTCCCTGCTTATCCTCCTCTGAAAAACTCAGGGTAGGGGTGACCACCCTTGCTCTTTTGGTAGTCTGATTTCTGACCTCCAGGTCAGAGCCCCCCACCATGGACATGACCCTAGAACTCATCCCAATATCACTCCCTGGCCTAGCCAAGATCACATTAATAGTGTCCAATGCTGGCCAAGGAGCGCCGCCTCCATACATCCCATTTCCCGAGTGTCCAACCTGTTCCACAGGCTAATGCAAGAAATAATTGAGTTTCCCTGTCTTCGCCAACTGATTGAGGTGATCATGCAAGGTCCTGCAGTCCTCTGTGGTGTATCCTCTGTCCCAATGATAATGGCAGTAGAGGCTTTGGTTCCTCCTGGATGGATCCCCGCCCATCTTATTGGGCCACTTGAAAAATGGCTCGTTTTTTTATCTTCTCTAGTATCTAGTACACCAGTTCCTTAAACAGTGAATTGACCAATTGAACCCCCGCGGATGTCGCATGACTAGGGAAATCTCTTCGGGACCGATCATTATGATACCCTCCTCCCCGAGGATCCCTCTTCTCGGGGAACATTTTAGCTTTACCTTTACCCTGTATTTGCTCCTCCTCTAACCTCTTGTACTTGTCTATGCGATCTATAAGCTGGCACATGTTCAAAGCAAACTTCATTGTTAATGACTTCCTCAACTCATGCTCTGTTGGGAGGCCAACCTTAAAGGTCTTCACTGCCACATCCTCAAAATGGTCGTCTACCTCATTGTACATTTCCCAATACCGGTCCGAGTAAGTCTTGAGGGTTTCCCCCTCCCTCATGGCCATAGACGGCAAAGAATCCACTGGCCTAGGGACTCTACTGCAGGTTATGAATCTAGCACCAAAGGCCTTTGTTAGCTCTTCAAATGACCTAATTGACCCCTCCTCCAAAGTATTAAACCAACGCATAGCGGCAGGCCCAAAGCTGAAGGGGAACACCTTGCATATAAAGGCCTCATTGCTGGCATGGACGGCCATCTTCTGATTAAAGTGACTGACATGCTCCACGGGATCAGTCCTTCCATTATATATGGTGAACGTTGGCTGGGAAAACCGATGAGGGAGCCTGGCCTTATTAATCCTCCTCACAAAAGGGGATTTAAAAATCTGCCATAGGGCTTTACTCATAGCATCATTTCCCATGGTGTGATGAAAAGGCCCCTTTCTGCATTTGTTGTAGCCCTTCTCCAACTTGTCCTACTATGAAGAAGTTGAGTAGGACTCGTTAGGTGGAGTTCTAGACCTACGCTGGTATGAGCGATCATGGCTTCCCCCTGAGCCCTCACTTGATGGGGAAGATGGGCTCCTCCTATCATGCTTCTTGCACCTCAACTTCCTGTGCAGACAATCAACTTCCCGTTACAGCTTCAATGTCTCCTGGTCATGTGAAACATGACTCCTGGACTTGGAACGACTCCGCTCAGTACGTTCAGTGTGATAAGATTCCACCACAACACTTGGGGTATGTTGCCTATCTCTCCTACGTTCCAAGTTAACAAACTGGTTCTCCCTCTGGGAGCCAACCGACTCCTCCTTATCTTGGCCAACGTTAGCCATAAGTACTTAGGACAGATTCTCCACAACTTCTTGTTCCCACAGATGACGCCAATTGTAAGGACCAGAAAAATATGTAGCCCAAGCCCACTTAGAGTAGTGGGTTGTTCCTTTCAACCTTGGCCCAAATCAATAGAATTTGTAAGATGAGGGAACGAACAACAACAGAGGGGTTTGCCCGAAGACAGCAACTAGGAAAAATAAGGTTTGTATTAAGAAACAAAGGAGTATCAACTTTCCACAAGTTCTCCCGAGGAGATTAAGTCTGTATAAAAAGTAATATTGTTCACTCTCTTCTCTCAATGTTCTTCCTTCTATTTCTTTTTCTACTTTCTTTTTTTCCGAACCCCTTTTCTTATATACCTCTACCTCCATCACATCTCCACCATCCATTTCTACCTAGCCTCCTTTCTTTTTGGACACTTGTTACCTTTCACATCTGAAGAAAATGGTGGAAGGAGTCTGCTTAGCTGTGGCTTACACTATTCAGGTCACTTCCTCATCAATGCGGCTGATAAAGCTGTTGTCTACTATTTAATACGGATGCAACAGGCTACACCAGGCCAGAAGCTTCCCTACTGCCCACTGACTTCCACTCTCTTCAGATCCCAGCTCCCACTTAGAATACCACAGAGCACTATGATTCATTTCTTCTCCTCCTCAGGCGGCTTCATTCCTTGGGCCCGTGGCTTGTAGCATTTCCACGTCAATACTGTGACTTTTCAACTTCATCCTCGGTCCTCGAGCCAATGCTGCGACCCTTTAACTTCATCTTCGGTCTTCGGGCACCCACATATATGATTACATTTAATTGTTTGTTGTGATTATACAACATTTAGCTTTAACCGTGAAATTCATGGTTAAACTTCTAGGAAGCACAAGTACATATTTTGGCGCAATTGACTAATTGAAGTCAATTCCACTTATCTTTTGACTGTCCATGGGAAGGAAAAGGGAAACGGAAACGGGAAAAGCAGAAGAATCATGTGTTGACTGGTCATAACCTTATCATGCCTTAGTTTTGGCCTTTTTTGGGTTCTTGGACTATACGCAGGCAGCCGATGCTTCTGTGGAAAACTGGTGCTGCTTACACATTTATACGAATTAGTATCTGGTTTTCAAAATGTAACATATCATTCTTTTCGTACTGTTTTCTGTTGGTTTTCCCATTTCCTTTACCTAACCTAGATGTTTGACAATATTATCAATCTCCCTTCCCATTAGTCACACTCACGACTAATTCAACAAGATTTCAATTAAGCAATCAAATTGAAGTGAAGTAGTGTAGATATTACTATAGAGAGTCTAGTTTGTATCAAGATTTTTATTTTGTAAGAAGAAGAACGTGTAACTAATTTTTATTTGGATTGGGATAATTAAAATCCAAATACCTTGTTTTGATAGTTCAAAAAGCTCCAAATTTTTAATTAACAAAATTATCAAAGAGATTTATTAGAGTGCAAGGGATCATAGTTGATGCAAACAAATAATTCGGAGAGGAAATTCGCTTATACGTGAGAGATCTCTTGCTTCCAATCAAAATTCTTACTCTACAAAATCGACCACACTGACTGATAAAAATACCCCTAAACTATAAATAATAATAAAAAAATGCTAAATCCTTTCATAACAAGGATTTGATTGTAAGAATTTATCAATAATCTTGTAATCTAATGGTGTTTTTCTTTTTTAAACACCTAAATATTTAGGTGCAACTAATCTTGTATACCATGAGATTTGTGAAATTAAAAGTTTTATATTATTTTAAAAAAATCATATAATTTTGTTCCATCGTACATTCATAAAATGTTTGTTAATTAATTAATGATGTCCTAATCCTGTCAATGCTAGCCGTGTCTACAATTTTCCAAGCCTTCCCACTAAATAAAAAAAAGCAATATAACACAAATGTCTTCGATCAAACGTTGTTGTACTTTGCTCTTAAGGACTTTGTTGAAAAAGAGAGGAACATATATATTACAATGTAGCTATCTGTATGACCTGGGTCAACTCTAATTTTTGTTGACCCTTCCCTTCTCCTCTTAAACTTGGCCAATGTCATTAACTCATGTGTACCCTATAGACTATTGATCTAGTACATACTCTTTTTTGGCTGAGAAGATCTACTACATACTCATATGAAATAATTTTATACATATCCACGGCTCAAAATCCAACCTATAATTATATTGGTGGAGCCCTACCTTAAGGTTCAGTGAATTACATACAGGAGATGGGTTCCAATTGGAGGACCACGGTCAATATCTGGTGGGACCCTTGGTTTATGAGGCAAAGTATGTACACGATGGACACAAGATCATATTGACAAATATGAAATATCATTCCTAAGAAAACCAAGATATCACTACCAACGATGACAACACAGTGTAACCGTTGGATTCATCATCAAAATCCCAAAAGAAGTCAATGTTGTAAACTTGTAATAATTAATGGATCCAACGGATTATAATACTTTTTTTTTATAGGAATAATACTTTTTAATAATGTAATAAAATAAGAATGAGACTACGGAATTTATGATAATGGAATAAATTAATAATAAAGCACAATAGTTTATCAAAAAAGCAATAAAGCACAATATATATATATATATAAATATTACATCTTCCACTCATCTTCATAGAACCAACGTTGCACTTTCTTTTTGTCTTCTTTCTCTGTCTCTCAAAACTCAAACAACACGTACCCTCAAACGCGTTCTACGCCAAACCCTTATAAAGAAAAACGCATCCAAAACCATATGAGATTAAGCAACATATATAGATAGATAGAGAAACACACACAAAGAGAGTTGAACCAGTCCTTTGTTGGGAATTTGTGAGATATCTTCAGCATTTTGCAATGGCTGAATCATTATCTTCTACAAGTAAAACCAATCCCCAGATGGGTCTAACTGAGTCGGACATGGCCGCGGCTCAGAAACTCATGCAACTTAGCGACGAAGATAGCAACAACGATGAAAAAAACTGCAACAAGAGGGACTCAGATGATGAAGAGGTTGATGATCAGAGTCAGAGTCGAAGTGAAATAACCTCGGCTTTGATCGAAGAGATTTTCGGGAAAGAAGACGAAGAGGTGTATCGTCCGAAGAAGAGGAGGTATCGGTCTCTTGTTAGTATTTACACCGCCACGAAACCAGTGAATGCTAGATTTCAAAAGAAAGCGAGATCTTACAATAACCCTAATGGGGTTTTAGCTTAGGAGAGAAAGTGATGAAATCTAGTAATTAACGACTTGTTGTATAGAGGGTTTTCACTAATTTTCCTTTTTGTAGGAATAATTGGAGACTGTATTTCATTGTTTGCATATTAATAAAGTTGAGACTTTTTAAAAAAAAAAAAAAAATTTATTGTAGAAATCAATTTTCCGGATTAATTAGTTTGGAGATTGATCCAATACCATCATGGGTGGATCGAAATATGAGGTTTACAGACTATGAATATGAGGGTGTCTATACTTTAATAGTACTCTGTCCCAAGTTTAATCTAAACTAGAGAATGGTATATTTCTCTCTCCCTTTAGGAATTTAGGATATTTAATTTGTTCAAGTTTATTGCTTGCAAGCAGCAGCAAAGTTTCGGACAGTATTCATGATTTAATGTGGTAACGATGTTTAATACAGTAATAGTTATGGTTGAGATAGCAAAGTGGGTATCTGCTGTACATGTGCTGTGTGTGTGAGTTAAAACATAAATGACGTTAATGTATATTAAGATAGAGATTGTATTTGTAATTGCAGGTAGAAGATAAGATAAATCTCAACAAATCAACAATTAATTCCAAATACAAGCCAAGAACAGTGTATATATCTCACTCATATCGTATTGCCTGCTGGTTCTTTCATAAAGAAGAACAATCCTTATATTTCCACTTGTTGTAAGCATTAAAAAATATATATATCAAAATGCAAACTTCAATCACAAATTCACAACATTATATTATACGCCCCTCAAGTCAAAGGTTCACCGGAGAAGAGTTTCAACTTGACTACATTTTTGGAAAAATAGAGGAATCTTACGAAATTCACCGCCCCTATATATCTATTGAATTGCATGCTAGCTTTTATGGTGCTGGAAATTTATTGTTTAAGAAAATATTTAAATTGGAGAAAGACATTAAAATCATCATATTTTTTAGACAGAGGATAATACCAAAGAAATTTTGAATAACCATCCAAAAAGATTCCATGAAATAACAATGGCCATGTGAGGGTATAAGAAAAGGTTCCTATTAGACCAAACTTAAATGTGAAGAGCATGGTGATGATGATAGCCAAGTCTATGATCTCAGGATGTAGAGTTCTCTAGTTCAGTGAGATAAGCATTCAAACTGAAAGAGGTGGTTAAGGAAGCTTGTAGATATCACAGTCATTTTCCCTTTGACGCAAAACCCTCTTAGTGACCTGATTCTTGCTAGGAAAATGTGAGGGATAAATTGAAAGAAGATACCATTATATTTGTTCAAACGAAAGACAAAATGTAAAGACTTAGTGATGGAGGGTACATGTAGAAGTAGAACATTAAATAACTGCAATGATGAAAAAGGGGTACGGATAGAGATCGAGCAAATGTGAGAAATAGGTAAACCTTTACAGTTACCAAGATGCGGTTGATCAAGATTGTGAACAGATTTATTGTGTTTGGTAAGGTGCAGTTTGGTCAGTGCGGACCAATCTATGGGAACGACAACATCGAGGAAGTGAAATGCGATGAAGAGAGAGTGAGAGAGAGGGAAAAATCCAATTGATCGGTTTTGCCAACTCCAATCGGAAAATGAATGATATCTTCATCCATTGAGATTTATTATTTTATAGACTTTATTCTAAATACTTCAATTTACGCCGACTCTACAAAAAGTGTCTTTACATGTAAGTCTATAGAGTAAGTCTAGTACCACACCTTTTGGCACAACAAATGTCACAACTCGCCACATGGCAAGTTGTGGTTGGTGAAAGAGTGTCCTCACATAGACCCACCATCACCCCTCCATCAACCACAACTCGCCATGTGGCGAGTTGTAACATTTGTTGTACCAAAATATGTGGCACCAGAATTATTCAAGTCTATAACCTAAGAACATTACTTCAATAGGATTTCAAAGCTATGGGATTAGACCTAACATACCCAGAGAAGGTGTGCAAATCCAAGAAAAGTAGGTCGGTTAACACCTACTCTAGTCAGCCATGTAACTCAACCAGCACCGACATAAGTCAACCAAAATATACTCTGGTCGACCACCTCGGTTGGCCAGTATAACAACACCTACTCTACTCGACTACATAGGTCTACCAACAACTATGCTCAAACATTGTACTTAATTTGGTCATTTACCTATGAATCCTTTCCTTTTGGTATTGATCATGTAGTACAGTTATCCCTAAAAAATGTGTTTACTAACCCTCCTTACATCAGCATTTATTGTGTCATAACAACATATCATTGCGTTTAATGCTATTAAGCAATGTCTTATCCACTTGTAAACTTGGTTTTGCCTACCTAACACACATCCCTTCAGCTGACCTCGATCAGAGGACAACCAACGTGCAAGTCTACTGCCTAGTTTTAGAACAAAACATGTCTCCCATGCTCTATAAATACTTCTTCATTCAACAAAAGAATGTATGCAAGGCAAGTTCTAGCAGCTTTGTCATTTTCACTTATCTTCTTCTCTAATGGTTTCTAACTTAACCATTGGATCCTCCACGTTTACCCTATTCTGGATGGTTTTCGTTGGTCGAAGGTCTTCTTCAGCAGGTGACTAATTCAGTCAAAAGCTAGGTTCTATCATAGTTTCTATCAAAATTGCAAAGTCCTTGTTGCAATTCCGTTGTGTTCCCTAGATTTCACCCACGTACATATACTAATGGAAGGATTGTTGCCTACGATCGTCTCAATATATATATATATATATATATATACACACACACATGTGGGTTGTAATATGTGAGAAGATCTCACTTTAGAAATGGAAGAACGAATAAAGAATTTGGGTAAAAGAAGACATTTTTTTTGGGTTTCACTCGAGTAAAATATAGTTTTGCTCAAGTGAAGTTGCCCAAGCAAGTAACAATCAAATGAGGAGAAATTTATATTTGGAAATTTATAAGTTTACTGAAGGTTCACTCAATCGAAATCGCTAACAACGAACAAGTATATGGCAACAAAAAAAAAGAAAAAGCCAAAGCGAATTTTTTATGTTCATAATTGTTAGTAACTGTCATAACAAAAATTTAAAGGTTATGTCTCTTTACAAATGACATTTCATATCTTTTTATTGATTATAATCATTCATATTCGTTTTTTTTTTTTTTAAGCAAATTTTGCGTTTTTTTAGAAAAATTCATAGGAGTCTTTAGTTTTATTATTTGTAGTATCTGTAAGATCCTAGTTTATTTATATCCTATATTCTAGAAATGATTTGCCTATAACTCTTTAACAAATTCATTTGAGTGGAGACAAATATTATCTTAAAGAAAACAACAAATTCATGCTTCTAAAGCATACTTCAATTCTTTATTCTTCCATTGTTTTTCTCGTAATTAACCTGCAGAATATGCTCTAGTATTTTACACTGGTTGAAGTTGGGTTCTAGTAGTAAATCATGTGTAGCAATAAATGGAGAAAAGTCATATTGCTATATATGATCTCACCACCACGTTTTTCCAAGAGAATAATAGATCATTTTCCTTTTCTTTTCTCAAAGTGTACTACTACTGGTCATAAATCACTGCTACACTTGGTAGTTGCTCTTTGTTTGTAAGCGCTACTCCACAAAAGAGATACAGAATTGCAGTATTTGTTAAAAGAAGGAACACAGCTCCGACAGGTGGAATCTATCTTCGTATTTTTCTATTGGTTTTTGTTCTTTTGTCAACAACAACAGGTTTAATCTAAACTTATGAAATTGTGAATTAATTTCTAAGAAGCACTTTGATATTTTCACAAGTTGACCTTTTAAGTCAATTCTACTACTTTTTACAGTCCATAGCAGAAAAATTAGAAAGAATTAGTTTTTGACTGGTCAAAGAATGTCTATGTCATCTTTGAAAGACTGGTTTTGCAGACTAATTCTTTGGTCCGAATTGCATAATCCTATAATTTGGAAATATAAGGCACGTCGATGTTTTACCGTGTATAAGAGATTTCTCCACAAATATTTTTAAAAATTATATTTTGTGCAGTAATATTTTATAAGTTAGAGTCAGTTAATTTAAATGATAAAGTACCTTATAATTAAATAAAAGACTTGAGATTGATCTCACATATTACACTATGAGGAGGGAGTTTAAGGAGAGGAATAAAGTCCATAGGTATAAAGGATCTCTTATAGGCCTCGAAAATAAGTTGTTTAGGAATCAGATATATAATAGGATGGTATGTACTTAATTGTTAAAATAACGTGGAGAGAAAAAGAGAACCTTGTGTCCAGAGAAAATTTCATCTAGTCCAAGTCAAATTTCAACATAGAAAAAAATTCTTAATACAACCAGAAAATTTGTAATACGGTTGAGTATGCCTTTTGTCCATACCAATTGTTGATATGTGTAATAAATTTATAGTATTAGCTAGGTTCAATTAAACATAACTATTACATATGCAGAAGTAATCATAACTTCATAAGAATCCCATTATTTATTTTCGGGTAAACTACGTTTTTGGTCCCTAACCTATACACCATATTTCAATTTGATCCCTAACCTTTCAATTGTATCAATTTGATCCTTAACCTTTCAGTACCATCTCAATTTAGTCCATACCATTATCTTTTGGATGAAAATTGATGATATGTATAATAGTCAAAATAAAAATTTAGCTTCCATTAATGTGAGAATAAACTAAAATTTTATTTTGATCATTTATCATGTCAACAATTTTCATCTAAGATATAACGGCAGAGACTAAATTGACACAATATTAAAAGGATAAGGATCAAATTGACACAATTGAAAGGTTAGGGACTAAATTAAAATATGGTATAAAGGACAGGGACCAAATATGTAGTTTACATTTTATTTTCCTATAAAAAAATATACTCAATAAAAAAATAAAAAAATTGGATAAAAAAAGAATGCTCTCTAAGACATTAATTGCTCTCTCTTACGAGGAAAATCAAAATTAAAATCTACATTCCTTAATTACTGTAACTATCCAATTTTAAAGTAAAATAAAAAATCATCAAAGTATACAAAATGTAGGAGATTATATATATATCCGATTGAAGGACTTGAACCGTTTAGAAGGTCAGATTATGAAGGAATTCACAGTGGACCATAAACTTATAGGAAATGTATCTTTTTTTTTTTTTTTTTGGTCATTTGAAATGCATCCACGTAATGGTTTAGATGGAAATGTGCATTTAGGATGTATATGGATACCACTTATTTTGCTGAAAACTAAAAATACTGTAGCAAAATAATTTTTAAATATGTAAATAGTGTTGTTATAAAAAAAAAAAAGTATGAATAGTGCTGTTGTACTTATTTTTAATGAAAGTTTTAGTGAAAAAAGATTTTTGTAGGTCTCGTGAACAGTATACGAAACCTACTGACAGAAACGCGCTTCTAAAAAAAAAAAAAAAAACCAAAATACAAACGTTCAACGTTATCATCAGTATCCAAACAGATAATTAGTATTACTTAACTTAAAATGTCAAATGATCGGTAGATACCTAATAAAATCTTAACGGTTACTAAACAAAGAAGAAAGGAAAAAAGGACAGATTCAAGCCGTCGGATTGATAATCAAATAGAAGAAGTAAGTCAGTGATGTCATATTGAATTAATCAACGGACTATAATTTTGTGTTTTTGCGTATAAATATAGGATTGAGAGCACAGGAATCAATGAAATGTGATAAATTAAAAGGCACATAAAGAATTAAATAATAGTACATATGTATAAGTTCCAGCCGTCTTCATAGAACCAACGCTGCAGTTTCTTTTGTTTTTTGATCCCTCACACAAAACTCAAACAACACGTACCCTCAAAACCCGCTCTACGCCAAACCCTTTAAAGCAAAAACCGTCCAAAATTCATAAAGAGAGAGAAAGTAAGAGAGAGAGAGAGAGAGAGAGAGTTGTTCAAATCCACTCTCCCTAGCTTTGTTGTCCAATTTCTTCACGTTTCAATGGCAGAATCATCATCTTCCGCACGTAAAACTAATCCCCAGAAGGTGCTATTGGATAGGGATATGACTGCGGTTCAGCAACTCATGCAGCTAAGCGATGAAGATAACAACAACAACAACAAAGATAACAAAAAGAGGAACAAGCCGGAGAAAGAATTAGGAGAGGTTGATCAACGCCTGAGTGAAAAAACTTCAGCAAAGATTGAAGAGATTTTCGGAAAAGAAGAGGCGTATCGGCCACAGAAACAAAGATATCGGTCTCTTGATAGTATTTACACGGAAACGAAACCGATGAAAGCTATAGGTATGGGAAGAAGGTGATCAGGTCTTAAACTAGTTTAATGGGGTTTTGACATAGGAGGTAATTTAGTATTTGAGTTAGTGTTAATGTAAGGGTTTTTCATAATTTTCTTAGAAAAGAAAATTAGAGACAGTCTCTTTGTTTGCTTGTTAATCTCAATAATAGTTTAGCTTTTTTGACAACATATGTAGTGTGTGTTGCATAGTTGGTGATGATGATGGAGATCGATGATTCAGTTCTTTTCTTTTTCTCTCCATAGCCGCCTGCTTAATTGATTTTATATTTTTCTCCTTATTAGATTCAGTTCCTTTGAGTGATTTAATATCCTTATAGAGAGTGGATTGGGGAATTGAAGCTTTACTTAGCATTTATCATAATTCAGTGGGACAAGATCTTATTAGAATAGGCTAGACAAGTTTGATCAATTAATGTTGCATGTGGTAATTGTAGTGATGGTGAAGTTTTATTGTATGGAAATTTATTTCTTTTTAGTTTACTATGGCAACTATGAGATTTATACCATTTAAGAGAGAGACATCAGAGAGGGTTTTAATTTGTGTGTGTGCACACGCATGCGTGCGTGTAAGAGAGAGAGAGACTTTAATGTTGTGTATGTGCACGCAAGTTAGAGTAACTTAATTTGCCATAGATGGGGCACAAGAATGTGTTCTGTCCAATATTTGTGTTGTTTGGTTTTCCAGCAGTTAGGTATAGATTACAAGGGGCGGAGAGAAACTTTTCCAACACCGGTGAAATTCATTCTTTGTTTCAAATGAAGAAAGTATTTTTGAAGTTTGAACAAATTGTTATTGCAAAGAATTAAAATCTCTCTTCTTCTTTTTTTCATTGAAGAATTAAAATCCATTTTTATATTTATAAGCTTTCTATGGTAAAATCAGTAGTAGTTTTTACATTTTTCTTTGTGTATATCAACGGCACATTAAATATTTTTCAATAGATAGCGCACTAATTAAATATTTGAAGCTAGCAATGATTTTCACAAAGACAACTAAGTTTAATCACGTCTATACGTTACTGCCTGCTATCCCTTTTCCACACAAAGTGATCTTCTTCTCATTGGATATCATTTTTTTTTTTGATAGGATAGATGTGTGTATTGATCAGTTCAAAAGTGACGTAGCGGTATCTAACAATGTTTAACCTATGTTAAATTCATAAGCTCCGAGTAAGGAATGTCAAAACTTGCAGAGGCACAGTTTTTGGTTAGTTCATCAAGCTCTTGAGCACAGAGTGTATAACTTAATTATTACACTGATTTCGGTCATCCTAGCTAGTTCTTTTAACTGCTACTTTATATATGCACTAGTGATTTGTAAGATAGATAGGAGTAAAACAAAATTCCTAATATACAAATGAGATTGTGCAGTTAAATTGAAGCTACAGATGATGTTTGCTTCTTCAGTCTTATGAGAGAAATGGCCGCATATGGAAAGAGCAAGCGAAAACTATATACATGAATTAGTATACAGATAGTGCACACGGCACAGCAAACGTGCTCTTTTCGATTTTTTGGCTGATCAAGTATATTAGTGCACGGAGAATTAAGTAGCAGGTTAATTTCATACGCATCAAAACCAGTAAAAGGCCTCCTTCATGAGATAGAGATCTAACTGAGGATAGTACAAATTGTACTTCATATATCTTACATTTTCTTACAAATCAATGTATCAACTTAGTTCACATTCATTGTCTTGACACTTCGTAAACCTTTTGTGGTAAAAATTTATACTAGTTTTAACATTTTCTAGTAGGAAAAATAAATTTCCTCCAATACAAAGTTAATTGATCAATAGAGAGCATTAGGAAGTAGTCAAACCAAGAGACTTCCAAAATTGTGTGGCTTATCATATATCTGGTGTGGTTTGATTTGGCAAAATTGAACCTCAACTTAATAACCTGTCCAAACCCACACCTGATTTTGACCCATTCCGATGCAACTGGATCAAATCCGTACCTAACTCAACTTGTCTCACTCATCAAGCCTTTATTTTTGTATACTAAAGAGATTAAATTTTCTATATTGTAGATGAAAATACTAATAATATTATTCATCAAATTGACGAGTAATTCTCAAAACGCAGCCTTAACATCACAAAACGCAGCTTCAAAGTGGGTTTATAGCTGTGTTTACTTAAATGCAGCTATATGTCCAGTACTAGAGCTGCATTTTTGTAAAACGCAGCTCAAACAGCACCCTGAAGCTGCTTTTTTGAAAAAAGCAGCTCCAAAATGCAGCTCCAGAGAGCGTGTTTTGTAGTGACTAACATTGAGTAGTTTTTTAAACCGATTATAAATTTCCTTCATCTTTTTTCAAAGAAAAATTGAAGTATATAATTTTGCCAACTTTCAACAAAGAAGCAAATAAGCTTTATAGAAAAATCTAATCTAAAAGCACACTTATAGGTGTAACTTTATTCTTTGTTGTTCTTTTATTTGTATTGATATAAATACACAAACAAAAAGGTTAGAAAGTATATTAAAGTTTTTTTTTTTTTTTTTGGGGGGTGAAAAAATGCGAGTCACTTTAGATTGACCCAGCCTATTAAGGTTTGAATAAAAGTTATAATTAAGAACAATAACCTTTTAAGTTCAACAAATTTCAACCTAAACCCGATTGACCCAACTCATTTGCCAGATTTAGTCCTTGAAGATAAAAAAATAAAAAATGGAATTTTCCACAGCATATACTCATATGGAATAGAGATCAGGTCTTGGTAATGTTTAATGCTCTCTATGTAAATAATGTATTGTAAGGTAAAGTCCAAGATTCAACCTTTTCAAAAAGTTAGGACTTAGGAGTAATAATGCTTACCTACTGTTAGCATAATGTTATTGTTATGATGTACATATGTTTAGGCATGAATATTGATTTGACACAATGTATATCAATTAAACTTGTTTCAAGAAATAATCAAGGCTCCAAGGTCGAACACTATTATTAATATTATTACTCTTTTTGTATGTCCCATATACAAATAAACATGAACTGAATATAAGCGAATATAGAGATTTGCATATTCAGGAACTCTTGTCCCTTTTTCCTCTATTTACATGGGTATCAATTCAAACATTTGACGCCTTTAGTAGCTACATCGCTATTTTGTTGAATATATGTACTCAAACATTTTCTTGGTGTTTTCTCTGCCCAAAAAGCGCAAACAAATGTCTTCTGAGATTGTTCCTACACGTCCTTGATGAGATGGAGGTCTTCCCCGGCCCCATATTTTGACCTGTGAGTCTGTGACCACATGAGATGAATGATATTGTTGTATCAATCAATCCTGAATCCATTAAGAGGGTTATTATAATATTAAAATGTCTATTTTTATGTTTCAAATTAGCTTAGGCTTGTACCAAGTGCTTGCTAGTGGATAGGTGACGATGCTCTATAGCTCATGTGAAGTTTGAGAGATTCGACCTCAAAGTTGGTCATGTAATGTGATTAAATAAAGTGAAAATGTTCTCAATTTGAATAAAAAGAAAGAAATAAAGATTCACTCGTTCCTATTGATCAACAAATCGCAGCTTTCCAACTTTGATTAAAATGTATAAATGGTTGGAGAGGTGGACTTCCATTCATACCAAAACACTTAACACCCAAATTATGAGGGCTTAAAAAAATATATAAAAAAAAAAATCTTATCCGCTTATTTTGAAACAGTAGATTAGATTTTAACATTTCATCAATTAAAAAAAAAAAACTGACTATATATCATTATTTTTATATCTATTTAATTCATTTTAAAATGAAGTGATAGCATTTTGGAAAAATTTCTCCTATAATAAATTTACCTTAAAAGTTTTTAAAAATCTTATTCAAGAAAAAGCAATGGTTACCAAAATTGTTGTTTCCATCCTTACCTGAAAATATGGAAAATATTGGTCTGCTTGTTACCATTAGCCATTAGGGCTGGCAAATTCTCAACAAGTTCAGAAATCTGTCGGCCATGTTTCTCCAAGCAATTTCTATGTAAACTGCATTTTATAAGAGCACTTACATCAATTATTGTAAAATATATAAAAAGGGTCAATTTTACACATTTTTTCCACAAAAAAAAAAAAAAAAAAAAAAAAAAACTACCCACATCAATGGGTCTATAACACTGTACATATACAAAATTGCTACAGTAATAATGTATATTTACATGGTTACCGTAACTTTCTATTTGATTATTTAAATCTCTCTCTCTCTCTCTCTCTCTCTTCAATCCAGAAAAAGGAGGAAGAAGAAGAAATCAACCTAAAACAAACTAACTCAAACAAACCTAAAAACTCATCACAAATCCAACTTAAAATCAACCAAAAAAAAAACCCAATAGAAAACCCATTTGAAAAACCCAAAACCCAAAACGATGCTTCCGTTGCCGCTGCCATGAGAGAGAAAGTGAAGATTCAAACCATATTGTAAAGGACCCAAATCGGGTCTGTGATGGTTGGTTCAAGGGTCGGGTTTGCCTCGAATTTTTCTACAAATGCAGAAAATAGACTTGGATTGATATGGGTTTGTGTTGAAGTGAAATTTGGAGGTTTGTTTATGGAGTTTTTATGTGAAAGAAGAGGGGAAGAAGAAGAAGAGAAAATGACGAGTAGCAAAAGAGAAAGAAATTTCATAAATGAAAGTGACATCGTGAGAGAGGGAGTGTGTGTTTTGACGTGGGTAGGTGAAATAATAATAAAAATGAATAAAAATTATTACTAGAAAATAAAGTGTATAATAGGTAATCCAATGTAAGTGCTTTTGCAAAGTACTTATGTAAAATAAAAAAAAAGTAGGTTCTTATGTTAAAATAAATAGAAAATTTTAGACAAATTGATGCGATACGAATGCTCTAATCGTCTAAAAACTTGACAATTTCCGTTTCCTTCCTGCCATAAAAAGAGTAAATAACAAGCAAATATTCATAAGGAATGTCAAAAGCCTTGTAATACACTTTTTGGTGTTTTTAATGAAAAATAAAGCCAACTCATAAATTAGTGTTATACAATCTTTAGAACACTTAATACAACTAGTAAAATCTCTTGTCGTCAAATAAAAAATCTATGATTCAAAGTACGGTTATACAAAAAACTAATTGGTATCTTAACTTAATCATGATAATAAAAGTCATCATATAGAGTGGACATCATATATTTAAATCCTACTCTGTCTATCAAATAAATAAATAAAATACACTTACTACAAAAAATTATGTTTTATTCAAGGACAAGGACCCTTAGGAAGTCAAGTCCTGGCTACACCAAAATGCAAAAATCAATTGGTGATCATAATGATAAAAGCAATCATTATGGAGTGAACGCTATAAATTTAAATTCTACTATATCTATCGAATAACTAAAAAATACACTTAATACAAAAAATTATGTCTTGTTCAAGGACTTAGACCCTTTTAAGAAATCAAGTTAGGAAGGAAATTTATGGTCCATAATGTCCTAAAAAAAAAGAGCCTTTCAATTTAAAAGGTATTTGTATTTATGGCTCATTTTAAATATTATAATTATAAAGGTATATATAATATCACATCATTCAAAACTTTAAATAACAACACGTTTTAATATATATATATATATATAGATACACACCAAATAAATACTAAAAATTAAATCCTAGCCTTTACAAGAAAAGAAAAAAAAATGAGACAAATTCAAGCGGTCAATTGATAATCAAATGCGATAATTAATTAATTGTCTATAATTTTGTGTTTTTGTGTAAAAAATATAGGACTGAGACCATAGAGTCAAGAAAAATAATAAATAATTAAAAATATGGTACGGATTTATATATTCCAGCCGTCTTCATTGCAATTTCTCTCTCTCACACAAATTAAACTCAAACAACGCGTACCTCAAGGCTCAAAACCCTTTAAAAGCAAAACCGTCCAAACACCATAAGAAAAAGAAAAAAAAAAAAAAAAAAGTTGTTCATATCCGATCGATCTCTCCCTTTCTTATCCAATTTTCTTCAGCATTTCAATGGCAGAATCACCATCTTCTACAAGTAAAACTAATCCCCAGAAGGCACCAATGGAGACTGACGTGACTGCGGTTAAGCAACTCATGCAGCTAAGCGATATAGACACCACCACCACCACCACCAACAACAACAAGAGGAAGAAACCGGAGACAGAAGAAGAGGTTGATGAACGCAGGAGTGAAACAACTAGTTCAGTAAAGATTGAAGAGATCTCTGGTGATGAAGGAGAGGAGTATCGGCCAAATAAACAGAAATATCGGTCTCTTGCTAGTATTTACATGGCGACAAAACCGATGAATAATGATAGGTATGCGGGAAGAAGGTGATGAGGTCATAAAGAAGCTGTAGATCCCTAATGGGGTTTTGACATAGCAGGCTAATCTAGTAATTTAGTGTTAATGTAAGGGTTTAATAATTTTCTTTTCTAAGAAAAATTATGAGACTGTTTCTTTGTTTGCTTGTTATTAATCTTAAGAATAGTTGAACTGTTTTGACAATTTATATAGTGTGTTGCATAGTTGGTGATGATGATAATGATGGGTATGATTCAATAGTTCTTTATTCTTCTTCTTTCCTCTCCATCCTGCTTAATTGATTATATATTTTCTCCTTTGTTGATTGTGCTTGAATTACTATCATTGTAGAGTGGGTTGGGTAATTGAAGCTTTTTATGTAAGCACTGATCAGAATTCAGTGAGAAAATATCTAATTAGAATATTCTAGACAAGTATCTAGGCTCATGGGCAAGCTTGATTCAACTGGGAATGGTGATGATGAAAAGCTTTATTTTATGGAATTCAATTCCTTTGTTTACAATGGTAACTATATGAGTGTGTGTGTGTACGCTTGCATATGTGTGTTTAAGAGAGAGAGATTTCACTGTTTGTGTGTGAGAGAGAGAGAGAGAGAAACCTCTCCAACTCCAGTGAAATTCTTTGTTTCAAATGATCAAGAAAGTATTATTGAAGAAAATTGTTATCGCAAAGATTTTGCAACGGTTTTCAACTAAGCTAATTCATGTTTATGTATGTTATTGTCTGCTATATAGTATATATCCCTTTCCCACACAAAGTGATCGATCTCCTTCCTCTCTATAGATATCATAATCTTCAACCTTTTCTCATTGCCCGCATGTTTATGTATATATACGTTAACATTCCTGCATGTGTGTATTGAGTTCAAAAGTAACGTAGCAATGTTCTTGTGCATCTTAACAATGTAACTTGTTCAAACTTCTTTACCTAAAACGGATTTTCTTTCAAAAGGAACCTATGCAGTACTTCGAATGAAGAAAATGCATTAAAAAAAGAGGGTATCTCCTTTGTATCTTTGTACATCAATAAGTATTTTCACCTGCAGGTGGCTGGTATAATTTTTGCTCAAGACCGGTTAAGGAGAATTTTACATCTCCGTAATATTACTAAGCAAGTTGGCGGGTTGGCAGATAAGTTAAACTGGATTATAAATAGCTCAAGAGGAATGATAGTTATAGTGCCTTGGTTTTAAGGTTTGTCTAGAATACTATTTTATTATTATTTTGGGAAATGAGAGATATCTTAGCATCCATCGGAACTCAAACAAATTTGTTGAGTAAGTTGTTGTGATCGATTTTAATAATTTTGGATTTTTTTTTTCTTTTTTTGTTTTATGCACAAAAAAAAAATGACAAAAATGTTCAAACAAATTCTTCAATTATGTTCGGCTTGTTAAAGACATTTGTGAACAATTTCTCTAGTCATTTTTTGGAGAGATCAACATTATGCTCAGTCTGTCTTACCAAATAACAGCTTTAATTTTTTTAATAAGGTTAATTCTACACTACTCCCCAACCATTTTTAAGTGGAGTAAAGCTTAAGCATTTTTCTTAGGTGTAATACACTAAATTTACTAATTAAATTTAAATGTAAAACTGAATTGAATTCAATCACCCTTAAGAAAGACAATATTATTTATGTTTTATTGGTCAATTCATCAGTTGAATCAAATTTGAAAATATAATGTACTACACCTCATAAACTATATTTAAGTTTTACCCTTTAGTGGATTCTATATTTTGGATGATTACTCTATATGATGATAAGAGCAATCATCATAAAGCCGACGCCATAGATTGAAATTCTACTATATCTATCAAATAAAAAAAAAATTACCCTTTAAATGAATGTGTTAATGCACTTGACCCACCTTTGATTAAGAGTCATCAAATAGCCCATGACCCATGGGCTGGCCTAGTAGCCCGCTAGCCCACCAGGCTAATGGGCAGCCCAGCCCAGTAATATTGAAGCCCGTGGGCAGCCCAGTAGCCCAATGGGACAGGCTATGGGTTGGTTTCTTTACCCATGGGCGCCCGGTGGGCCGGCCCGTTAGCCTAGCCCAGTAGCCTGACCCGTTGGCCTGACTCATTGCCCAAAATTTATAACAAAATAATTTGGGGGTTGGGTGGGTGAGGGATTGAACTTTAGACATTATAAAAACTTTAAGACCACACACCTAACTACTAAATACTTGGAATGATTGTGATACAATATGCATAATAAATATATATTTTGGTATTAGTCTAGTAGCTTTGATTTTTAAAACAAAGTTACTAAGATGACTGTTGCCCTACCTCTGTGCCTCTGGAAATAAAGTCATTCTTTCCTTTGATAAATTCCAATTCTTTCCTTACAAGTTACAATTATAGAATAAATTCCTTAAAAAAAAAAGAAGCTTACCGTTGGTTGGAAGAAATTCTTTCCTTAATGAGTTGATATTTTATTCTTCAAATATTTCCTTTAAGAGTTGATATTTAATTCAATGTATTTATTTATTCTTATCAATAAAAGTTAATTAATCTTATTTTAGTACCTTTTTAAGAGGTATGTCTTAGTATTTTTTTTAATAGAATCTTTTTAGTAGATTTTTTTTTTTTTTTGAGAAAGAAAAAAAGGGGACTCGCGTGTGGCAGTCATTGTCCCACGCCCCATGGTACAGTTGGGTAAGCCCATGGGTACCACCAGCTCGAACTGGAGCTCGGAAACTCCGAACCCACACACACCCCAGGTTCTATTGGTTTCTGGGACTTCCAGAAATTGCAATTACAGTCCTCGTGAGAACTCGAACCTGGGATGTGGTAAAAGCCTCAGTAGTCACCTACCAGTTGTACCACACCCGCCGGTGGTATCTTTTTAGTAGATATAATTGTTCAATTTGATAGTTTGTAATAATATATAATTATAATTTTTTTGGTTAAATTTTTTATAACCCCATTGAAGACCTGTTAAAAATGCCCATGGGTAACCCATTAAACCCTCCTCACTAGCCCAGCCCGCTAAAGCCCAAATGGGCATTGCCCATGGGTAGGGCCATGGGCTAGGGTTTTTCCATCCAGCCCGGCCCGACCCAACCCATTGACTAGTCAACAACCCGTTAAGCCCAGCCCATTAGACCCATGGGCCAAGTAAAAACGGGTCGGGCCGGCCCGGCCCGGCCCATTGACGAGGCCTACCTTTGATCAGTGCCTTAGATGATGAGTACAAATTCATTTGGTGCCCTAATGTCACTACGAAAGAGGATTTTGTTAGTCCTGATATGGCAATGGACGCAAGAAAGGACGGTTTTTAGTCCTTCCTTTGAAACGGGGTGATGTGAAGATGTATGCATTCTTAGTACTTAATTAGTAGCTTCAACTCCTCTCTAGTTAACCTCAGTTGGTCAGGAATTGATATTGGCCACTGGCCATTAAATACAACCCTCATAGGGTCAGGATGCAATTTGGCTTGAACCAAGATATCTCAGATGAGAATTCTGTTGTTTATGATCGAAACACCGTGATGCACCACCTACCACCTGTCGGGAGATAAATTGTGGTTTTGATGTGCGAACAAATGCTTAGGGTGTATGCATCAGAGATAGATTATCCCTAAAAAGCATCATCACTGGTAAACATATCAGAGGCATATGCACAACGCATGGCTAAGAAACCCCAGAGATTAAGTATCATTACATTCACGTAGCAGCCATGTTTTGAACAAAGACATATTTAGTAATTCACACTAAAGAATCCATGCTATAATTAAAAATAAAAAGGGGACAGAAAAACACAAACAAAATTCTGATCCACACAAGGACCATGAGCTGAAGCTAACTTGCCTATGCATTATCTAGCAACACTCTTGAGAATCCATTATTTTCAATCAGTTTTTCTATGATGATCTTCAGTGCAGGAGCGCCCACCCCGCATTTCTGATCAATGAAGCAGGATCTACCTTCTTCAGCTGCCTTGCAAAGTTGTGGATCCAATGGCACCTTCCCAAGAAAAGGCACACCCATTTCCCTACACATTTTTTCTGCACCACCACTGCTACTATCAAACACTTCACTGCAAGCAATCAAATCTTGAAGTTCTGGTGCTTTCTCTCTAAAATATTCCCTAACCCACTCCGAAACATCTATATGTTCACCTGTCTCTGTCATCCTCATAAACTTGAAATCCATCACTGGCTGGGACAAGCCGCTCATGTTCTCAACAACCCCAAGAACCTTAACACCAACCTTTTTGCAGAAATTGATTTCTTTCCGCACATCAATCAAGGAGACTTGCTGTGGAGTGGTGACAATAATTGCACCATCTATTCCAGTAGCCCCAAGGCATTGAACAATTGAGATGTGCTCATCTGAGGTCCCGGGAGGAGAATCAACAACCAAAAAATCAAGTTCATTCCAGTACACTTCCTTCAGGAAATTCTTGATGAGCCCATTCTTGCGAGGACCCCTCCATATGACAGCTTCATCAGGATCAGGAAGCATGAATCCAATTGACATGACCCCAAGATTGGAATCAACATAGACAGGAGACCAGCCGAAGTTGCTCTGGCGGATGTCTTGACCTTCTAGGCCAAGCATCTTTGGGATGCTTGGGCCACAAATGTCAACATCAAGTAGACCTACCTGGAAGTCCATGGCTGCTAGGGCGAATGACAGTTGAGCAGAGAATGTGCTCTTGCCAACTCCACCCTTCCCTGATAAAACAAGTATCTTATGCTTAACAGTAGCCATCCTTTCTGCAATAACAACCAAGTCTGCAGAAACAAGAGCGTATGGAACATTAAGATAAAAGGCATACCACATCTGTGACATAAAATATGTTTGCGGATTTAGCCACACTTTAAACATGTTATGCGTCTATGAAACGCCATCCTTGAATATTTCATCCACGTGTATACCATTCTTTTATTTCAGAGAGCGATGCTTTTTTTGGAATTTTCACTTAGTTCTAATTGTGAATTTTTTTTTTGGCTAAGTGTATGTTTAGGCAAACAGGTAAATCAAGTAATTTAATGCTCATCATCAGCAAACACCTTATCAGGGTAAAGAAAAAGAAGTTGGCACTGTGCCACATGCTTTCTATGGATATTAATATCAAGGGCTAACTAAAACCATGCTTAGCTGCCAGGATAAGAGAACTAACAATGCAGAGACTTAAATAAGTCACCTTTTCTAATCGAGCTCGCTCTGCGCACCATCTCAATTCCCTCCTTTTCTTTTCTAAGAGTAAGAAAAACCCTTCTATCTCCTTTGTGTTTTAACAGAAAATTTTCAAGATTTCTTTTATCCAACCACCACTTCTCATTGTCACACCTCTAAATAATTTGTCCAAAGTTGTCAAAAGTTCATTGTAGTGATTTCCTTTTCTTTCTACTAAGTAAATGGACAATTAATTACATAGTATTGCTTAATCATATGCTAGTTTGGTATATAGGCAGCGAAACTTAACTAATGTAGGAAGATACCCATTACCCACGAACATAAATAACCACCACAACAACATAAACAAAAACAAGAACAAAAAAACAAAAAAAAAAAAAAACAAAAAAAATGAAGAATTTTAGAGAACTGGGAAAAAAATGAAAGAAGAAAAGAGAACCTGGGTCAGGGCCTTTGGGGGCAGTAGCACAAGCCTCTTGATTAGGACAACCTTCACAAGCGTCAGATTTTCCTGCTGACTCCGATTGGGCACCAGGACAATCTGACATCAAACATAAACGCATAAACAAAATTTAAGAATGAATTTTAGAGGTTACCCAATTGACAAAGCCCAGTGATTTTTTTTTTGGAAGGTTTAAGGAGATGAAAATAAAAAGAGGGAAAAAAAAAATCTTACGCTCATTGGCGTTTTCGGGAATTTCGCCGTTCTCCATAGTCATGACTTTTTTTGCTTCTGCTTTTGCTGTGCTATGGTCTATGACTATGCGAAAATTGAGAGACCCAACAAGGAATGCGAATATATATATCTTCTGGTTGGGACTCTCTCTGGCTGTTGAATCAAATCAATTCCCACCGTCGGATTGACGCGGAAAAATACAGTATGCTAATTTCCAAGGGGTAAATTAGTAATTCTGATATTGAAGTTAGCAATATTTATACCCTAATTGTATCATGTATTAACCCTAGCCACCCTAAGGATTTTGCTTTTCACACCTAAAGATTTCTAAAAGGAGATGACGTCCTCCCCCCAGCGCGCGGGGTCCTTTCTCCTATTTAAAAGCATTCTCATTAAATTTGCAAAAAATGTTAAATACTATTTTTTAGTATTTTTAGCACATTAAATAATAAAAATACACTTCCATCAAACATGCTAAATCTTAAAAAATTTAGCACCAAGCTACAGTGAAGTGTTATCGATAACACCTCATTGTAGCTGGATTGAAAAAAAAATATATATATATTTTTATATTCTCACCGACTCTCACTTCTCACTTCTCTCTTCTCTTTCCTCTCTCACTTCTCTCTTCTCTCTCCCGATGGTTGTGGTCCAGCGATGGTTGTGGGTCGTGGGTCGTGGGTCTTTGACTGGCGTGGGCCTCTAATCGCACATGGGCATCGACGTTGAGGGGAGATCGCGTGGGTCAATTGCTTGGAGTTCGGTGTGGGTCTCTGATCAACGTGGGTTTGATCGGTCCACCCAAAATACCTAGACTCCGAATCAAAACCCGACAGAGACACCAAATCCCAATGCCACCACTCGGTTACACTGCCTGTCGTCGACCAATCAATTTTGTTCTTCGTGGGTCAGAGTTTGTTAAATTTTTCCGTTCATCGTGGGTCTGGGTTTGTGAAATTTGTTCTTGGTGGTTCAACAGTTGTGGATTAGAGTTTGTGACTTGTTTGTGATTTGATTTTGGGTTTGTGATTTGGTTTTGGGTTTAAGATTTGTTTGTGGTTTGATTTTTGGTTTGTGACTTGTTTGTGGTTTTGGTGGTTAGGGTTTGAGGTTGTGGGCGGTGGTGGTTGTGGCAATGGATGTGGTTGTGGGTGTGGGTTGTGGTGGCTGGTGGCTGGTGGTAGGGGCAGTGGGTAGTGGGTTTCAGTTTTGTAGTGGCTTGGGTTTTCGAATGGTGGGCGATAGCTTGGGTTTTCTGATAATGGTGGTGGTTGGCGGTGGCTGTGAGTGATAGGTTGGGTGTTTTTGTTTGGGAGAAAAGATATACACAAAGAAAGAGGGAGGAAGAAAGAAAGAGAAAGAGATGCATTGACAATAAAAAATTAAAATTAAAAAATAATAAAGAAAGTAATATTTTAATGAAGTGTTAAAAAATATAAGATGTTTGATGTTAGGTATAATATAAAGTGGAGTGTTAAAAAAAAATAGTGTTTTGAGATGTTAAATGTTATAATTTTTAGCATTCTTGATGGGAATGCTCTAAAAAGCCAACCCACACGCGTCTAGTTAAGCAAAATTTCACCACTAAAAGCACAACACTTTTAGCCCATGATTCTTATTGCGGGCAGCGTAACTAGATGCTTTTTGGCCATTATGGGCACTAATAACTTGTCATGTAAGGTTCCTTGTTGATAGATAAAAGATGAAGCCAATACCAATTATTTGAAGATTTCTAAGGACTTAGTCTTTTCATGTGTAAAGCATCTTTGCTTTGTTGTCTCCGTGGTGTTGGATGGCATTGAGATTTGAGGTCCAAGGATCTAAGTGACAAACTTGTTTGGAGTAAATTCTTTATTTGGTTTGCTAAAAGGTTTACATTGGATTGGTCTTGGGAAACTGCAAGGATTTTGAATAGGCTTTGGATTGATGTAAGTAACCTTATCCTAATTGGTTTTATTTTGCTTATACTACTGTATTTTAACTACTGAATTTTGTTTATAATTGTTACAATTTTATTTAATTGTTTTAGCTACATTAATTTAAAGTAAAGAATAAAGAATTATCACAAATATATTTGATTATTGAATATATAATTTTATATTTATGTATTTTAATGAGATATATTTTTGTTTGAACTATGATTTGATATATATATGATATTAGACAATCTGACTATATTTTCTGATACCCAACCAATGGGGGTTATTCATTGGTACTAAAACTAGTTCTATCTAGGGCATCACGAGCCTATCATGTTTCTGGACCCAGCTAATAGAGGATATATATTAGAACGAAACTAGTTTCATGTGAATTTGATGCCCAGTCATGGGGATATAGCATGACTACACCATAGTCATAAAGATTGTTAAGAATATGAATTATGTTTGAGTATTTGAACTATTTTAAAGTCCTTAAAACTGCTTATGTGTTTTTGGAACCTATTGTAAATTACAGCTTTTGATATATAGAATACTGATTATTTTCTAATCCATCTATGATATATTTGTAAGATTAAAATATTCAATCTATGTACAACTTATTAGTTTACAAATCTATTTGCTTGATAGAACTTATTAGGACTTTGGTTACTTATTGAGTTGTCAACTCACCCCCCCCCCCCCCCCTTTTCCTCTCTAGTTTCAGATTCTAAAGAATAGCAAATTTTGGGAGTTTTGCTGTTGTGTTGTGAACATGAAAGAAGCTTAGTGATTTTGGGATTAGACGGTCTTGTAATAGTCTTATATCTTTTGGCCAATTGGCATTATGTACATGAGATTTGGATTTTGTTCCTTTTGAATTATTGGAGATCTATTCATAAAGAAATTGTTGTGGTATTTTAGATTTATTTGATATAATTTTGAGGATAAATTTTAGTTGCTAAGAATGCCTTACACACTTGTAGGGTGCTTACTTTATAAGCGTGCAGCCGTTGTCATGTACCTATCTTTATAGTTGGGTTCGAGGCATGACATGTGGGGTGTGAGGGGCAGGGTCGTAGTTCAAGTCTCCTAGAGAGAGCTGTACATACATTATTAGATAATAACATCAAGTTTGTTAGGTTCAAGCATAATATAAAATGTTCAACTTGTTCATTTAATTTATTTTTTGAACATAAATCAAGTTCAGCTTATCAGTAAACAAAATTTTATATTCAAGTTAAGCTCATTTTTTTGTTGAGCAAGCTCTAATATGTTCAAGAGCTACTTGATTAACTTAATTTTTTTTCTTATATATTGTGAAATTATGACTAAATTGTTTTATCTCTTCATAATTTTATAAATTTTTACTACAAATAGACTATATAACAATCTACAAATAAAATCTAAATTGTTTTACCTCATCAATAATCTACAAATAATAATTTAATATCATATGAACCTATTGACAAATTTATACAATCCAATTTCAAGGCTATATAAACATATTTTTAGATAAGTATACATATAAAAATATATTATTACATATAGTTAAATAGAGCTTTTGCGTTGACAAGAAGATCACACTGAAAACTACTCTTTAGAATTGAATTTATTAGTAACTGCTTAAAAATTAGTATAATTATAAATCTGTGTCAACAGTCGAAGTAACTAAGGCTAAAAGTGAGGCCAAGGAGCCTAACAACAGCAGTTTCCAAGTGGACTATCAAATCCCCCAATCCATCCTAGAATAATAGTTAGCCTCTATACAAGTTCGCTTATAAACAGACTAAATTCAGGTTGACCTTTATGGGTCCTTTATCCTACCCTTTTGTTCCATTTAAATACATGAGAATTCAAGTTGTGATAATCAACCTCTCCAAAATTGGGGGGTTAAGACTGCCTGCTAACTACCTTTTCTAGACCCCAGAAACAGGAGCCTTGTTTATGCACAACCAAACACGCATATTGTTTTAGATTTAGGTTGATGGTTGTTTCAAAGGGTCAGGCTTGAATTTTCCAATCCATTTTATATTTGGATTAGATCATATCAAAATAAGCTATCAGTACTAAAGCTGCTTAGTTCAACGAAACAATTGCTTTATACTCATGCATCCATGATCCATGAAACCTTTCACTTCTCCAAGCCCAAGAAAAATACCTGAATTTCTTTGGGAAGTTCCCTATAATGATTCAACTTGTTTTGCGTGACACGCAGTAAGTCTCGAACACTATCAAATTTATACCACCTATAAATGCAGCCTCCATCTTTTCATCTCATTTCCCACCCAAAGCCACTGCTCTGGTACTTTCTAACACTTTCAAGAGGTCAGAATTAGTCTCCCTATCTTCCAATTCTACTCTGTCACTAGTGTCCCAAAGAAATGACAATCTCATCTCAGTAGTCCAGAATAGAGGATGGTGCAACACCTCCATTGCCTTTGGCCTGAGGGAAAATCAGAGGAAATCCGTCAATGAAAATATTACAGAAGGAAGCATTTATAACTGAAAGGGCGGCTAGCTTAAATGAGAGCGTAAGATCACTATATATAATGTACCAGTTAATGCATAGTAGAGTCAACTAATAACTAATTCATTGTGTTCTATGTTCATTCAAGACAAGAAGTTTTTCTCATAAGTACAAAATCATCTCTGGCAACTCCTAAATTGCCATGCAAGAACATCGTTTAAATATATATTTTTCTAAAATATCAGTTCAAAGTAAGCAATCTAAGGTCAGACAACCCTCCTGCCAGTAAGCCTATACAAAGTTGACTAGAGATCAAGACCAATCATGATGTCTCAATACTTACTATAAACTAAACCAGAAATAGTTGGTAACGTTGGTTCTGCTTTTGTGCCTTCAAATGCTATCAGAAACAAAATGAACTCTTCTTTTTTGATGGGGCATCCAAGTGCTGCCTTACCCAATGACCAGTAGGTTTCAGTCTAATGGTATACTTTTACCTCGGGGACAATCACTCATCATAGAAGAACAAAACTTCAACAGCTAGAATGGTCAAAAATGATTTAAGAAATAGCAGGCTGAAAACCCATTATATGGTAGAAAAGCATTATTGCCTATAAAATTTATAAGAAAAAAAAAAGGAAGATATTGCCAGGCAGGCCGCAGGAGCACGTATTGAAGAAAAGTAATACCTCAATTATGTGTGTGTGTGTGTGTGTGTGTGTGTGTGTGTGTGTGTGTGTGTGTGTGTGTGTGTGGGGGGGGGGGGGGGGGGGGGGGGTGGGGGGTGTGGGGTGTATTTTTTTGGTGTACTTAATAATTACTTGTAACTTAGGTATTAAATGAATGAGTTCCACACTGTGTCAACTGATCCACCACCAAATTGGGAGATGTTTGAGCAATAGAGTGGCAGCTTCGTAAGAACTATAGTGAGTTGAGACCAAATTTTCAAAGTCCCAAAACTCATACAACTATACAAGCCCTCCATGATTAAAGACTTTGCATTCAGATAAAAATTTGACAAGAACGAAATTTGCTTTAGCGAGTTTTGCTTTATCATACTTTCAACAAATAAGTAATTATTAATCCAAACTAACTTTGATATTTTGAGAGGAAACTAGGGCTGAAAGTAATTCATTCAGGGTTGAAGATGACAAGTCTACTTTATGAATATTAAGATAGATTGACAAATAAAAATTTGACTGAACCAATTCCACCAAACAACTTTGATAGTTGAGATCAGAGTATTTGATACACACACACATATATGTATACTCCCTCCATTCCCAATTGTTTGGCCTGTATTCTATTTTGGGATGTCCCAAAATTATGTCCTATTTAAAAAGTCAAACACCATTAATTTATTAACATTCCCCTTATGCCCTTAATTTATTTGTGAGAGCATTTTTGTTTAATTAAAAAAAATTAAAAACCTAAATTTTAAAATCCACTAAAGCTTTTGGTTTGCCACCAGTAGAGTTTCTAATCTACCATTTTAAAATTTGATTTAAAGATAAAGATTGAATTTGGATTAGGCTTGGTGGCTATAGAATTTGGATTTGAATATAGGTTTGCAAATTGTAAGAGTAGTACACTAATAGAATTTGAAATCTACAATAACTTTGAAAGGTTGCTTGGCAGTAGGCGCCAATATTAGAAATGTTTTTTTTCTTAAATAATTTTTTGATAAATTTGTTTAAGTGTAATTTAGGGAATTTCTAACTTTTTTTTTAAGAGATAAGGCAATTAATGATGTTTCTCTAAATAATTCGGTTTTTCTAACTAGGCCAAACAATTTGGAACAGAGGAAATATATATATATATATTTCTTGTTTTTTGATGAAATAATTTTTTTCTCTTGTTTGCTTCAAGAGGAAGTGGATATCTAAGTAATAATGTCTTGACTGCATTGAGCATCAAAAACCAATCTATCGTCAATTTGATTTAAATAGCCCAAACTTTTTTAAAATTATCAATCCTTTGCATTATCCATTTTTGTATTAATCTGTCTTCAATTACTTTAGAGTTATCAAGTATTTGTACTAAAAAAATGTACTTGAAGTTCCGGGTAACTCAATTCACAAAATACATTTTACTAAAACTTAGGTTTCTGTAAATTTAATAATTGATGATCCTATATAATAGCCAATTAGCCATACATTTGGCTTCAAATCTGTTCTAGCTTGAATGAATAACATAAATGTCCTTATTTATGTGTCATGTACTATCTAAATTTGTAGTGTGTGACTATGAATAGCTATTGGTAGAAGTACATCAAATATCACTATTGGTGATAACATATGAATTTTACCTTGGTGTTTGAGTTACTGGTTCATCCTATTAGTGATTTGGTTGCGTTTAAAGCCAATCTGAATGAATTAGTTGGTTTGGCCCCTATTAAGCAAGGGCTTGATAAGAAATTCCATGATGAGCTGAATTGCAAAGCTTGTAGATTTGAGTTAGACTCGTAAAATTTGTACATTATATAACCATGAGAGAGGTCTCAATTAGCCAAAATGTTTTAGTTCAAAAATAATGAGGCACTAATAATGCAAAAATGAACGTTGCTTGATAATGCAAAAATTGGTCTTTAGAGTGGCATTAGCCAATGGTTCTCCAAGGATTAAGTCAGTAGAATTCTCAATATCTCTTAGAAAATCAGAATGTAATTTTGTATGCTTAAATGTGCATACCTTTCTCTTGGTGCTTGATGGTTTATTTAATTAATAATAACGAACACAAATAAATATAGCACCAATTGGTGCTGTCCTTGTTTTCTCAAAAAAAAAAATGGTGCTGTCGTTGTCTTATTCTATTATGAATAGAGTTTTCTTTTTCTTTTTTTTTTTTAGCATCTTCGATCCACTTATCATTTCCACATAAATGCAATTAAATGCCTCGACTTTCTTCTAGTACCAAAGCCATGCAAATACCAGAATCTTATGTATCATTCAATTCAAGACAACTTTTTTCACAACTAGTTAATGTGGCAAGCTATTTTTAAAACATCACTTTTAGATGAAAATTTTCAACATGCCTCCGACAGAAGAATAAAATTACTATTGGATGGAGTTGCAATCTATCCAAACCAAATCCAATTGGGAGAAGGAAAGCTGTTTAAGGCAATCAAACATATTAGGCATCAATTACATAAAAGTTTTGAATCAAGAACCATAAAAACCCAGTTCTCTAGTGACGTTTTTTTTTTTTGGCAACTCAGTTCTCTAGTAATTTTAGCTTGCAACATCTATTGAACTTAAGAATGAAAGAATGTACTGCTATAATTCCTACCCAGGAAAAAAAATGTACAACCTTTTTTATAAAATCTTGGCCAGCAATAACTACGAAAATATTCCTAGTCCACAACCTACAAGAACAAAACTGCATGCCCATAATACTTGATTTGAAACAAGATACAAAGCCCACAAATATCAGCAAACTTCACTAAGATCCAAACAGAGCACACAACCACTCGTTCTTCAACTCTGCAGCATAACACCACCCACTGCTCAATTCCCAGCTGCTGCTGCTTGTGCTGGACCATCTGATCTAGGATTACGACCACGTCCACGACCCCTTCCCCTGCCACGACCACGCCCTGCAAAACCACCACACATGTATTACCAGAGTACTCGCAGCAAAATTCCATAAAACCAAAAACCTAACAAGCAACGAATAACAAATTTAAAGAGCAATCGGCAAGTTGTACCCAGCAAAGGGGAATTTAAACAAAACAGGTTTAATAAGAAAATGAACCACACCATATGTGCTCTTTTAGCAGGGGCTCTATGTTGCCTTTATCACTTGTATTGTATGAGTTGCTTATTAACTAATAATAATGAAAATCCCATTCTCCACAAGTTGTTACTGAGAACTGCCATTTGAGCGACCAAGGTTTTGAAAGTTTCCCTTTCAATTAGACCTCAAATCTCAGCTCTGTTATTTAGATTTAATTTCCAAAATATTTATAATTATAGAATTTTTTTCTAATCAACTATATTTTAAGACACCAAAAATAAAAAATGCTAACTTTGATAAACATTTAGCATAAAGCATCTTAATTACAAAAGCTATAATGGCTTTAACAGACACTGCATCACAAATTAAACATCAAACAAACAATGACATTAATGAGTGATTGGCTAGCATATATACCCAAAGGAAAGAAAGAACAGCTGAAATACACAAACCCCTGCCCCAACCAAAAATAGGGACCTTTTTCTTCAGCTACAATAATAATATTCAAGAAACGAACCTCATCCTCCAAATGTTATCATTGGATCTCTCATGTGAAAATACAGTGCAACTTATGCATGAATTATAGCTTTTATCAGGATTGCGAGAAAAGGGAAAATAAATAAACAGAAGGTTAAAACTGACTATTCTGCATGCTTACCACGTCCTTGGGCAAGTGGTGCCTCTGATTCACCATAGTCATAGTATCCACCTGACTGGCCGTATCCACCTGACTGGCCGTATCCACCCGACTGGCCATATCCACCCGACTGACCATATCCACCTGCTTGGCCATATCCACCTGACTGGCCTCCATATCCTCGTCCTCGACCCTGGTAAAAACGGCCTCTTGCACGGCCACGACCTCTGCCGCCGAAACTACGTCCACCATCCCACCCATCCCCATTATTATACTCCCCAGGCCCATTATAATATCCTGCATGCAATAAAATGAAACAGATCACAACCAACAAGAAACTTTACCAACTTGTCATAGTCTTCAGAGTTCAATATGAATTATAACAGTCAACTCAAACAGCACGTTTTAGTTGATCAACCAGAGTATTTAATTCTTATTCAAGAACATTTTTGAAGTTATAACTTTAGAAAAACCTAAAGAAAGCCTGAAATAAAGTCTAAAGCCAAAATCTGTATGCATCATACGTCCAAACAAATGCTATGTGCAACACAATGGTTAAAGTTGTTTTTGTGTGTGCGTGTGTGTGTGGAAGGCTGTTTCAAAAACAAGGATACAGTTCAAGGAAAATAGCTCATTTTTTTTATTAATACTTTGATATTGCGATAAAACAACAATAACAACTAAAATCATTTGCCAGCTAAAGAAACACATGTAACTCCAATAATGAGCAGTGGTATACCTCTACCTCTACCCCTACCCCTGCCCCAACCCCTTCCACGACCGCGTCCCCTGCCTCGCATCCTAGGTGAGCCCTCTGCATTACATCAAATTAAAGATTATAAATTTAACTACATCAGTAACAGCAACAAAGGACTTGAAACTATAAACACGTCCTGCAAAAATAAAAAAGGTAGAAACTATCTCATCACCTCCTTCATCTTCATATTCATTTAATGGTTTCACTTGATCATCTGGAAGAGGAGGCTGGTATCTGCATAAAAGCAGATAAACCTAAATTTAGCACTATCCAGGCAATTACAATTAGAATTATACAATAAAACCATATTCCAAATGGCAACAACATTTCAAATGCGGTTCAACATTTCCAGTTTACATAATAGTGTTTCTTTGAATTCAAAACAAAGTAGTATTTCAAACCGTTATGATAGTGTAAAATTGTATTCAGGCACCATAAAAGTGCGTTTCAAATTATACATTGTGGGTCAACTTAGATGAAACTGACTAAGAAGCACATAAACTATATACTGATACGGCAGAGACATGGTTCTTTAATTGCTTCTCATGTTTCGGAGGCTATCACATGCAACACCATTGTCTAGTATGATTGTGTCCTCTTGGTAAAGTCTTTTTTCACACGACAATAAAATATAATATACATGCTACCCACAAGGAATGGCCATGTGTGCCATCTAAGTTATATCATTCCAATAAATTCTGTAAGTCTCCTCCAACATAGTAACTTTGTTCGTCTTTTTTTTTTTTAAAAGAGAAATAAAATATAAACATGGTCTATCTATGTACCACCAAAAAAATGAGTGCAATTTCTTTCATGCAAAGTAACACTTTTGACATGTGGCCGACCCCAATTAGTCTATTGAGGATAAATAGTCAAACCCAAAGTTTTAAGGCCTGTTTGTTATTGTTGTATAAAGGTAACACTTACAAGTTACAACACATTACAAATATTCAAAACAGAGGATAAGATATATCTTAATCTTTATCCTGAAAGTTTTAATGCATTAATGAGCCACACCAGGCAGCAGTCTGTTGCTGTGGCTCAGCTAAAAAAGAGTGACTAGATTGGAGATAGATTGAGCTTGTTGAGTTCATCAAGTAGGTTGAACTAGAATGAAAACCGATGAGTTAAAATTATAGAGCTCAGATTTAACTCACAAACTAGTGCTGAACGAGACTTTTAGCTGGTTATCTTGAGCCAAGCTCAAGTAACTTGATGCATTTGTAAGAATCTAAAATGATCTGTATCTTAACTCTTAACAATATGTATAATTTCAACTACAGAACCAAATATACATATATATAACCTAATGCACCAAGAAACGTTGAAAAATTAAAAATATGAGACAGATGGGGGGTGTGGGTGACAGATTTTTCCTGATGTTAAAAAGGCATCCAAACCTAAATAACTTACCCAGTGGATGAAGTATCCAACTCCCTCTTTGAAAAAGTAATTGTGATCATTGAAACATGACGAGTGGTCTCCAGACTGAAACAGAACAGAAAAATAATTGTCCCCATATATAATAAAACTATAGCACTTGCATGAACTTGATAACAAAAAAGAGTAATGCTTCATACGGAAGAAGGCCTTCTTCTAGTGGCTCCCACGTGTCAGTTATATCAGTTGATCCAATTGAAGTATTTTGATGTAGACCAGCAATCCTTCTCTGAAAGGGGAGAAAATTGATAAATAAAAAGTTCCCAGAGAGAGAGAGGGAGGGAGGGAGCACTGTCATCCCACCTTAATTAGTTCAGCAATCATCACAGTCTTATTAATTGCTCTGCCCATTGCTTTAAGGACAATTTCATCGGACCCTTTCTCCTGCAAAAAAAGATGGGATAATTAGAGAGAGAGAGAGAGAGACTTAAGGGTGAGTAGTACAAAATTGAGTAGAAGAAATACGATAGTGTACAAGAAAAAAACATCAAAATCAAAGGCAAGTTGTTCGAGTCAAATTTCTCTTATGGGGAAAAAAATACATAATTTAGCAGGTAATAAAATAGAACAGCAAGTCACGTCAAATCGGGAAAATAAAAAGTCATAACCATGTATGGTAAAGATATCGTATGAATTTAAAGCACATCATTAAAAACAAATTATTTCTCCAACAATATCACAAAATAAATTCATAGAATCAAAATCACAGTAAGTATATCCATAATCCAGCACAGAAAACGTGAGTCAGCATCAAGTATCAAGGTCAAGAAGTTAAAGGCTGCAATCCTTTCGGTTGACACACAGCTATTGCACCATTAGTTTTCTTGAAAATTTTATTCAATTAGCTACAGAACAAGCCATAAGTTAAGACAGTAAGGTAAACAAGGATTACATAAATTCCAACCAGAATCAAGTGAAGTCGAGCTCAATGGGTGACAAAACAATTAACATTTCTACATTCTTCTGATTAGGCAAGACTCAAGGAAGTCTAAAAAAGTTTAACATGTAAACAACATGTCATTGTTCAGTGCTAACACCAAAAAAAGTAAATGGGCGTGTGTTTCAAGTTTGACTTTAAAATTGGAAATCTAACCCCAATCAGTCTTATAAGAATCCATAGCCGACCCAAAGTTTTGAGACTGTGCATTTGTTTTTGTTGTTGATGTATTTAGTATATGCATTAAAAATTAATTAAACAACTTCAATCCCTCAGAGAAATAACTCGATTAACAGGAAAAAAGAAATGTCGCTAGAGTATATTTCTGGGCATGTCTGTCATATACTAAGGTGTCATGCTGTAAAAAGTAGTTGGTGACTTCAATTGCATGACTTCCAGGACACAAAGAGCTGTCAAATTCAAGTACTGCCAACACATACAACACCCAAAAAAAAGGCTGTTTCTAAAGCAAGAGGAAGACTCATTCATAATAACAGTAGTGCAATCCCACCTAATGCCTTAATTAGTGGGACTCCAATAACACCCCCAAACAAGATCTCTAATACATACATTCATATATAATAAATAAATCTTGAGATTCTTAAAATATACTAAAAATAACGCCCAACAAACCAATACCATCAATAGTTATATCTTCTTCTTCTCTTTTTTTTCGGTGAAAAATTACGGGCTAGGAGCCCGTTTAGCCTGAGATTTCATAGGAAAAACTGGCAATTTGCAGTTTTAAAACTAGGCATAATGCGAAACTTTCATATCGCAGTTCGTGAGGTGCTGTTTTACAACATATATACATACATATATATATATATATAAAATTTAAAAAAATAAATAAAAAATAAACCCTACATCGTCGAGTAAAGTTTTTGACAACAATAACATTTCACAGAAATTTTAGCGAACGGCTCTCCTTAAAATTAAACTTTCATAGCAATCGCTGCGATTTCAAACAGTTCATAAAAATCCAAAGATATGAACAGAGTTTTTGAAAATCAGCTCTAGAAACCCAAAAAAAATAGAGAGAGATTGCTAGCACTTTGTCCATAAAACTTCAGTACACAATTAATCAAAGGAAATGCTTACAATTACACATAAACCAACAAATAAAACGAAAAAAAAATTATTTTAAGGAAAAAAAAAAAAAAATGCGAAAGCGAAAGCGAAAGAAGAAGGAGGTACCTGGAGAAGAGTGGTGGCGTAGGTAATGTAATTTCTCATTCGGCCTTGCGTAGTGATTCGAATCTCGTTCTCGTTTATTGATGTCTCTGCCTTTGGCTTCTCCACTCTCTGGTACCTATCCATCTCTTTCTTTCACTTTTTCACAACAACAACAAACAAATCAAAAACTCCTTCTCATTCACTCACTCACTTTTTGCTTTTTGTTTTTCGAAGCAAGAATATGAGAACAGGAAAAACAAACAAAAAAAAAAACTAGGGTTAGGGTTAGAGAAAGAGACAAAGATTACCTGTGTGTTTTTTGCTCAGAGAGAGAGAGAGAGAGAGAGAGAGAGAGAGATTGGGTTTTTGGGGTTTGGGCGTGTGTTGTGGTTTTTTTGGCTAATTTTGAATTTTACGGAGCGAGAAGTGAGGGTCGGGTGAGAGAGTTTTTAAGTTACTATTTATATGAGAGAGAGAGAGAGAGAGAGAGAGAGAGAGAGCAAAATAAGGTTGGCCAAGTAGGGCTTTCAAACTTCATCACGCTCCTATCGCCGTCCATTTCGCATCTCAAAAAAAAAAAAAAAAAAAAAAGGCCCCCTATATGGGCCTAAGGCCCAAAACTTGGTTTTCTATGAATTGGACAACGACAACAAAAAACCAAAAAAAAATTTACTAATTAAGCTATGTTATTATGAGTTGATGTTGTAATGTGGAATATAATGGTGTTAGGAGGAGAGAAAAATAGATGAATATAAAAGATTGTTGCCCCTTTAGGGTCTTTTAATGCCACTTTGATTTAGTGAAATCATTTGTTTAAATTGGTTTAACCTAGACCCTTTTAGATATACATCACTGTTAATTTCTTTAAAAACCTTCTCTCATCTCTCCTTGTATGTGTGTTAAAATACATAGAATTCTCAACCAAAAAAAAAAAAAAAAGATTGATTTGACCTTGTGATGTTACTTTTTACAAATGGATGGAGTTAACTAGGTTTTCATCTCATTGAATAACAATAAAATAAAAAATAACAAGTCATTAATTTCAAAACCTTTAAAGTTGAATATAAATCTTGTGTAGACTAATTGGAATCAAGCACGGTTCATTTATCTGTCATTCATCCAACATCATGTTATTTATCACATCATTAATTAGCATGTCTTTTTCATTATTTCTACCCATGTTGTTTTAGGTGTTCTATTAAATATTCTTGTCTCATTACTTCGAACGATTCACTCCTTACTAGTTTATTAATTGCTTTCTTTTTGCAAATAATAAAATCATCCCAAGTGATTTTTCTTCATGTTTTTCTCAATTTAAGTCATCTCATCCATGTCTTTAATCAAATTTCTTAATTTGTTTCTTCATTTAAAGATCATAACTATTATTAAAAACAATTAGGGTACATCTAGTGCTAAAACAACATCAAAACAAGGAGGCATATCCTCCAACCATACTTTTGGAACTCCACACGAATATAATAAGAAGTCAACCAGTGAGCTACCTAGTACAACAGTATGCAGTAAAACAAACTGCAATATCTAACTATTCTCAAAATCCTCTAAAACTCCTCCAACAAACAACCATGCATTGCAAAAGAAGTTTATTTGCATCCCAACACTATCACAGTCTTTATATCATCTTCAATATCAAATCAAAAATTCAAAAATCTACACAAAAATATAATGGTTTCCAAAGCACCAAACACAAAGGAGTTCAACCTTGCACTGAGTTTATCTTATCTCTTCTTGTATTTCCATATGTCAATTTTAACAATATTTAACTAATAACTTCATTCAAGTAATGTTTTATACTACCTCGATTCTAAGGGATGTATCACTTATAAAAAATCAAGCTTCATAAATAAAAGGTCAATAATACTTCACTTTCTTTAGAGTCACTCACTTGATTATATATATATATATATATATATATATATATATCATATTTATACTATATAATAAAAGTTGGGCTTAGACGCCGTGGTTACGCCAAGTGCTTTCACCATATTGTAGAAATTTTTTAAAATTTTTAGATTTAAAAAAATATATATATATAATTTTTCTTCTCCTATAATTTCTAAATTGATAAAAATCTTTATTTGATTACAATCCAAATTCTTCATCTTATCCATGTAATCCTTATTTTTTACGCGTAGTGTATTATAAAAAAAAAAAAGTCTAATGCATCTTAAATTGCAACGACGTATGCTACACTAAAAAAAAAATGTCTAATTCATCTTAAATTGCAGCGACGTAGACATAGTGTAATCTAATTCTTCTCATTTTTTAAATGCTACACTAAAAAACAAGGTCTAATCCATATTGCATAATTTTTTTAGATTTAAAATGATAAGACACCTAAAAAAATATTTAAAAAATTTATAAAATAACTAATTTACTTAGATTAGGATCATGTAACCATTAGTATTTTATTTAAAATTTAAAATTATAGATAAAAAATAATTTTAGAAAAAAATATACGCTATTTTTTTTTTTTTTTTGGATAGAAACATATTTTAACAATATATATATAATTGATTAGAATTTCACATAGGATAGGTGTTTCTTTAATTCCAAACCATCTAATAATTTCTCTTATAATTTGAAATTATATGTCTAATAGAACTCTCCCAAGTCCTAACTTCCAAGTTTTTTGGATAAATATGCATTCTAAGTGATGAGTTTTACATTTTTTTTTAACGTTAATTGTGATAATTTTTTTAATACATATCTTTTTCCTAATAATTATATTTCTCTTATAATTCCTAAATTGATTAGAAATCTAACATCTTCACAATTGAAAATTTTCTATATATACAGTTTTTTTAGTGTATTCTTATATTGATTAAAAGAGAATTATGTTCATTTTTTTGGCAAATGAAATAGCTTTGGTTAAGTTTCCATAGGTTTTTAATTATTAAATTTATGAATTTTTTCATATAAATATGTTGTGTGATTGCTTGATACTTTTAAAAACAATAATTTATATGCAATTTATATAATCTATATTCAAGTGATTATTAATTTATTATTTCTCAATAAAATTATACTGAAAGTTTATAATTAAAACCGTGCAACACACAGGCATAATACTAGTTTATATATATATATATATATATATATATATATATATATATATATATATTCAAGTTCAACATACAAAGTAATTTTTATTTTATTTTTTTGTTAAAAAAATTATAACTCAATGACATTGTTTGTTTGTTTTACTTTCTCAAAAAAAAAATTACATTGTTTGCTTTTATTTATAAAAATAAAATTTATTCTCTACTCATTGTGTTAAAAACATTATAACTCAATGACATTGTTTGCTCTTCTTTATCCTCTTCTCATCTTAAGTATCAAATTATTAAAATATATATATATATATATATATATATATATATTTGTTATAGAATTTATGATGACATTTCTCAACAACAACAAAAAAAGAGAGAAGAATTTACGAGGATACGCATAAAATAATAAAATAAAGGTTAAAATGCAAAACTGATCCTCTAAGTTTCACCTTTTGTCATTTCAATCCTCTAAATTTGAGTTTTATCATTTTAGTTTTATAAGTTTCAAGTATAGTCAATTCAGTCATTCGTTAGTTTTCTATTAAATGCTGCCGTTGACTTACCAAAACGAAGCCGTCTTGAAATTTTTTTTTTAATATCAAAAAACTGAAAAATGTTATTTTAAATTTTAAAAAAAAAAAAAAAAAAACCTAAAGGGCTCAGGGGAACGCCATCGTTCCCCTAGCCCACTGAAAATATAAAAAAATCATCCCCCACCCCCACATTGAAATGTCCATACTTATGGTTGAAATCAATGCACAGTTTTTACAAATTTCAATTTTGATCTATTTTTAGGCCCTAAAATATAGCAGCAATATCCTTTCCCAAGAAAATTAATTTGCAGCATAGTGCTTACAGTTACAGAGACAGCTAGCATCTTCAATTGATACATTGATAATAATCCTAACTAAAAGAAGGAACAGCAAGAAAATTACAAAGGAAGATAACAGAGCCCTTTAGTTTTTTTTTTTTTTTTTTTTTTTTTTAAATAACGTTTTTCAGTGTTTTGAAATTTTTTTTTAAAAAAAAAATCCAAAACAGCGTGGTTTTGATAAGTTAATGGCAACACTTAACAGAAGACTAACGGAGGACTGAATTGACTATACTTGAAACTTAGAGAACTAAAATGACAAAACTCAAAATTAACGAACTGAAATGACAAAAGATGAAACTTAGGGATGAGTTTTATATTTTTACCTAAAATAAACTTAACGACCGAAACGGCAAAACCTATCTCGTACCAACGACATTAAAAACTCCAAAGTCCTAACCTTTACCTTACCTAGGCTAGGGCTCCAAATCTCTCTCTCTCTCTCTCTCTCTCTCTGAGCCCCAACTGAGAGACACCTACACACACACTCACAAACACACTATAAATTCATAGAGATCAGACTAAAAGCTCTCAAATCCGCCAGTTTCACTGTAAGCTAATTTCAATCAGCTTTTTTTGAATGTTGTAATCTTCTTGTTATTGTTCAAAATTAAAAGGGTTATTAGAGCACGCCGTTGAAGCTTCAAAATTGTCTTTCTTTTAATACAGTTCCCAATAGACTTTCATGGGTTTGTTTGTTTTATATCAAATTAACAATCTTTTCATTCTGTATCAGTTAAATTTCTTTTCTTTTTTCATTGAATTATTGGTTTGGTTGCTGAGAAATTATAGAATAAAAATTCGAGCTTTCAAGTTTTAAATCAACCAAGAAACTAAATTTTGGGTCCAAAGATATATAGTCACTATTTTATTTTTCTTGGGTTTTCTTCGTAGCCAAACATACCTAATGCTGAACATTTCTTTTTTTCTCAGGCATTGAAAAAGTTTATATATTTAACAAGTTTTATGATTTCTTACAGTAATTGTCTAAGATGACTGACCCTTCAAAAGTTCTTCATATACGAAATGTGGGTTATGAAATAACCGAGGTAACTCTTGCATTAGAAGGAATTTGTCTCTGCTTTTGCGTTATGTAATGTGTATCATACTGTTCATTGCAATTTTTTAATTTTGTTTATTTGTATTTCTTTGTTGGATTTGCCAGAATGATTTGCTCCAGCTGGTTCAGCCATTTGGGGTTGTCACTAAATCAGTGATGCTACGTGCTAAGAACCAGGTTACCATTTTAGGCTCCATTCTATTTTTGAACATTTTAGTGTTTCTATGCATATTGGTGTATATGGCTGTGGCAATGGAACGGTGTAATTTATTTAAGTGCTTTTCTGTTTTTATTGTTATTGTGAAGCAGGCTCTTATCCAGATGCAGGATGTAGCATCTGCTGTCAATGTAGTGCAATACTACACGAATCTTCAGCCTAGTGTTCGGTAATAAGATTTCTATGAAATTTCTATTTTTCTTATATGCATGGCTTTGACAATGGGAAACTCCTCTAGTCAAAACCCCTTTTTCAGGTCACATGATTGGGTGGTGTGAAGAGATTAAAACCGTCAATGTTTTAATTTATATTTTTTCAGTATATTTTTGAAATGTTAAGCTGAAAACTTAAGTTATGCTGTTTTGTTATACTAGGGAGAGAAATGTTTACATTCAGTTCTCTTCACATCAAGAACTGACTACAGTGGATCAGAACACTCAAGGACGCAGCCAGGTTGGTGATCCAATTTTGAATATCCTTCTGTTCATGTGGCTCTTAGACCAATAGTGTTTCTCTGAATACCCTTGCACTAGGGTGATAGTGTTACGAGACATGAATAGAAGTCATGGTTTTGGACATGGAATGCTTTCTGTGTAATATAACTGTTTAGTAATAGAGATCTTCACAGATTCGTATGCCTTTATCTCTTTTGGTTGGGAGAATTTTATTAAGCAACAAGAACAATTTCTTCGATGTTTTTTTTTGTGTTGATACATGTACATGTTGATAATGTTCCTTTAGAAAGTTTATCTATATCCTAAAGTGGATATTAAATGAAATGATCAAACAATTACACCAACATAACTTTTAATTTTTGAGAGCCATGATCACTGAAGAAATGAATTACAATGTTTCAAATATAACTTTCTTTCAAAACAGTCAAAGTCTCACAGAACCAAGGACAATATGTATTTTACTTTCAAACTTGAGCTTATTATTCTTGTGCAAATGGAGATTTTGTCTTCCCAACCCACCCAGTCTTGGTTGATTTCCATCAGTAGAAAGTAGAAAATATAAAAACCTTCCTTCTAGGTATAGGTTCACCATTAAATTTCAGCAAAATCCTTACCTTTCTAGCTGTAGGTGCATGGCAACTGTCCAGCAACATATTTTAACAAGCATAAATATGTGAAGATTAATATTGGACTTAATTATTTTGGCTACTTGGTCCCTTTTTTTCACAAAGTCGTCCATTTTCATTAAAAATTTTCTTACTTATATATATAATTAATATAGGACATGACTTATTTTTCCTTTTTTTTAATTTTATTTTATAAGATTTATGGGACAAGAGTCTCTTTTCTCAGCAGCATGTCTGGCTCTCCCCTATGGGCAGTACCTAGGTTCAAATCCAGGGTGTCATCCCTTAGATCATTTATCTATCAAAAAAGAAAATGAAAATTAATATTGAGGTTTTTTATTTTATTTTATTGTTCTTTGTTTCATTTGCAAATGCCAAATTACTAGGTAATATAGTAACTTATAACATCTCTTAAATCTTTTCTTCTATCTTCTATTTCTCTATTTATTTATTTCTCTCCTCTCTCTCTATCTCTACATTCTCTCCTGTGTCTGCTGGTATACTGCTGGGAACTCTCAGGATGCGCAGCCTAATCGAATTCTCTTAGTTACAATTCATCAAATGCAATATCCAATAACAGTGGAAGTGCTTCACCAAGTGTTTTCTCCTTATGGTTTTGTGGAGAAGATTGTCACATTTCAGAAGTCAGCTGGTCAGCTTCTTCAAGTCTTCTCTCTCTCTTTCTCTATCCCTTAAACTTGAAAAAGTATATATGCTGTTTATTATGGATAAGGAGTTTCATTTTAGCTTCTTCATATTTCTTTCTGCTTTGGAGTATAGAGTTTTGGAATTTTAACTTGTTCATTGTGCCAGTAAAGCATATCCTGAGTGTCTGTGACTTTATGCAAGGACTTGTAAAGAAAAATTTCAGAAACATATTAAATATGCTCCATTGGCCTTCAAATTGTGTAGGTTTTCAAGCCCTTATCCAGTATCAGTCGCGCCAGAGTGCTCTTTCTGCAATAGATGCACTTCAGGTGGGTGGGTCGATGGGTGCTTGCATGTGCATGATTCTTGAAAGTTGATTTCAGAGTTTGTTCTGATTAAAGCTTCAAAACTTTACAACTACTTTGTAGGGACGGAATATATATGATGGCTGTTGTCAGCTAGATATTCAGTTTTCAAAGTAAGTGTTATCATTTTAACAGTCTTCGATCCAGCAGGATTGATTATCTGAGAAGTATTAAGTCTTATGTTCTTCTTTTTTCCTTTTTCTTTTTATTTATATATCAGCCTTTCTGAGCTACAAGTGAACTACAATAATGAGCGCTCCAGGTGTGTGCAAAACACCTTAACTTCATTTTGCTTTATATGCAACCTCAATTCATTCTGGTTAAAAATTCTTAGTTAATTATTACCGTTATTCTGATTATCCACTGTGTAGGGATTTCACAAACCCAGCTCTACCTTCAGAACAAAAAGGCAGATCCTCACAAGTATGTTCTTCTGTTGATGTTTTTTTCTTAAAAGTGCATGTAGTTTTTCATCACCGCTTTCACTCTGGATGTCTACAACATCAGCTCTTTGTATTTCTGAAGTTTGTTTTTGTACTGCTTATCTGTAACAGTCTGGATATGGTGATATGGGGGGCATGTATGGTCTTCAACCTCCTGGAGCTAGGGCAGGTGCATTTTCATGAAGCCATATTTTTCTTTTTTCCACCTATATGTTATTTTATTAATCAATTACTGATAGATGTGATGTATCTTATCTGTTGCAGTAACATATCCACAGGTTCGTATTGCTCAAGCTTTACTCTGAGCCATGACCAGGTTGTTCTGTTCATATCTGAGTGTTTTATTAACTAATGGCTTTGCCTCAGAGTATGAATAGTTAGTATGCTTAAATGCTAACCTTCCTGTCCCACAAATTATTTAGTTTGCAGTTTTTTAGTCATGGTAAAAAGTCACAAATATAACACAATTGTAAAATGTCATTCCAAATGTTATATTTAGCTCTTGCTAATGAGCTCTAGCTCAAAATTAAAATGGCACTTGCTCCTTCCCCAGTAATGGAATGGGTGAGGTTTTGGGTTAGTGTATGTGTAACTTATTAATCAAAATATTATGTTTAGATCTTTCTTCATTCTTGATATTTTTTTCATTCCTTTTTTTGGTTATAAATTCTTGGGGACTCAGAATTTCTAATTTCATTATTAAGCAAGCACACATTTAGCTGAAAATAAGTAGGCAGACATGCAAATATGGATGTGTGTACGTGCACACACAAAAATATGGCTTTTTAATTGTGTAGATTTGCACAGGATGCATACTGACCTTGGCCTCCACTCCATAAGTCTCACAAAGATACGTGTAGTCATGTGTGAAGTTAACAAACCAGAAAATTCATCATTGTTTTAGTTATGGTTCAAATTTGTAGACAATGTTGTAAAGGGACTGGTTGAATGACCCAGTCTGGCACAGGGAATTCCTAGTTATGTCATAGACCTGAGAAGGATAGATTGTACTTTACCTCATAGAGTCACAGTTACCTAATCTGATACCTGTGCTTATTACTCTTAATGGTTTTGCAGAATGGCCTTGTACTTTACCTCATAGAGTCACAGTTACCTAATCTGATACCTGTGCTTATTACTCTTAATGGTTTTGCAGAATGGCCTTAGAAATGTAATTTTGTTTTATCTGTTTAGTGGTTTTTTTTATGTATAAACCTTCTTCATTGTATCATTTTAGATGGGAGACGCTGCAACCATCGCAGCTGCCTTTGGTGGTCGCCTGCCTCCTGGTATAAGTGGCACAAATGATAGGTGCACTGTCTTGGTGTCTAATCTAAATCCTGATGTAAGTGATTTTTCTTTTTTCTTTTTTTCACAGCCATTTCCTCTATTTAAAGTTCATTAATGCTTTATGAAAGTTTCCTTGTTCAGAAAATTGATGAGGACAAGTTATTCAATCTATTTTCCCTCTATGGAAACATTGTGAGGATCAAGCTTCTCCGTAGTAAACCGGACCATGCCCTCATTCAAATGGGAGATGGATTCCAGGCCGAGTTTGCTGTAAACTTCTTGAAGGTTTGATTTCTGTTTCCCATATCTTCATCATAATCCAAATTAGAATTATAATTAGAAAGAAATCAAAACAAAACTGCCAAGAGCCATGTAGCTCAATTGGTACTTCCTAGTGTTTCCAAAAGAGACATCCAAGGTTCAAATCCGCCCTCCCTCAAATATCGAATTATCAAGAAAGAAATCAAAACTATTGGTTTTCCATACAGCATTGATTTACTAAAGTTGTAGTTCATACAATATTGTTTATTTCAATAAAAAGAAAATTTAAGCTACACCTCACACTATTTATCTTAATTATCATCTTATCAACTTCTTTAGGTTGAGAAATGATTATCTATATCCCAATTGAGAAAATTTTCTCTGTGGATATTGAAGGGATCTGGTTCACTGTGCCTTCTCCAACTATGACCTAGCATTAACCATCAGGCGATTATTCTTGTGTTCTTCTATGCATTCCAATTATTATTTTTTCAGAGAGCTTTCTTAAAGTTATTGACATTTGATCATAGGGGATTAAGGTTTTGTAAGAGAATTCATGTCATGACATCATTTCATTGTTCTTTCTTCATATCGGTTGCCAACAAAAGTGGATATGTGGCCTCATTCCCATCATTGGATATTCTTTTTAAAGATTACAACTCCCGAGATTTGAATGGTTCAAGTTTTTAGTAAGCAGGCATTTAATTAATGCTTTCTGTTTCGATATAGGGAGCACTGCTATTTGGGAAACGTTTGGAAGTAAACTACTCCAAGTATCCGAACATAACGCCAGGCCAGGACACACATGATTACTCAAATTCAAACCTTAACCGCTTTAACCGTAATGCTCAGAAAAACTACCGTTATTGCTGTTCACCAACGAAGATGATCCACTTGTCCACCCTCCCTCAGGAAATTACAGAGGAAGAAATAGTGGCCCAGCTGGAGCTGGAGGAGCATGGGGCTGTTGTAGGCACCAAACTCTTCGAGGCAAATGGGAAGAAGCAAGCCTTAGTCCTGTTTGAGACTGAAGAGCAAGCTACTGAGGCACTTGTCTGCAAGCATGCAACTTCCATTGATGGATCAATTGTCCGAATCTCCTTCTCCCAATTGCAGTCCCTTTAGATATACTGCATGAAGCAGTGGAGCTTCATTTAAGGACAGATGTGTACAATAGCAGGTTTTATTGTTCTCTTTTCTTTTAATTTGCATCTGCTATTCAACCTCTGACAAATGTTGGGATGATGTTTGTCCTCTCTAAATTTATCTAGCTTTAATCGTTTTCTGTTCTTCATTTGTGTATTCATTTCTGGGTTTGTTGTTGGGGTTGGGGAGAATTTTTTTTACACTTTGGCCGGCGTAGTTGGGGAGAGATTACTTCCTCTACATTTGTGGGGAACTCAAAGATAAGTGCAGCTTTGGTTTGGAACAATATTTCATTATATTGGGTGCCAAACCTTTTTCCAATGTTGTATCTTTTTGTCCTTTTAACCCCTTTTTTAACTTATGTTAAAGCGGAAGGAATGTCTACAACTTATAGTAAAATTATGACTTTTGAGCAATCACCTTCCATCTAACTTGGGACTTTCAATGTGTTCCTGGCAAATTGGGTACAGATACAAATTCTAAGTTATGCTGCATCGTTTTAAACTGCAATTTATGCAGTTAGTAGGGGAAAAAGAAGAAACTATCCAAGTTATGTATTCCCATGCATGATTGCGTTGATGGAAAAAGTGTGCTCCCTTTTCCAGGTCAGTTTTGACCAAGTTATACGTGAATCCTACTAAGCCAAGCCTGATTATCTCCCAAGATAAGTTCTCTCTACCTTTAGTTGCCACCAGTCCTTCCATGAGCCAATGAGTTACAACTGAAATGGGTTTTTTCCTGATGGAAGATAAATCCATGCATGGTATTAAGAACATCAATCAGAAAATCATTTATAGAGTGAAAAGTCATGTGACTTAGTGGCATTGTCTGGTTCTCTCATGGAAGAAAACCTGGGTTTGAATCTCCCCTCCCACCTGTAAGGGGAAGAAAAAGCAACATTTATGAATTCATTCATTTTCTTCGAATTTAAGTTGTTTTTCTTATCATAGTCATTTGAGTTTTTATCGACTTCTATGCAGACCACCAATTGATGCTTTTTGCCTTGTTTGAAGTAGCATGAAAACGATGACAGAAAATGGGCAGGGTTTGGTGTTTTTATCAAGGATATATGGGAATAAGTTTGCAGTTGCTGCAATGTCCTCTCAATCTAGTTCTTCTTTGATGACCGAAATACATGATTGCCTCACTGCTAATAGAAAAGTTATGGAGAGTTCAATAATCACTAACAATTGCCTTACGAACTCTCTGCGCCTGATATAAGAAATTAGTGACTCTAGACTTATATCAGGCGTCACTAATGAACATAATTGTCAAGATGATGAGTTGTGAATGGCAAATTAATGAGTGATGTCAGTGGTGAAAAAGAAAAAAAAAAAAAACCTACCAGCTCAATTGTTGTGAAAACTGGCGTCTCTAACTTTACTCATTTTCTACATCATAGAAGGGATATTAAGAAAGGTGTTTTGAATTACCCTCTCACATAGTATTGTGCATTTGTTTTGTTGTCAATGGTAACCTTCGCTGTCTCTCATATTATAGACCTATACAAGCTTCAAAATACAAATTTCATACATAGTGCCTTTGTGCATTAAGATTTATGCATAAACAAAGTCTACCAATGGCCTTGAACCCTTGATATGTGAGCTTTTAGAGCAAGAAATTTAGGGTATGTTTGGTTAGGGTTGGAATAGGGTGGATGGATAATAATGAAGAGAAAATATGTTTGTGTGTTGTTTGGTAGGGGGGGGAAGAAATTTTTTGGGTGGGGCTCAAATATTTTCCTCCCGGGTCCAGACAAAACTTGTTTCTCTGAAATGAAGAAAAAACAAGCTTGAAAACACTTGTTGAGGAAGAAAGACAAAACTAGCTCTCATTTTTTGCTCTTACCTAATTCCCACTTTCCCAAGCTCTCATCATCAATCTTCAGACTTCAGCCTCTTCACAACTTAACAGTAATAATCTCAACTTAATCTTCTTTGTTTTTGTTTTTTCTGTTTTTTTTTCTTCTCCAGCCAAAATCAGGTATGACCCTTCTTTTTTTTTTCCTTGTCCTCACTCTCTTCTTTTGTTATTAATCTATTCTTTGTTTTTTTTTTTTTTGGGGTCTTCGTGTAAATTTGTTGCCCAGCTGGGAAGAAAAACCACCCAGCTAAAATCTTTTGCTGAATTTATATTAATTTTGCCCACGTTTTTGACGATGTTGCCCACGATTTTAACTAGATCTTTTCTGCCGAGTTAATTTTTTTTTTATAGGAAGTTAAAATTAATTTGTTGAACTTATATTATCGTTTTTGTTGCCCACGTTTTTTTTCCCAGCAAAATTAACACATCATACAGTTTTTGTTGCCCAGAAAATTTATATTCTATATAATAGTAAGGAAAAATAATATAAATTTATGTGTATGATATGTTAATTTTTATATTATTTAATGAGTACAAATAAATTTATTTCTTACATATTATGTAACAAGGACATAATAATCAATTTATATAGGGTAAACTAGATATTTAATACCTATCTTAGATAAAAATTGTTAACATGATAAACGATCAAAATAAAATTTAAGTTTATTGTCACATCAACATAAACTAATTTTTTTGTTTTGACCATTAGACACATCATCAATTTTCATCCAAAAGAGCAGAGATTAAATTGACATGTTACTAAAAAGTTAGGAACCAAATTAACATAATTGAAAGATTAGTAATCAAATTAAAATATAGTGTATAAGATAAGAATCAAATACGTAGTTTTATCCATTCATATAAACTATATTTTTTATCCTCCCACTTTTTTCTTCAACCAAACAAAAAGTTTTCCACCCTCCCACTTTTCCACCTCCAACCAAACACACACAAGGAAAAACTAAAACTAAATATTTTCTACTCCAACCAAACTGACCTTAATGACTCATTTGGAAGGAAATTGTAGGGGGGAAAGTTGGAACCACCACTCCCATATTCGTAAGATATTTTTTTTAATTCTTTTTAAAATAAACGGCAAAGAAGGAAATAAATCATACTTCATTCCACTCCCCCCAAAAAATGAAAGAAACACCCACTGCTTCAATGAAATGATGATATAATACTAAAATCCCAAATTTATATAAAAAAAACAAACAAAATGCAAAGAATATAACAACAAAATTATATATCTCTTCTTTCCATTCCTTCTCTTATGTAACTCCAAAACACACCAAACAAAAATAATAATATAGTCCTCTACATTCCATTCATTTATAACCTATCCACTGTAATTCAGTTCATTCTGTTGTGAACTCTCCAAACAGTGTTAGAACTTTGAGAAAGCGATACAAATGCATAAAAACCAACACAAGCACTAAAGAGCCGGAAATGAAAAACAATGGCAAGATATCTAAAGTTTTACATTACAACAAAATGCGTAGTCGTGAAACAGATTACAGCAATCCATTGCTGGACAGAGCTATCACTGTTATCATACATAGGATGCATTGTGTATGAACAAAAATGAATTATCTTGAAACCCAGGGAAAAGGGGGAAAGAGAACAGAAGAGGATTGTTTATCTTCCAACTTTAACATATCCAAAAGCACCCGTCAAAAAAGTTTCTTTTCAGTAATCCTGCATGTAAGCACTTCTTCAAGCTCCAACATTAAACTTGGCTTCATACACATGGGGTTGCTGCAAAAAAGAAATATTCTTTTAAATTCTGAATGGATGCAACTAGTTGAACACAAGAAATACAGGCAGCAAGACATTACCATGTACAAGGCAGAAATCGACCTACAGGCAAACCACCTCATATGCATTGCACGTTGAGCACCCATTGCACCCTCTACAGTTTCAAACCGCAAATACACACAACCAGCACTATTTCTGTATGCCAAAAATCTAAGTTTAAATACATCATACATACACATATAACTATAACATGAATTGGATTCAATAAGATATCATTTACTATCCAAAATAGAACACATTTATAAATATTAAAACTCTAATTTTGAACATTTTTTAATGAAATAGTTCCGATCTCCAAATCATCTTGATATTTCACAAGCATAATAGATATGCAAAAATCTTGTAATCCAATAACAGGTTCACTAAAATAATCGTACACTAGATGGATATATATATATATATATATATATCAACCTAGGGTACAATGAAATGTGATACAGCTGATGCACTCACCTATCTACATAAATATGTTTCACTCGGCCATATTTAGAACATTCTTCTTCCACATCATCTTTAATGTCCATATCAAAGTCTGGATCCGTCTGCATAAAAATATAAAACATTAGGTATGAAGGATCCAACAGGTATATAAGTATACAAGAAAATCACAGACCTCAGTTGCTGGATCAAACATATTCTTCAACAGTAAGCATTCACTGGGGGTTCCAACGGGTTCTGCAGCTGGAGTAAGGAGAGCTTGTGCTGGAAGAGCTGGCACAGAAACTGCGGCTTGCCCATTGATAGGCAAGCCCATGGCTTGTGCATTTGGAGCTGGCCCATTCACCACAGGAGCTCCAAGAGACTCCGCAATACTATCAAAATTATTAGAATTAAGCTTAGTACTTGCATATCATGACATGATGCAATGATAGCTAACAGACAAACCTTGTAGCAATGCCAGAGCGATCCAGCTTCTGCATAAGTAGTGCTCTTGATTGAGCATTGAGAGACTACATGGAAAGAGAATTATATCAGTGAATAGCTCATACTGTAAAAATTTGACCATAAGGCTTTAGTACCCAAAAAAAGGCCACAAGTTGGTGATGCTACACAGGACCTTGGCTTTCTAAGTTTAATTTATCTACTTTGAAACAAATATCTATTTTGTATATAACAACGCCATAGTCAAACTTCAATGCATCCATAACATAATTATTAGCAAGCTAAATTCTTCAACTAAACTGCTCTTATAAAAAATCAATCACTATGGCTATGCACAAAAGTGTTGCCAAGAGACAAGCCCCCTAACAGCCTAACTACATTGAAAATAATCTTAAATTAACCATACTCCTAATTGCATTATGCAGCACTCTACCTATGGTAAATGAGTATCAACATAATCTAATAAACTGAACCACATAGATCACCCATCTTTATGCTAAAACTAAACTCCCTATATATGATAACAAAATTTAACTCACCAAACCACCCCCATCATCATCATCAAAGTCCGCTGATTTTGCTCCAGTATCTTGTGTTCCAACATGCTCTGTAACTGATGAAACCTATATATACAGGCACAGGATTAGTCAAGAAGATATTCACACAGAACTGCAAAAATAAGTAATGATGGCCACAGAAGTACAAACACAGATAAATAAGAGCAATATCGATGTAGAATGATCAAGAGGCTCTAGACACTTGTAACATCCAAGTTAAAGCTTCATAAAGAGAAACCTACCTTGATAGTTCGACCAGCAATTTCCACTTTTCCATTCAAAGATTGGGCTGCCTTTGCATCTTCAAGTTTGGCAAACTGCAAAAGCATGAAGATCAAACAACTACTTGTATACCACCTTATCAATTAAAATCAATCTTTTACAAAACTAGAATTTGTACTGACTTGAACAAACCCAAAACCCTTGCAGTGTCCTGTCTCAAGATCAAGGGGCAGTTGAACAAGCTCCACAGGACCAAATGGCTCAAAAATCTGAGTGACAGAATGATTTCAAGAATTGCATAGATGAAAATTTATAATTATCACTTCAATTAAAAATTAAAAAAACAAACAATGCCAATGATAAACCAAATTAAGTATGCAATTGCAGTACCGCTCTAAGTTGGCTTTCAGTCATGTTAAAGTGCAAGTTGCCCACATACAGTTTTCTATCAACTGCTCCATATGGACCTGCAAGACCACTTGAGCCCCCAGTAGAAGCAGTAGATTGAACTAGGTTCTTTTCAGCCTCAGAAGGTTTAACCATAACAGGCTGTCCAAGAAGTAGGTTTCCAGAGAGAGCAATTGCCATTGGCACAGACATTGCATCATAAAATTCTATATACCTGCAATTCCACCAAGGCTTACGATTTAATTTTCACAGTATATGAGACTAAAGGACTTGCAACTAAAACTTACAAAGCATATAGCAAAGAGATGTAGGGAAACAAAAACTCTAGTGCAGAGAGCTCAAGCTGAGTTTCTTTTGATGAATCTGATGGACTCATGTAAAAGAAAATGTTAGCTCAAAACAGAAAAATACAAAACTACAACATATATTAAATGACACAGTAACAAGGACAAACAATAGAGAAATATACTCAAGGAGGTGGAACAAAGACCATATCAAAACAGGAGGAAGAAGTGACCGGAAGATCATCTTCTTGTTCAGGCGATGTCAAAGTAGATGTGGGCATTGCAAATCTAGAATAAATGATTTATGGGATAATTTACTTAAACTTTACATACCACTAATAGGAGACTCAGCTATCAAGTAAATCCTAAGAACTACCAGATTTAAAATAAATAAAAAATTGTGAGCCGAGAAAAAATGGACAAGGAATGATGGGCAATTATCATTATCTAAAGTTGTTACCAAAAGTAAACTCCACCCCAATTAAGGAAATTCTTTCAATCTATAATCGGAAGGCTATAAATGGAAGATGCAAGGGGACATCCTTACTATAACAAGAAAATGTAGCTGAAGAAAATTACAGACGGACCCAAAAAAGTTCAAAAAAAACTCAGGTTATGTCATCTACCTTGAGTACGCAGCATGAATTGATTAAACATGAGTGCAAGGTATTCCCATCATCCCTCATCATTATCGCAATGCTAGTCCATTTAAGAATACAGTTAAACTTGATTCTTGAAAAGTGATATCCTAATAATTATTTTAGGAGATTACATGCATAAAAGTATAACATTGTCCAACAAAAGGGACATACCCAACTCCTTTAGATCTTCTTGAATTCCTGTCCATGATTAGTCGGACATCCCTCACCTAAAAATGAAAAAAAAAAGAAAAAGAAAAAGGTTTTACCAAATAGGACCACGATCTCACTTGAAAGGATAATATATAAAGGAGAAACTAGACGATCACACTGCATATAGAAACACCTATGTCGGGGTGTTCACAAGATCATCGCATAACTCATATGTACATTTTCACTCACCCCACATATACAGAATGTTGAAACACAAGAGTCAATATACTACCTCTTACTGAAGGCATGGGAGGATATACTGCAATAGGAACCAAATTTTTTTAAATAACATGCATTCATAATGTTTGAAGCAATGTCTCATGCAAAAAAATTGTAAATATTTAATATTCTTACACATGTAAGAAGAAATGAACAAAGCTGAAAGTCATTAAAGCTTCACAAAAGGATAATACCACTATTGAGATTAAATACAACATATTGTAAAAGAAATCCAACTATGCTAATGGTCCATAGTTTATCAAAAATAAACCCCACTGACCTTGCCCGCTTTTGAGAAGAATTCATATACGTCCCTCTCGTTAGCCTTGAGAGGCATCTGTCAACACCAAATTCACATCATCAGATCAAAGTAATCAATAAACACATGCAAACAAAAGATATTAATAAATATTATTCCTTATAGCACTTCAAGAACATAAAGTAATGGGAGCAAGGCTCTACCTGGTATGCAAAAACAGTTCTCTGATCCCTTTCTGGGTCTGCTTCCGGCTCCACCACTTCTTTCTTATCTTTAAATCTCCTATTCTCCAACAGGAGTTTCAAAATAATTAAGATGACAATGTTAAAAAAAATTATAGCAGGAAAATACATTATTATAAAAAAAAATTTACAAAATATGCTGGTGATAATCAAACAAGTTCATAGATTAAAGGATGCATAAGACCAAACTAATTAATTTGCTCCTTATATCAATACACATGCTAGTGAGAGTTTCTGAACCCACAGGGATCACACAGATTTTTCTAGGCTTTTGTTTATGTCATCATGTCAGTCAAATAACTAATCCTATCTCAATGTCCCTATCAATTAAGTAAGCATATCAATACAAGAACAATTCTAAAACATTCATACAAAACTTCCCATCTGCATGTTGTTAGATTGCAAGTAAATGCATTTCTTTCATCTATACTCCACCTTCCTCAAATTTCAATGCCCCTGAATGAATGTCTTGTTTCAAAATGCCCCTTCTACTGGTGTCCCACCAATTGAGATAACAAATATTGATCACATGACTATCATGTGACTACATGGACAATTAAAATATCAATCTTGTTCTTCTATAAGGGCAAATCTTAAATAATCAATTTACCCTCCAATTATGATAAATAAAATCACCAACATCACTCTAAACCAAGCCAGCCCAACGCGACAAAGCCCTTTTCACTAGTAACATAATAGGCTGACACGCCTTCCTAATTATAATATCCAGATGCTAATAACAGTTACCAGGCTGTCGGCTATGCTTAAAGCAGTTCAGCATGCATGGAGAAAATCCAAAGAATCAAATTTACAAACACCTAATATGAAGTTCTGAAAAGAACTCACAAGTCTAAGGATGAAGAGTTTTCTCAACGACTTAAGACAACCTCTTACTATATAAATATATATATATCACCATATCATATACAATCGCCGATAAAATTTTATTAAATTAATGATTATTTTAGGTGAGGCATATTATCCACACACGTATACACTCCACATGTACAAGTTACAAAATATGGTGAAATGGTAGTGAATATTTTTTTTTTTTTTGATAAGTGAAATGGTAGTGAATATTGAATGTCCTAAAAGCTTAAGTTAATAGGAAATGGTGAATTTAATCAATTAACATTTTTTTTTTCTAATACCCCTCACAATTGAGAATCAGGACTAGACTTTACATGATTAACAGCTTGCATAACATGTGTCTGATATGCACTGGAAATCCTCGAGTTAAACTTATTTGATCTGTCTTTGGTTAACAAAATTACGCCGTCTCATGTCATGTGTTCCACTTAAATCTCTTTTAATAGAATGAAGTCGCTTCACTGTTTTTGTTTCTCTTCAGTATGCTCAATAGACAAAACGATACTGTTTGGATATTTCTTTCTTTCCTTTTAACACTCCTCCCTCAAGATAGCCCTGGTTCCTTTAGTTGCTTGCTATCTTGAAGTGATTCAGATTGAAATGAGGTCTGGACCGTCTGGTATATGCTTAAGAGCCCCATCTTCTCTACAAGTCTTGAGAAAATTAGAAGTCCCAGTGTGAATCTAATGGCATTGAAGATTTCTTGCACAGAGAGACTTTCAGTGCATGACATTGGAAGTAAAATGATTACTCTGATGTATGATGTATCAGTAGTAATCTATCAGATGATTCTTTAGTGAAGATATCAGCTATCTGACTTGTGCCTAAAATTTAGAGGGTCTTTATAATTCCTTGTTGGTTTTTTTCTCGAATTGAATGGCTAAAATTTGGTGTGTTTAGTGTTTACATTCAGATCTTTCAAGATTTGAAGTAACCAAACTATCTCATGTGTAGTCGATGCTATAGCTCGGGTCCAACAAGTTAGAAGTTTAACTTTTTAAGAATTAAGGCACTTTCTCTATTACTATGATAAACTAATTCTAATAAGAAATGGTGAAATTTAGTCATACTCTAACATACGATTACAAGTCATTTTACTCATACCCAGAAATGTGAAACAGTCTTGTCATTCTCTAATGTATTGCACAATGCAGCTATGAAAATTTGGAAATAAATTAATGAAATGGATAATAAAAAAGCAAAGATAAAGTAACCAATTAGTTGCAGAAACCATAAACAGAGAATTAAACCTGCAAATCAGAAACAGGAAATTACCTAGTGTCTCTTATCTCTATGTCTCTTTCTCTTTCTCTCTCTCTATCGCGGTCCCTGTCCCGTTCCGACCGGCTCCGGCTTCTCCGAGACCTTTCTTTCTCTTCTTTCTCCTTTCTATGATCCCTCTCTTTCCTCTCTCTCTCTCTCTCTTTCTCCTTATCTCTCTCCCTCCTCTCCTTCTCTCTCTCCTTATCTCTCTCTTTGTCCTTCTCCTTCTCCTTATCCTTCTCTTTCTCTCTACTACTCCTCTCTCGCTCGCGATCCTTTTCTCTATCAGAATCTCTATGGTGCCGATCCTTCTCGCGATGACCAGACCGTTCTCGTTCTCGATCTCTGTCTCGGTCACGATCTTTTTCTTTCTTATCGCTTCCATTCTCTTCATCGGCGGTAGCTCTGGAGCGCTTGCTCCGGCGGCCATCTCCGTCAGGTAGAGCAGGTTCTTCCTGATCAACCTCTCTCTTCCTGTAACTCCTCTCACTGCTCTCCTTGCTCTTACTCTTGCTCTTCTTGGAGTCTCGGTCCTCTTTCTCCTCCACCACCGTCTTCTCCAAGTAGTCGTAAGCGTCGAAATCCATGGGACCCTAGGGTTTTTGCAGAAAAAGAAAGAGGGAATGAAACGGTGTCGGATTGGATATCTCAAAATTCTAGGGTTTTGAAGAGGGGTTTGTGTTATTTCAGAATTGAGATACAGAATGAATGAAAATGAAAGAGATAACAGTGTAAGACTGACTCTAGTCTAGAGGAGAGGAGCAGCTTGGAATCTTGGGACTTGGATGTCCTTTTGCTATAACGCCTTGGCCTTGTGGGAATTCTTGCTAAATTTTAATTGGGCCGGTAACACTCCTGATGGATCTAGCCCAAACTTAAGGACTTGACTTGGGTCAAGTATACTATAGGGTCTTTTTGGATTAAACTTATTTTGCTGAAACTGAAAACTGAAAACTGAAAATACTGTAGCAAAAAAATTTAATAAATGTGTGAATAGTATCGTGAAACCCATTTTTAATGAAAAAGTTGATAAAAAGTGGAGTTTGTGAGACCTGTAAACAGTGTATAAGTGCACTGTTCACAGAAGACCGGTCAACAGTTACGGCTGAAAAGGAAAAAAAAAAAAGAAAACGCGGACGCAGCACGTTTAAGTGCTATACAAACCAACACCAGTTTCAGCAAAATAAGTACAATCTAAACAGACCCAATTAAACAAGTTGTATTAGATTTAGAGGCACTGAACCTAATAAGTTTTACTTTACCCTACTCTTAAATATATGGATCATTTCATTTGTGTCAAGTCCAAAATTATTATATCTACTAACTTTTCAAAAACCTTTATTATATTCTTGTGTTTGTCTTCTCTTGTTTTGGATTGTAGGAAGTTTCTGGATTGCTAATGGACTGTGCATCCTCATCACATGTACGAATGAGACCAGAAAGAAGAGCAAGAAAACATCCCAGTCCCAGTGTCCTCCTTTTGTATATCAATTGGTAGATGTAACGATCCTTCGTAAGTAAAATGTCGGCACTTATCACATCATCCAGTTCCATGAAAGTTAATGGCAAATGGCAATGTCTCATAGAGCTAATCACAGGGGAGGTAAGCCTCAGAAAATAAAACATGTATTGATTATCAAAAATTCAAACGATTGTATTGGAAACTGTTTCTTAATTATTGAGTAACGAAACACCTTGAAAATCCTTAAAAGTGATACTTTGATTGTGAAATTCCAACAGTCCGTACCAATTTGAGGTGCATTACAATTCTCCTTTGCAGGAGAACCTTGAATCTCCATCCCCCCATTGTTGTGGAAAAAGCAACACCTATAGGTTATGGCACTGAATTACTAATAATATTATCAAAAGGCATCATCAGGTAAAAATGCAGAATTTGTTACCCAATATGAATGGAAGAAAATTTTAGTGATAATGTGATCGCAGACTTGCAACGCAACTCAAAAAACACCTACTTGATCATTAACCGACTGCACAAGGGTAAAGTGAGAGAACAATTATTTTAAAGATGTGTGAAATGCAATAACTAAAATATATTGTCAACTTTCCTCCTTTGTGACCAAAGATGTAACAGAGCAGACGGTACTAAACATTGTATACACATGCACCAACAGAGATGCCCAAGAAGACTTGTAACTAAAAAATAAATTTTTTGACCTAAAAGAATACAAAATAAAGCAACCATAAGAGCTCATCCTAAAACCTGCTGCTACAAACGAACATAATCTCATCATCCCCGTCATCAAACGTCACTATTATGCTTGCACACAGTTCTTGGATTTCAAAGTAATTACAATTTCAACAGGCATGCCTCTTCTCTGATGTCATTAGGTTATTCTATTCAAAGGGATTCTGTCATTCTGTCGAGCAACCCTTTCCAAAGGAGAAATTGTTTGTGGCATTGTCATACCCCCAGAAACAATGATCTCTGCAGTATTACCCAAAAATGTAAGCAAAAACAGATAAAAATATATGCTCAAAGGTAATAGAAAAATGTTCAACATTCATATACTGTGATTTACACAACAAAGTGGAGATAACAACATAAACAGAAGACATACCTATGCCTTCTCGGATAGAAAGATTTGGTCTGATGATTTCATTGGAGTTAACTAGAAGTATATCACCAATATATAGATGATTTGTTGGGACAAAGACACTACATAATTCTTCATCTTCATTATCTCTCTGCATTAAAAACCAACAAAAGAAAGAAAAAAATTAGTAACTTGTAAAAAAAAAAAAAAGCAGAAGGACAATATGATTCATGTAAATAAATGCCTGATCCCACACAAATCCCATGTCAAACAGTTTTACCTTTTAAACTGAAACATATTAAAATGGAGATGACCATTAGAAAACCTATATCAGAAACTATTTCCTTCATAAAAATAAATATAAATAAATAAATAAAAACTCTCAGAAAAAAATGAACTGTCATGTGGACCTTCTTAATTATAATTCTTGGTGTGCTCAAGTGAACTTCACAGAAAACAGCTTACAAGATGATAATAAACAAAAAGAAAGATAAATTACTCAAACTTGACTCAAACATAAAGGTTCAACATGTTCAAGCAAATTTGTGTACTCATGAGATAAGCTTTGCAAGTCAAAAAGGGAGTATAAAGAATACCTGAAGGATGACAGTTGATGTGATAAAACCAAAGGCATATTCACCAACACGTGGATGACGGATAATTGCAACCTCTTTGAAAGCCGTGGTATTTTGGTCTGCAGAAAAGGTAATGATACAGGCCAGTTTAGAGTATATTTATAGAGTTTCCAGAATCTGGCTAACAATATTGATTGCAAGATCAATACTCAGGGCCAAAATAAAACTAGCTTCTATACAACCATCCAATACCAACCAAGTGAACCTAACTGCATCCAAAATTACCAGCCATACTGGAAAGAAGCAAACAATTTCAGGTATGGAGTCTATGGACATGGGTGTTCAGTATGCATCTTAGCAAATAATTTATGCAAGATTCAATCACATCATCAAAGGAGTTGAAGAAACATATCTTTCCATGTTTAAAATTTGAATTTAACCAAGTTATACGGTATAAGTGTATATTCCATATAAAGACTGCCACAGCAAAATGCTGAATAAAAATTCATTGATAATTATCTGTGAATATAATGATTACATATCAAGTGTAATAGTTCATGTAGTACGATCACCTAAGCAAGTCACGTGTTGTGATTGCAATGTAAATGCATAAAAAAGAAAGTATTAAGTGTTTTTTTTGTAACAGAACTATCAACAGCAATACAATGACCTGACCGCTAGACATTCCTAGTTAAACAAAGCCTGAGTGGTCCAGAGAAGAGAATGACGTCACAGCATTTTGATTCCCTTTATCCAACTAGATATAATTAGTAAGCAAGCAAATATTAATGGAATTATGTACCTGGAGAAATCGCAGAACTAATTTGTTTGGAGGCTGAGTATATATGCCTAATGAAAGGCATTCGCTTTATAAACCATTCTCCAATTGAGAAAACAGTACCACCAATCCATGACGAAACAAAAACACCAACAAGGAATACAAAGAGTAAAGATGTGATAAATCCAAGTCCTGCATCATAAACCAAGCGTCTTGATACATATAATAAAAGATGGAGAATATAAAAGCAAATTGAAGAACGATCGCCCAAAGCATAATAACAACTAGTTAAGTCCACTTAAAAACTGGGCAAAGCATAAAGATGGTGTGCTGCAGATTTTTACATCAACAAAATTTCTAGTTAAGTCCACTTAAAAACTGGGCAAAGCATAAATACACTATCATATGAGTAAATATCTTTTGAGACATGGCCAAGGCATTACAATCCAGTCAAATTATAAGCAGCCAGTGAATCAACAGAATCCACGACATCATTTAATTCTCTAATAATGCCCACAACCACCAAGGTCTCTAAATAACTTGGATATCCAACCAACCTTGTACCTTCTGGACAAATTAAATTACTACTGCCACACCGAAAACTTAGTTTTCATAATCAATAAAGTCTGCTCATAAAAGTGAGAGATAAAAACTACAAGGGTAAGGGTAATTCATAACTTGTGCAACAGACGAACCAATGCTGACTAGCCTAGTTGTTTTCATGGCATTTTCTAAAACAATTTGAATTATTTTTAACTGAACTTCCTCATTAACAATATACATTCGCATTCAAAAAGGATACCCTGTTCCTTAGCAGGGTTTACAAATTGTTTAAATACTGCTGAAGTTGAGCAGTTGAGCTATATATGCTCACCATACTTCTTAAAAGGCAGCATTCATCAAAATTAGTTATAATGCATCCAAAGTTTACCGAATATGTACTCTATGCACCCTAAAAAATACTTACCAAATATGTCAAAACCAAGCTGGTCGTATATTGGACTGAAGAAACCATCAACAAATTGAATAAACCACCATGTAATAAAAAATGTAACTGCAACTGGAAAAAGAACCACACTGCAATTTCACAATTCAATGCAATATTAGGCTTGGAGATAAGAAATTGATAAGCAATAAGAAATTCAAAAGCAATGCTAAAGTTTATTACCATCCAGTCATAAATTTCTTTGAAACCCAACTCTGAAGAACAAAACAGCATGCCTGAAAAGTGATTGGAATGGGAAGTCAGAAGTGAAAACATTGTATGTTCCTTTTCTAATCAACATAACAAAACTGCCTATATATGACAATGTAAATTAGAACACTTTCCAAGGAAAACAGTACCCAATGTGCTTAAGCAAGACCACAAGGTATGCATATTTAACATGCAAAATGTCCTAATTGGAACAAGACTAAATTTGATCTGGGTAAATTTCTTTCTAGGGTGATCCAGGTCATCTTAAATCATATTGCATAAGTTCAAATTTAAGAAATATTTTTAGGCTAACTAGGAATAGAAGAAACAAATTTCAAAAACATCCTTCTGGAAAGAGCTTTCTATAATGATTCCAATTGTTCGAATAAGCCATTGATCCCTCCCCTGAAATTGCTCCTTGTGATCATTGAGTTGAAGGAATTGATGCTTGCATGTTGCTACTTGATGATACAAATACTTCATAAGATCACTCTAGAATATCAAGAGGTCCTCCAAAAATTCTAAATAACCATCAATTCACTTAGATACCCCTTTGCAACAAGGAAGAGGGTACCATTTTATGCAAGAAAATGATTGATGAGGACCCAAGAGACAGATCAATGTATTGCTTGCAATTATATTTGCAAGTCAGTGAAACTTTTCTTCCCCCCCAAACTGCGATGCTCTCTAGTTCCACCTAGTGTATACTTTAGGAACATCACCTCTTAAAATATTTGAGATGGTGTTCCTATCTTAAGGAATTCATTACCAACTGATCAACCTATTGCTTGCAATTATATTTACAAGTCGGTGAAACAATTGGCAACCATAGAATCTATTCCATATTCAACCATAACCTTCAGTAAGTCTATCACTTGATATAGTAGGCGTTTCACCCAAAGAGAGGGGGGTAAACCTCCATAATGACAACAACAACAAGAAAAAGAATAATAATAACTATAACAAAACAGAGATTTTGCCTCCTAGGCAAGAGGATAAACTACTTAGCCCATCAGGGGTAAAAAGCCCCTGGATTACCCAATAACTAGTTCTGGCGCGCGCGGGGGGGGGGGGGTTCAATTGCCCGTTAGAGTTTGATTAACATTGAAGATTGTTATACAGTATGCTTTGCAACACAAAACTAATATGAGTGAAGTTCTCTTATGTCATCAAAAAATAATAATAATAACAACAGAAACTTTTCAATGGAAGCTTCTCTTTGCAGATAACCATCCATCTCATTAATAACAACAGAGACTTTTCAAAGGAAGCTTCTCTTTGCAGATAACCATCCATCTACTTAGTATTAGATAGTTAGTAGTGGAGTTAATTGTACAGCTGGACTGTTGGGCAATTAGTTACTAAATCTGGCTTCCTATTGGCAGTTGTAAAGGTGAGCCTAGCTTAAATACTTGCGATGTACCTTTTAGAAAAGAATGGGAAATAAGACTACAATTTGTTTCCTCTTCTTCTCTGTGTTCCCTCTCTTTTCCCTCTCTACGTTTCTTGGAGGGTTACTCCCTCGAACCAGTCAAAATTCCTCTTCATTTCTTCCATTAATTTCCTTTCAATTTCTGTTCTACTTCATTAGTTTTACTCCACTATTACCAGAAAGTTCACTGCACAACTACCCTATGGCAATAAAATATGTAAATCTTATTCCTAACAGATTTTGATCAGAAACTCTAAAATGAAAAGGTCTTAAATCATTTATTCCTGTTCCCCTCTTTTTTTACTACATTTGCTCCAGAAAAATAGGACTTATTAAAAATGCAGAACACTGAATATTCTATGCCAAGCAAAGACCAACCAAATCTCAAAAGAGGAACAATGATCCTTTTTTTTAATTGGCAATTACCTACGCATTTGGTGGGTCTTAAACCCAAGACCTCACTCATCATTGCACTCTTATGAATGGAGAAGATGTCATTTGAGCAAGAGCGCTCAAAAGAGCAACAATGAAATGATATAATGACTGTATCACACAATTGCTCATCAGTCACCTCAGCTGTATTCTCTGAACATTCTTCCTCAGTAGTAAATTTAACTTCTCTACTCCATGAAAATTTATGTTTCTGTCACTAAGAACCACAATTAACCCAAATATGTGGTCTCAACTTCACACGCAATCTACAATATAATTCTACCATCCTCAAAACTCACGAATTAAATAGGAACCACAAAAGAAACTGTAGTTACTGTACATCCCTCATTCATTGTATGTAACTTTCTTACGAAAACCACTTCCAACAACAACAGCCGAGCCTTACTCTCAAAATTTTAGAGCCAACTATGGATCCTCGACAAACTAATGAGGCTTGACCACATGTCTAATTTACAAAAACCACCTCCCTGTTCCATATTTATTTTCATAAAAACCAAACCAATTTTGCTTGCTACCAGCATCTACCAATTCTATATTCACTCTTTAATTACCTCAAAATTCCTAAACTTGCCTCAACCATTCTGTTATCTAAACAAAAACCCATATCCATTCCAAATTACCATCAAAAGAAAAACCAATAGCATTTCAATAAACCCATCATCCCAAACACAATGTTTAAAATAGCAAATTACGAATTAAGGTCCTCTGAGTCTCCAAAGTTCTAGGGTAACTCCACTCTGGAATTGTTAAAATCTTATCCATATATTTTAAAAATAGCGAATTGGATTTTACCACATCTACAATAATTTAAACAGAATCCAAAATACAATCCTAATCATAAATTACAGCACATCCTACTCTTTTTCCCAACTTCAATTCTTGCATTATAAATTATTTCAAATCCACAACTGGGTTTCTTTCTTTTTTTCCTTTTTTAACAAAAATACATGTGGGTTACCTTTTTCAGGCATCAAATCCAAACTAAATACTATTTCACTATAAACCCAAGTAAGCTTTAAGCACTACTAACATCCCTCTGCTACTAAACACAAATTCCCAGTAGCTAACAATGATACCCAGTAGATCCGTACAGTTCAAAGTCAACATCACCCACCAAAGTCAACAACTTAGACGGTGCAGATTGAAATAAACACACACACGGAGAGAAAGAAACAGAGACAGACCTTGCGAGTGGAAGAGTTGGGAGAGGAAGGAGGAGACTTTGCTGGATCCTCTGGATCTTCACCACCATTAGCAGCTTGACTCAGAGGAACTGAAGTCGATTCCTTTTCTTCCGCCATTTTTTTTTTTCACTTGCTGAACAGTGAAAACCGATGAGAATTCAAGGCCGAAGGAAACGCCTTCTTTCTCTGAGAGAGAGAGAGAGAGTAGTTCTGATGGGTCAACGACAGTGGAGATGGTTGGGAAGTGAGAAGTAATGATAATAATAATGGTGATAGATTACAGAGACTTGGTATCCAAGCGATGGTTTTTATTGGGGAATTGGGGAAATTGTATTCTAAGTAATGTTTATGCACTTTTGCATGTAGGAATTGTAGTTAGTATAGATAGAGTTGGGTATGGGTCACAACTTCTCATCAATGTTTATCTTGGTGGTGTTGGAATAAAAATGTTACCAAATTCATCTTTCACTTCACTTAAAAAAAAAAATGATGTTCGAAATTTTTAATTGATGATGTGTGGATTAATGAGGTTTCCATGATCTATGAATGTAAGTTGGTGGATTCGCATTATGATTAATCTTTTATGTGCACAAATTTTCACAATGGTTTATGTTGAACATTATTTTTGGCAATATTTTTATTTTCTACAAATCACAATAAGTTAGATCAAATTGTCAATAACAAATGTTCGTAATAAATGATATATTACTAAACCTATTTTTTTAATAGATAAAACTTTTTTTTTTCAACATATGGTAATTGCTTCTAATAATTGAGCTCTTTATCATTGGATCAAGACACTAATCGGTTTTTTGTGTAGGCAGGAATTGAGCCTCAGATTTTTTATTCAATTATCAAAGACTTTACCAGTTGAGCTAACTAGAACCCACAATAAAGCACTTTAGTGGCTAGTTCATGAGCCACTAAATTCGCTTCATGATAATCCCAACTAAATGATATAAAACCAAGATCAACAAATATATAATCCACTAATACAAAGCTAAGCAACCTCCATGGAACTTGATTAACAAGAGCTCTTATAGAATCTATGCATATTTTGGAGTCACTTTCAATTGCAAAATAGGAGGCATTAAGCTTAGTAGTAATATTAAGTGCTAAAATAATTGCTGCCTCATCCTCAACTTGAAGAGAGATGTGGGTATTTACCTTCTTTGAGTGAGCACAAACCAATTTCCCTCTCCAATCTTTGACAACCAAAACAATAGAAGAGACTCAACCCAACAACAGCATCACAATTAAGTTTCAAGGAATTATGCCTTGGTTTTGACCACCTGCTTGGACTTATATTTTGTCACATCCTTGTACACTTATATTTTGCCACCTCATTACCTTCTTTTTCTTTTTCTTTTTTTTCTTTTTTAAAGATAGGTTTCACTTATGAGATTGAACCCTGGATCTTTTGTTCAATGATAAAGATTTTAGGAGTGCAGTCAACTTGCCAAAACCGACTTAATCCAATCCAACCCGCTGAGTTTGGTCGGTTTTTATGAGTTGGTGGGTTAGGTTGGATTGTTATTATTATTACTTTTTTTTTTCTTTACTGTGGGCCGAGTTGGGTTTGAATCATAAAATTCACAATCCGCCTAATGCGACCCAACCCACCTATATTTAATATATATTTAAAATTAAAAAATATATATTTAAAGATATATTATACAATTTTGTTATTTACTTTTTTGCCATTCTTCCTAAATAAAACTCAAGCCCTAAGTTCTCCTCATATAGTTTGTGTTGATTTTTTGTTATAAATTTACTCTTATTAGTGATGGTATTGTTTTAATGTTCAATTTAATAATAATAAAAATAATAATAATTAAAAAAAAAATTTCCAACCCATGGTCCAATCCGATCCACATGGGTTGGGTTGGGTTGGATCCCTATGATGACAGGTTGGCTTAAGTTGGATTTTTTTAACCCACTATGGTGGGTTGGGTTAAAAAAACCCCTCAACCTGGCCCAACCAAACCCATGCAAACCCCTAAAATATTTTATCTAGTTGAGCTAATTGGAACCCACTTGCCACCCCATTAATTGAAACCATGATATGAAAATATTTTGTGAAGAATTTATTTTATGATAGATTTGTGAAGGATTAGTTACCATATTTATTTGTTTTATTTTCTATAATTTACAATAATCTATATAGAGGAATACTATAGACACAAACTATTATACAAACATTTTACAAACTACTGATGTGGCATGCTCTACATCAAATTTTAAAAAAACTAAAATGCCACATAAGATATTAACAAATTCTAACTAAAAAAACAAAAAGAAACCCAAATCAGAGCTGACTTCAACAGTTCTACCCTAAACACAAAACGTATTCACAAACCCTAGCGTCTTTTCCTCACGACAGTGCAGCATCCTGCTTCCCTCCCTCCTTGCCTCTTCGATCTCTAACCCCAAATCAGAAATATGCTTCCTCTTGCCTCCACCCCACCACACTCTAACTAACGCCACCATCACACAACTCACCGGAATCGTTGTAGAAGCCGTCGGAACCATGGCTGAGAACGGTGTTGCAATCCCATCTGATGAGAATGATGCTCCCACAATGCTATCTGATGCTTGTAATTCTTCTACTACTGATAATTCCTTGACTACTTATGTATGTGTCAACTCAAACAGAGACTACTATGAGTATACACTATTAAGTATATACTACTAGTAATTTACACCTATTTTGTAGCATCTGAATTGTATCGTTCAGTTCCCTTATAGAATTTACACCTATTTATTTTGAATTGTCTTATGCATAGTTTGTAGCATGTGCCCGAAATATTGAACCAAGTAGCATCTAGAATATGGATAACTGATATTTAACTATAAAGAAAAAAGAAAGCGCATCCATTGATGAATATGATGAAGGTGAAATGATCGTATAAGAGGATAATAATGTATGTTGTAGTGTGTGGATGATGGGGTTGTTTGGTTATTGGTTTGTATGAAATAATATATGAATGTGCTTGTTGAATGTGTGATGGTTTTTCAAAAAGCAACATCTTTATCTGTTTGATTTTGATTTTTTAATTGTTTCTAAATACAATGCATGGGTTAAAGTTATGTATGCTTGGCTTCTAAATACAAGATGATAGAGTTGTACGCTTGACTTCTAAATACAATCCATGGTTTACAGTTTTTATATTTTTTACTAGATAATTGAATATAATTTCTAATGGAAACAATCATATGATTGTCAGACAATGAAGATGGATTGTTTTCAGATGAAGAAATTGTCATTGATAAGGAAGGAAATGAGCAAAAGTTAATGACTGAAAATCTTGAAGAAAAGGAGCATGAGATCAACAAGACTTTAGATGGAAATGAAATTGTTTTAGAACCAAAGGTTAGGATGATGTTTAATTCAGAAGAAGAAGTTAGAGCATATTATATGCAATATGCTAAACAAGCAGGTTTTGGTGTGTCGAAGAGAACCTCTAAACTTTGACATGATGGGAATTTAAAATATTTCACTAATTCATGTTTTAATCAAGGCAAGGCAAAAGGTAGGGCAACTAATGCTTTAAAACCGAGACCAAAAAAAAAAAAAAAAAACCTCTTAGGTGCAAGGCCAAGATTAATGCTACTTGTTGTCCTGATGGAAAGTTTACATTAACTACCGTTGTGGTTGACCATGTCCATACTTTGAGTCTTGGAAAAGCTAGATATTTTAGAAGTCATAAAAAGATGGATTCTTATGTGAAAATAAGGCTTGAAATAAATGACAAAGCTGGAATTCATATTAGTAAAAATTATAAATCTATTGTTATTGAAGTAGGAGGATTTGAGAAGCTTCCATTTGGAGAGAAAAACTATAGAAATCATATTGACAAAGTAAGGTGGATTTTACTTCGAGTGGGAGGTGCAGGAGCACTTTATGACTATTTTGTTACAATGCAATAGAAGGATGACCGGTTTTATTATGTAATAGATGTGGATGATAGATCTCGATTGAGGAATGTGTTTTGGGCGGATGCAAAGTAGAGCCACATGTGAATATTTTGGTGATGTTATAACATTTGACACAACATACTTAACAAATCCATATAAAATGTCATTTGCTCCATTCGTAGGAGTGAATCATAATGGTCAATCAACACTTCTTGGGTATGGTCTAATATCAAACGAGAATGTTCATACTTTTCTTTGGTTGTTTAAATCATAGATGAAGTGTATATCAGGTTGAGCCCCAAAAGCAATTATAACTTATCAAGACCAAGCTATGAAAATGGCAATTGAAATAGTATCCTTAAAACTAAGTATAGGTTTTGTTTATGGCATATAATAAAGAAAATTCCTGAGAAATTTAAAGGATATTCTTAATATAAGGCGATTAAGAGGGATATAGAGCGCTTTGTATATGACTCCTTGAGTCATGATGAATTTGAAGACAGTTGGCAAAGAATACTTGAGGTGCATAATCTTCAAGATAATGAATGGTTGCAATGGTTGTATTTTGAGCAACATCATTGGATACCAACATATGTTAAAAATACATTTTAGACAGAAATGTCTACTACATAATGTAGTGAAAGTATGAATGCCTTTTTTTATGGTTATGTGGGGCCGAAAACTACATTGAAGCAATTTGTTGATCAATATGACAAGGCCTTGAAGAGTAAGGTTGAAAATGAGAACACAAAAGATAAAGTATTTCTTTAACATCAAGAGTTCCATGTATAACTCATTATGCCATTGAGTAGCAATTTCAGGATAGTTATACCAATTCAAAGTTCAAGGAGGTTCAATATGAGATTAGGAGAAAAATGTATTGTCATCATTTGATTCTTAAACAAGAAGGTGCAATTTCTACATATCAAGTTGCTGATGAGATAGAAATTGATGATGACGATACAAAGGAAGTAACCTTCCATGTTTACTTTAATGAAGATGAAATGGGGGTACAATGCAATTGTTGCTTATTTGAATTTAGAGGAATCCTTTGCAGGCATGCCTTTTCTGTGCTCATGATGATAAAGAAAATTAAAATATTGCCATCAAAATATATCTTTTGGCAATGGAGTAAGGACTTGAAATGAAGATATACATTTATTAAATGTATTTACGATGACTTGAGTGGAAATCTTGAAGCACAATGTCATGATAAATTACACACTTCTTTTTATAAAGTTGCATCAATGGCATCAAAAACTGAAGAAAGTTGTATGATTGTGATGACAGATTTAGATAAGCTGAAGGAGAAATTGGTCAAACATCTCATCACACACCGGGTGCAGTGACAGTATCTAATGAAGTTATTAATAGGACATCAAAGGAATGTATTAAGGTGCTTAATCCTTTAGTGGCTCGAAGTAAAGGACGACCAGTTTCAAAATGAAAGGAATTTAAAGTAGACCAAGAGATTAGGAAATTGAAAACAAGAAAGAGACAGGATGGGAACAAAACTAGCAAAAAAAAAAAAAAAAAAGGAAAAGGAAAATAGGTACTTGCTTATTTAATTTTAGCTAATAATCTATTTTATTAGTTTATTTGGTGTATTATATATATATATTTGTTTATCTGAATTACTTGTCTAATTCATCTATTTTCTTTCTAATGAAATAATTCTCAAGTGGCACAAGAAATTGAAGTCGATGCAGGTGAAATTGGCTTGCCTACTTTAAGTACTACACAAGAAGATCATGAAATGGGAACACAAGAGAGAAGGAATGTTCAAGTATTAAAAATAAGGAAAAACTATGATATTAATTGTTTGAGATTTTAATCTACTATGTGAATAATTTACACGATTGCATTTTATTATAGGCATATAGTGGTAGCTTCATGGGAGATGGTTTTGTTGGGTTAAAGTCAACAAATTATAGTTTAAACCAATTCTAGGTAAAGTTTTTATGTATGTGGTTTTTTTTTTTTTTTTTCATAATTTTTTCTCTTGTGATTGATATTTAATTTTTAAGATTTATTTTCAATTGCACAGTGTCATTTGAGTCAAGTTTCAAGTGGTGGATATATGATGTCATATTTTGGCACTCCTTTATTTATTAGAAACCAAATGCAGGTATAGTTTAACATTTATAATTTATTTTATACTATTTATTTGTGTTTTTTTTTTTTTGGTTAATATATGTGATTTGATTGCAGGGTCTTCCTAATCAAATTGCGGTAACTAGTATTAACCTAACATATTTTGGCACTCTAGGAAGCAATATACACCAACTATCAGTAATTCCTTAACTTTTATTTAATGTTATACTTGTTAACATTTTTTTATTTAACCTCTTTTTTTTTAATGAAATTTGTATTTGTAGGGTCATCCAAATCAATTTTGGGGAAGTGGATGTCAAGTGCCAAATACTAATCAGCTTAGTGTTTATGGAACACAACAACATCATATAATCAACTTTAATTATTTGGATCTGCTACAAGTATTGTTATTACATTGTATATTTAACTATGTCAATTATAAGCACGTCGATTTCTAAATAATTTAATACATTTTCTTTTGTTATTTTTGTAGTCTCAACATCATGGGCATCAGTTTAAAGATCAAGATGCTGGCAAGTTCAGTAAAAATTAAGTTCGACTTGATCAAGATGATGAACTTTTTGTTTTTTCTTTTTGTGTTGAACACAACATGGTTCTTCATTTGTAATGGATATTATGGTATTATTTGTGTGGGGAAAAGCTTATAATTTTTTAAGCACATATGGTAACTTACAATAGGAGCTCTTTTTTTTCTAATTCAACATTATTTGAGCTTTACAACTATGGATATTTTTACTTATGTTCGAGTTCATTACATAACCTACTTCGACACAAACTAGATACAAATACAATAATAGAATACCAAGGGGCATACCCTGTAATACAACAAAGCCTCTACTTGAATAGAGGATAACTCATTATCAGATTCGAAAAACAGCTAAACCATAAAGCTAAAAATAAGTAGACCAGGAAAAACACTGATAACAAACAACTGCAATTGGGCAATAGCGAATTTTATCAAGGTACTCCATTCCTCTTCTTCTTCTTATATATATATATATATATATATATATATATATATATATCTTTACAATATTAAGGGGCATACCCCTTGCCAAGTTAAACTAATGCAACCCTTAGAAAGCATCCACTAATCCATATACATCTTCTAAAATTCTGCTATCCATGAGACTAACAGTTATCCAAAATAAACAATAGCTTGACATCTTACAATTGAAAATTAGCTATCTAGTGTATAGAATTTTTTTTGGAGTACTCTTGCTTAGAGAGCTAACGAGGCAGCACCAAAGTAAATGAAAATTAAATGTTGAGCCCAACATAGCTCCTTTCCAATTCCATATCCATATGATGAATATGCTGAAGTTCAAAACTATTAAACTGTTTTGCCTCCCTTGTCATTGTTGTAGTTGCTACTGAAATTGTAGAGTATAAGTTGATTGAACAGGTTCAAAGAATAACACAAACACATACTTTATTGTCATCACTGTCATTATCAGTATCTTCTATTTCACTGCTGGAGGGAAAAAATAATGAAATGTAAGCAAATCACAAACATAACTGCATAATAAAAGAGCATAAAATGAATATAGATCCCTCAATTAGCAATAGCTAATGTGCAATGTGCTATAGAAAGTCCTTCTGATTGCATTAATTTAACTTGCAATGTGTTATTGAAAAGCCAACAGTATCTTTGAGGTTAGAAAACCAACAATAGTCCAAGTTTGGAAAAGTCGGGATTGCTTCCCTATGAATCTACCACTTGCAAGACTCAAAATATGAATAAAACAAATTTGAGTAAACATTTCATTTATATTTGTAAACACATAAAATCTCCACATTATTCACAAGCTCAAAATACATACAAATTCTTTTTGGTTATTAGTTGTTACGACCCATTCCATCCACATGATTATATAGACCATTGGATTGCCTCAAGGCCATAAATATTGTAGTACTCTACACCAAATTTGAATATGAATTATTTAAATAAATTAAAAAAAAAATCAATACTGAAACAGTGTATAATCGTTGTCGTTGTCGTTACCGGGAGGGAGGCAAATGACATGGAGACACCATGCTCACGGTGGCACTGGCAACAATGGGATTGCAATACTGTTCTTAGCCATGGTTCTAGCGGCTTTTGCAACGATTTTGGCAAGTTGTGTGGTGATAGCGTTAGTCGGAGTGTGGTGGGGTGGAGGCATGGGCAAGAGGAAGCAGATTTCTAATTTGGGGTTAGAGACCGAAGAGGCAAGGAGGGAGGGAGGCAGAGGAGATGTACCGATGAGGCGGGGAGGGAGGGAGGCAAGATGCTGTGCCGTCGTGGCGGAGAGGCCAGGATTTGTGAATATGTTTTGTGTTTAGAGTAGAACCGTTGAAGTTAGCTCTGATTTGGGTTTCTTTTTGTTTTTTTAATTATAATTTGTTAATATCTTATGTGGCATTTTAGTTATTTTAAAATCTGATGTGAAGCATGCCACATTAGCAGTTTGTAAAATGTTTGTAGAATAGTTTTTGTCTATAGTATTACTCATCTATATAAATCACAGTGGATTTTCTATTTACTTCTTCTAATGTTAAATATATAAAATTTTGAAGTCTCATAATTTTACACATTATTATTTTAAATATTTTTCTATATTTAAACCCTTCATTAGATCTTGTCGAATCATAGAGTTCATATACAATTTCAATCATAATAAAAGTTTTTCATAACTATCATCATTCACAAATTCCATATGTTAGAATCTTGTAATTAAGTTGATTGGCACCTGCTAGAGTTTCCAAATGAGACATTCAATATTCAAATCCTCTGTCCCTTGATGTAACTATGGAAAACATCTTTTTGTCTATTTTTTTGATATTCAACATATTTTATTAACAAAGGAACTAGAAACAATAACTAAGAAACCAAAATCCTAGCTTGTTCAAGCGTTAATAGATCACAAAAGACAGAAGGACTAGAGCCAAGAATAAAACAACCTAAATACTAATTTTTAAAAGATCAAGAAGCCAAAACATGGATAGCTTGATTTGCCCTTCTAGCATCTATTTGTCTATTGGCAAGGACATTCGCTCTTATGATAATTTCTTTATAGTTGTTGTGCTCCATTGTGTATTTTCTGAAAAGTAAAAACTAATATTAAAAAAGAAGAAAAAAAGAAGAAGAAGAGGGTAAAAAGTAATGGAATGGTCTTGCATTCAACCGCTATGTTTTGGATTCAATTTGTTGGGTTCTCATTCATTCTTAACAAAGCTTGGTTGGATTGGACCATATTGATATAGGCGTACATGTGGGCTTATCTATCATGGGCAGTGGGCTTACTAAGGGACTGTTTGGTTAAAAAAAAAATGGTCAATCACCACTCAGTTTTTATCACCCATCACTCATCACTCTATAACTCATTTTCTATCACCCAATAATGAGGAAATATCTCACTCAACCCGTTTGGCACCTAACATTCAATTATGTTTTCAACCAAAAAAGCTAAAAAAACTGAGACCCACACACTCTGACCTCACCTGCGTACCTAACCCCTTACCTGGCCCTAATAACTCCACTCAACAGTTGAAACCTTACTTTACCATCACATTTCTTCTCCATTTCTCCTCATCCTCGCTGAAACCAAGCCCACAACACCTCTCCCTCAACATCCTTACTCCGTCATCAACGTTTCTTCTCCATTTCACAAACCAGATCTTATCTTATAGCTCAACATTATTCATTAAAAAAAAAAAAAATCAACAAAACTCATTACCTAAAAGCATCACATGTTAATTGAACTTGAAAACCAATAAAGAAAGGTTAAAGGGATAGTCCAATCGTATTATAATCATTTGGAAATTGGATTCTTGGGATTCACAATTAGAGAAACCAAACCCATAACCACCATTCCAGTCTGGCCTTGTCGTCGCCGGAGTTCACAATAGCCCAAGGTTGAGCGGCGTTGAGATGTTGTTCGTCGGATGGGTTGACATGGGAAGGGTGAAGGACAAAGAACGGCAAGCAAATCGGAGAAGAAGGGCCGTGGATGGGGAGGGCTGAGATTCTTTTATCTTTCAGTGTGAGTGAGATTTTGCTCTGAAGAAGAACAAAAAGAAGAACAAAGAAAGAAGAGAGACAAAAAGAAAGAAAAGTGGAGAAGAAAGAAAAAAGAAAAAGAAAAAAGGAGTGACCGATGGGAGAGAGAAGGAAAATATGACTTGACAAGACTAGTGGGTCCTAGCAGTGTGTGTTTATTTACTAAAATGCCATGGAAACTCAGTTTCCATAACTTAAAAACACCTAAAATATGTTTTCAGTTTCCATAACTCATCACTCAAAAATCAGAGAATTGAGTGATAGAAACAAAAACTGAAAACAAATCCAAACAAAACCAAACAATCGTGGGACCCACCAATTTTGAGTTATGGGTGATGGAAAATAACAATTCCAAACAGCCCCTAAGTGTTCCCTTTGCATATGAGTGAAGGTCATGTTGCAGTGGTGTACTAATGTACTATCGGGTACCATGCACATACCATTTTCCATTAACGAAATGGTAACATATTATTATTAGGTGTGATTTGGAGGTTGATTAAAGTATTTATTCACTTATTCACAAGATAATGTTAATTTGAAATTCAGGGGTTTACAATTTTAAATTTAGAAGACCCATAACTCAAGAGAGGTGTTTTTGCAATTTCACCAATTTGATTTTTATTCAACATTTTGATACTAAAGAATTTAAGCACAATAAGTTGCTCCAAAATAAGAAAAAAAACTTTAGACAACCTCAAGTAGCTAGTTAACATGGATTGAGTCGACATATCATATTCAATCATAATTCACCCTCTCTAGCAAATAACATATTACAAAATTACTTGTAGTTTTCCTCATTGTTCCTTGGGCATGTTACTTGAGTCAGCATTCTGATCTAAACTCATGAAAACCATGAGTGTCGCCTAAATTTAGGCGAATTCCTTTGTTAAGTTCCAAAAAACAGTGTTTTTGCTATTTATAGTAATATTTGTTTTTCCTTAATAACTTTTAGTTTAAAAGTTAGAATAAGGTTCTATCTGTTTTGGGACAACCCTTATGATCAGTAGTTTATGATTCTGCATTTAACTCAAATTTTCCATTTTGGGTAAATTTTGGTATTTTGTCACCTAATCACGTAATTAGTGCGAATTAGGGTTTTAGACATTTTTCTCAGTATTTATATGTTTTGTAGCCATCAGAGACAAATCAGACTATTATCAATAAATACAAACTTTTTGTCAAATTATTTCTCTAGTGGATTCCAGTTTTATTCTCTTTGTGGATTCAGGGAAACCTCTTGTGGATTTGAGGTTTATTACCATAAGCTAATAGTTTAGTTTCTGTTCCATCAAGAGAGTATTGTGTATGCTTTCTTTAGGTTTCTGCGACATCAAGTTACCTTAAGAAATTTTAAAAAATTGAAAATTGTTCACCAAACGACAAGTAGTACTTGTGGATCCAATTTAAAACAAAACAAAACAAAAACCAAAAAAACAAAACAAAAATTGTGTATTGAATAAGGAATTTTTTATATATTTTTTTAAGAGAAGTGTGTTGAGCAAGGAACTTTTAGTTTAGAGAAGTGTAGTGAAGAAGGAACACATTTATATAATATAATTTTTAGAGAAGTGTATTGAGCAAGGACATAGAAAATATAGGTGGCAAGTGAATAACTATATATTATTTGATATTATAGTCTGTGTTTTCAACATTTGTTTACCAATCCCTCTCAAACTTTACAGTACATTTTAAATTCAAACCTTTTTAAATTCAAAATTATTAGTTTGCATAAATCTATCTTCCTAATCCCCATGTGAATGCAATTAATAATGTTCCTAATCCCCACCTGTACGCAGTTCCGTCCCCAAGAAGCTAAGATCAGACTAACTCATCCAACGGTTTACATCAACCCTCTTCACCACAAAACCCGCGCCACAATCATCATCCAACGGGCCACATCCAACCCCACCAACCCTACGCGCCATTTTGCATTCCAATAAATAAATCTACTTTTTTTTTTTTTTTTTTTACGTGAATAAATAAATCTGCTAATTTTAATTTGTTGTCACGCTGTGATTGTTGCATTACAAAATTACTATTTTTTTTAAAATAAAATAAAGGGAAAAGTTAGCTTACTGATTTAAAAAATATTCTTAGATTTTTTTATGGGAAAATAAAAAATTCATTTATTTTTTAAATTATTTTTTATATTTTCCATAAAAATAGTATCCGAATTTTCATAAAATAATTCATTAACAAATGGTCTAAAAGTATTGATTAACCGAACCCAAAAATAAATTATAATAATGTAGTGACAATTCATTATTTGGTCATATCATTTTACTCTTTATTACAAGATAGCTCAAACATTCTATGAATCGTGTGATGAATAGAATTTGAGAAATACAATGCATGATTTTAAAATTGGGGTTGTTTGGTAGGGTGTTTTGAACAACATTTTTTAGTGTTTAAACGATATTACACGTATTTTTACACACTTTTTCACTCATACGCATTTCTAAAAAATACAAACAACGTTACTATAATAACATTACCAAACACCCAATAAAGAAGGTTTATAGCACACTCTTCAATTTAATATTATTCATCTAACATTGGCTTTTACATTTTTGCATCAATCCTCTTTTAAGAAATGGTATTGTCTAATAATTTTCACAATTTTTATTCACAAAACACAACTTAGTTAGGCAATAAATTTTACTTAGAGTAATGTAATTTTTTATATGAATCTATTATTAATACATTATTTAATATGTATCAGTTAGAAAAAAGCTCACTTAATATGACGTCCGCTTTGGATGATTGTGCCATTTATCATCAGATTAAGACACCAATCGGTTTTAAGTGTAAGCAGAGATTGTATCCTATATCTTTTATTCAATCATCAAAAACTTTACCAATTAGTTTTTTTTGACTTAAAAATAAGTTGGACAAACTTTTTTTTAAAAGAATTTAAAAATATATATAAGTCAAGATAAAAAAAAATACCCCATATTCAAAATAATTAAAACAAAATAATCAAAGGGTTTAGTTTAATGGACCGGGGCTGCATATACCCAATAAATTAATTATTTACTTGAAAATGTTTAAAATTTAAATAGCCTACCTTTTTTTTGGAAAAAATTTAAATAGCCTATTTTGTTGAGAAAAAAACATAATAATAAATAACTTTTCCTTAAAAAAAAAAAAAAAAAAAAGTGGACCACACACCATCACTCCCATTTACCCGCCATTACACCCCCACCCCCACAAAGCAATTAAACAGACAAAAACACACGCCCGTTCTGTCACACCTAAAAAGGCAAAGCAATTAAGCGCTCTCTCTCTCTCTCTCAAAACTAGGCGCGAAAATTTGAAAATCCCCAAAAGCCCACGTAATAGAGGGAAATCCTCTCAAAAATCAAAACCCTAATCTTTTATTTTCAAACCCGCCTTCTCCTTTATATAAAGCCTCCCATTCTCTCTTTTCTTTCAGTGCACTACACCTGTTCGACGAAAGTCCTCACAGACACCCAAACACAGATAGAGACAGTCAGAGAGAGAGAGAGAGGGAAAAAAAAAGGGAGTAGAAAATGTATGTCGTGAAGCGAGATGGGCGTCAGGAAACCGTGCATTTCGACAAGATCACTGCGCGGTTGAAGAAGCTGAGCTATGGGCTTAGTATGGAACACTGTGACCCAGTGCTTGTGTCCCAGAAGGTCTGCGCTGGGGTCTATAAAGGTGTCACCACTAGCCAGCTTGATGAATTGGCTGCCGAAACTGCCGCCGCCATGACCGCTAACCATCCTGATTATGCCTCTGTGAGTTTCGCTCCCTACCTATTTGTCGATAATTTTATTTTTTAGTCTCTGGGTTTTGTTTGTATTGTAATAATTTATGATGGGTTGGGTTTGAATTTCACAAATTCTGTTCATTTCTGATCTGGGTTTTGGTTAATTTCTCATATTAGTAGAAACTCTCACCGTTTTTGTCTTTAATTTTTCTATTGCTGCAAAGTATACTTAAAATACTTTGATGCTTGGAATTTGGATGTCTTTGTTTTGATCTGCTCAGTTATCATTTTTGTAAATTTTTTTGATGCAGTTGGCTGCGAGAATTGTTGTTTCAAACCTGCACAAGAACACAAAAAAGTTGTTTTCTGAGACGTAAGTGTTATAGAAGTTCAATGACATAATTTTGTTAATGAAAAATTAAACTGACAGGTCTGGTTGGTGATTTTAGTTAAAGGGTACTTAATTCTTATATGAGAATTTGGTCAATGCAGAATCAAAGACATGTACCACCATTTTAATGAGAGATCTGGACTTAAGGCTCCTCTGATTGCTGACGATGTTTATGAAATAATCATGAAGGTGAATTTTCCATCTTGTTCTTAGTGAGCAATTGTAATTGACTTTGATTCAACTTATTTGTTAAATTAGGTTTGTAATGTAAGAGTTTTCCATAACTTATAATGTTTTGCATAATGTGATTGCTTTCATTATATGACTTTAGATTGTGTGTCAGATCTGGCAATCCCTAAAGTTGTGGTTATGAACTCTGTTAATTTTAAGCTGTGATACCCCATAGTTGATGGGGGTGTTCCAGTTTGATATATTTTCTTGTTATTTAGCTGTAAATGAGTAATAACTGAGCGTTTGGATGTTGGTTCTAGAAGTATTACAAGTGTATTATACGTATGGATTGTTCTTATATTGATATGGCTAAAATATGGTCATTATATGGGATGTTAAGAAGTCACTTTGTCTTGCTTCTCTTACACACTTGTGCTGGGCACAAGACTTGAATAACATTTGAAAAAAAAAAATCAACTCATAGGGCTCTAAACATCTTGCCAGTGTAAAACCCAATTTTATTTATTGTCACCTTTTTATATTGTGTCACATTTTTATATTTATAAGGGATCATTAACAGTCTAACTAAAGTTGGTCACATGTTTTTTTTTTCTCTCATTTTATCCTATAAAAAATAATGCTTTGAATCACTTCTTTGTTATTTATCTATAATAAATTGATTGCATTTTATGTTGGTTGTGAATCTGCTGTAACATTCCTCATTTATTGGGCTTGGGGCTCAAACAAGAATATACTCCTTTACTACTATTAAAGAAAAAAAAAAAATCATCCTGAAGTTTTTGCAAATATAATGATTGTTGAATATGTTTCCTAAAATTATATTTGTTTCAGAATGCTGCTCGTTTGGACAGTGAGATCATCTATGATAGAGACTTTGACTATGATTACTTTGGTTTCAAAACCCTTGAAAGGTCTTACCTATTGAAGGTCCAAGGGAAGGTTGTAGAAAGGCCTCAGCACATGTTAATGAGGGTTTCTGTTGGAATTCACAAGGATGATATTGATTCAGTTATCAAAACATACCATATGATGTCTCAGCGGTGGTTCACTCATGCTTCTCCCACTCTTTTCAATGCAGGGACACCAAGGCCTCAAGTATGTATCATACATTTTAAATTTATGAAGGGTTAATTTGGTTATTCAAACTTTATCTAATGTGAATTGGTGATTTTGTTGATGTGATTTTTCAGTTGAGTAGTTGCTTCCTTGTGTGCATGAAAGATGATAGTATTGAAGGCATATATGAGACTTTAAAAGAGTGTGCTATCATTAGCAAATCTGCTGGAGGAATTGGTGTCTCAGTTCACAATATTCGTGCTACAGGCAGTTATATTCGTGGAACAAATGGGACATCTAATGGCATTGTTCCAATGCTACGGGTATTCAATGATACTGCACGATATGTTGATCAAGGGGGGGGCAAGAGGAAAGGTATGGTTATGATGTTTTGTCATTTATGGTGTATGAAGGGCATCTTGTTCTAAAACAGTTTGCAACCTGCTTATAGGTGCTTTTGCTGTGTACTTGGAGCCATGGCATGCTGACATATTTGATTTCCTAGATTTAAGGAAGAATCATGGAAAGGTATGATTCACTGGTTTCAAATATCTAACTAGTCATGAAGTGATAGTGATTCTCTATTAGTGGCAAATTTGTGTATAGTCATTGTTCCACTCAAGGGTAAGTGTTTATATATTATTCTTGCAGGAGGAGAATCGTGCACGTGATCTGTTTTATGCTCTTTGGGTTCCTGATCTCTTCATGGAAAGAGTTCAAAGCAATGGAGAATGGTCATTGTTTTGTCCTAATGAGTCTCCAGGTTTGGCAGATTGTTGGGGTGACAAATTTGAGAAATTGTACACCCAATATGAAAGAGAGGTATATCCAATTTTGTCCTCTTGGCTTTATTTTGGCTGTGTTTTGTGACTTAACATTAATCATTTACTGATCATAGCTATTGTTCTTTACAGGGAAAAGCAAAGAAGGTTGTCCAGGCTCAGAATCTCTGGTTTGAAATCTTGAAATCTCAGATAGAAACAGGAACTCCTTATATGCTTTTCAAGGTCATCCATTTAGGAAAAACTGACTTCTTGTTATGTTCTTTGATTCCATGCATTTGAGAATTATTTACTCAATTCTTTTTCTTGGTGGTTCTTCCAGGATACTTGTAACAGGAAGAGCAATCAGCAGAATCTGGGTACCATCAAATCTTCAAATTTGTGCACAGAGATAATTGAGTATACAAGTCCAACAGAAACTGCTGTATGCAATCTGGCATCAATTGCTCTTCCACGGTTTGTCAGAGAGAAGGTGGGGGGCATATCTGGCACACATATTAACCAAGTTTCTCATTTGTTGGTTTTGGATTGTTTGTTATTGATTTGGATTTCATTATTTTGTTTGTTACTAGGGGGTTCCATTGGAGTCACATCCATCTAAGCTTGTTGGTAGCAGAGGCTCTAAGAATCGGTTCTTTGACTTTGACAAGCTTGCAGAGGTTTGAGTTCTTGCTATCACTTAATACCAAGTTCATTGACATATTAGTCTTCATATAATTGTCTCTTTTTCTCTTGCCCCTGTGTAGAACATCAATTGTTAAAGAATTTGACTTGAACTTAATTCTCCTTGTTCTGTTGGTACAGGTTACTGCAATTGTCACTTATAACCTTAACAAAATAATTGATGTTAACTACTACCCTGTTGAAACTGCAAGAAGGTCAAATTTACGACATAGACCTATTGGTATTGGGGTTCAGGGTCTTGCTGATACCTTTATCTTGCTTGGCATGACGTTTGATTCACCTGAGGTAGCTCCTCTTTTCAACTTTTGGTACCCTCTTATCCCTAACTTCAATAACTAAAGTTTAATAGTTGATTTTGGTTATGGAATGCAGGCTCAACAGCTTAACAAAGACATATTTGAGACTATATACTACCATGCTCTGAAAGCTTCTTCTGAGTTAGCTGCAAAAGATGGTCCCTATGAAACATATAATGGGTGTCCTGTGAGCAAGGTATTGACTTATGAAAGTAACTTTGTGTAGGGCATGGGAGAGCTAAATTTAGTAACTTATTGCATGGTAAAAAATATTATAATCTCTGTTATAAATGGGTCTTTATTGACTGCTGTAAATTGTAATGCATGTTGTGACACACCTAATGTGACCTAAAATTGTACCAACCCATCCTGAGAACTTATTAATCCCATGTTATAAAAACATTTAGAGAACTACTCCAATGTTATGTACATAATTATAATGATCTCATGATTCTCATTCAACGCTGCTTGGTGCATGCTATTTCTTGTTTTAACATTTCATGGGGTAGCAATTTCTTGGCATCTCTTAGTCCAAAGAAAATGATACCTATGTTCCTGCTCAGCACATTCATAATTCTATCCATAGCTTCTTAGATGGTTATTATATTGTTCAGGGAATTCTTCAGCCAGACATGTGGGGTGTGACACCCTCAGATCGGTGGGATTGGAATGCTCTTAGGGAGATGATATCCAAAAATGGTACTAGAAATTCACTTCTTATAGCTCCTATGCCGACTGCTTCCACTAGCCAGATTCTTGGAAACAATGAGTGCTTTGAACCATATACTTCCAATATTTACAGTCGTAGAGTTCTAAGGTTGGTGTTGTGATCCTATACTATACTTCTGCCTTTTTACTAAAAAATTTTCAAGGCTGCTTCTAATCTCTCTTTCTTTCAGTGGTGAATTTGTTGTGGTGAACAAACACCTTCTTCATGACTTAACTGAGATGGGTGTGTGGTCTCCTGCAATTAAGAACAAGATAATTTATGAGGATGGCTCTGTTCTGAAGATACCAGAAATCCCTGAGGAACTGAAACAAATTTACAAGTATGAAATTGCATTTACTTGGTCTTTTCCCCTACTTTGGTTTTGTTGTTATTTTGGACTTGTGCTAAGACTGTTTGCTGCAATCAGAACTGTGTGGGAGATCAAGCAAAAGACGTTAGTTGATATGGCTGTTGATCGTGGATGCTACATAGATCAGAGTCAAAGCCTTAATATACATATGGACCAACCTAACTTTGGGAAACTTACTTCCTTGCATTTCTATGCGTGGTCCAAGGTATAAACTTCAGTTCTGCATAAGTATTTTGAGTTTTGGAATCAGATGAACAAATCAAGCCTTCATTTTTAGAATTTACTAGATGTATCATGTTCTTCACTTGTGATTAATGGCTTCATGATGTGGTGGGGTATCTTTAGCTATAGGATGCATTCGGTTTTATGGTTGGTTTTTGAAAAGATTATACCTTGTTGGATTTGAATCATCCTTCAGATTATTGTGCCATTTGGATTTCTGAATTAAATTAATCCTTGAAATATATACTCCTTTGTAATGTCAATTCCATTTTTCTTAATATCAATTAGAGTGGTTAACACACCAGTACTAATCTGTTTTCTTTTCTTTTTCTTGTTCTTGATCCTGTGTACAAAAGGGTCTGAAAACAGGCATGTATTATCTACGATCACGAGCTGCAGCTGATGCCATCAAGTTCACTGTTGATACTTCCATGCTCAAGGTAATGATGACAGTTGATTACTATAAACTTATCATTTCACTTATTTTTTTTGGATAATGACATAAAATCTGTCTTTGGTAATGCAGGATAAGCCCGAGGTTGTGGATGATGATGATAGTACCATGATGGCACAAGTGGTATGCTCATTAACAAACCGTGAAGAGTGCATGGCTTGTGGAAGTTGAGTCACACTTAAAGAGTTCATGGAGTCGCTCTTAAAGATGTGCTTCAGGTTGAGATTTGGCTATCAATTGAGGGCCTTATTAAGGTGAATTTTGTTAAGGTTTTCAAGATGAGTTTCAGAAATCTATTAGCACAGCACCAAATTGTGGAAGTTGAATGACTTTGAAGACTTTCAAGTCAATGTATAGCTTTTAAATTGATATCAGTTGTTAGATCTGTATTTATTTGTATTTGTATTGAGTTCTTCCTTATACATTACAAAGACTTGGACATGGATTGTCATGGGCATTTATAAATGGAAATCAGCTTTGCTCCTATTGATTAGTTTGGCTTGTGATTTTACAAATGGAAAATGTTGAAGATATTGTTAATTTCATTACAAACTTGGTAGCTTTGCTCAAATTTTTGGTTGTATTTTGTTGTGTTTAAAAGTTGATATATTGGTTAGTAATTTTTTTTTTGATAATAAAATTGGTCTCATTGTACTATTTTAACTAATTTTTATTTTTATTTCTTGTACTTTTAGCAAAATAAATGGATTTCAAACAGATTTTTAATGAATTCATGAAATAGGAATCTGTAAATTCCTGAAGTCATCATAGCACAAAATAGTTTTGGTGGTACGGCACTATGAAGACCTGAAAAAACATAGTCCTACTGGCATAAGCATTTGGACAGGTGATATCTGGACTGGTGATTATAAAGGCTTGGTTTATTAATGGTTTATTAATGGGCCATAAATGGGCCAAGCTTGATTTAGTTGAATCTGAACTTTTGGACTGGTTCTTGTTACTTGAACAAATTCCCCTCTCCCTCTGTCAAAAAAAGGTTAGCTTTGACTGTTATAAAAAAGTAGGTAATCCGTTTTTTCCCTTTGTTTTTACAGTAACCCACTAACTCTAGTGGCAAAAAATTTCACAATTGTTGAGATAGATGTTATTATTGGTTAGTAAAATTTCATAACTGTGAAAAATGTTATGAAAATGTTGTCTATAACATTAGTCTTGTTTTTAATGAATTATATTGTAGTCCGAATTCAGTAAAGATGGAATGTAAAATTTATGTTTTATACTATTTAATAAAATATTAATACATCAGTTTTAAACTTAAGGTCCGTTTGGGTAGTGTGGTTGTGTCTGCGTTTTGGGTGTCTTGGGCGTTTTTTTTTTAAGTCCAGTGCGTTATGCATTGTTCATTGGTCATAAACAGTGATTTTAGGCCAATGAACAGTGCTGAACAGTAACAAACAGTAAAAAAATTATTTTTTTATTGTTTTCAGTTTTCACTTTTCAGCAAAATAAGCTGTATCCAAATGTACACTTAAAATTCAATACATTCTACCACATATAATAACATTTCAATAAACTCACAATTAAGTTAGGTTTTCAAATAGATATTAGAATTGATTGAGCGTGATTTTGCTTTTTTTTTAATATGTAACATGATGATGTGACATATTGAAATTAGAAAGGTAAAGTTTGAGTTTTACATCACATCTTTACATAATTTAATCTTTTTATTGTATCATTTATCACTAGCACATTCTGTATTTCTTGAGATTTTGCAGGGTCTAAATTAACATGATTATCTGTCTATTTTGTTTGGGGTTATGTCTCTCTGAGTCTTTGTCATTAAAGTATACTAAATACTAATAGGTAAAGTGTAACTACAATTGGTTAAAGTATTCAAATCGAATTTGTGTTATGAAAACTTGTTCGGCTAAAATCTGCGTAAAGTTGCACATCTAAAAGACTTTGACAGAGCAAAATGCTCTGAATAATAACCTTTGTTCTTCGGTGCTGGATTTTCACAGTTGCAGGCATGGACTTTGAATTTGGGGCTTTGGTTTTCAACATTTTCGTAAAATGTTAGTGGAGCAATCGCTGATGACTAAGTCACTAAAGTGCCTCAAAAGTTAAAAAATTTCATCGCCGAACCAAGGAAAAAAACAAAAACAAAAACAAAAAAGTATTTGTACAATGAGATATTTTAATAACTACAGACAAGTTAGGTCACAATTTGACTCAAGTCGTAATTATGAGCGTGATAGATTATCCGTTGACAAAAGAATTGTCATAAGATGATCATCTCATCGCTATTAAGATTGAATCAAATTAGATATTTTTATTCATTAGCTACTTAAATGACCTTAAAACAACATAATGGTCTGATCCTATTCAGGAATCAAAATAATATGTACTATGTCCATCTTAAAATAAAAGAAAACATATAAAATGCACAAAAATATAATAATCTTCCAAAAAAGTTCATTATTTTTAGAGAAATGCTACGTTTCACAACTTTTTTTATAATAAATCTTAAATGGTAAGTTGATATTAGTTTTTATTTGATCCCATCACTAAATTTTTTTTTTTTCCCAGTAATAACAGCCAGTAACAATTTCACTTAATTGATTTTTTCGCATATTTTAATTAGGGTGATTGTGAAATCCGAGTCTTGCCAATAGTCACTGAGGCACAACTTGTCTTAAACACATGCCATGCAAAATTCTATAAAAAAAAATCCTTTGTGCGAAGAGTTGAAGAGTTGAAGTCCCTTGGAAAGCAATCCTGAATTTTCGTGAAAACAATTGTTGGTGGGAAGAATTGTAAGTAACGTGTACGAATAATGAGTAGGGAGGTTTTTGACTGATTCTGATTGCAATTTCGATGTTATAAGCAGCCCGAGGTTTTCCCTTTTAATGAATACGGGAGAATGATGGAAAAAAAAAAATCATGTTAATTAGTAAAGTAAATTTTATTAGCAAAGCAATCTTAGACTAATCAGTAATCCCAACATGTTTTTCATCCAAAAAAAAAAAAAAAAGTAATCCCAACATGTTAGCGATGTCACTCCTTAACAATTGTAAAATAAAAAATAAAAAAATTGTAATTTATAAATATTTGTATTATTGGACTTATCTATATATATATATAAAACCGAAACTTTTGAAACTCCCACAATTTTCCACATCATCATTTTAATTTTAAAAAATTTTAATTTTTAAAACTAAATAGTGAGAGAGTCCTAACAGGAGTCTCTTTTATATATATATATATAAGAGACAAAATCTTTGAAAACCCTAAAGCAATCTCCTCTGTCCGTCTCCATTAAGAGAGAAACCCCTAAACTTCAATTTCTTTGGTACGCTTGCTATTGTTTTTTCTCTTTTTTGTGAATTAGTTTTTTTTGCTTTTGTTTTGTATGAAGTAGTACTTTACAATATATAGTATAACTACAAGTATTGTAATAAGTTTGCTAACTTTTTGTGTGGTTCAAACATGCTATATTCTATATTATTTTAAATTATATAACCTTAAGCTTTACCTTATGGAGACGTATGTACAAGTTTTCAATTCTTTTTGTGTGGATATTTTCTCACAGCTGTGGAGTAAAGTATATGCACTATATGTTATCTTATGTTTTCTCTTATGGTGTCATGCTTCTTTGTTTATTAATTAAAGATTATGTTGGAAGCCTATATTATTTGCACCTTCAAAGTGTTCGACAATGTTTGAACCAAATTTTTCATCAATTAGGAAGAATTGGATAAAAAAAACTTAGAAAAGCTTTCCATCCTTACTGAAATTGTCTCGCAATAATGATTTTTTTTTTTTAGTTTTTTTAATAATTTGTAGGTTCTGAATGTTTTGATTTTTAATTTTATTATCTTTTGAAAGTTTGACCATCTAAATTTTTGGGTTCAATTTTTTGCAATATTTGAAACAGTTTAGCAAATTTCAACTGTTATAACTATGGATTATTCTCTTGAAGGTAACCTATCTTTCTCTTATATTTCTCTATTTGGTAGTCATATATATATTTTGTTTTGTTTCAATAATTTCTAGGCAGTGTCAGTAAATTTTCTGATTTTTTTTCCCCTTTGAACGTTTTAACATCAAAACTTTTTAGTTATTTTTTTTTCAATATCTAATTTTGGCTTATTCATCAAATTGTAACTCAAAAAGATAGGAGCAATTCACGCAATAGTATAGTTTCATAATCAATTTAAAATTTTATAAAATTATTTTAGTCTATTATAAATAGATAAATTCCCGTGCGTTGTACGGGTTTCCGACTAGTTGTTTATAAATTGGTTCCCGTACTCATTATTAGATTATTTATTTATTTATTTAAATTTTGGGTAAAAAGTCTTAAATACCTAGCATATATAGGGAGTCCAATCATAGTAATTATGGTTTTTTTTTTTGAAAGTATAGTAATTATGGTTAAATGATGATTAAATTAACCAAAAAAAAAATGATGATTAAAGAATTATTCCCATTTATACATATTTTTGGAAAATTCTTAGGTAGTCCCGGAGTATAATAAAATGGTGCTTCCTCCTCTCACATTCATGATGGACCCCACCGTGAATTTAATGAGCGGACCCCATCATTTTTTTTTTTGAGAATGAATGTGAGAGGATGGAGTATCATTTTTTGTGCTCCGGGAGTATCTAAGAATTACTCCATATTTTTTATGTGAAAAGCATGTAAATATGATTTTCACCATTTGCATTTATAATAAAGAGGATGTATTTTAATGTGAAAATTTAATGATTCTAGGAATTTTTAGATTTATTTGTGATCCATAGGGTGGGGATGTTTCTTTTTACAAAATAAATATAATGTCAATACATTTTTTTTTTAATATTTGATAATTCAATAGTAAATATGTCACTAGTTGTATTAGACTCTAGAGCAAATTCTATGAAATGACTCACAGTGCCCTCAAATGACCGTTTCTCCACCCAAAAAAAAAAAAAAAAAAAAAATCAAATTTCTTGTCAACAAACGGAATATTTATATGATTTTATCCGAAAGTCTTATTGGTTCATTACCTTCTAGATGCATCCAAAGGTAAAACTCACAATTCCATAAAGCAGTGCCTTCTTTTTGAGGGTGGTGGAGTTGAATTTTCAAATCAATTGAACTCAGAATATAACCGTCCATGTAAATAAATACAAAGACTTTGGACTAAGATTTGGAATTCAACCCAACATGATTTGTTTCTTTCAAAAAAAAAAAAAAACCTCTATCAGGCTTTGGCTGTGTCAAAATTAGGAAAAGTTGGTTTATTTGCTGGAGGATTTGTTCGATTCATTCATGCACAACACATGTTAAGTAAGCTGTGATGGACTTTGTGGAATTGGAGTAAACTACTTCGCTATCTGGTTTAGGACATTATTGTCTGGGTGGTGATTCCTTTTTTTTTGGTAGGTGGGTCAACAATTTAGTGGAGTTTCCACAGTTCCTTTAAGTCCCTCGAGTTACAATGGAATTGAAGTGTTGTGGGCCTTAGAGGCTCAAATTTTGGACCAATGTCCAATAGTGAACCAAAAATCCAAATATATTCGGTATAATCTTTCATCATCAATCGTCAATCATACTGCAATTCATTTGGTATTATTCAAATGTTGACAGCAAGTATTGTGTCGTGTTCCTAATTCTTTGGAGTTTGCTCCGAGCATTCTATGTGCTCAAGTAAAAATTTGGCGAATATATATTTTTGGTCCCTATATTTTGGGTTAATTTTTGTTTTGGTCCTTAAATTGATTTTGCTCCTAGGTCAAAATTTAAAATCAAAAAATCAATTCTATTTTGGTCATTCCCATCAACCCGGTAACAGAAAACTCCTACGTGGCAAATGGAGTGCCCTGCTTGTTGACATGAAGTTGATGTGGCTATTAAAATATTATTAAAAAAATTATTTGGCATTTTTAAATGCCACATTAGATTTAAATTAATAAAAAATTAAAACTAAAAATCCAGGTCAGAAAATTAAAAAAAAAAACATTAATCTAATTAAGTTAAGAAAAAAAAAAGCTTTGTTAGTTAAAAAAAAAATTTGAGAAAAAAAAATTTATAACAATTTTCTTAGTCACCAAGCACAACATCATAGAGATTAAAATTTCCAATATTTAGACCAAAAAAAAATTAAAAAAAACCAACCTAATACTTACTCTACCAAATAAAAAACTTGTAATAAAAAATAATAATAAAAATAAAAAACCAACCCCAGAACCCCAACCCAAATCAATTTAATCTCTCTGCCCATTGAATTTTTGACTTCTCTTAGTCTCTATCTCTCTAATTTCTCTTTGATTTGCTCCAAACCCAGACACACATGGTCAAATAAAACAAAACACTCTCTTTAGGGACCAAAATGAGAATTGGCCTAAAATATAAGGACCAAAAGTGTATTTTCGCCTAAATTTTGTTGTCTATTTTACTATAAAAATTTACTTTTTTAAAAAATATTTTTATTTTACATACTCACTTTTCAAAATATCATACATATTAGATTATCAATTTTACACCAATTTCATTAAAATATTAATTTTTCTTAATTGTTTTTCTTTCTTCATACACAACAACCATCATTCACTTTCTTCATTCTTTCTTGTGATACGTGAAGAAATAAAAAAAAAAAAAACTAAATGTAAAGTGAATAGTGTCAGTATAAATTTACATGTTTATTATTATTGTAGTAAATATGTAAATTTACACAAATATACACACATTGATGTTGGTCACTTTTAGGTAAATTTACTCAACCTTCTATTATACACCAACTAATGTAAATGTTTTTTTAGGTGAAATGATTTTCATTAGCTTATTTAGTTTAAGAAAAAAATATATGTTAACTGTATAATAGGATATCTAATGCAAAATAAAATTTTAGGTGAAATGATTTTCATCAACTTATTTAGTTTAAGAAAAAAAAAGAAAAGATTAACTGTATAATAGGCCACTTATATCTAAAGCAAAATAAAATTTTAAAAAGTTGTATGCAAGTTGATGGTGAAAATAACTAAATAGAACCTTATTCTCTTACTTTTTTTTAGTGATTCATATATTCTTTCTCCTCACGCACATTCTTTTTTGTAATGGTTGTTGAGAATTGAGATAGGAGTGCTATTTGTGGTAATTGCTGAGTTGGGTTTGCTTTTTTTTTTTTTTTTTTTTTTGGGGTGGGGGAGTTGGAGATTGGTCTGTTTGTGGTTGTGGGTGCGGTGATTATTCTGGCAATGGTCGGTTCTTACTGGCTTTTGTGATATTATTTTATATTATTTTAATGAGTTATATGATAAAATAACAAATAATAAAGTCAAATGTTCAAAGGACATTTCATCGGAAGTTAAAATTAGACCACCGCTATCGTCAACCAACCAACGGTTACACTCCCTTTTTTCCACTATTCATCGGTCCTAAAGAATAGTTGAAGTCTTCTATCCTTTTTATGCAAGTTGCTGTTGGACTTTCGAATTTTATTTTTCTTTTCTTTTTTTTCTAGAGAATCTTTTGAACGTTGCCTTTGACTATCTAGGGATTTTTAAGTGTTTATCAAATTGTTCAAAATAGAACTAGAGTTATTCTAAAATCACAAATTTTCCTGTTTTTATAACTATTTTATTTGAAAAACAGTAAATGATTTATGGTCACCTTTACATGAACTTACTAATTTATTTTTGTCACTCATAATTAACCATATAAAATAATTGTGACAAAATGTGTAAAAAATTATGATCTATAATTTTTTATAAAGGAGAAAATAAGGGTATTCTTTTGTCTAGATTATAAGGCCCTCATTTTCTTGTGCATCCACTTGCCAAGGAATTTGGAATTATATTATGTATCCACTCTTGTCAAGGAATCTGGCATTATATTATGTATCCACACTGGTAATCAAAAAGAAATTATTGTAAAAGATTGGATGATATGCTTGATGTCATCCAATTATAGTCCCAAAGCAAAAAGATAATAAGAGTATTTATATTGGTTTCCATAAAATAGTATAAGAGACTAATTAAGGAATGAACCCTAAAAAAGCCCCATATTGGCTTCCCTTTGCATTCCCTAAAATAACTATTTATTAGCTGCTACCATGCTTCCTAGATGTATTAGAGAAACACTATTAATTCTTTAAACAATTTTTTTTTTTTTTTTTTTTTTTTTTTTTTTTTGTCTTGATAACCGAATTTTTTATAATAAGCAAATTTGTTTTGAAAGGTATAAAAATATATAAAGAAAAAAAAAAAACATTGTAATAAAAAAATAGAATATAAGATAAAGAATCAGATTTAAGAGTTTGAAAAGTGCTTAATTTTTTTGAGAAAAAATTAAAATTGAAAAGTGCTTAGTCAAAATTAAAAAGTAGGTTCTTATTTTAAAATATGGAGGAAATTTTAGAAAAGCCATTGTTAATGTTCTAACGCTTCATTTATTTTGATGTAAAATATTCGCAAGAAAATTGTGGGGCCCAATAATTTATGGGCCAGGCCCATTTGCTCGTGGAGAGTCCGAAGGCCCAAGCCGAGGAGAGCTATGGATCAAGCCCGATAATAGAAAGCACCAAACAGTTTTGGGATACAGCCAATGACAGTTCAGTCCTCGGCAGATCCAAAATCCCACTAAAAAAGAAAGGGTAAAACTGGTATAGGACTAAAACTTGAAAGAAGATCTAAAATATCTTGGGAAAGTTATCCTTACTAGCCTTCCCAGCTAAGGCTCTGCACCTACCAGAGCCGTATTCTTCAGCTTTATCAACCATCCCCAACAATGCTGGGATTAGACTGATGGGACAAATATCAGTCTTGTAAAGGTTGACCCTACACGTGGACGAAGGACAGCGAACGCAGGCTAGTATAAAAGAAAAAGTAAGTGAGCCAAGGGGGGGGGGCTCTCTCCATCCCACCTAAGGAAGAGACTCCATGGGGGAAACACCAGAATGACTCATGCTGATCAGAAAGAAAGCCACCATTGGGGAAACGGAGTAGGACCTTAATGCTCCTCGGATCAAGTCCGAGGAGTCCAACCCCATGGGATGCAACACTATAGGGCTTAAATGTTCAAACCCATCTCCCCTTTCTATATGAATTCCTCTAAAATCAAGACCGGAATATCGCCCCGTGCCCAACGGCTAGCTTTTCAAGCCCACTCTCTACAAATCATATTGTGAGGGGTCTTTCATGTACGAGCCCAACATCCTTATTGGGCCTCAGCAGAATCGTGTCCTTACAATTGGCGCCGTCTGTGGGAAAGCTTGCGCTTTGGCGCAGGTGGCGTTGGAGTCAACTCTCTAGCAAGCAGAAATTCCTGGGGTTTCCTCCGTCTCCGGCGACATACAGTTGCTGCTCCAGCATAAACTTCTACTAGGGGCTACGCCTTGCGGTGCCAAGGGCATGGGCATCTCTAGGGGCTTCCGGCCTCAAGTCAACTTTCCCCGCCCTGGTATAGGGGCTTATGGTCGAAAAATAAACCAAATAAAAAAAATCCTACGAGTTTTGGACAGAACCAAGGCCTTGCATGGTCCTCGGACTCAAGCCTATGGGGAAACCAAGTACAAAAGGGAAATCCTACAAGTTTCGGACAGAACCAAGGCCTTGTATGGTCCTCGGACTCAAGCCTATGGGGAAACCAACTGCCTAGAAGAGCCAACAGGGGGTTTGGGCACGACCCGGACGTTACCTGGACCATAGAATCTATCTGAGGAGAATTCCTCGTTGATAATCGGGCTAACCCCTAAGCTACACGGATTCCCCGATCTATCCTCAGATCCTCAACACCTAGAGGATTGATGCCATATAAGACGATATTTTGCCAAAAACACACAGTCGAAGTCCCTCACTGCACGGCTGCCCTCTCGGGCGAATTATTTAGAGCTTATCGTTCTCGGACGATCGCCTTGCATGCATTATGAAGCACTCGGCCATTATTTCGGTTTCCTACTCTAAGTATCAACAAAGGAAAGCACACATGTAGCATCCCATGCACAAAATAATCGTTACAGAAAGGAAAAATATTTAAAAAGAAGTAAATTCATTTTTTATTGAGACAAAGAAACAGTACAGCGTACATTGAAAAAGCTGAAATAAGCTTGTGCTAAAGCTAACTACATGAGTGAAAAGAAAAATACAAGAGAATGAAGGTAAAGCCGAAGAAGAAGCACAGATGAGAGGGTGGCTACTCCTTCAGGACTTTGTTCTTCCTCAATGCTTTTGCATGCCCATAACTCAGGCAGCAGAAGAATCCAGCTTGGGGCCTGCACCGCTGAAGGAAAGGTGCAGGGAGCCGGAAGTTGAGGAGCCTTCACCAAAAATTTGTCTGCAACAAGGCAGAGGCGCTGATGGCGGAGAATCTTTCTTCTGACACACCAAAATTCTGGCGTGAACAGAACCTGCTTCGGATTTTGACTAAAAGAGGGAGAAACACCCTTTCCCCTCTGTCGAACTGGAATATTCTCTTGAATTTATGCCGCCTTTGCCCGTACCTCACTATCTGGAGTCTCAGGAGGGCACGGCGCCTTTGTGGCGGAGAGAGTTCCTTTGCCCCAACCCTCGCCTCAAACATGATGTACTAGGAGAGGAGACTGAAGGATTTGTGCGAAGGTAAAGCAACTTTCTCTCCTATTTATTTAAAGATAAGGTGGTGGCATTTAATTCACGCAGCGTCCCAAGGAACGCTACAGACAAAATGTCTCCGGCTCGATTTCCAATGCCGTCTGCAACCCTGAGATTAAAGGAGCCTCGTGAAGGCGCACCTCGAACACTGGGACGCCAAAAAGTACCGCGTGACCTAAGACTACGGAAATACCCCCTAATTTATGGGCCCAGTAAATTCGCGGCCCAGGCCCGTTCAGCATAGGGGCCCAGGACAGAACCAAGGCCTTGCATGGTCCTCGGACTCAAGCCTATGGGGAAACCAAGTACAAAAAAGAAACATTATAAGTTTTGGACAGAACCAAGGCCTTGCATGGTCCTCGGACTCAAGCCTATGGGGAAACCAAGTACAAAAAAGAAACATTACAAGTTTTGGACAGAACCAAGGCCTTGCATGGTCCTCGGACTCAAGCCTATGGGGAAACCAAGTACAAAAAAGAAACATTACAAGTTTTGGACAGAACCAAGGCCTTGCATGGTCCTCGGACTCAAGCCTATGGGGAAACCAAGTACAAAAAAGAAACATTATAAGTTTTGGACAGAACCAAGGCCTTGCATGGTCCTCGGACTCAAGCCTATGGGGAAACCAAATACAAAAAAGAAAAACATTATAAGTTTTGGACAGAACCAAGGCCTTGCATGGTCCTCGGACTCAAGCCTATGGGGAAACCAAGTACAAAAAAGAAACATTATAAGTTTTGGACAGAACCAAGGCCTTGCATGGTCCTCGGACTCAAGCCTATGGGGAAACCAAGTACAAAAAAGAAACATAAGTTTTGGACAGAACCAAGGCCTTGCATGGTCCTCGGACTCAAGCCTATGGGGAAACCAAGTGCAAAAAAGAAACATTATAAGTTTTGGACAGAACCAAGGCCTTGCATGGTCCTCGGACTCAAGCCTATGGGGAAACCAAGTGCAAAAAAGAAACATTATAAGTTTTGGACAGAACCAAGGCCTTGCATGGTCCTCGGACTCAAGCCTATGGGGAAACCAAGTACAAAAAAGAAAAACATTATAAGTTTTGGACAGAACCAAGGCCTTGCATGGTCCTCGGACTCAAGCCTATGGGGAAACCAAGTAAAAAAAAAAAAAAAAAAAAAAAAAAAAAAGAAACGTTATAAGTTTTGTACAGAACCAAGGCCTTGCATGGCCCTCGGACTCAAGCCTATGGGGAAATCAACTGCTCGGATGGGAAAATCCCCGGCCCAAATACTGTAAAATGTTAAGGCCAATACAAGTGTTAGGATGATGGTGGGGCACTCCACTATTCGATAGCCTAAAGAGGCTGTTCATTTTTTCGGGTGATAAGTCTTCGAATGATTATTTCCTACACCGAATAGCGCATCCAGTTCTAATCTCGGCATTGTTTCGGGCAAATATCGTTATTCACAGGTACGCACTGCTATGTCAAACAATTCTGTTAAAGTTGACATCTTTTTGTTAGCAAGCATTTTGGCCCTAAGTGTCATTGATTCAAATGCTATATTATTGTGCCGAACAACACTTGTAAATTCATAATAGTGCCTTTCTCTTTGATAAAGGATTAGGGTCCCCAAGCATTGCATTCTAAGGTCGGCGGTATTATGCTAGGCCGACCCAATAAGCTCATCATAATGTCCTTTCTCGTCCTGTCTAATGGGAGCTTCAGCCCTAAGTATCATTTTAGCAACTCTATTAAGGTTATGGTGATATCTTTTTATGCAAGCATTTTGGCCCTAAGCGTCATTGATTCAAATGCTATATTATTGTGCCGAGCAGCGTTTGCAAATTTGTAAAAACATAGAGACAGAACATGCGAAATAAAATAACAACAATTTTTATTAATATGAAAAATTATTACAACGTACAAAGTGGGGCTCAAACGAGCCTATACAAAAGGTGAGCTGCCGAAGCAACACTTACATCCGCAGTACAGGTAAGTAAACAGCCAGGTGCCCTTTAAACTCGTCTTCAAAGTCTCTCCGCTCTCTGCCTCAGTATTGCTCATATCGAGAGAAGAACCTTCTTTGGAAAAAGATGAAGGAGAAGGAAGAAGAATTTGAAGGAGAAGGAAGAAGGGGGTAGAGGAGATGAATGAGGAAGATGGAGGACATGAGTAAAGAAGGAGGAGAAGAAGAGAGAAGAGATGAAAAGAAAGAAAAAGGAGCAAAAGAGGGAGAAGGAAAAGCACCAGGATGGACCTGGTGGTGGAAAGAAGAAGAAAGAGAGGCAAAAGGAGACACCAGTGAACGAAGAGAGGAAGAAGCAGGGGCACTTGGTCCCTGCCTCAGTCCTGACTCCTAGCACACTGGTGCCAGGTTAGGTATGCTCATGAGAGAGCGGTTGGTACTGATAATGGGTGTCCTCGACTCAGTCACACCGGAAGTTTGATGTGACGAGTCCCTGCTTCGGATTTTGGCTGAAAGAAAGGTGAGGTTGATTTTGAGTCTTCGCCATCCCTGCCCTGACCGAGCCATTACGAGCTTTATTGGAACGTGGCGTTTACGGGAGGGGTATGGTTCCTTCATTACTTGTTGTATGGTAAAGCGTATCACGATTTAGTGTATAAACTAGTGGGTAAAATAAACTCTAGGGGAGGCCAAGTATTTCAAATCTTAAAAGGATGAAAAGGGACTCTCTACAAAAACAATAACCTCCTACCTTCCCTCTTATACGGAGGGTGGAGCGGGGGGCATTTATTAGGATCAGATCTCCAAAGGAATCTGCAAACACAGATGTGCCGGTTCCACTTCTCCACCTCATCAAAAACCGTCGAATTAAAGTAGTCTCGTAAATAGAGGTCATTAAAAACGCGCTTTGGATAACCAAACGTCAAGAACGCATCAGGAATAAAATCAAAAAACTGTCTCGCAGACCGGTGCGTTTCCTGGGCAGTTGGAGAACCGCCAGCATTAGTGAAAGGCCGAATTAAATGAGCCATAATAAAAGCTCGGTATTACCAAAACCCCCCTTTCCAACCGGGAGGTTGGACAGCCAGGTTTTGAGGGGCTATTGTGGGGCCCAATAATTTATGGGCCAGGCCCATTTGCTCGTGGAGAGTCCGAAGGCCCAAGCCGAGGAGAGCTATGGATCAAGCCTGATAATAGAAAGCACCAAACAGTTTTGGGATACAGCCGAGGACAGTTCAGTCCTCGGCAGATCCAAAATCCCACTAAAAAAGAAAGGGTAAAACTGGTATAGGACTAAAACTTGAAAGAAGATCTAAAATATCTTGGGAAAGTTATCCTTACTAGCCTTCCCAACTAAGGCTCTGCACCTACCAGAGCCGTATTCTTCAGCTTTATCAACCATCCCCAACAATGCTGGGATTAGACTGATGGGACAAATATCAGTCTTGTAAAGGTTGACCCTACACGTGGACGAAGGACAGCGAACGCAGGCTAGTATAAAAGAAAAAGTAAGTGAGCCAAGGGGGGGGGGGGGGCTCTCTCCATCCCACCTAAGGAAGAGACTCCATGGGGGAAACACCAGAATGACTCATGCTGATCAGAAAGAAAGCCACCATTGGGGAAACGGAGTAGGACCTTAATGCTCCTCGGATCAAGTCTGAGGAGTCCAACCCCATGGGATGCAACACTATAGGGCTTAAATGTTCAAACCCATCTCCCCTTTCTATATGAATTCCTCTAAAATCAAGACCGGAATATCGCCCCGTGCCCAACGGCTAGCTTTTCAAGCCCACTCTCTACAAATCATATTGTGAGGGATCTTTCATGTACGAGCCCAACATCCTTATTGGGCCTCAGCAGAATCGTGTCCTTACAAAAATATTTTCTCATTTTACGGTGTTTGTTTTGCTATAAAATATTTAGTCAAAAGTAAAATATTCTCAATCAACCAAATTAACTTAGGAAAATTTGTGTAAAATATTTTACACTTAAAATTTTGGTAAAATATTTTACAATTGCTCTCTAACTCTCACCCCAACAACTCTCACGCTATCTCTCCCTCTCAATTTTCTCTCACAGATCCTTCTCTCCCAAAACCTAGTGGCACCACCCACCTACGGTGCCATTATTGACTGACTCCACACTCTCCTACCTCCTCTCATCTCTCTCACGAAGTCCATCGGGATTTAACTGTTGAGCGGGGGCTTGAGTTTTTAATGGCTGTTTTTGATCTTGCTGTTGGTTGTTCCAATTTTGCTGCTGTTAGATTTGCTGGGTTGTTGGATTTTCAGATTAAATTCTTTATGATTTTCTTTTCAGGTATTTGATTTGGTTTTGTGGGTGTTTTTGCCTCTCTAATATGGATTTTTGGATTGTTGATGGTTGTTTTTGGGTGGTTGGTTTTTTGGTAGCTGGTGGTGTCTTTTTGAATCTTTGGTGGTGGCTGGTGGTGGTTTTGAAGGTTGTGTTTTGAATGGTTGGTGGTAATTTTGATGGCTCTTGGGTGTTTGGGTAGATGATGGTGGCCGATGGAATGGGAGTATAGTGGGTATGTTTTTGTAATGGTTGGTGGTGGTTGATTTATATTTTTGCAATTTTTAGGTCACAACACTTGTCAAACACTTGCAAATGGTTTACAATAAAATATTTTACATTTGAAAATATTTTATGTCAAAACAAACGGAGCGTAAATGTCAAAGTAAGTTTTTTTATTCTTTAAACATTCATGTATACTATATAACTATGTGTTTAAATTTTATTGAGGAACTTATTATACGAAATTGTATTTAAATTTTATCCTATAAATATTGTACCTATCTAGGGAATAGGGAATATTGATAAGCATCTGAGGGTTAATTATTTGGAAAATTTATACTAATCTCACTTCAGGTTATAAAATTACAATAATTTGATTAAATTGTGTATATATTTTTTACCTTCAAAAAGTGTAACAATTTTTTTTTAAGGAAGTTTCAACTTATGGCATTCGCTCCTGATGATAACTCTTTATCATCAGACCAAGATACTAATAAGTTTTTGGTGTAGGCAGAGATTGAACCCCATATTTCTTATTCAACCATAAAAAGAAATTTTATCAGTTGAGCTAACTGGAACCCTCAAATTTTAATTTATTCTTAGTAATCATTAGACTATAAATTATTTAAGGAAGCTTGCAGTTTATTAGTTGGAGTTTTGGAAAATACCAACTTATTTTCTCACAAGCTCATTGTTTTGCATTCAGTTTTGTTTATTTTGTTTTTGAAACATTTTTTTTGTAATTCTGTTAGAATTAAGCTCAATTTTTTTTTGAAAATAGGATAGGAAATTTGGAAAGCTAAAAATCAAAATCTAACAATCTCCATCACTGTAACTATTAAATTATAGAATTTAAAAAAAAAAATTTGAGATTCCCTAATTTCATACTAAGAATAGTTAGGATTTTCAGAAGAAAATGCCATTAATTTGATGAGAAAGTCAATAAAAAAAAAAGAAAAGATTGTTCATTCTTTTCACTCAATCAAAACCATACACAAGACTTTAAAGACATCAAGGTATATACTTTCCTGGTTTCTCCTATAATCATAGATACTATATATAAAAATTTAAATTAAAAACAAAAACAAAAAAAAAAAACAAAAAAAGTCTCCTTTGAACTCCATTGAGTCATTGACTGTCACTAGTTTTTTGTTTTTTTATTTTTAGTCGACTGTCTGTCACTATTTTTTTTGGTCGACTGTCTGTCACTATTTAAATGCAAAGAATTTAAAACAAAAAATCGACGTAGGGAATTGGATTTAGAAAGAAAGAGGTACGCACCTTCGCTTTCATGGTGGTCCAATGTCCATATAAGTATTTTAGCTATATATATTGCATTTGTACTGTTTTTTTTTTTTTTTTTTTTTTTGGTTGAAAAAAATGGGGGCCTTTATGGCTATATTTTACCCCCGGGCAGGGCGCCGATCTGACATAGGCTCAGGCCGTTCTAGCCAAATCGTGCAGGGGGTCAACTCTACTAAGGATGCCCACCAACAATTGGCTGTGGAGGTGACTCGAACCCAAGCCTGACAAACAGGACCACAAGCTCCTTACCACTGAACCAACCAACGTGTTGGCGCAGTTGTACTGTTGTACACATATCACCTTATCTCTCATAAAAAACAAAAAAAGGACATCACCTTTTATCTGTCATGATCAAGCTGTAACTAATCATGGTATGAGCGTGTGAACTATGAACTTTCTCAACTAATTAAGTTTAGGAATAATAATAATAATAATATATATGATTAACAAAAAAGTGCTCTTTTCTATGAGCTTTCTTTACGTTAATGAACTTCAATTTTGTGTACTCAACCATCTTGATAAGCCCGCTCTTAAAGAAATCTGTTTTTTTCTTTTGTCCAAACATTCTGTAGTTGAATATTAATTTGAACTATAAAGATCTAAAAAGAACAAGAAGATATTTGCGAAATAGGTTGGCAGTGCGCGCATTGTTTAAGAAACAAAACCATCAAATCAAAATTAGTTTCATATTTGTCGTGGATGAGGAATAAGACTTTGTGTTTTGTCATTGATCAAACAAAGACAATTTGGATTCATCAAATGTAATACAACCTTCACCAATTGATTTGATGCACCCTTAATTAATTCACATATGTAGTTAACGTTAATAAGTAACGCGTTAATGATTATTATATCAGCATACGTGTCCATCAAGTTATATATTAGTTGTAAATTACTAATTAAAGAGAAAGGTATGTTAAAATCTAATGTTTTTCCATTCAGCCCAAAAAAAAAGAAAAAAAGTTTCCCATTTATTTTTTTATTAGTAAATTATGGAGACATATGAGTAATAGATTTTGAAGTTTGAATCCACAGCTTTACAATTCATCCTAATCTTATCAAAAGAAACATATATTTTTAAAAAATAATTTTGAAGCTGTAAACCTCTCTTTTGAGAACACCAACAACCATTAGAACTACAAAACTATTGACACATATATCATTTATTTATTTGACTAAAAAAACACTATCTTTATCCTAATTTTACCCCAACTACCATTCGAAATATAAAGCTCTTGGCACCCAAGTATCATTTATTAATCTTAATTTTAGAAAAAGCACTTACTTTATCCTAATTTTATAAGTAAATTGTACTTTTGGTCCAACTTTTTAGACTTTCACAAGGTTCATATCTTCGCAGTTTAGCAATAGATATTATAAAAAAAAAAAAAAAAAAATATTCATCCAAATCTTATGATTAGGAAAGAGAAATAAGTTACTCTGTTCCCCTTGTGAGCTAGTATAGTCAGATTTGGAATTTAGGAGTATCCAAAAATAGGTAAATAAAACTGTACTTGTGGTCCATCTGTTCAGACTTTAATAATAAACAAAGGTTTCATCACATCTTCGCAGGTATTAGAAAATAGAAATCGATAGATAGCAACAAAGTAAACCGCGTGGTGTACAGTCTGAATCTGCAGCTTTGACTGCAGTCAATGCATTATCCGTTGACAAAGGGTAATCATAAATCATCAACTTGAAGATTTTAAAAACCACCGTTTTTGTGAACCAATCAAGTCGGTCCACAACAACAACATTACGACATATAATGCCTCCCTTGGATTAGGATATTCTTGTAATGTGATACTACTACTTGCTTTGGTGGAACCCCTCATTCAGGCTTATTAGATAAGGTTTCACTTTGTTTCTCAAAAATTAAAATAAGGTTTCACTTTGAGCTAACGTTTCCAACCTTCTTGTTAATTTGAAAAAAAAAAAAAGAAAAAAAAAAAAAAGAGGTAGTCTTCAAAATTGTCATGGGTACTGCATTTATGGCATTGAAAATTATTACATTGTCCTAATCTTTTTTCAAGAAAAAAAAAAAAAAAGGAACTTGTTCATTTTGTCCATCTTTCTTATTTGGCATAAAACTTAGATACAGTAATATAGTTGCATTAAATTCAATAATTTTAGTTCATCGGTTAATTATTTAATGCAACCAAATGATTGAATTTAATTAAAGAATTAAGAAAAATCTAAGAAATTGTACATGAGTTTCATATTTTTAATATATAAGAAGGGTTTTACATATGTTAAAGAATAATAAAATATTCAATTTTAAGATGCAATCCACACTTTTTAGAAAGAACAATTTACTAGTTTGCAATCACAAATTCATTAGCATTGTATGTACTTTTCTTGGCGTTTATGCACGGTTTGCATAGGGCAAACTAATGAATTATTGACAAGTACATTTTACTTTTTGAGAAGTATACATTACAACTCATAAATTGATTATTTAATATTGTTTAACATGTGTTTTTAGAGTACTTGTTAATAATAATAAAAAAAATTCAAACTTTCAACATCAACATACCGTTAACAATAAATACGAACTACAAACTTAGACCACTCAATATTGATACATTTGACTTGATATAGCAAAATGAGAAGGTTTTAAGTTTTATTCTTATTGTAAAAGTAATTTTCAAACACTGTAATGTTTTCACCCACCCCAATTTTTTATTTTGCAGTGTGAAATTATTGACAAGTGTATTTATCTTTTCAAAAAATATGTATTGTAACTCATAATTTACGCTCAATTTATTTATTTATTTATAAACTCATAATTGATTATTTGACATTCCTTCACATGCCTAATTAGGACACTCATTGATAAAAACTGATAAATAATTCAAACTTTCAACTATGACATACTTTTTAACAATGACTACAAACTCCAAAGTAAAATACCATTCCATATTTGTTGCATTTGACTTGACACATCAAAATAAGAGGGCCTTGGCCCTCTTGGGATTTCATTCTTAATACTTAAAGCAATCTTTTGAACACCATTAATATATTCACCCACCCCAATCTTCCACTCTGCTCGGTGTGAACATTTTCTTGTTGAGTATATCCGCTAATAAAACAGTCCCCATCTCTTCATACAGAAATTTGATAAGAAAGTATCACCAATTTTTTTTTTTGTCTCAAAAGATGACCTTGTCGTTGTCTACAACATCATGTGAAACGGCTCAATTTGGCCGTAAAATATTAAATATTATGAATTAAAGTCTCAACTCCTCTCAATTGAGCCTTCTGTCGGCCTCTCCAACACCGACTAAGAAAGCGGAAAGAGGCTAGGGCCTAGGAAAGCGGCTACATGTATGGCTCCAAAAGGGTCAACTTGGGTTCCCCCACACTCACTCAAAATAGCCGACCAAGGCCTGACGTTCATACCGCGTTTTGACCCTTAACAACACTAACCTCCATGCCCTCCATTTGCCAACTTGTGAATTGTGATATTTCCACCTACACAATTACAACACATGCCCACAAAACAAAAACCCAACGAATATACTTTATTACACTTGACTAATTCTAGAACAAAAACATTTTCATGATTTTTTTCAACGTGGCAAATTGCTATGGAAGCAATATTAATTTCAACACTATTTTTATTATACACCACTCATAATAAGCAATATCAACAATTGTAAAAAATAAAAAAAAAATGCTAAATGTACTACCAATTTTACTATAATTTTTTTTTTCTTTTGTGATTAATGCCACTTCAATAACATATTAAATCAAGACTTTTGTAAACCTTGAAAAGGGCCTCACCAAAAATAAACAAAATCTAGATATGGACTTTTAGACTATAGGTGACACGTGACTTGATTCTTTATAAAAAGTTAATTAACTGCATTATAAAATTCTATTTTTTACTGCACATATAAATAGAACCCATAAGTGAATAGCCCAATTAGTAGATTTTTTTTGGATAATTGGTGTCCTAAATTTATGAGCTATGCTGGGCCATAATTCGCTCATGTGGTGAGTTGTGGTTGGTGGAAGGGGTGTCCCCACGTGGACCCACTATCACTCTTCTATCAACCATAACTCACCACATGAGCGAGTTAGGGCACAAGTGGTAGCACCATTATCAGTCTAAATTTATTGTTTATTTAATTATATCAGTTGCCTAAGGAAGAAGAATTTTGGGAAGACCGAAAACCAAAACCGACATTAATCTCCATATAGAATTAACGGCGGCGGCGCTTAACTTTGATGCCCATATATATTTACTGCCATCGGGTCCTTGAAACTAGAGTTGTTTTTGCTTTTGGTTGGTCTGTGACTCTCTAATTAAGAAGTTGCACTTGCACGTATTCGAAACACAGAAAGAGAGAGAGAGAGAGAGAGAGAGAGAGAGAGAGAGAGAGAGAGAGGGTTTTGCTTAATTAATTTTTCATGTGTATGCCAAAGGTGGCGAATCCAAGAGACAAACGCGAGCTTCATACAGATGAAGGAGCTGATAATATTGATCATGATGAATGGTTATTATATCAACCTCACACACAAAGTGGAAGTGTTGGGCTAGGAGCAACAACAAGAACTTTGCCAATGTTCTCAGGGCTTATGAATAGGGAGACAGAGATGTCTGCTATGGTTTCAGCTTTGACTCATGTGGTTTCTGGGGATGTGCCTTTTGGTTTGGTTGATGAGTCTCATTTCACATCAACCCTGGCTTCTGCTTCTGATTCTGCTTCTGGTTCATCTTATATCGGAGTTGGACAAAAGAGAGGAAGAGATGAGGATGGTGGTAAAGATTTGCGGGAACCATTTACAAGGCTTTCTAGAGCTTTCGGTGATTTTAAACTTGAAGGCTCATCTAATTCTGGTCTAACAGGTTAGCTACTATAAACCAAAACAATCTCTTTTGCTTCTTCTTCTTCTTCTTCTTTTTTTTTATTTTTATTTTTATTTTTATTTTTTTAGTTTTAAATTTTTTGATCAACTCCCTCTTATTTGCAAATGATTTTATGTGCAAAATTCTATCTTCAAACCGTAATTTCTCTTTACATGTTCACTATTTTACACTTCTCAATATATATCTGCAACCTTCTAGAACCATTTATCACTAGCTATCAAGTAGTAATCTACTTGGTGCAAAAATAAATATGGCAAATGAATTTGAATACAAAACAGAGCTCCAATACTTTACATTCTCAATCTTTTTAGTATTCTTTATGTTTTTGGGGATTTTTTTTTTTTTTAATATATTGTAACTTTATGTAAGTTTTGATACTGCATGCATTAACTTGTGCATGTTCTTATAACTCTATAACAGAATCTAGTAGAGTATTACATTTACAAAACACTGCGAAAAAGAGTGCTCTGCTATCATTATCACCACCAAATTATATTCCTTGCCAAGAAGACCACCCTGTTTGTCACTTTTTCTTAAGTGAAAAAGACCTGAAATAAACTAACATGTTTCACTGATTTTCTGTCATTTACAGCTGCACAAGGCTCGAGTATTGGGACAAGCACCACAACACCGACACAAACAGCATCAACTCCAATATTCGAATACAACAGAGATAATCATACATCAGAACAGAGAAGAAAATACAGGGGAGTGAGACAGAGGCCATGGGGCAAATGGGCAGCCGAAATAAGAGATCCATTCAAAGCTGCTAGAGTGTGGCTTGGCACATTTGACACAGCTGAAGCCGCTGCACAAGCCTACGATGAAGCTGCTCTAAGGTTCAGAGGCAACAAAGCTAAACTCAACTTCCCCGAAAATGTCACACTAAGGCCTCCAGCGACCCAGTTCACCATTTCTGATCCTCCAAATCCCCTTTTGGCCATTCCAACTGACTCCATTGCTAACTCTCAGTCTCAAGCATTACTTCACCACCACCATTTGCATGGCTCTCAACCTTCATCAAGAAACTTTTTTGACTATCCCCATTTCGGGTTTCAAGGGCAACCAATGAGTCTATATGATCAAATGATTTTGTCATCTTCAATGGCCTCTCATTTCCAGTCGTCTCCTTCATCGATATCGTCTTCTTCACTTGCTTCCTCTGTTTCTTCATCTTCTCCTTCACCACCACCACCTTCACTTTCTCTGTTTTACCCTGCTCCGTCGCCTGTTCACCTTGGACCGGTCACTAGTGCAGGTGCAGCCACAGAATTTTCAGCACCGGCTTGGTCAGAGACTAGTCATCATAGTAGCAGTAGTCATTCCTCTAAATAATTTTTATTTTTTTTACTTTTACCTTTCTTTTCCTTTTAATATTTTTCCTGTATTCTTTGTTGATCAGTTATGAGGTTATGACTTTTGCTTTAGTTTGGTATTGAATATTGACTATTGATACAAATTTTGTTCATCCTAACAAAGCTAATGTCGAAGTCACTTAGTCACCTGTATCGAAATTGACCAGTTTTGATTGTGAAATGAAGACTATCCATTTGAAGTGAAAAGATGGATCTTGTTTAATAAATCAAATTGCCCAAAAGCCATTTAATTCATCTTGCTGACTTTGTTGTAGTGCCTTGGATAAACTATAACCAGAAGATGCCTAAGTTTTAATTTCAAAACTTTGAAATGGACATTTCTTTTAGTTTTGAAAAAGGTATACAAACCCATGTGATTTATTGGTTGTTTATTGTTGAACACGAAACCGTTCGAAGTTTTGAATGTAATACTTAATTTTTTAGGTATTATTTTGTGTGCAAATCATTAAATATGCGAGTGCACCATTAAACATGTGAATTACTCGTGTAATGACATACGTTCATATTTAAAACTATATTTTTATATAAAATTATATTATATCGAGTTTTGTATTACATTTAAAAACAAAACCTATGAGAATTAAGGGTTATATTTGATGGGGAAACCAAAAGAATCTACTGATTTTGTACATAATCAATATTATTAATAGTTTATATGTAAACAACATCAAACGGGTTGCCATTTTTTAAGAGATTTTATAAGGTTTAGCGTATCTTTCCTTTGATTTTTTATATATGTGGAGGAGGAGGATGATTTAAATTTTAAGTTCTTTACTTTCTTGTTCTTATTTTTAATAATAGAGGAGGAGGATTCGAATTTAAGTTTTTCACGGAGAATTGCACTGTGTTAGTATTGATAAGATCACAAGGCCTTGCTTTGAAGTTGACACCGAATTTTAGGTAAATCATAGAAGATCCTTTAATTGTGAATCATATGTCTTGGAGAAAAAGACAAATTGTGAAAAAAGGATCTTAGGAATCTCGTTACTAAATCAAGCTAAAAGATGAAATTTGGACAAGTAATGAAATAATTAACCAACCAAAACTCTAATGGGGATCGTCAAGGCTCAACTTTCCACATATAAGTGACAAAAAAGCCTAAGCTTTTTGGACTTCTTTAGCGATCTTTTTGCCGTTTTGCCTATATGATGTTGCTATAATAAGATTAAGACAAGTTGTGAGATTGAGTGAAAATAGAAGTTTTGTAAAATTAAAGTAATAAATGATGATGTACGTATTTAGTTGTTGGGGGAGGATTGAAATGTGAACAGGATTTCCCCGTTTCCAAGAGCCTTCTTGAAGTGAAGAGGTTGTTCTTGTTTGTTCTTTGCGTCTAGTGAAGTACTTTGCTTTTCCTTATCATGAAAGAAAGGAGTCCTTTACTTCTTCACGTCATTGGTTACGTGGTAGCACAAAAGAGCTTCTTCAGTTTCCACATTCCACGTTAAAAGTTGAGATTAGCCACGTGTTTGATACCATCCTCTTTTTGATTTTTCTCGACTCTCTCCCCCACTTTTTTGGCAGGAGTTTCTGCAGTTTTGATTCATTGATTGTGAATTTTGTAATGTAAAAACGCCACACGTTTGTAGCGCCGCCAAGTACGTAATTCATTGATTACAGTCCGTAAGGAGGAGGGCATGCTGAATCCACACATGCCCACTTTTTTTTTTGTCACATACTTTATCTTAACTTGTATATTTATTAAGTGGTAATTTAAATACCGATGGTGATTCCATGTATTAGTGTGTTATCTAATCACAAGTTGATAAATATGTAAATTATAACAAAGTGTGGAATCATAAATTATTCAAACAAAAGAAAAGGTCAAGTTGTTAGAAAAAAACCACCCATTTTTTTCACACCTATCTTACAAGTTTTTACATCACTTTGAACAAAAACAGCAAGGTTTGAAAAAAATCGGTGATTTTCTCCATTCTGTAACAAATTTTCTAAATAAAACAATTAGTGTTTATGCACCAAAGAAATTCACAATAATTCACTTTTTTTCCTTTATGTTAGGATGGACCAAATTGAGGTGAGTGACAACTCTATATGTGAGACTGTAAAAGTAGTTGCGAATTTTTAAGTGGTTGCAGCAAAATTGTGAAGAAAAGCCTAATAATCATGGGAATATATTTTTTGAGGTGAATTTGAGAAACTTAAAAACTAACCCATATAAGATTTATAGTTGCACTAACACTTATCCTATCCTATCTAGAGTTCTTACAAGTTTAATACGCCTCACCCCTCCTCTCTCGGGAAGAAAAAAAAAAGCTACCATTTATTAATGTTAGCCATTTATCTTGGGACAAAATTTAGTTACAAAATTAATTGTAGACTAAAACTACAACTTTACTTAATAAAATAAACATTATTATATATTTTAAAAATTTGATCACTGAATTGTATATTCTTTAAACTCTTAATACACATGTCAAATTTTGTGTCAACCGGATATTATTTACTATATGATCTCTAATCTTATATTTTGTACGTAATTTTAAATTACAAAAACTTGCAATTTAAACAATTTTTTGATACATAGCTATTAATTTTTAATTTTCTAGAAATTTTGTAAGTATGGAGGACATAAGAAGAAGATTTACTCCAATGGTGGATTTGTAAGCATGGAGAACATAAGAGTAAGGTTATAGCCTAAAGTTACAAGCATACAACTAATTTTATAACTAAACTTTGTCATTTATCCTGATACTCACAAAAGACAAAAGGGCGAAGTACCAAATATTAGGCAAGGAAACAAAAGAATTGACCAACTTAATTACAACCACCAAGTCTAAACTTCAAAGTTTTGAACTGATTAATGACTATTACTTGACAAACAAATCAAGATTGAATACATTAGAGCATTTTAATTAGAGATGACTCAATTGTCTCATAAAAAAAAAGAAAAAAAGAAGAAGAGATGACTCAATTGTATGCTAATCCATTCATAATAGAACACTTATAATACAAATTTGATTTTCTTTATAGTTTATATTTTTGCTCTATTTGTTTTCTAAAAAATTAGTCATTTTTCAAAAACATTTTCTATAAAACTATCTTATTTTTTTTATGTTTAGTAGCAATCTTAAATAATGAGTTTAAAAATAATGTCTCAACTTCTCTTAATTAGTTTCCTATGAGATAGAATTATTTTTCAAAAAAAAAAAATTGGTGTAAAACAATATCTAAAAAATTGACCAAAAATGAAAAAAAAAAAAAGAAAAGAAAAAGAGAAAAGAACGTTTATACCTCAAATTTCACTAGCAATTCTTATGATTTGTCTTGAATCGGTGCGAAACAATTTTTTGCTAATACTTTCGTTTTTTTTTTTTTAAGAAGAATGCTTACACTTTCGTTTGTGTTGCAAGTTGCAACTAAATTCGATGTACGTTGAATATTGTTGGACAGGCATTGACCAATTTGAGACCAAGTTTAATCATTCTTTCTTTGTTTTATACAGCTTTCTTCATTTCCCAAATTATTTCAGCCAAAATGGTTGAAAAAGTAGCTTACAGTGTTGTGCGAGTAATCATTAGGCAAGTCCAGTTGAAGACGTGTACTCCACACCAATAAATAGAACCAGCTAATATTAGAATTAACATTTTTACATTAATTTAAGAGCTTGTCATTTTTTTTTTCTATTAAAAGACTTGCATTTATTGGTGTAGAGCACCACAAAAGTTACATATTTCTTCGTAATAATTGTCCATGTTGCACAGAACAAACAAACCTAAACAACCTCTGATGGGTCTATTCATACAACAATTCCACATATTCTGGACTAGGAAACTTGCATATGCAGCGAAGGGTATCAATTTGAAGTCACAACCATCAAAAGCTAAAATGCATTGTAGAATTAACTGAAACATCTAAAAGCACAAATGACTTTAGGTTGGAAACAATATGTAAAAGATAAAATAATCTCAACAAAAGCCTAAGAAAATAAATGAAGTGGTGCAATCAATTTATTTCCACCACTACAAACAAGCCCATTTAGGAGGTTCCTGTCATTAGTCAGTCGCACGGAATGTACCGGCAGTATACAACAATGTCCCTTTGAGTTCCGGCAAGCATATCCGAGTTCTCTATTTCTGACCTGACCGGGGGGAAACAAATAACTAAAGGAGAAAAAACCTGATAAATGCATGCCTGACAAACCCGGTCAGCCAAGGTGATAATCTATATTGTTCTCACTTCAGTCCACAAAATGACAGCTTAATTTAAGGCAATCCTGCATAAAAGGTTTAAGCAATAGTGTCACCTAAAAGAAATGATAATTTTTTTGTTTGTATTTTTATATTTCTCAGCCAGGTTAGAGAGAGAGAGACAGAGAGCTAGTTCTACCGGCAGGTGATGAAGTTCATTTTTCAAAATTTCAGGGCAGCTTTGTGAACCATGGTTTCTTTGTGTATTTGGTGGCAACTCTTCTCAACAAGATCAAGCAGCTTCTCCAAGTTCATCGCCCACGAGTTAAGAATGTCATTGCTATCCTTTGCTGTTTGGAAACAGACTATTTCCATTGGCCTGTCAATCTTTGCCATCAGTGCCTTGGACACTACCATGTCTGAAAGATGCTTCTCCGCTTCCTAAATTGGGAAGGACAAATGGAATCAATTAGAAGAGATACAAATCTTGCCTTTATAGAACCGTAGCATTAGATTGCCATGTTAATCAAAAAGTAGGAGAAAAGGAAGAACCCAAATTCAGCATGGGATTTGAACTTTAGTAGTTAATATACTGAGCAAATTAAAAACAATGCGGTTGAAGTACCTAACTATACCCCCACACTTCCCCCCTTTTCCTCACCCACTAGTGATTATTCAAGGAACAACCTGTTGTCCAGCAGATGCTCCAAGATAATCACAGGGAGGGCTAAATGTCACATAAAATGTTCATATTCATTAGGACAAAATAATTCATTGTAACTAGAGATTTCGTGTCTATTTGGCTAGTTTATTTTTTGCCAACTTATTTTACTATTTAGCTTATTTTTGCTACTATTTATGGGTTCCATTCTATGAAGCACGGGTGCGTTTCGGGACTCGGATGCGGGTGCGGGTGCGAGTGCGGGACTCGGCAATTTTTGAAAAAGGTGGGTGCGGGTGCGGCAGGACTCGGCGATTAAAAAATTATTAAAAATATTTTTACAATATATGTTTAATATATTGCTAAGCATACTTTTACTTTTTTACATTATATAAACAAATACCAAATTTAAGAGCAATAGTAGATAATAACTAAAACATGATGTTCATAAATTAAATATAATCCACAAGATTGAAACTAAAACATTCCATGATGTTTGGAAATTAGAATACAACTCATAAGTTTGAAAGAGAGAAATCGTAAAGAACAAAGAATAAAAATTCAAGAAAAGAGCAGAGAGAGCACACCTGAAGGCTGAAGCAGTGCAGTGTGCACACAGCACTCACAGAGAGCTCAGAACACAGAGAAGAGAGATGAGGGACGGAGCACACAGAGAAGGGAGATGAGGGACGGAGTGAGAGAGGGTGTTTGGGAGTTTTGGACGAAGTGTGAGGGTCTGAGGGGGTCTGGGTATTTAGGTTAAGTCAAACGGTGCGTTTTGCACCTTTTTTTTTTCTTTTTTTTTTTGAATTTCGGCCTGACTCAGCCGTTTCGGCCGATACAGGCCGATACGGACCGAGTCGGCCTGATTTGGGCCGAGTCAGCCCGATTTGGGCTGCGTCGGCCCGATTCGGGAATCGCCATGTGGCACGACGCGGCACGGACGCGCGGTCTGCGGCGTCCCTCCCGCGTCGCCGCGTCCCGCCGCGTCGGACGCGGGTGCGCTGGCCTGGGAGCCGTGTCCATGCATCCCTGGTTCCATTGTACTTTTTGGTACTATTCATGGGTTTCACTGTACTATTTCAACTAACATTTACCTTTATCTACAGTACTTTCAATAAAAAAATTTCAGTTTCAGCAAAATAAGCGGATCCCAAACAGGCCTTTCATATTCATTATATGTATAAAAGAATAATAATTAATTAATAAATAAAAAAATACAGTAGAGACTTCATAAACTAAGTTAAAATCACATCAACAAACCTGGATACTGAGGCACAACAGCTCTGCAAGTCTCTTCAAGGTGATCCTTGCGTAATATTTTGAAACAACAAGAATGTTCTGAAAAAGGCAAAGAATAAATTGCACATGAATAATGATAAAAACATTGACAAGTGAAACAGCAGCACCTAACTGCCCTGTCCTCTAGGGAAAACTTACATGTTCAATTACTCTCTGTCTTAGGTCTTCTGCTGCTTTGTCACCCAAAGAGCCTCCAAGCATGCTCTTTTCATTCTCAAACTCATCCTTGTATGCATTCCAAAGAGATGTCCATTGGACGACCTCCATTGTGACTAGTTGTTTCAACAGCAACCTATGTATAGCCCCCAACAAAAAAGGGAAAACCTCAGCCATCAACCAACATTAACGGCAGATACTGAATAAGTACACCAGTGGTAGATGCACAAGCAACACTAACATCAAAATAAGTACCTAAAATTTGGAAGCTCAGAAAGATTCTTATCGTCCAAGGTTGAGTTAAGAAGGCTTGATTGCATTGGATCATGAGGTGCCAGAACCAAAAACCAACAGATTTTCCTCAGGACCTACAGGTAGAACAATGTCAAGAGGAAGTTTAAGAGTATAAAGGAAGAGATGAAATGAAAAGAAGCTTTACCGGAGTCCACAGTGCTGGGTTCTCTTTGACAGACGGAATGTCATAAATTGCCTTATAGCAACGACAAATTTCAAGGTAATCATTGTTATGGGTATAATACCTACAAAGTTGATGAAACACTGGCGTAAGACATATATGTGTTAATTTGCATTTAAAGTAAATATATAATCATTACATGGAGGACCATTAAGACAGCTGATACGAATCAATTCTGGAAAAGGTAAAGTATAATGTTTTCATTCAGCCATCTTTCCAGAGCATCAACATTGACATGGTTTATGAAGTAACAGTAACGGAGGTGGTGGTATCAAAAGTGGTCAAGAGTGTTAGGGCTTCTGGTTGTTTAATCACTTATATTATTCCTTCATACCAATCCTCAGATAGTATAAGCATGTTGCACCCGAGAAACATATGGAATTCATGGAGCTCATATGCAAGTTCAGTTGTCACTTTTCATTCACATCGTAAATCAATCTAGCAATAAAATTTAAAAATCCCTTCTTAAACTTGACAACTAATCATCTCTACAACAGCTTTCATGACATCAAATGGTATGAACCAGATAAGAAACTATATCATAGTGGTCAAAGTAGATAAGTACTACTGCTAAAACCAACTTGACTAGTGGCAATGCCAAATAAGTCCAAGTAATCAATCTGATATTGTCGTAGAAAGAAGACAAACAGTACCATAATAATGTATGGAATTTTCCATTGAGCATTAGGTAATTAATATATTCAATCAATAAGAAAGCAGGTACAATTGCAGGCAAATTGAACAACTAGTTACCAGAATAATGTTTCGTATTTTTCATTGAGCATAATAAAGTCAAGCATCTTATATGATTCTCTGGAAAGTAGTAAGGAACCTATAGCCTATAGGATATAGGCCCTAGGCCCTATAATTAATTAAAATTAAGCTTCTCCCTATAGGTGTTTTTTTTCCCATTTAAAAAAATAATGTCAAATCCACACTCGAGTTTCTGGGAAATTTTCTGCTTGAAACGTTGTACAGTGCAAAATACTTTCACCACAACAAACAAAGCTTTAACATTTACTAGAGCCACAAAAGATTATTGCATCCAAGGATTCAAGATTTTAATTGACATTGTATAAACTTTCAATAAAAACTTTGTGAAGGAATCAACATCTGAAAAGAGGCAGAAAGAAATTTATGGAAAGAATAATTAAAAATTGCAGTGAAGAAAGAAAATGCAAGAACCACTCTACCTTATCATTAGTTCATGGTAAATCCGCTTCAACTCCAATAGAGATGGTATATCAGCAGGAGCCTCTTCAACAAGATTGTCACCTTCTTTAGGTTTTTTCTTTTCTTTTGAAGTATCAATATCAAAAACCCTTGGACTGATCTTCCTTGACAGGATTTGGGCACGAACATAATCCTGGCGGTCTAAGCACAAACGTACCTGCAAATTGTTTTTTGAATCAAGTTACATGCAGTTAGCATCAGTTTTATAACACTTCCCCCCCCCCCCCCCAAAAAAAAAAAATCAGTAATGAACAAGTGCTGAGAATAATAAAAACAACACAAAAAGAGGCACATACTTGATCTAGAATAAATGCAATTTTTTCAGTTTTTGCCATTGCACCAAAGGTTTCCACCTGTAGAGCTTGATAGTCAAAAAGTGTAATAGGAAAAAAAAGGGGTGGACAACTCCAACAATTGATTGATTTACTGAATAAGAATTAAACACTGAAGAAAGCTATCACAAAATGAAACAACCCAAACTTACTGCAATTTCTTGCATCAAATCTGCAGCTTCAGCTATAAGCCCCTGTCCTTCCTTAATCTTTGCAAGTTTCTTGATCAAGCGAGCTCTTTCAATCTCAACATATATCTACAGAACAATGGATCTTATTTTAAAAAATCAGAAGAATACATATGGTGTTAAAGGCAGAATTAAGATACAGTTCCAAATATCCAATTCCTTAGGTTTTCCAATTAGTATATGCACCTGTACACAATAGACTTGCCCGCTAGCATCATTTCTACCTGGAAATACCCCACCTATTGAAAATATCCCATTATCCCCTTCACACCATTTATACCTGAGCAAACTCAATCTTACAAACAGAACATGATCACAATAAAGGAAGGCATGTTCAAAATTGAAGCAAGCAGAAAGGCAGTCTCCAGTGATAGATATTTTCAGTGGAGAATTGTCATCAATTGTCCACATCCTAGCTTTAATCCCATGTTTGTTATTGAAAATTTAATAAATTAAGGCAAAAAGGAAGAAATGAAAACACCGTATGTGCAGCAGCCAAAATGTCAATACAGGAATGAATACTCGTGGTAAATAATAGTTGGGGAACCTAAGGAACCCAGTGTTACAAACTGTAGCTATCTGCACTGTATTAAACCAGATACTTGGTTAGGGAGCTTCAAATTCTTCATCACATGCTTACCTTCCCGGCAGATACATTGTTTAGTGTTTTGATGAGCTCTATACGAGTTTCAATATCTGGTGTCTCATCTATATATTGCATTGCTTGCTGGACCATTGCAGTTACAGCCTAGAAAAAACCAAAAGACCCATTAGAAAAAGTATAGACCAAAATATCTTTCGTGTTTAAAAATGAAAAAGCCAAATTACTTTTAGATATTATTTACAGGGATTCACCATCCATTATCATTTAAAGTAATGCATAAAAGATTGAAATTCTAATAGAAAACATGACAAATTCAATGCAGTACAAAGCAGCCTATACCAAGGGCATATACATTCACTTGGATTTATGCCCATACACAAGCACAAGCAAATACATATGAGATAATATGAGTACTGGCAAGACTATATCCACTTATGCTCCCAAATTCTTTATTTGGTCAACAGTTTTAACAACTAAAGCCGTTTGCAGCCTGCAAGTCCGTATCATTTTTTATGATCCATCATCCATCACAGCACAAAGATCCTATAAAATTTGCAAACTAAGACATTACTGGTCAAGTTGTTGATTCGTTACTGTTTACTCAACTTGATGAATACAGATATGCCAACATATATTCACAAACATAGACAGACAAGCATTTTCATTTAAACCAATATGTTTTTTGGTAAGTAAATTCAAACAAATTAGTGTTAAAATCAAATATCTTTTATCCTAACTACATAGTCAGAACTCAAAAAAAAATAATAAAAAAAAAAATCAATAAAATGCACCCACAATTTCGAATAAAGGGCAGCAAAACTAACTTGAATCAATAAGTGTGTGTTTGGCATCAACTTATTTAGCTTTTTGTGGACTTTTTTTTTTTTTTTCCCCCTGAAAATGTGCTAAAGTATACTTGTACTTTGAAAAGGTGAGGTTTTAAAAAGCTGTGCATAAAAACTAAAAGCTAAAAGCTGAACCATAAAGTTGAAGCCAAACGGACACTAAATAGGATCAATCAATGATGCAGGGAATGTGTTGGGCTGTGGGATCTGGTTTGGAAATGAATGAGGGAATGGTGAGTTTCTTAGAACTACTAATAGGTGGACAGACACCTCTGCAAGAACACACAGTTCTAAGAAAGTACACACGCTAATGTCCTATTCAATCAAAAAAACTGAGATCACTGCCAAGTGTCCAAATCCAATCAAGTACAGCTTCTACAATTATCCAGAAGTCTACTGAGTTAGTTACAACAGATTAGGATGGGCTTCTGGATCCCTAAATGCATACAACCTCCCATTTGGACACAAACATAGCATAACTAACTAGCATCCCCTTTGTTGTTGCTATTTGAATTATGGCTGCCCTTGCTTGCAGCCATTCAAACTAAACTTAGACAAAATGAAAAAACCTTTAAGATGCTCCTGCAGCAATCAAGCACACAGCTTTAAAGCAACTGACCAACCCAACATTTTTACACACAAAAACCCCATTCTCCTACCAGGCTCAAGAATTCATCCTTCTCCATGAAATACACAATTTCAAAAAGGAATACAGGGTAGCAATAATTACAATCACAATACATATAACCCTCAGCTACGCATACAAAACTTAACCACCATAAACCAAGTCACATTCTCATGCCACTGAATCCCTAAAAAAAAAAATCCCATATCTCTTCGCCAAATACACAAATTCAGACAATTCCCCATAAGGAGTAACTATAACTCTATCAAAACACCCATAACCCTAGTTCAAATACACACACAAAACTGAACCAAACCAACGCCCCTAGGACTAAATCAACAAATAACCATTACACCAACAATCCAAAAGGACACAAATTTAAACCCAACCATTACAAAACACACACAGAAGCACAAAAAATAGTTTTTGGTTTTCCTTTTTACTTGGGGGTTACCTGCCTAAGCTTAAGCCTAGCTAAAACACTATCAAAACACCCACATACCTAATTCAAAAAAACACACACACACACACAGTTGAACCAAACTACTGCTTCTACGACCAAATCGATGGATACCCACTACACCACCAACCCAAAAGAACACAAATTTAAGCCCAACCATCAACAACAAAACAATTAAAAATTCAAATAATCAGAACCCCAAAACAGAGTTCCTTTTCTTTTGGTAATGGTTACCTCCTTAAGCTGCCTTAACTAAAACGCTATCAAACACCCATAACCCTAATTCAAACACTACACACAAAATTAAACCAACCCACCGCTTCTAGGACCAAATCAACAAATACCCATTACACCAAAAACCCAAAAGAACACAAATTTAAACTCAAACCAACCATCAAAACAATAACAAAATTACACAATCGGAAACCCAAAACAGAGTTATTTTTACCTGCTTAAGCTGGCCACGGCGCTTAGACAAGAGAACAATCTGATCGTTGAGAGTGTTCCATGCTCGAGCTTCGAAGCAGAGCTGAAGAATGTCAGTGGCGGCCTTCTTTGTTCCGGCGACATCGCCGGAAAGCCTCATCTGCTTCTCCACATTCAGCAATTGCTCTATCGATGACTCTAGATTCCCTCCTCCTTCCTGAAAAATAAATTTACCCAGATACAGGATCAATCAAAACCCAACAAAAAGATTGAAAATTTAGCTTCAATTTAAAACTTTTGGATCTGTTTACCATTGTAATCGTTCTGTGTAAGATCCAAACCCTAGCTGAGAGAGAGAGAGAGAGAGAGGAAAGTGTGATGTGAGAGAAAGTAAAATAAAATTGATAATAAATAACAGATGGTTTTTGGTTGCTTTTCCTTTACGAAATCGGATTCCTCTAAAACCGGGTTTTTTTTTTTTTTTTTTTTTTTTTTTTTAAATAACAGGGTTTTACTTTTATTTTTTATTTTTTCCCCCAAATTGAACACTAGTGAAGTGACTAGGCTAATTTAAAAGGATTAGAAATATTGGAAAGTTAATATGACACATATTAAATTATTAATCTTCATTTTATATACTTTAATTATCCATCTCCAAGAGGCAATATATGAAAAACCATTATAATTATATATACTCCTTCAAGCATATTTATAGTTGTATTTTCAAGGATCAATTTTAAGTTTAATATTCTTCTCAAAAAAAAATTTAAGTTTAATATTATTTTCCTTATGCTTTATTATTTTTTAACTTTCTTATTCAAGTTGTGAAAATATGCTTGAAAAGTATTTATGTTACTAGATTTTTGTAATCAAGATTGGTCGTGTGTTAGAATAGTTCTTGTTGGTTAAGTATTCATTTAATTTCTAATCCAATCTTAATACCATGAACTTCTCAATTTTGTGAATTTTTGAATGTTTTGATTTTAAAAACAACTTTTGCAATTATGTCCTAGTAGTTTTAAATTTTAAGACATTATTTATTGGTAATTGAGACACCATTTATTTCTTAATAATTCTTATAATTTCCTAAAGTAGCAAGTTGTGATTGAAGTAACATCCTTTTTATATTGATCCACACCACAATGTTTTTATAACATATTGATCAAAACAATCCTTATCAACATTATGAAAAATAAAATTGAAAATATTTTGTATCTCTAACTTTATTGTATTTGGTTCTAAAAAAAAAAACTTTATTGTATTTATTTTGTCATTCAACAACTTTATTGTATAATACTTCCTAATAATATTTGTAGTTTTTTATTTTTTCTTTTGTACGTAATTGATCTACATTGATTATATTTTTGTGGGGTTTATTTTGATCAAGCCCATTATTCTAGAATTTGCCAAACTAGCTTGATTTTTTAACTCTCACTATACATTATTTTTTAAAATTTTTTGTAAGATATAATTACTACAATATTCATCATCCTCTTTTTAAGTTGCAATCATAAATCATAGGGTAAATTACTTTGAAAATCTTGAGTTTTTGGTGCCTTTCAAAAGTTTCAAAATGTTTTATTTAAACCTTAGAGTTTTGGGTAAATTTCCTTTAAACCTCAAAGTTTGGAATAAATTTCATATAAACCAGCTGATCACATGATGTTTAATGGAATTAACAAAATATATGTGATAGAAAACTTAAATAAAACATTTTGAAAGTTTAAGGTTTAAATAAAATACTCCCAAAACTCTAAGAGACCTAGGATTTAAATCCCACCTGTAAAGTCCCAGCTTTTTGTGGCCCAGGCCCACTTAGAATAATGGGTTGTGCCTTTCAAACCTGGCCCAAATTAATAAAATTTGTAAGAGGAGGGAAGAACAACAACAATGGGCTCTGCTCGAAGACAACTACAAGGCAGAATTTGTATTGTATTTAGAAACAAATGAGCATAAGGCTCTACACAAATGCTCCCAAGGAGACTGGATTTGTATAATAGTGGTACTATTCACTTTCTTCTCCCAATGCTCTTTCTTCTGTTTCTTTCTTCTCCCTTTCGATCCCATTTCCAATGCTCTCTCCTTTCTTTATATACCTCTACCTTCATCACATCTTCACCATCCATTTCTACTTCACCTTTCTCCTTTTTTGACATTTGTTACCTTTCACATTTGAAGCAGGTGGTGGAAGAGACTTGCTTAGCTGTAACTTACACTGTTCAGGTCACTTCCTCATCAATACGGCTGATAAAGCTGTTGTCTACCATTTAATGCGGATGCAACAGGTTACATCAGGCCAAAACCTTCCCTACTGCCTACTGACTTCCACTTTCTTTTGATCCTAGCTTCCACTTAGAATACTACAGAGTGTCATGATTCATTTCTTCTCCTCCTCGAACTTCCTTCCTTGGGCCTGTGGCCGGCAGCAATTCCACGTCAATGTCGAGACCTTTCAACTTCCTCCTCCGTTCTCAGGCCAATGCTGCGACCTTGCCACTTCATCCTTAGTCCTCGGGCCAATGCTGCGACCTTTCAACTTCCTTCTCCATCCTCAGGCCAATGCTGCGACCTTCCAACTGCCTCCTCGGTCCTCGGGTACCCACACCACCTATACAAAAAATCAATTGATATCATAACATGTTGATAAAAAAAAAATTATCATAAAGCAAATATTATAACTTGAAGCTCTATTAAAAAAATCACCGTTATTCATTATAACTTAAGTAATATTATCACCTAACAACTTGGAAGGCCCCATGAGTTTCTTTAAATTTTTCTTTACAAAAAATGGAAATTATTATGTCTTTTTTTTCTGTTACTTTTTTGTTTCCCTGATGAGTTTTACTAATTAATTATGGCAATAGTATTCCATCAAAGTGCCTAAATACGTATCACGATTTTGTAAGTGGGTATAATATTAAAGAAAGTCTATAAACAATAAACAATTGTTTGATGACTCTTATGAGATATCTATGAGACAAATAACTTATATGGAGGGCCATTTTATCAAAAATATGTTGCCAAAAACCAATCTCTACTAAACAAAATTTCACCAAAACTCTAGGAGCACAATGTCCCTTAAAGGTATAAATATTATTGACTATGTTTAAGTTCTACGGAGTTAGGGAAAAAATAAAGTTTCGGGAGTAATAGGTGAGCTATAAAAACACGAGCTAAAACCTCTTTTACTCATTTCCCTCCTCCACACCTTTGTAATAATCTCTGTGTCATTCTATGTTATCTATATCATTGTTAGCATCCCATCCTCCAAGTAAACATAATATGTAATGGTTTTGCTTGAATCATTTGACATGCTAAATCATGTATTGCCCATGAATTTTGTTAATGTTCACGTTATTTAAGGATGATAACCAGGAGCCGAACCATATCTATAACTGGGGGAGCCAAAAATTATATATATATATATATATATATGATTAGGTTTTTTATGGTTTATTTATATTGAATTCCTCGTTTTCTACGTTGAATTAACTCACTTGACATAAAAATTAAAAAAACCTACATTAGATGAGATACGTGGCACAAAATTAAACTCTAATTGAATTCTAATTTTTACATTGAATTAATTAACTTTGCATAAAAATTTAAAAACTTATATTAGATGGGACACATGACACAAAATTATACTTTAATTGAATTCCAATTTGAAATCTAATTAGATTTTCTCTTAATTTTGTCTATTTATATATATATATATATATATTATAAATGTTGGAAGTACTAAGGAAGAAAATTGTTTGACAATAAGCAATCAACAATTGCTTATTTGAGAAAATATTTATAATTTTCCAAACCAAATTAACTAACTTTATCATATTGGGAAAATATTTAGGTACTCCCGGAGTATAGTGAAATGTTGCTCATTTCTCTCATATTCACGGTGAACCCCTCCATGAATTTAATGAGTAGACCCTACCTTCAATGTGAGAAGAAAAAACACAATTCACCGCGCTCCGAAAGTACCTAAGAATTACTCATATATTGCGTAGTTTTGAGAATCTTGTCATTGTTATTCTCTATACGTACCATAATTAAATGTAATGTTGACATTACAATTCACAACAATATGAGCCAATAATTAGCTTCGATATTCTGATTCTAAATTGATTATTATTCTATGTAATTTTATTTTTATATTTTTTTACTGAAATGATAGATGTAATTTTATAAGTATGTAGTGAATGTATAAATGGAATTTAAAGTTTTTTTTTTTTTTTTTTTGAAAAAGGAATTTAAAGTCTTTGAACTTTATTTTTCCTAATCTATATATATATATATATATATATATATATATAAAACCGAAACATTTGAAACTCTCACAATTTTCCACGTCAGCATAATAAATAAAATTAAAAACTCTTTTGACTAAAATATTAGAGAGATTCACATTATATACTATATAATAAAAGTTGGGCTTAGAAGCCGTGGTTGCGCCATCTTCCATTCAATTTTATATATATATATATATATATATATATATATATATATGCATTTTATGATACCTTAGTCTCACACAATATGCATTCATTATGTAATTTTTAAAAGTAAAATATTCATTTATTTTTATTATTTATTTAAATTAATTAATAAAAAAATTATTTACATATAAATTTTGATTAAGCCGTGCACGGACATAATGCTAGTTGAATAAAGAAGTCTAAAACCTTTTGGTATATGTCAAGTTGTTTTTTTTTTTTTTTTTTTTTTTAATGTTTAAAGATTAATTCACTTATTCTATTTCATTTTAGCAATCGAACATTGAACTTTAGTTTTTCCTAATTGAATAAAAAAGTCTAATAATCTTTTGGTATATATGTCAAGCTGTCTTTTTTTTTTTATTTTTTATAATGTTTAAAGATTAATTCGCTTATTTTATTTCATTTTAACAACCGAACATGAGAAAAAAGGCTTACGTGTTTAAAGGAAATTAATGCAATAATTTTGTTTTTTAGTAGTTGAAAGAGAATTCCTGGATACTGTAGAAAATCATACTTTTTTCTTGGACCCATTTCTAAATAAAGAACTGAAATAAGTCAATAAAATAATATTTTTGTCTTGTTGATATAACAAAGAGACTTACATAAATGAGTGTTGGTTTGGATAGCACTTAAACGTGCTGCGTCTGCGTTTTAATGCGTTTTTTTTTTTTTTTTTTTTCCTTTTCAACCGCAACTGTTGACCCGGTTTTCTGTGAACAGTGCACTTGTGCACTGTTCACGGACCCACAAATTCCACTTTTTAGTAACTTTTTCATTAAAAATTGGTCCCACGACACTATTCACACATTTAAAAATTATTTTACTACAATGTCAGTTTTCAGTTTTCAGTTTCAGTAAAATAAGTTCAATCCAAACAGACCCGAGTATCAAGATCACAGTGGCCCTTTGGACAATAAAAATGAAGTGTAATTCATTTCCAAATAATGTAACCAAAAAGTCAATTTAACACTCACTCCCTTAAGACTTAAGAGGCAACACCAAAATACATACTTGTTGCATCATCAAAGAGATGCATCGATCTTATAGAATGTGATTATTATAATATTTACATCACCGGAAAAACCTACCTTTTATAGCGGATTCCGGGATATGTGCTAGGGGAAAATTATTGTGTACTCCCGGAGTACCATAAATGTGTATTCTCTCCTCTCACATGAATGGTAAGTCCCACTAATTAAATTCATGGTGGGACCCACCATTTATGTGAGCTAAGGGAGTACGCATTTATGGTACTCCGGGAGTACCTAATAATTTTCCTGTGCTAGGATAGTCTTGTATAGAAAAAGATTTTCACAGACTAATCTTCATTTCTTTTTATCTTATTGGCTAAAACAAAATTTTCCAATCAATGTGTCTAAATGGCCTAAATATTATGCTTTTTTTAATTAGATGCAACATTTGACAAAAGTTATCACATAACAAATACTTTTTTTTTTTTTGAGAGTCGACATAACAAATACTTGTTTGCTAACTCTAATGAAAAATCTACGAGGCAAATGACCTATATGGAAAGCTGCTTTTATCAAATGACACAATACATTGACAAGCACCAATAATTCTTGAACAACAGTATTTTTAAACTCAATCTACGAGGCAAATGACCTAATCGTGTGAATATTGGTTTCATTTGTGGGCTCCGTTGTATGAATTAAGCATCGAACACAACTTATAAATCGTTGAATTTTGTTGTTTTTTTTCCTATAGCACAAAGAAGTTTCAACAACAAAAGATAAGTTATGAATAAATATGGCATGAAGAGATTTGTAATGTTAGGATTGATAAATTACACTATATCAATGAATCTGCTGTCTGCTAATATGGGATGAATTGCCTCAAATCATAAGACGTACTAAATCGTGTATTTCTCATGAATGCCATTCAAGTTCATTTTCGGGAAAAGCTATGCAACATGGTATGATTTTTAATTTTTAGATATTACAAATCTTGTTCATTTTGTCATACAGGCACATGCACACACACACACACAAACTAGCATACAATGCACTTAATATATATATATATATATATATTTTTTTTTTCTTTTTCTTTTTTTTCCCTACCTTAGCAAATGATTTTCCCCATTTTTGGCTAATGTTATTTGTGTTGTTATAGAATGTGTATACACTACAAGAAACGCGGCTATAGCTACTAAAAACGTGACTATAGGTCCATTTGGTCTATAGTTGCATTTTCTATAGCCACATTTTTAGGCGTGGCCTATACACTGTGACTATAGGTTTGACAGGTCTATAGCCGCGTTCTTTTCAAACACAGCTATAGGCTGTAGACCTATAGTCGCGTTTTTTCAAATGCGACTATAGGATGTACATTAGCCACGTTTTTAAAATGCGGCTATAGGGTGTACATTAGCCGTGTTTAAAAAATGCGACTATAGATCCTCAACCTACAACTGCATTTTAAAAACGCGGCTATAGGTTTTTTTTTTTTTTTTTTTTTTTTGGGCAAATCACAAATTCCTGTCTACAAAATCAACCTGTTTAGATATCAACCTGTCTACAAAATCATCAACCTATCTACAATATTCAACCTGTTTACATTCAAACCAACATATCAAGGAAGAAGCATATGTAATAAGTAAAGGACTTGCTATAAAATTAAACAAATAGAAGTGCCATACATAATGTAGAAAATATTCTATTGGACTTAGGCGTATACCCCTCCCTCCATCCCTCTTTCTATCAGTGTGTTATGAGTACACTATGCTAGGTTCTTAGGTAGAATTACCCATCCTCTCTCTCTCCAAGCAAGTGAAAATTCAACAAAACAGGCTTGAAAAATACCTTTAAGCCTATTAAAAGGCTCCTAAAAACTTTATTTATAGAGTATTCCACTTCATATAAGCATTGCCACTGTATCCATGCACTAATGCATCTAGCTATTGTTTAAATAGTTTTTTTTTTTTGGTTAACGTCTAGCTAACATCAATGGCAAATGAACCCTTAAGAAAGGATAAACAACAAAACTGATGCATTTAAAATTTGGTGGATTGCAGTGCCTTTCGACGCACAAAAACTAGCTTTTCTAGTAAGCATATATGATACATATATGCCTACTTGATTTTTATTAGTGTATTAGAACGAACAAAGGCAAATAGAAGATAATTGCAATTACAAGTTGGGTTATGGAAATAAGATGGAGAACTTGTGCTTAGCACATTTTTCGAAGTAAAAAAAATGACAGATTTCTTACTAAAATAGCAATGCAAATAGATAGAGATATGTATTCTGTCAATAAGTCTAAATGCATATTAACAGCACTATCCTACCAAATACATATTTATATATATCATCATCATACAAGCTTTATCAGCACTTTTTTCAAGGATACTTAATAAAGATTCTAGAATATGCATATCTATAGATGCAATCCATAAAGATGATGCATAAAATTACAAGTTGAGTAAAAAATTAAACATGATTTTTCTGTTCGGTTCTATACCTATAGAACCAACCTTGATAAAAGTCCCCAGCACACCATAATCACCCCAATCCATATACTCTAGGATCTTTTAAGTACTAGCAAGTTGCAATGGCATTCCTGCCAGTGCACCTTCCCCCATAGATCCTTGCACACAAACCTAAAAGAAAAAAAGGTGTGGAAGACTGAATAAACGAAAAGTTCACTTTAGGATATTATTATTGGAAAATCCATGTTAGAGGCAAGCCAGATAAAATCACCTTGACTTGTTTTCCATCATCGGCAAATGAAAGAGCAAGAACTCGAACGAGTTCCATTAACGTACCTATTCAATAAACATCCTGTGCATCATAAGATATTGTTAAAAACAAAAAGACACTTGGAGAATTAATGAGTGCATGGATACAGTGGAAGTGCTTATATGAAGTGGAATACTCTACAAATCTTTTCCTTTCCATAGTAAATGAAATAAAAAATAAAAGAGCATATTCATTTGGCATGGCCAACTTTTCCTTTTATTTAAGAGGTCCAATAATATATTAATGTAACTGTAAGACCAAAATACATTTGCCAAAAACAAAGAAAAGCAAAAAGAAACAACTGTTCATTTGAATAAAATGCTCAAATTTGTATTATCCCAATGCCATTCTCTGTTCAGGTGAACAAGAACCAAGTAGAAGTAGAAGTAGAAGAATTATTACTTTTTTTTTTTTATAGGTAAAAAGACTAAAATTCCTTACCTCTACAACATCATTGAAATCTTGCTTTCTGTGAAATGCACCTACCATTTAGAGTGATCTGCAGTTCTGCCAACTAAAAACTAAAAGATGATACTAGAATCTGAAATTTTGACTCTCTAAATTCTTAGCCACATGACATCATTTTAAAATTACAAGAGATTCAGCTAAATTTTTTTTTTTAGAAACAGATTCTCATTCTTTCAAGGGCATGATCAACCTGTCTACATATCAACCTGTCTATACTATCAAAATAATATTTTATATATATACATTCAAATTAACACATCAATATTCCTGTCTACAATATTCATTCATGATCAGCCAAAAAAGAATACAAAAGGAATTGATCAATATCCACGGAGAGTCCTCATCAATCATCATTGTCATCCTGACTATATTAAAGGTATCGTATTAATATCACATAACAATGCATTGTAATAAGTTGAGTTTCGTTAAATTAATTTTTTTTGGTACCTGAGAAAGCTATGAAGAACGCATATGTGGGATAAATTAGGCCAACATTTCTCTCATTTGCAACATCATTTCTCTCATTTGCTCTTGATGCCTCGCATCTGATTGGGTTAGTGATTGGGTGAGTTGCTCTTGATGCCTCGCTTCTGATTAGGCTAGTGATTGGGCGAGTTACTCTTCATGCCTCACCTCTGATTGGGCTAGTTGCTCCCTCACAGATGCAAGCGAAGTCTCCAATTCTATAATCCTCTGGGTCGTTTCGCTTGAGGACGGTGGAGTCAATGTATACTGTGAAAGGTTTAACCCACGTCTTCCTGATGTGGTTGGTCCAAAACTCACCCCACGTACATGTCCACAGCGCTCTAAACCCATCACTCGAGCAAACGCATCATCTTTAGACCATAGGATTCCACCACCATGCTCTCCTTGTAGTGGTGTGCCCTCTTCATTCAAAATTTCTTTCATCCTAGCATGTTTTCCCACAAGAACCAAATAACATATTACTTTATATAAACAATACAAACACAAAATACGAAAGAAATAGGATACAAATAGTGCTTACAATGTTCTCTCTCACTTAGGCAGTAACAGGAGTCCTATCTTTGGTACTGTAGACTTTTTCATAAACAATTGCCCACTCGATTGCCGCCCCTATTGATTTCGACTACATCATATTCAACAGTCTCGTTACTTGAGTGAAAATTGATGTTGGTGATATCTATCAATTACAAAAATGAAGTTTTCATGGCAGTAACACCTATAAATAAATAAATATATATATATATATATATATTTATATATATATAGCCTGCTATAACATAAGTTGGAAGAATATAACTCGTTTAAAAAAGAACAAATCAACTAAACAATGCTAATAAAGAATAATTGTGAAAAAAAAAAAAGTAAATAGAAATATACTTTTGTAAAGATTGAGAGATAGAGAAATAACTGAAGTTATTGGTTATATGAAATTTGGAAAGAAAGCAATAAATAAATAAATAAATAAGGGCAGCAACTTAAGAGAAAAATGTTAGGTGTCAAAAACTCAAAATATCTTTTTGGCTAAGTGAGTCTACTACTTCCATGTTGATTAATCCTAATATATCTTCAATAATTTTCAAAGAATAAATAATATATTATATCATATTGTACAATAATTACCTACGGGTCCACAACTGGTTACTTCTAAAAATTGAATCAGCACATAAGAAGAGAATCAATCAATAGTAGTTTCAGACAAAACATACACAATCCACTATTCCCTCGTAAGCAAATAAGTCAATCTTGAGGTATAAAACCAACTTCCTATACCCATTCCAATTTGTTCAAATATAAAATGTTATCATCTTGAAAATATTTACAATAATTGTCAAGGCTAGTATTTCTTGTTGGTTCCACATGAATGGAGAAAACAATATATAATTATATATGAATAAAACTAAAAGATTAGGAACTAAAACTAACGCACATAGTTTTGAAAAGTGACTATTTTCAATATCTTCAAGCACATAGATATATGATAGATAAAGTGGAAAATTGCATGACACAGTTATATATAGGCAAATATTTTTCCACAAGCATACAACATGGGGACCATTTACTACATCTAGCACCATCCTTTAATAATTATAGAAATCATTGCTCTCCGTTTCTCGCTAAAGCCACATTGCTCCACCATGTACAGGAAAAAGTCTAAGATTTTGGTAATCAATTCTTTATTTAACCAATTTATCAAAGATCATGAATAAGCTTGAGCTTATTTACTAGATTGGTCAACCAAGTTTGAACACACACTAAAAATCATATCAATCACATTCAAAAAGCAGATTGTCTACTTCAAGAAAGCTCAGTGGTTAAAATACTAGTGCATAAATAGATAGTTACAACCAACTTTTCTTCTTATCCCATGAGGCAGTTCCCAATCAAAACGAGATGTGAACATATTCACTACGTGATAATGTATGATAGTGTATGATGGATGTTTGATAATTTAAGAAAATTTAGGACAAGTATTAGTTGAATATAGTCTATATGATAACATGTGATAATGTAGCAAATCTAATGCATTTCTTACCATGATATCAGCAGTTTGGGCAAAACTTCTAGGCCTAGACCTTGCTATCTCCTTCAATTTACCACGACTCTCCTTGTACTTGTCACTTAATAGAAGCGAACACATTCCCCTAAAAAAAAAAAAAATAATAATAAAAAAAAAAATCTCCTGAATAAAGTCTACTTGATAAATTCAAATACCCCATCATATGTATATTACCATGAAAAGAAAATAGAGCAAGAAAGTAGCAGTACCTGTGTTTTATCCAAAAACCAATAGTCAACCAATGTCGTGTACTGCTGTTGGTTAGCACACGACGGCTTTTTTAACAATACAACTTCTTTCATCATCCCAGGTTTATAGCATTCACATTTCAACTTGCTCCTTTGACCCCTCCACAATTCCCCTAGTTGATGCATTGCCCAGTTCATTTGATCGGGTGGTGGGACAATAGTTGGGTCAATGATCCACCATTTCTGAAATGCAAAAGTTGAGTTAGCATAATGCAAGAGTTGACACTACTCATAATGACATTTAGGACAACGGCTGTAGATGACAGTTAATTATATCTTATTTTCATTCTACCTCAATATCTTTCCAACAATCTACTTTATACGCCCCCGAGACGCTCGTCTAAGTAGGGAGCACAAGTGGGCAATAATAAGGGTTGTTGCAAAAAGTGCCCAACCACCTAGTGAATGTTTCCCCGATCTCCCCAATTGGTTGGCTAGTGGAATTTAACTCCAACTTAGTTTTTACGTTATCTAGAAGATCTCATATTTGTTGAAGCTGCGTTTTCCCACGCTTTTTATACCCATTATTAGTTAGGAATGAATTTTCAAAGTTCATAGCTAGTGAAAAATATCACACCAAGAAAAAAATATGCATTTAGTAATAAATATCAAACGTTACGGGTCTGTTTGGATACAACTTATTTTGCTGAAAACTGAAAACACTATTGCAAATAAGTGACAAAACGCGGATGATATTTTTTGATACGGGTACTGTAGCTCAGCTGAAAGTATAAAGGGTTGCGTTTTACTCTCTTTTTTTTTTCTTTTTTTTTCCTTCTTCTTCTATTCACTCCTCACCGTACCCTAGCTAACGCCTATGCCTTTAGAGAGTTCCACGCCCACCAGAGAATTCCACAAGGAAGACCTACATCGGTTTGACGCCGGCGAAGAGCTCAGGTGAGAAATCCACGAGGAAGACAATCCCAGTCTGACGCCGGCGTGTACTCTTCCTTCCATAAACCCATTTCACCCTCTCCCCCAATTTCACTCAAGCTCCCACCCATGACACCTCTCTTCCCATAAACCCATTTCACCCTCTTCCAATTTCACTCCTCTCCCAGCCTAACACCTCTCTTCCCATAAGCCCATTTCACGCCTTTTCCAATTTCACTTGTTGACCCATTTGTTTAATTTCTAGGTAAATAGGTTTTTGAGTTTGTGAATTGTGGATCTTTCGTGTTCTAAATCACAGGTACATATTACTTTCACAATATTCTCATTACTGTGATTTGTGTGTGTGTGTTTTCTCTTTGTTTCTTTCTATTTTGAGAATTGGATTTCAATACTTTGATTGTTGTTTGAAACGCGTGATGATCAAAGCTATAAACGGATATGTGGATCTATTGGGTTTTTTTTTTTTTTTTTTTTGGTTCTTTTTGCTTAAGATTCGACTTAGCTTTATGATCAGCTCTGTTTTTTGTTTAGCAATAAGATTGGTTAATGTATTTACATATTTATGGACCTACATTGTGTAGATTGAGATTGGAAAATATTTGATTCTCTCTCTGTAAAAACAGGGCGGAGAATGAGCTTGTTAGTTCTAGACCCACCATGTAACTTAGCAATAAAAAAGAAAACCACCTTAGGCATATATGTACAAGTTGCTTTTTTTGGGTTTGATGATTTTGAAGCTGTTGACAAATGGGGTTGTTTTATGTATAGTGTGAGTGTTTAGAGTTTCTGCACATATTGGGAAGTAAGACCTGGTTTGGGAGAATGTTGTTTATAGAATTATAGTATAAACAACATTGGATTAGTAAAGGAAATTCACTCATGGGTCTTTGTGAATTAGAATAAAGTTTGTTGTTTGTTGTTGTGTGTATGTTATTGAGTCCATCTTCAATAATTAAATGGAATGGATATCACATCAGAACAGGGATCACACGACTCACAGCCTGAGTCTTGATAACTTTTGACATCAAACAAATTCTTTTTAATTTAGAAGGTTTCCAATTTCCGAATTGAAATTGAGGTGGTTCAACCATAAATGATACATCGCAAAGAGACAAAAAGTCTATGGTGGGAACCACCATTGGCGTTTGGATTTGCCTCACAACTAGTAATGAGTGCCATGTTCATCATTGGCATTGTAGTGCTTTCATCTCAAAATTTTATAAATGGTCACTTAAAATTAATTATTCTCTTATAATTTGCATTTAATCTCTGATTACTACAATGTCGAGGACAACATCCTTTAGAAGTTTTTATGTAGTTATCCAAAATGTGTTGTTATTGATTGTTTCCTCACTTCCTGTGCCTTATACCCTGCTACACCCCTGCCCCTGCGGGTCTCTTCCTTTTCCCGTGATACTTTTTGTTGTTCAGTGTATATGTTAACAAAATCTGTATATATATGCATATGAGTGTTTGCCTCTAAGATTTTTGCTTTTGGGTTCAGTCTTGACTTTTGTGTTGAGGCTCTCCAACTTGTGATTTTTTTTTTAATATACACCTACATAGAAATTAGCCTGCTTGATATCTCTCGCGCTCTGGATTTACTGTGATTATGATTATCAAAATACTATATGAGGTGAGTAATTAAAATGTAAAAGGTTATACTCTTGAAAGGTGAATGGTTTAGAACTGCAGATTTAGTGTCACTGCCTTGAGGTTAAGGTACCTTTGTTGGGAAGACAAGATCCCCATTATTGATCCAGTGAGAAGTATTAACTTGTATGACGCAAAATTAGACAGTTTCCATTCTTCTCTACATCTCTGTTTTGAGTCTTGCATTCTGTTAGAGCTAACTACTAGAGATGAGATGTGTTACCAAATATCTAACATGTTATCGAATCCAACCCAGATCCTTTTGTAGTTGTGGCAATTGCTGCTAGTTAAGCAGCAAACTAGCAGTTCAACTTGTTACCAATGAGATTGCGTATTAGTAGGTTGATGTTATTTAGCTCTCTTATTTCTTCTGTTATATTGATTACTTACATATGCACATTTTCTTCTATTTTTCTTTTTCAAGCCCAAGATATGCCAATGTAGGAAACGAGTAATTATCTCTACCCTTATGATGGCCATCTTTGTGACGTTGACAACTACATCATTAGGACTTCCCTAAAACTTCATACATTTGGTAGTAGGTTTTATATTTGTCGCTATTGGTCGCCAGTAAGTACCATATCCAAGTATTGCAAAATATTTGTGTTGTGCATTAAAAAACCAATTCGTTGTATTCCTGTTTATGTATTGTATTGTATTGTGCAGGATGATGATCGTGCATGCAAGTTCTTCAAGTGGTTAGACACCAGCATTTGTTGTACGCGTGGCGCAGCAACAACACCTATTATTATTGCCAAATTCAAGCGATTGGAGCATGCGATGGAAGTTGCCAATGAAGAGTCGAAGCAAGCACACGCCCTGATAGCCGCAGCATTGGAAAGGGAGCGAGTTGCAAAATGAAAGGCTGAAAGAGCCAAGGCTGCACGCATGATTTCTAAAGAGAAAGCAAAGAAGTTGACAATAGCTCTAGTAGTATCCTGGGTCATGTTTCTAGTATTGCTTATCTTCTCTACTAAGTTTGGGGAAGTCAAAATCAGGCATATGTGTTTGCCATAATGAGATTTGTATGTATGTAATAATACAGACTTGTATTATTACATTTGTTTTGTATGTTAATCGTACTATTGCAAGTAATAGTTTATGATATGTATGTAGTTGTACTTCTTAAAACAATGTGGAGACGTTTGAATTTGCTCTATGATGTTAATGGCCAAGCTGATGGAGATTGTAAGTTCTGTTGTTGTATATGTGTGTCTATATATATACATATATATATTATATTTATTTATCTATATACACTTAACAATTGATAGTTAGGGTTGTTGGTGTCTTTAAAAGAAATTCAGGGTAGATATTATTATTGTTTTCTTTATTGTTTTTTTTTAAAATTCCTGGCAAATTATTGTTGCAATCTTAAAATCCATTGAGTTTATCTTTTGTTCATATAAGATTGGAGTCTATTCAGAAGTCCCCTGTTACCCTTGAAATCTACTGTTGCAATACCCATGAGTTTCACATGTAACGATATATACAAATGCGTAAATCAAAGGTATTACAATCAAGTTTTGTGAGCCATCAATTCTGCTTACCAACAATACAACAAAAAATGGTATTACATTATTGAAGTTTGTGAACCATCAGTTATGGTCCCCACAAAATTTTTTTCATAATGTTAATGGTATTTTCAACCACACTAATTTCTATAGTAACAAAAATAATAGTCACCATAATCAATTAAGGGGAATATAACTTCCGTAACAACTTAAGTCCTACGATGGACGCATTGCACATATTGATGTTGTGATATTGTCATGAACCTCTTTCATCTCAGCTTCGTCCAAGATTGAGATCATATGTGCCACGACATCATAATGACCTCTCTCACTACGTCTAGATGTGCCCCCTGCAGATCTGGAACGTTCAACGTCATTGTTCTCATGTGCTCTAATGAAATTGTGAAGAACCATTGTAGTAACAATGATGTGACCTTAAGTGCGTATATGAAAGGGTGGCATATTTCTCAAAATTTTCTATTTGTTCTTCCAAACTCCAAAAGTTTGTTCTATGACCGAACAGAGTGATGAATGGAGATAATTAAATCTCTCTTCTAGACGATGCAGCACTTCACGAGGCTCAAATTCGAGGATGTGGTACCTCTCCCCCTTATATGGTGCAAGGAACCGTTTCTTCATAGGGTACCCTGAATCAACAAGATAATACTTTCCTACAAATGAACACATTTATTACATTAGCATTTTCACTACATAATATATACTTTAATACTGTAATTAAACTACATATTTACAAACCAGCTGTAGCTTTTGGGAAGTTGTAACTCTTATTATTGAGGCACCTTAAAAAAATCCTTGTGTCATGCGCTGACCCTTCCCATCCAACACATGCGAATGTGAATTTCATGTCAAAGTTACATGCGCATATGCAATTTGTTGTTGTGATATGCTTCCTGCCATAGTACGGGTGTTGCTCATCAACTGGTACGACCACGGGGACGTGGACCCCATCAATCGCACCAATGCAACCCTAACCATTGCCACAAAAATACCATGTGAAATGAAATACGTGGTATGACCATAAAGATAATTTGAATAAAATCAAGTCAAAATACCAAATTCACAAAGTACCTTGAAATGTGGCCAATATCGAATCGATCTAAATGCTGAAGATGTTCTGGCATGTCCTGAAATGTACGATCAGCAGGCTTGATAATGTCCGCTGCCATAACGGTGGCTAACAATGTAACTACTGTGGCCACGTGTTGATGCACTGTCTCACCTGAGTGCTGAAATCTATCCTGCATTATTCAGTTACCCTCAGCATGACCAAGTACCACCAATGTCATGGCCACAGACTCTTCCAAGCAAACTCTTCAGGTGCCGTTATATCCATACTGAGTGCGCAATGTATTACACAATTATCCAAACACATGGCTTAACATTCTAAAAGTTCTTAGACATTTCTTCACATTTCCAGTTAATGTATACTATACCCATTCATACCCTGTTTGTATATTCATATGCATTGGTACTTTGGTCATATAGGTCTCCACGTAAGCTACACAGGCACACCCAGCTATATATGCTACGAGTACAATGTTGTCACTTAGGTTGAAGTCTGCGTCCCTACATATGTTACCGACTTTAATTGCAGGTACAAATACTAATGTGATACTATAATATGTAGGCTAAAAACAAGTTGTTAAACTTTATTGAACCTTTGTTAGTACTAGGCTCAAACTATGGTGGCACCAATAAATTAAAAATCCTAAGCATATGCTTTCACGATTTCATCCAAAATTTCTAAAAATTGTATATTCACATCTAGAGGGGAAAGTATAGAAACTCATTGGTGCTAGGAATCAGATGAGTTGTTTAGTAAATCCATCCTTTTGTATACCTTGAGACTTCTTTCTTTTTCTGTCTGTGGAAAGCCAAGGACACTAGAAAATATGGCCTAGTTTATAGAAAGCTCTTTATTTGGCTGGGGACTTGGTGTTGGGATCATGTACCTGATTCAAGCGATTGGAAAACTGAGATCAGTAAACTGATTCAACCAGACAGATTACAACTAAAGCTATTCAACTAAAGAGTTTGACATGATACATCAAATTTTGCTATCAGTCACCAGACATATTATAACATTTATGTAACCCATATTAATCAAAACGAATAATGCAATGAACAAGGCGGCCCTCAAGTTAGAATTCTATATTAAACTCTCATTGACCTCATGAAACATGCTTTGCTAATCTTTTCAAAGAGTCTCGGATAAGATCCTTGTGCTAAAAAGTTGTACCCAATGAACAAGGCAGGCACTCAGCCTTGTGCTACCCCCCTCCCCCCCCCCCCCCCCCCAGCTATAGATCATTAAAGATAGGCTTAACAGAAAAGAAAGAAGTTATTACCCCATCTAGGCAATTGTCAAACAAAGTTTCTGCGATGCTCTGCTTTCAATGGCCTTAATTTCTATCACATCTTTTAACCATCCAGAAAGAGGTTTTTAAACATTTTGAAATTTCAGATATTCTCATACCAAGAATGCTACTTAATTGAAATGGGTAGGGTTCAAACTTGAGAATGCCCCGACATTTTATAATTATTAGTTCATCACAAGCCTGTGATAATATCAATATAAGCAAAGAAAAGCACACAGAGATAAAAGTAGCAGCATCCTAAAACTTAATTTAAAAAAAAAAAAAATTTGAATACGCTTCTGATCAATAATACAAAAAATGCTGGTATACTAATTACAAAATTATATCCCACGAAGGAACTACTAATCTTCAACTTGAATCTTAGAATGACAAAAGCCAACCTATCACAATTTTATAAATAACCTCATTAAAATTGTGATGCTTTTTTCCATTCTATGATTAATTTGACTCTCATCAATACCAAGACTAGTACACTTTTGTGACATCCAAGTCACCATTACCAATTTGTTGAGTACCAAATAGCACACACTCAACATCTTTCAAACTTCAACAAATCTAAATCAAATAAATTAAACAGAACCATCAAATAGCACACAAAGTTTCAGACTTTTCTAAACAATGTAGTATGTAGATACCAAAGTTCACTTCTTAGTTCTTAGCCAGGTTTGCCAACAACTATAACTCACCATACCAGTGTTAAACTTGCTTACTCTCTACCCTTTTTTTATGAGAGCAGGAAGAACTATTAGAACTAGAGTTCAGATTTAGTACATCATTGAAAGTTTGAGCATTTCTCTCTAACATAAAATAGGAGAACAGTTTTCTAGACCTTACAACTCTTATGATAGCCAAACTTCCAACACAAATATGAACACCACCATTCTAGGCATCACCAATGCATGCCAAACAAGGATAACAATAGTGACCAAAAGTCTCCCACCAAGAAACAATATTGTAGGAGATGAGCTACTGTCACATCACCACCCTTGCATAAGTAGCACGCCAGCACCAGACTACAATAATTTCTCCTCCCCCAGATTCTCAACCATCAAAATTCTACCAAGTAGATGTCCACGCAAAAATAAATAAATAAACAATAAAGCTTTTGGGACCTTTTAACTCAATATACTCTTTTAGGATTCCTCACACCTGTAATAGTCCCTATTATCATGCTTTGCAAAAGGAATGAACCACAAACCTTCTATTCCTTTGTTAGCCTCCAACACAATTCATCCCTACCTCCACTTGAGTTAAGAGTATCAAAAACTAAACATGCCTAACTCCCACTTTGGAAATGACTGCGTCAAACTAGTATACCAATGTCAACTCCATCACTCTACAACCTCAATAAGAGGCAACAACACTGTCCCGAAACTCAGATATGACAAACAATAAATATATTATCTCCAGGGCGCATATCTGAAATGTAATTTGGATTTACTACATCAGGGAATGTGACAATAACCTAAAGAAGAAATTAAAGACCACCAATAATGCAAATCAAAATTCAAAGTTGTTGACTAATTAAAATGAACAAAACCAGCTAAGCCTTATGCCAAGTGATGCACCTCCTAAGCTACATGAATTCCCATAAAAGAAGGGGAGAAACACAAAGACACTGAAGTGGCAATGCTAGAAAAATATTACCACTGTCCCATAGAAATTTCCAACATATTACTTCAGATAATGATGAATATTAAACATCTGCAACATACATTCTAGTGCCTGCAATTGTTGCTGATAAGTTGAAGATTGGAACCGAACTAATAATAAAACGAAGCTCCAGCATCAACAAATGAAATGCTGTTAAATTTAAAAGTAAAAAGATATTCCCTCCATCCCCAAGTAAATGATAACAGTTCCCTTTGGGTTATTCCAGAATATATGAAAATTTTAAGAAGTGAAGTCCAACAAACCCCATAATCCCCAAAGAGAGTTCAGATCAACAAACCCTAATAGCTTTCTAAGTAACTTCTTGTGTACTCGGAGGCATTTGTCTTTATTAAAATTTTCTTACTCATCAGTAAAAAAAAGAAAAGAATAAAAAAGGGATCAATGAACCACAATATCAAGAGCCTTTTGGCCCACCCATATTGAGGTTAGGCAACCCTAATATCCAATCTAGAGGGTCATCCTACATCAGAAACCATATCAAATGCACAGCACTACAGAGTTGATGACAAGAACTATAAGCCACCATCCAAATGAAGTCAGGTAACCTTTTTCAACAGGTGTATGATACTAAATAGAAACCTTAAAAAAATAAAGAAAAAGTTTTACTATTTTCAAAACTCACCAGAAAAAGAGAAAATGCAACAAGCAAAGGAACAGGTAAGCATAAGAAAAAGGAACAGGTAAGCATACACTACATGACAATTAATTAGTAACCATTGTCTTACATACACACCTATGGTAAGCATAGTTTCTACCAATAAAAAAAAAGAAAAAAATAGTGCAACAGGTACAACATTGAAAGTCCGATTACTACAACACCAAGCCTAAGCAACCCTATCGAGACAATCCCCTTTCCTTCAGGAAAAATGATATTCAGGGTGCCTTTGGTTCTGCCTTTCTAGCCACTTCAGCTGGATGTCCTTGTCATCGCAAAGTGCTGCAAACATGGGCCTACCCTTTACTTTTCCATGAAGAAGAGGGTGCTGAACAGATGAAGGCAATCACCCAATTGCACTCTAGGAAGACTCAACACCATGTCCAGAATTGCTTTAACCTCAGTAGTTTCTGTGGAAGCAAATGGTGTACGAGTACTTACACTTCTACTTTCAACAATAACATCTGAGATGCTCTTCAAAGAGTCGGACATCTCTTGCACAACTGAACGCTTTTTTTTTAGTTTCTTGCAAATTGGCTTGAAACGGTGGACACTGGTTGCCAAGCCTTTCCCCTTATTCACTGTCAGTCCTGCCCTCGACGATGATGGACCTTCAACCTCCATTGGGTCAACATTCACAAAGGGTTCACATTGGGGGTCAACAAATTCTATGCTATCAGCGGAGTCCCTAGACCTTTCGGTGGTTTTCTTTGGTATTTGAACACTCGTGCATAATGCATTTTTCCCCGTTGCAACCGTGCCTCCAAACATGATATCTATGCAGTCACAATTCGGCAAACCTTTTTTTAAAGGTTTTTACATTGGGACATGCCTACATGTGGACAACCAGTAGTTAAAACACAATATAGTTGTAGACAGTAAAGTTTTTCACAATTATGTAAAGTGAACTAACAGCAATCTTTCTGGTCCACCAGTCATCACTGGCCTCAAGCATCCCAGTTCCAGCATCAATACCCAACCTAGTCTCATTGTCAAAACACTCAGCATACTACTTCCACAATTTTCTCAGATGATCCCATTTGTTTTTAACCTGCAGGTGAGTCACCACTTTCCCCATGTCACCTAACTGCTCAATCACTGCATCAACCCTAGTTTTGGTTAAAAAACCTCTGGCCCTCTTGCCGTCTAGGACTTGAACTGCATAAAACTCACAAAAAGCTTGTAGTTCCTTAGGATCTTTCTAGTCAGCTCTCAAATCATTACCACCATCCTTCGATTTCCCCTTAACCATTTTTGCTACAACTTCCTTCTATACTCATTGAGGCATTTCAACAAACAATTCGTGTGCATATCATAACCGGTTAGGCATGCCCACATGAAAAATGAAAAGTAAACTCACATATATATCCAAATACAACAAAGGTAGGAAGAGGAACACACAAAATTACACGAAGGAGAGAGAAACCCACATACTAGTGTCATGGAAAACATTAAAAAAAAAAACCATACACAGACGTTGAACACAAAAACCACACATAAACGTTGAACACAAAAAACCACAGATTGATGAAGCCTCATGGAAAACAATAAAACCACACACCAACAGATCACAGAGCATGAGAAGTTAGACACAACTTACCTGTGAATGCAGAGACCCACAGTGGCGGCGACGATGTCCCAAGTGTAAAGAAGGTAAGGTCGAGTGAAGGAAGAACAAAGGGGATCAAGTTAGCGCGTTCCACGTAATGGGTTTGCAATTACCGTGTGTGCTTTGTTTTGATGGTTTTGTGGTTGGTGAGTAGGTGCAATTCATTGAAGAGGATTCGAATGGAGCATTGAAGAGCTTTGAAGACATTTTGCCACGGTAGTTGAGAGAAAAGAAGAAAGCTGAAGAGAATGCGAAAATAGCCGTTGAACAGCTCGCACCATTTTGATCATATAGCTGTGCTTGTGCAATGAATCACCGTTTTGATCAAATCGTTGAACAGAGCGCACCGTTTTGATCAGATAGTTGTGCTTGTGCAAAATGAATCACCGTTTTGATTAGATCAGCTGTGCTTGTGCAATGAATTTTGCTGGCTTGTGTCCATGAACAGTACATGCACACACGTTTGGAGTTTAATGAAATGGTGCGTCTCTTATTTTCATTCCTGCGTTTCTCATCTCAGCGTTTATTTTGTCTACTGTAGCATGTGTCCCATCTGAGTTTTAAACGCAAACGCTGACATAAGCTGACAAACGCAGATCCAAACACTACCTACATTTGAAGACATGTAAACTACCTAGGGATTGTATCTCATCATCACTTGCAACTGGTCTTGCTTCCTAAAAAATATGGGCTTTCTCCATTTCTTCTTTCACCCGCTGTCATTAATGTGACGATACTTGGCCAACTTCAACAAGCGGCAATCAACATTTCCTTTCCATTCATGCGTCTAACAACTTAACAACACAAACATAATGATAATTATAGACAACAATCAATTGCATACAATGTAAGTAATTAGGCTATTGTCAAACAAGATGTGAACTTGCACTTGTCAATATTTCGAGCAATTACCAATCTTAACAATATGAAGAAATAATAGTCTTAACATATGCAAGATTTTCAAACTTTGCACACCATAGAACTTAACAAATTCTATTTCTGATTTATGAGTTCTTTAATAACTATAACATAATCACAAATAATACACCAATAAACTATTACACTACTTATCCTCATTGTACTCATCTTTGTTGTTATCTTCATTGTTGGACTCATCGTCAATAAACTCATAATCATCTAAGTTGTCTATTTCATGAAGATCTCTTTCAACAATGATAGAGGCATCAATTGTCATTTCCTCTACATCATCTTGAGCCCAACCAAGGTTGTCACTCACAACATCATTACTAGTTATATTATACGGAACATTCTCACAAAACCTATATATGTCATCCTCGTCACGCTAGGGACCAATACCGGCATCAAACACATCCATGGCTTTAGTTTTAACAACAACATACCAATTTTTATGCCTTTTATCTTCTACATAAAAAACTTGTGTAGCTTAAGATGCCAAGACATATGGTTCATCCATCATTTCATCCCCACCATGTATGAAGTGTGTAAAATTTACCGTAGGAAACCTAAATTCATCAATCTTATATCCTCTCCTATTTTGATCATCAACCCATTTACACTTGAATAACACATGTTTGCTATTGTCAGAATAATTCAACTCAATAATATTAGCTAAAATACCATTGTACGTAATGCCACATTCAGTAGCGATACTAATTCCACTATTTTGCATTTTTCTATTTGCCTTATCATTCAAACTCTTAAATTTTAAGTCATTTATGACATAATTCTTTAGCCGCTATATTATATGGACATTTGGAAAGTGTAATAAGGGTATCACTAACTCCCTCCCTTTCCCTGTTAGCATCAGTCATTGACATCACCTAACATAACCAAACGAATTTATTATTATCAGTATTGTAATTATAGTTATGAGAATGTTACAAGTTTAAGAAGTTGAAGATGTCAGACGTATGTGACACCTAAACCAACCACAAAACTTCTCCATACGATGCTTATAAATAATAGCATTGGATATACGATGGTGGCACTTTCGGAATTCATCCTCCATCAATCTTCTGTGCATTTTGTGCAAGCAATTGTATTAGGGCTAATAGACCTAACGTACATTGGATTGATGTGCAATGATATTGGTATACGTAGTACTTACTTACGAAACTAGTTAATGTCTTCGGAATTGAATAAAACATAGCAATGGGCTTGGGTCAACTCTTTATTGTCTAGTGTCACGCTCGAACCCACCCTTGTTGACTCCTCAATCGTCCTGGTGGGTCGATTGAATATAGTTTCAACTCCTTCCATATACCGTGAACAAAATGTTAAGCACTCTTTTACTAAGTATCCTTCATCAATAAACCCTTCGAGAGTAGCTCTATTTCGTATGCAAGACTTAAGGCGTGAGAGGTGCCTATAAAGGAATGAGAAGATCAATAATTGACAATAGTTATTCGAATGTGCACACAAAGCTTATAGTTTATTACATACGTCTTACCTCTCAATGGGATATATCCAATGGTAGTGAACTGGACCATCAATCTTAGCTTTAATAGCTAAGTGCATGACCAAATGTACCATCACTGTAAAGAAAGATGGAGGAAATATATTTTCCAATTCACACAACGTCACTGCAATTTCTGCCTCAACAATTGCAATATCTGAAACCGTAAGGGTTTTGGAACAAATTTATCTTAAGAAACAAGCTAACTTTTTTAAAGGCCTAGTAACTTGAGATGGCAAAGATTCGCGAAATGCTATTGGAAGGAGTTGCTGCATCAAGATGTGATTATCGTGACTCTTCAAACCAGAAATATTGCGTTCTTTCAGATTGACATGGCGTGAGATATTAGAAGCATATCCATCAGGCACTCTTACGTCCTTCAAAACTCGCAAGAAACCATCTTTCTCCAATATAGTCATATGAAAACAAGCAGGCGGTATAGTATACTTATCATCACCTTTTCGTTGTAGGTGAAATTCACTCCTTATTCCCATGTCTGCCAAGTCAAGGCGTGCTTTGTAATTATCCTTTGTCTGTTCTTTCAAGTTCAGTAATGTGGCAAGTATATTGTTCATCACATTATTCTCTATATGCATCACATCAAGATTGTGTCGCAATTTGTGATCCTTCCAATAAGGCAAGGTAATACCATTAACTACCCAAGAAAGAGCACAGCAGTAATATGGAAGTATAAATAATGATAAAATAGATGATAAAGAAGAAGATAGCAAAATAGATATAGTCAAAATAGATTAAAACAGAGTATGGAATATGAAAACTGAAACTAATAAAATCTTACTTGAATAAAACTTCTGTCTTTGATTAAAACTGAAAACTTCTATCTTTCTTACAAGCTTTGAAAATAAACACTGTCTGAAGAGTTACAAGATTACAAAGTAAAATCTGTAAAGGGTTACAAGATTATGTCTATCTAGAAGGGAAGGGTTACAAGATTACAGGAGAGGAAGGATTACAAGAGTCTTTCTGAGGGAGAGGGAGAGCTGTCTTGGACCTAAGCTTTTTATCTGAGAGTTGAACTCTAAAATTGTGACCTTAATTCTGGACCTCAAAACTGGACCTGTATTTTTGGACCTAAGAAAAATGGACCTGTCTTCTGTCTTCGGAGTCTGTCCTTTTATAGAAGAGGTGAACCATGGTAAGTCTTTAAAAGTAACCTGAGTTAAGCAGAGTGAACTTAAGTTAATTTGTCGGTAGAATCTTGAACAGTAAAAGTTTTACTATTCATGAATAGTACTGTCTGGGACTTTGTCAGGGAACGCATGCTAGTGAACAGTAGTGACTTAAAATCTGTTTGGACTGAAATGGATATGTCTTGAAGGTATTCATGCATGTTGGTGAATAGTGATCTGTCTCTAGTGAATAGTGATCTGTCTCCAGTAAATAGTGATTTGTCGCCGTTGGGAGAGCATTATGTCTGTCTGTGCATTCTGTCTATCTATCTATCAATCTGTATCCGCGTAGTGATCTGTCTCCAGTAAATAGTGATCTGTCGCCATTGGGAGAGCATTCTGTCTGTCTATGCATTCTGTCATCTATCTATCAATCTGTATCCGCGTAGTTATCATAATCTAGCGGATCAGAGTTGTCCTCATACTGCTCATGCTCGTGGAGCACCCCATAACTATTACATAGAGCACAGTATGAAATAAGAAGGTAGATAGGAACACGATCCTTTGTTGTCATTAGTCTGGGATCCTTAACAATCTTTCTTTGCCCAATAAGCCTTCTTGCTGAAGGTCTTGGACCATACACAGCTATCCTGTTGGTGTAGCCATATAAGTGGAAGCCTCTGTCTAATTCTTTCTATACTTCATAAATCTTGTTACTCATGAAATTAGACCATTCTTGAGCCAGAGCACCTGGATCATCAAGTGATAAATAAGTATCTCCTGTATACCAGTTGTATTCAGGGATACAACCCCAATCATGGATAAGGACTAAAATGTGTGCTGGCTGAGCTTCCATATAATAACTATTATCCCAGGCTGGAAGAGTACTCCAGATTAGTATTTTCATATAATTAAGTCCTCCAATCTGTGCGGCTGCTTCCCGGATGACATTAGGAAATAAACTAATCTGATTTGCAGAAGTTATGGTTAATTTGCTGATAAACCCTGCTTCTAGCATTTCAGATAACCACAAAGGATCACAAATTACTGGATCTTCTATCTCTGCATTGATAAGTAATCCCGGATAGGGATTGTATCTGTCTCCTAGTCCTTCATAAACTCTGTCTGCGTCTCCAAAACTTTCATACCATGTAGCTTTATGAGATAGCCATGTATCATCTGTCATATCTTCTGTTCTGATAAATGCTGTAGAAACTAATACCTTGAAAAGATGCATCCATTTGAAAAGATGCATCCATTTGTCATAAGAACTTGTTAGGGCTTTATGAGTTAATATTTTCTGTTGAATTTCAGGAAGTAAAGTTCTGATGGCAAGTCTCGTATTTTGCTGAATCTTAAGGTGGAGCTTTGAAAAGCTTGTTCCCGTAAGATAGCTTTTTAGAGACTGTGATTCTGTCATTGTGGAGCTTGAATCTCCATCCTCCTTGCTAGGGAGTTGATAACTAAGTGCTTCAATAACTGCACCAGTGTTAACAAGATGTAATTCCAAAGCCTGAAGGGTCATTTGGAATAAGGGTTTCTGTCTAAGGGTAAAGGCTGCTTGTAAATTATCAAGAAGTAGTTTAATATGAAGAGAAAGGTCTGTAAATTCTCCGTCTTAAAACATGAGATCAGTGTGGAGCACTTTTTGCAGAATTACACTTTTTTCACCACATGAATACATTGCCTCTGCTAGCAACATATCCTGAAGGGATATTGTCTCTAACGAGATGCCTTCATGCATATCTGAAATTTTTACTGAAGGCCTTCGGATACCTCTGGGTTGCACCGCTGGTGCTTTGCCCTTGCCTTTCTGAGAGGATCTTTTATTCATAGTAGTCTGCAATTGGGTTTTGGGAAAAGGATTATGTTTGGAACAAATATTTTCTTGCAAAGCTTCTTTAAAATTTATTTTTGAAATTCTTTTGCCAATGTCTTTCTGTGAAATTCTTTTGAAATATTTTATATGAAAAGTATATATAATAAAATAAACTTTTTTCTGTACATTGTTGTGCTCATGCTGAGTAGTGGTATAAGAGCAATCATGATGAAGTCTTTTAATGTTAGAGGGGCTAAAATTTAAAAACTTTACAAAGTATGCCATGATTCTATCCGTTTTGTAAGTATTACTAAATGTCTCATTTTGTGAGAATATGTGAAATAAAGCTTCTCCATAAAGTCTTTTATTAATAGGAAAGTCTGTCAGGGGGTTATAATTGATTCTGTCTGTCAGGAAATTAGATCTGTCATTATTCAAGAAATTACCACAATTAATGTTTTCTTTAATGATTAATAAAGGAGAATCTGTCAAGACTTCTTTTATTAAAACATCTATTATATGAGTATCTAAGATTATTGTAAAAAGTATGAATATATTATTAATCACAACCTTGATTGTTGTATCTATCAAACTGTCAGTCCATGCATATTGACTACAAGAACTTATAAGCATAGTTCCATCTTTTATGTCTTTGTCTTTTCCTCCAAATTCTTTTTCACTAGGTATTTGGACTATATGTCGGTGCTTATACAAAAAAGCAATAGGGGAATAAAAACATATCTCAGAACATATCTCTGTCTCTTTGTCTTGTTTAACTTTCTTTTTGTCATTTTCTGTCAATTGATCAACAAGTAATATTTCTGTCTCTAAAGATGACAAACTTGTTTCAGCTCTATAGATTCCTCTTTCATTGATTTCTTTTAAAATAGTAACCTTTTTGGAAGAGTGTTTTTCTTTCAAGATAGGTGGTAAAATGAATCTAAAGAATATTTCTTTTCCCAACACATTAGTTTTAATTCCTTCATCTGTCACTAAAAAGGGATAAAGTAAAGCCATAAAAGGTGTTCCTAAAATAATTTTAAAAGGAAGGTCTTTTATTGAAACAAAGACTGTCTTAAAGCATATTTCATCATTACATATATAAACATTTGGTATTTTGTAATTAATTATGAAATTTTCATCATTAGCCTGAGTTAATCTTTTAGATGATTTTTCATAATACTTTAAGGGTATTAATCCTTCTTGTATACAATTCATGTCAGTGCCTGAGTCTATTAAAGCAATTTCTGTCAAAGAGAATTCTTTATTAAGTACTAAAGTAATTTCTGTATGCCATTTTTGGAAAATTACTCTGTCAATTAAACTTAAGAAATTCTGTCTATTGCCATTGCCATCAAATTCATTGTTATTATTTAAAACATCAATATCTGTAATTTCTTTGTCTGTGGGATTAGAAAATTCTTTCAAATTTATTATTTCGGTAATATTATATTCATTTATATCCGTCGAATTATCTTCTTTAATTTCTTTAATTTCCTGTTTTACCATTTTTGCTTCTGTCATTAAGTCTTGTAGAGTTACTGGTTTTATATCTACTCTATCTTGTTTCATTTTTGTCTTTTCTTTCTTATCTTTAGCTTTCTCTTTCTTTCGACATTCTGTAACATGGTGTCCATATTTCCTACACTTAATGCAAGCAATAGGTATGTCTATAGAATCTTTCAATTTTATTAAATATTCTTTCTTATCTTTATGGTGATTCGGTAGATTTTCTATCAATTTCATTATTATATCTTTTTGTTTCCTTTTTCTTTTATTAACCTTAAGTGGGTTGGTTGATTTTAACTTTTTCTTTTCTTGATCCATTTCTTTTTGACTAACATTAAATATTTCCATTAATTCATTTATTCTGTCTTTCTCAAATTCTAATTTACTTATTTGTTTAATGATTTTATTATGTCTATCACATTGTTTTTTAGTATGTCCATATCTTTTGCATTTATGACAAATAGTATTATTAACATGTCTGTCAGGTTTCTCATTATCTGATAACTCAGTAGTATTTAAAACTGCTATGTCTCTTTTTCTGTCTATCTCTAAAGGTGTATTTAAAATTTTCATCTTTTTAGTTAATTTTGTCAAGCTATCATTTTGGGTATCTACTATAGATCTTTCAATTAATTCTAGTCTTTCCTCAATTTCCTCTTTTAAATTATTATTTTTATTTTTCCTTTCTTTGTTGACTATCTCCTTTGATTTTAGTCTTTCTTCTTCTTTCACTTCTAGCCTACGTAGAGATTCTTCAAGAGTACCATTATCATTTTTTAACATTTCTTTTCCTATCTCTTTATGTTTTGTCTCTATTAGGCTCCTTTGTCCGTCTCTTTCTATTTCTAGCTTTTTACATATAATTTGTACTGAGCTAGCTTCTTTTTTATTGTTTTGCTTTGCCACCATTTATTTTAGTTCTTTTAGACTATCATTACTATTGTTGGCTCCTTTTTTGGCTTTAATCTACCCTTTCTTTACGACAAATAATGGAATATGTACAAATGTTTTGGAAACAGAAGTATTCTTTAAGTTCCTCCTACCCCCATTCCCCAAGGATATACACTTACTGAAAGAAATTTCCATCTCAAAGGATAGAAGTACTGACAATAGTGACTTAGTGATAGATAATGATGAGATTCCTACAATGGTAGATAATACTATTCTACCCAGTAGCAGTAGTACTTAAGTATATATATAATTAAGTATGTATATATATATATTAAAAAAAGAAAAAAAGAAGAAGAGTTTTTGATGAAAACAAAATATTTTTCCTACTTTTGTTGACTATTCTAGTCTTTCTTTTGTTCCTATGTATCTTTCCATTATTTCTCCTATCTCTATGCCAGGATCTTTGTCTTGTACTATAGGATCATAACTTTTAGTTCTTTCTTAGTTCTTTCTTGTCCTTTCTCAACATATATTTATTCCCATCTCGTTGTCACTTCCATAATGGCCTTTAATTAGTTAATTTTAAAATTAACGGTCAATTGCCTAGCAAGCAAGATAGCCATTCTAAGGCTAAAATCCCAGACCAAATTCTGCCAAAATAGAAATCTTTAATACAGATTTCAATTAAAGCATGAAGGTGTCTCAATAGAGACAATATCCCTTCAGAATACAAGGTTAAAAATGACAATGTATTCAAGTGGTGATAAAAAAGGTTTAACTACTATAACTACCAATTAGACAAAATAACAAACAAGATAGACAACTGCGCCAGGTCACTATCCCCTTGCGCCAGATCATTTTGATTTCCAACAGATACAGACAGATGTCCCCAAGTCATTTTTACTGTTCGCGAGCATGCGTAAAAAGAGTTCAGACAAGGACAAAACAGATTTTAAAAGGCACTGCTATTCTAGAGTTATTGCCAGTTCGTACAAAGATTCTCAGATAGACCCAACAAAGTCTAGACAAAAATGGACATAAAGTACAGACAGGCATTTAAAGTTACTACTGTTCACTAGCATGCGTATCCGGATAGAGTGCCAGATAGACTACTGTTCATAAAACTTTTACTGTTCAAGATTCTACCGACAGATTAACTTAAGTTCACTTTACTTGACCCAGGTTACTTTCGAAGACTTACCATGGTTCACTCCATCTATAAAAGAACAGACTCCGAAGACAGAAGGCAGGTCACAATTTTAGAGTTCAACTCTCAGATAAAAAGCTTAGGTCCAAGATAGCTCTCCCTCTCCCTCAGAAAGACTCTTGTAATCCTTCCTCTCTTGTAATCTTGTAACCCTTCCCTTCTAGACAGATATAATCTTGTAACCCTTTACAGATTTTACTTTGTAATCTTGTAACTCTTCAGACAGTGTTTATTTTCAAAGCTTGTAAGAAAGACAGAAGTTTTCAGTTTTAATCAAAGACATAAATTTTATTCAAGTAAGATTTTATTAGTTTCAATTTTCATATTCCATACTCTGTTTTAATCTATTTTGACTATATCTATTTTGCTATCTTCTTCTTTATCATCTATTTTATCATTGTTTATGCTTCCATATTACTGCTGTGCTCTCTCCTGGGTAGTTAATGGTATTAGAGCCATGGATGGTATATGTATGAGTTTTATTTCTTCACAATTAAGAAGTTACTAGGAATTTTATTACTACATAGCCACTACTTGCTCCTTGTTAGCGTTGGTCAGCCTAAAGACTCGTTGGCAAACCATAGTTTTGCGTTGGTCAGCTCATGATGTTAAGTCGACGGACAGGTGTTGTTTGCGTGGTCCTGCAATGGAGTTTCCCGGGGAGGTGGTCCCGATAGCAAGGATACCAGTGGTTAGTAATAATTCCGTTAGTAATTATTAATTGCGTAGAAATAGAATGAATATGTTTAGTTGCTCATTATCTGTTGCTAGGACACACTTAGGTCAGGCACACACTAATCTGAACATGGAAAGTGGTAAGATAGTTAATTCTGAAGAATATAGCATGCAAGATATAGACAGAAATTTACTAGAATGGAATAAATGGAATATACCAACTGAAAGAACTGATAAAATCTACAGACAGACTACTTTTTCCAAATTATCTTTCTTGACAGATTACACTATAAAGACTGTTGAAAGAACTTACTCTCTATTTAATGAATATGAAACAATTCAGTTATTTTCAATAGATTCAATTAACAGACATAGAGAAAAATATGCATTTTTACATGTTGGCTTGGTTTAAGTAGCTGTTAAACCATTAACAAGAGAAGCCTTAAATGCAAGTGTTTTACTTTGTTTAAGAGATGACAGACATTTAAGATTTAATGACTCACTCCTAGGAATGATGGAAACAAGTTTACATAATGGACCAGTATATTTTATTTGTTATCCTAACTTTGCTTTAAGTCTATCTGACAGAAATATTATGGATGCTTTAACTTTGAATATAAAAACAAACGGTTATTACATGAAAGAAGGCTCAGAACCTTTAGTTGTTATTTATAGGATTTATTATAAACTAATGAAAACCACTTTAGACCCTCAATCAGTAGTTGATCCTTCCCCTAAAGGTCAGACTCTCCTTCTGCAAGCCTCAACCTGAAACACTAGATTGCGGGTACCTCAACAAATACAATGGAAAGATATAGCCCTTCTAGATAGATGGCAACTTGAGGCCATTCCCCCTACACCAAATATAGAAAACACTGAACCAGACTTCATAGCCCAAAATATAGATGGTACATTATTATTTCTTTTAATAATAATGACAGACACATTGATAGTCTCATAAGACCTAGTAGTTCTACAGGCAGAAAGACCCCTATGATGTTTACCCCTAGAAGCTCCTTTTCCTCTAGGACACCTTTCTCTGATTCCAGACCTTTACCCCCTCAGAATCTTCCTCCAGTTATACACCTTCCCCCTATAAACACTAAGAAAACCCCTGTCCAGACAGAAACAACTTATTATCTGACAGATACCACACAATCTACCCCTAATGTTCACCAACCTCTTTATCAGCCCCAACCTCAACCTGATTCTCCTACCCACACAGATATTTTAGGATTTACAAATGATAGAAAAATCAATGTTTTATCTAAAGAATTTGTTTTAGATAAAGAACTACTAAAATATGATTACTTAAAACCCGAAAATAATGACAGAAAAAACCAATTCTTTGAAGAATACAATGAACAAGAAAGAAATAATTTAAGAACTAAGTATTATGAAATGATGACAGATTTACAGACACATTTCAGTTTCTTTGACTTTTTGGACTATCATAACAAAAAGATAAGTGTAATAGAGAAAATATTGTCATGGACAAAGATAGAAAATCATGAGAAAGTGTATCAGACTTATCCACCCTTTGAATCAATTATATTAAGTCAAAATAGTGGAGTCCAAGTGTTGGCCACTCCTATCAAAAGACCTAGTCTAAGTGATGATAATAAGAACCTAGATAGTATAATTCAACAGAACAATTACACTAATACCTACCTAAAAACAATTGGTCAAAAGCTACAAGACATAGAGGACAGAATGACACCCCTTTCTACTTCTATAAAGAAAGAAAATACGTCCAATACTCCTTTGTTTATCCCTCATGAAATACCTCCTCACCTTAGAATACCTTTAAAGAAACCCATGACAGAAAAAACTGATAATTTACTTAATGAAATAAATAAAAAACTGGACTTAATGAAACTAGAATCATTAAAGGATATGGAGCCATTAAAAAACAAGAATATTATAACGTTAAATACAACAGGACGAATTAACTCTTTGGAGGATGAAGAATCAGAAGACAATCAATTGACAGATTTGATAGATTTATCTGACATAAATAATTTGGAATCACAATTCACAGATAAATTACAAATTAGTAAATTAACTTTAGCATCTTCATCGCAAGGTCGTAAAAAAGGAAGAATTGAAGATTTATACCCCAGAAAGAATTGGTATCCTAAACCTACTCTCCCTGATTTACAATTTGAAGAAAGACATACTTATGTTAATTCGTCTTATTCGCTAGATTTAATTTATGAATGGAATATTGATGGAATGTCAGAATATGAAATAATAAACCTTTTACATGAAATGACTTTGCTCACTAATGTTTATAAGAATCATGGAAAACAGAACCATCAGATAGCTCATTTAATTGTCACTGGTTTTACTTGCCAGTTGAAAGGCTGGTGGGATCATTATTTAAATAATGATGATAGAAATGGAATATTAACAGCTGTTAAAAGAGAAACAGATGGAAGTGTTATAATGACAGATAGACAGCCTTCACAAGATGCAGTTAATACTTTAATTTTTACCATAACTAAACATTTTGTTGGTGATCCCAATCAATATAAAGAAAGAGCTTCAGATGTTTTAATTAATTTAAGATGTCCACAACTTTCAGATTTTCGATGGTATAAAGATGTTTTTATTTCAAAAGTCTTAAGTAGGAATGATTGTCAACAATCCTACTGGAAAGAAAAATTCATTGCTGGTTTACCTTATTTCTTTGCTCAAAAAGTTAGACTTGATATAGTTAATAATGACGGAACTATAGACTATCCTAGCCTGACATATGGAGACATAATATCTTCAATTAATAAAACAGGTCTATGGCTATGTAATGACTTAAGGCTAAAAAACCAGTTAGAAAAAGAAAAAAGATATGCTAAAAAAGAGCTAGGAACTTTTTGTGAGCAATATGGTTTTGATCCATTAATTGCTCCCTCTAGGAAAAGAAGAAAAGAAAAGAAAGATGATAGAAGCAATAGATACAAGAACAATAATAGAAGGTATTATAAAGGTAAGTCTAAAGACAAGAAAGAACGGTATAGTATACTTATCATCACCTTTTCGTTGTAGGTGAAGTTCACTCCTTATTCCCATGTCCGCCAAGTCAAGGCATGCCTTGTAATTATCCTTTGTCTGTTCTTTCAAGTTCAATAATGTGGCAAGTATATTGTTCATCACATTATTCTCTATATGCATCATATCAAGATTGTGTCGCAATTTGTGATCCTTCCAATAAGGCAAGGTAAAAAATATACTTCTCTTCTTCTAAACACACTGGTCTGCCTCCCCTTTCTTTTTTTTATTGTAAGCAAGTTGACATTTCTTTCTCAAACAACGTTCTACTAAATTTTCAGTTTGCATAATTATGTCTGACGTGACTGGTGGTATAGGTAATCTATTGCTGCATTTTATAAACTCGGGTATAGGTCATCTTAAAAAAAAAATTTATTTGGCTGGTCCTATAGCCACGTTTTCTAAACACGACAATAGAGCCTATCCAAAAAACGTGGCTAAAAACACATATAAATGCGGCTATAAACTTAACCTATAGCAGCGTTTTATGAACGCAGGTATAGGTCATCTTAAAAAAAAAATAAATAAATAAAATAAAATTGGTTGGTCCTATAGCCACGTTTTCTAAACGCAGCAATAGGGCCTATCCAAAAAACGCGGCTAAAAACACCTATAAACGCGGCTATAGACTTAAATTGTGTTTACTAAAAACACAGCTGTAGGTTGGCTATAGTCGCATTTTTGTAAATGTGGCTAAAAAAAACGCAGCTATAGCCCGCATGTGTTGTAGGGATATTCCAAATTTTATACTATTGCACCACGAAATTAATAATAATAAGTTTACCCTACAAATTTATAATTTTGGTTATTAGTGTTTGTTACTTCTAAATTGCAACAAATCAAATAGCATTTATAATACATAACTGAAATGTCTTTTATTGATGCAATTCAAAGTTCGAAATTATATATATCTAGTATCGGTCAATGATACAAGGCCATTTTTCATAATTCCATTGATGCAATTAAAAGTTAGAAATTATATATATTTACTATAGGTCAATAATACACTATTTTCATGATTCCATTGTGTATGAATGTTAAACATTCTTATTATTAACTAAATTTATTGCAAATTTTGAAACATTTAAAAGTTGTATATGGTATAATTTTGTTTAAGCTCCACCATTTTATTAACTATTATTAGATGAATTTCTAGTAAATTATTTATTTTATAGGAGGTAAATCTCATTATTATATCACATATTCACTTATGCAAATTTGCATGCAAAATTTATATAAACTATATCTCATATACTATTCAACTCATATATTTATGAACTTAGTATTAAGGTAAAAGCATAAAATACCAAAATTTTGATAGGTGATAAGGGGATTTTTTCAGTTTTTACCATCTTGATATGTGACAAGTCTGATTATAAGATTTTTTTTTTTTTAATAAAACAACTAGGGTGGTTTTGATAAAATATTATCCAGCAGTTTCTCTTTTGATAGTATTATAATAGTAAACAACAAAAATGATATTGTGTGGTGTAATATTAATCAAAAGTTTATCTTGAATTGATTCTCAAAAAAAAAAAAAAAAAGTTTGTCTTGAATTACTCTTATGGTAATATTATTATAATACTAGTTAATATCTTTTCATTGGGTTATATTTTTATTAAACTCATCCTTTATTCTCTCTCTCAGAAGAAAAAAAAAAAAAAAAAAAAAAAAAAAAAAAAAAACTCATCATTTATTTATGAGTAATGCTAAAGATACAAAATTTTTTTCAAAAAATTTGCAAACCACTGATGTGGTAAGTGGTTATTGATAAATGAAAAAAATGATGTTCGTGGTGGGCCTAGATGAAAATTAATAAGAAACTGACCACAATAACAGTTTGTAAAAATGTTGTAAAATAGTTTGTAGTTATAGCATTACTATTTATTTATATACTGATATTTATTTTTTGTGTTGGTTATACTAACAAATCAAAAACTAGGGTTAGTAATTGTAGAACTCAATTCAAAACATATCCATGAATTTACTTTAAATATGTTTTAATGAGCTATCTTTCTTATTCTAGGTGTGCGCATAAAAACAATGTGGAATGCGGAGTGAGCAGTGACAACTGAAATACTCCTAATAATTTATGGATTTTATTTTTCTTTTGAAAAACAATGTCTTACTAAATGAGAAAATATAATTGCCTATGTACTCGAGGAAAATTTAAATAAGGAGGTACATATATGATGTTGTAATGTTGTTCTTATACAAATAAATTAATAAATAAAATAATTTTTATAATTTAAAATTGCCATGATTTGAATATTAATATTTTGTGTCAATGCACTTTTGGTCTCTACAAATTTACCTTATTTCCATTTTGGTCCCTATTTTTTTTTTCTACTTTTAGTCCCTAAAATCACAAAGATGCTCTTGTTTTTGTTCTTACCGTCATCTCACTAACAGACGAATTACACCGTTGGCATCCTAAATGCTGACGTGACCATTATAATAATATTAAAATATTTTAATTAACTAAACTAATTGCCATGTCAACATCTAAATAGTTTCTCAAAAAAAAAAAATCTAAATACAAAATCTAAATTAAATTAAAAAACAAACCAAAAATCTCATTAAATTAAAAAAATTCCTTTCATTAGATTTTTCTTCTTTCCAAAGAACATTCATATGTTCTCAGCTCGTAAATTTTTAAATGCAATGCCAACCCCTAAATGGAAGAAAAACAATATGTTGAAGGGATTGTAGCATGAATCTCTAAAACCAAAATTTTAGCAAACTCAAAATCAAACCCAAATTCAAAGCCTCTCTCTCTCTCTCTCTCTCTCTCTCTAACCCACACTTACTCTTTCTCTCTCAACCTTTCTCAGACCTAACACTGAACAATTATGTCCATATTTTTTATGAGTTTTTGGCTTGGACTCGGTGGCCGGAGCAATTTGAACAACCATGACGAGCAACCCCTCATTCTTTGCAATCGCTTGTCACCACCGCCACTCCACCCGGTGGTTCTCGTTTCTCACGGCCAAACCCCACACTCTCTAAACCCGATCTATCCTTTTTCTCTCTCTTTGATCTAAACGAGGTAAAGCCTACTACCTGCGGTAACACTCGGACTTCTGCAACAACAATGAGCCTAATACCCTTCTCTCTCTTTTCCTCTCTCACTAAGTCCGAATTTGGTGATGGGTGTTTAGAATCTAGGGTTGGAGGTGGTGTGGGTTGTTGGATCTGAGGTTGTGTGGCTATTTGCGGGTTATCTAAGATGGGTTTTGTTCATTGATTTGGGATTTGAGTTTTGTGTTTGGTTTCTAAGAAAGCATAAGAAAATATGGGTTGAGTTTTGTGCTTGGGGGTTGAAAATCTGGGTTTGAATTTTGTGTTTTTTTGTTTGGTTTCTAAGCATAAGAAAATGCAAGAAAAGTTCATGTTAGTACCATGTTCTTGTTGGTAAATTTAATTTTTTTGTGTTTGTGTTCTTGTGATTGAATTTTTTGGATTTGTGTTATTGTGTGTTCATGTTTAAGATGAAACCAAATCTGAATTCATGTGTATTTTGGGTTCTAATTCTATTTTTTCATTTTTTTTTATTTTGTTAAAATCGATAAATTAGTTTTTTAAAGTCAAAGTTGATGTTGATGTGTCTTTTTTAATTATTATTTGATGCTGACGTGGCATTATTAAATGATGGGTTTTTTAAAATATTATTTTATTAGCCGCGACAGCATTTAATGTGTTAGTGGTTCACTTCGTCTTTCATGTAAGATATTTCTGTTAGCGAGATGACGGTAGGAACTAAAACGATAACACTTTTTTATTTTGGAGTCTAAAAATAGTAAAATAAAAAAGTAGAGACGAAAATAGAAATAGGTTCAAAACAAGAGCGTACTCAGGATTTTTTTACTTAGGAGGGGGGGGGGGGAAGCCGAATTTTAAAAAATATTATTATTATTTCTAAACTCAAATCAAGGTAAATAAATTGTCTAATTTGCTATAAACATTTACCAATTTTTTTAATTTTTAATTTTTTAAAGAACTTAATATCTCCTATAAAAGTTATGGTTAACGTTGATCTGTCATAGTATAAAATTAATTCAATATCAATTCTATGTGAATTTTCTTAGCAATTTTCTCTTCAAACCTTATAATAATAATAAAAATAATAAAAATAAAAATAATAATAATAATAATAATAATAATTGTAAAGTCACAATTTGAGTCCTTAGCCCAAAGGATGGAGGAACTTAGGCCCAAAAAGTCCAATACAATGAATTTGTAGAGAGTGGGTTGAAAAACTGGGTTATAATGAGTTGGGTAGCAATTGTAATGGATCCAAATGACAATAAGGTAGAGATAGTCTAGTTTTTTACTGAAGAAAAATAGTCCTCGGTACAGTCCGAGTAGATCAGTTCTTGTATATTTTTCTTGAATTGGATTACAAGTACAGTTCCTTAGTGCTACAGTATTCTTTTCTTTAATTTTCGATCCCTTTCTCTCAGGGCCTCCCTCTATTTTATACTCTCTTTCTTTCTTTGATCTCTGCCCTCCATGTGTAAATTAGATTGTTGATCCTAATCCTTGTCACATCAGCCCTTTCCTGAAGTTTTTGGGGAGTAGCTGTAAGGCAGAAAACTACTGTTTAGGTATCACTTCCTCATTAATGCGGCCAGAGAGTTAGCTGCAAAGCATTTAATGTGGTGGTAGTAGCTTTCCCTTAGATATTTCTCAGCTCCCATTTTTCCTGTACGTTCACAGTGCATATCCTTATCAATAGAATTTCCTAGAATGTCACTCTGGATAACAGAACACACTTTTTGACCTCTGCTTCGTTTAGCTGAGGAGATACTCCTCCTCAGCCTACCTCCCTCAGCCTTCACAGTCATAACTTGCTCGTGAAGTTCAAAGTCTTACGTCTTCCTTACTATTGATTTATCCTCGGACCACTAAGCCTCCTCGGACAAGGCCCAAGGCCCAACATATATTTTGGGCCCCTCATCCCTACAATAATAATGATAATAATAATAATAAATCTCATCTCTATAGCAACCTAACTAATCTCCTAAAAACAAATAAAGGTTGGCACAACTGATCAAGCATATAAAACCAAAATTAAAAGATAAAATTAGCTAGGGAAAATATGGGATGATGAGAAAAAGATCAATTTTGTGAAGAAAAAAAACTCATAAGTTCAAGTAGTGCTGCCAATGCATAAAATATATAAAAGGAACACAGTGCACTTTAGTTTTTTTTTTTGTAACAATACAGTGCAGTTTTAGATGCAAGGAACACAATGCATTGCATTTTTGTATGCTTATAAATATAAAAAGAAAAGACACATGGCGTCTAGGCTTTTGTTAGGCTTTAATAAAAGTTTATGCTTTAATTGGGTGTGGTCTACTTGATAAACTAACAATTGGGCAATCTAGTTAAAAGGACCATCGTTTGATTTTAAAGGACCACTATGATATACTATTATAAAATAGCAAAATATAGGGACCAAAAATGTATTTTCGCCTTAATATTTTATAGAGGATATTTTTTCATCCCAAGATAGAGAAAAATTTAAGAAATATTACTTGGTGCTTCACCATATCTTATAACATAAAATACTAATTGTATACGTTAATTCTTGAGTTTGGGGAATACCATTTTTTTATTTTTTATTTTTTTTTATGGGGGGATTACCAAGTTGATTAGCAGACTATCTTGCTCTTTTTAGATGATATATGTCGTCTATAGGATAATTTATCAACCGATACAATAAAACATTACTAGGCACGTTGTCTCAGAGATGCAATAGCCTAACCACCATTGCTATTATCTTACTATTATGAATTACTAAGTATGGTATAATGAAACTCTTAAATAATATTCTCATTCATACACATGGAATTAACTCTCATCAATGGGCTTGTTCTTTTTTGTTTAATTTATGTCTTCATGAGACCTTGGCAACATGTGAAACTGATATTAATTCTCATAAAAAAAAAAACTATGTAGGTATGTCTCAAACAGGCTATGAATTTTTTGGATACTTTTGAGATGATGGATTTTGGAGTTGTTGAGATAGCAAGTGTAAATGCAATTTCGAAGACATTGTATAAAATGTTTATCAATAATACTTTTTAATCTTGTCTTCTCTAGTTTTTATTTATTTATTTTATATAATATTCTTAATTGCGAAGAAAGGAGAAAAACATATTTACTATTATTTTTAAGAGAGGTGGATTACAGAGGCCTAATAGAGGTGATTTCAAGTAGGTAAAGTAATCTCTCCAAAAAAAAAAGTAGGTAAAGTAATAAAGTCTAAACCGCAAATAGACACTCTGCGTACCCAAACTCCACTTGATAGGCCGAGCTTAGAATGGGCTCACAATTTACTTATATTAGTGGGCTTAGTGTTTCCTACTAAGGGTTGTTTCTGGCCGAGTGACCTGGTGGCACCCCCTTCCCCACGAATTCTCTCTTTTCCCTTCCTGAGTGACACTCCCACTCTGTGTTGCTCTTTCCCCTGGCTATCCTAGCTCACTTTCTTTCTACTTCCTCTCTAGTTTTTCTCCCCCCCTCCCCCCCCCCCCCCCCCTGGCACCCTTTCCTTATGCAATTCTTCTATTTATAGCTTAAGGTTTGTGGGGGTTTCATGATTACATTCTGATCTCACTCGTGTGGGTGGGGTCCAATGTGATTATTCCTGACATAAAATCTATCTTGTTGGGAATGGTGATAGTAGCTTTGGAACTGATTTCTGCCTCCAAATGATTACCTGGAAGCGATACCCCCCAAGACAATACCGAGCCACAGGGGAGGTACGTTGTGCCGGGCATACGCAATCCTGAACAGACAATGAATGGCCGAATATGGGCTTATTAATCACGCACTCAAGACGGATATGGACTCACTATGAGGTTTGGGCCCAACTCCGATTCTTTAGAATGTTCGGCCTGAGACCTATTGGGCCCGAGGCCATACCCAGTACAGACCCTATTAAAACCGCCTAACCATGTAGGTGATTACTGTAGATTCACCATATTTTTCTGTTATTAGAAAGTGGTCAAATATATAATAGTAGTAAAAAATAGATGGATAGCCAACTTTGTCATTTTTATTTTTATAGTTCAATCTTTAACTATTAAAAAATTGATGGTACATGCAGCTATTGCTATTTGCAAGTTGGGAAAAACAAGTTGAAAGTTGAAACATCATGAATTTATTTATTTATTTTAGGTATAAATGTACTTTTAGTCTCTACATTTTACATTTTTTTCATTTTGGTCTCTAAATTTATTTCACTACTTTTAGCCCCTAAATCAATTAATGTGTTTCATTTTGGTCCCTACCGTTACTCACTTAACAAATATTGCTTATGTGGCAAACGAAATACACAGTCAGCACTCATAATGCTTACATGGCTATTAAAATAATAATAATAAATTGTAATTTTGCATTTAAATAAGCCACATCAGCATTTTAATATTTAAAAAAGCCACATCATTAAAAAAAATTAATTTATTAATTTTAACTAAATAAAAAATTAAAAACGGATTATTTAAAAAGAAATTAAATTAATTAAATTAAAACTCTGATCTAAACATGAATAAAACATCCAGATCTTCTAATAAAAAAAAAAAAATCCAGATCTTTCTCTCTCAGTTTCTCAAAAAAACCCAGATAAAATCTGAAGTATGAATTTTGAAAAGAAAAATTTTAATATCAAGATCATAATTTCTTTACTTTTCTACAAACCAAACACATCAACAATGTTTACGAGGAAATCTGTAACAATTTGTAAGCAACCAAAGTACCATACACATCTCCAGAAGCAATTTGCCCACCCTCTACACAAAATAAATCACATTTTCAAACCAAATCTCTAGCCATAAACCACATTTTCAAGCCAAATCTCTCGGCTTCTCAGGAAAACCACAATAAGAACACTGCTTCAACCATACCAACAAGAACACCAAAACAAACCCACTCCAACAACAAACCCACCTTTCAACCCACCACCAGACCCAACAGACCGCTGCTTCACAACCACCGATCGGACCCAACAGACTAAGGCAGAACCACCGATCTGAATTTTGTTAAGCTAGATCGGACCCACCGAGGGAGCGTCGATTTGAGCTAGAGAGAAAGAAAAGCACCGTATTGAGCCAAAGAGAGAGACCCATTGATTTGAGAGAGGAGCTTGAGGTATATGGGTTTGGGTTTGAGCAAAATCAAGAGATAAAGAGAGTTCAAGAAGGCTAAGCACCAAGATAGAGGGAGAAAGAAGAAAAAGAAGAAGAAAAGGAAGGAATGGAGGCGGAGAAATTGAGAGATCGATCTGGGGAAGAAAAAGAAAATGAAAGAAGAAAATAAAAAAGAAAAAGAAACAAGTACAAACAAAATCAAACACAAATCTAAATTCCACTATTTTTTTAATTATGTTTTTTTTTTTTAATTTTTAAAATTGATAATTTTTTTTTTTTTTTAAGTTAGAGGTTGACGTGGATTCTGATGTGGGATTTTTTAATATTATTTTAATGGACATGTTAGTATTTACTGTGCCAACAGGGCATTCCGTTTGCCATATAGGATATTTCCATTAAGTAAGTGACGGTAAGAACCAAAATGAAACGTGTTTTTTATTTTAGGGACTAAAAGTGATAAAATAGAAATGTAAGGACCAAAATAAAAATAAACCCAAAATGTAGGGACTAAAAGTTTAAAAGTGCATTTACGCCTTTATTTTATAATAATAGTAATAATTTGTTTGGGCTATAGAAATTAGGCTGCAGGCCGAAAACAAAAGCCCAATTAGGCCCAACCCAAAGTTGGTCTTGAACGTTCCATGATGGACCTTCCATCACTAGCGCAACAAATCTTGGCCGTCCATTTCACAAAAACCCTGAGATCTCCAAAACCCTAAATTGTCCCAAACCACTATAAATTACTACCTCAGCTCCTGTCTCTTACCTCACCCTCTTCCATGAACGCTTCCTCTCACCCTATAACAACTCTTACTCTCTCTCTAACATTAGCGATGCCTCTCATTGACCCTTTTCATCAAACAGGTTCTATTATTTATTTGGTTTTTCGTTTCTGGCAATCTCAATTGTGCTTTTGTAATATGTTTTGGTTGATTTGTAGATAGATATCCAGTCCTCTAAATTATTGCTTATGTGGGTCTTTTTGTTTTTGTGTAAAGTTTATATTTTTATATTGGTCAAATGTTTTGGCAAGCTCATTGTGATTTTCTAATATGTTTTGTTTTATTTTCAGACAGATATTTAGTCCTTGCGTATGTGGGTTTTTTTTTTTTCAATTATGTTTTTGGGTAAAGCTTGAGTTTTTATATTAGCCAATTGTTTAGTAATTGGAATGGTAATGGTTACTCTGTGTCTGGTATTTGTGCTTTGTGAGGTACCCATCTTGTTATATATTCTGTGGGTATAAGAGTTTTGCATTGTTAGTGTAGTGTCAGTTTTTTTATTTTTTGAAATTATGATGGGACTTTCACGTCTGCCCCTTCAGCAGTGTGTGTGATTGCTCTAGGGATGAACAAGTCCCCTCATATTAATCCATCTGATTCACTTTGTCAGCTGTCTTATTCGTTGTCTAGCTGATCATTTTAGGGTGGTACATGCTATCCAAATCTTATTTCTATGCTTAGTTATATTCTATTCGTTTAATGATCCTAATATACTTGAACACTTATGCATATTGAAGTCACAGTAATTTCTTTTACAAATGTTAGATTTTGAGTAACTATTATCTGTTTTGAGTTCCTCTGATGTTATACCTTAATTTTTTGTTATCAATTTCGTATGGTTTTTGGACAAATGTTGATGATGACAACTCCTAAGGCTTGTTTCTCAGAACATTCGCAGTGGCCGCCTAAGAGCTTTCGCCTTCACCAGGCTTGAGAGCTAGTGCTGCTTATTCCTTCCTTGGATGTCTGAAACTTATTACCTCTTTCACGTGGATGTCATTTTTTATTTGTATACACTACTGAAAGCTTTTGCCTTCTCTGTAATTATGTTCTCAAATTGCTAGTTTTCATTATCATGAATTTTAGATCTGGCAGGACTATCTTTGATTTAAATATTCAATAGATATGGAATTTGCAAAATATTTACCAATGATGATAAATCCAAAGGCTTGTTTCTCAAAACATTCGCAGTGGCCGCCTAAGAGCTTTCGCCTTCGCCAGGCTTGAGAGCTAGTGCTGCTTTATCCTTCCTTGGATGTCTGAGGTGTTCACTCCATGATGCTATATGATATTGATTTTATTGGTGTACAATTTCTCTAGATATTTTGCTTTCTTCCCATTATGCATCTAATAAATTTGTCTTCTGTAGGGTTTTCTAATGTTTATTGTAAGTCTTTACTATAATGGTAATAGTTTGTTCTAATAGTAATCTGTGGCATAGGGTATTTGCTATATTGTTGTCGATGATGAAAAATACAAAGGCTTGTTTCTCAAACATTTGCAGTGGCCGCATAAGAGCTTTTGCCTTTGCCAGGCTTGAGAGCTAATGCTGCTCTATCCTTCCTTGGATGTCTGAAAGTTGTTACTTCGACATATAGAAATAGCTGGCAGTGAGTGATGTCTTTTTAGTAAATTCCTAGTTATTCTGGTTGTTTGCTTTTGTTATTTTTATCATTTTTTGATAGAATGGAATCCTCATTGCCATGTTTCTTAGCTGTTCCCACTAAAACTTTTTTTGACTGAAAATTTTATTCCCAAATTTCTAAATCTCAATCTGTCTTGAAAAGTTTTGGTTGTACTGTCTTTTTATTTTAAATTAAATGGTAAGTTAGTTTTTTATATCCACTGATGATAAATTAAATGTCTTGTTTCTCAAAACAATTGCAGTGGCTGCCTCAGTGCTCTGCCTTGGTTGCAAGTGCTATTGCTGCTTTAGTCTCTCCTTGAATGCTTGAGGTGTTCACTCCTTTATAATATATAAGTTTAAACTCGTCTAAATTGTTTTATTTCTTCACATTTTGTTACAAATAAATTTGTGATTCAAAGAATTTTCTAATGTTTGGTATTGAGCACATTAATTTCTTACTCTAAGATCGGATGTTGATGCATTTACAATATTATTGTTGATGATGACAAATCCAAAGGCTTGTTTCTCAAAACATTCGCAGTGGCCGCCTAAGAGCTTTCGCCTTTGCCGGGCTTGAGAGCTTGTGCTGTTCAATCCTTCCTTGGATGTCTGAAACACATTTCTCTTTTATAAACTACATTGATGTTATGAATTTTTTCAGACTAATCATTCAATTATCATGCATATTGTTTTGTTTCATTTAGTAAAAATCCTATTTGTTGGCTTTGTAAATAAAACAAGTTCTGCAGCCATTCTTTCTTGCCAAATCGTGGAGAGTCTCCAACAAACTTGCTACACTGGACTTATTGTTATTATTTGATGCTTCCAGTGGTGACCATCCGTAAAATTCAACTAGTGTGAAATACGACAAGAAGGTTGAGCAAGGACCCTAGTTGATAGACTTCAAATGATAATTTCTAGGAATGGCAACGGGTCGGGTTCGGGGCAGGTTTTTTGATACCCGGACCCGACCCGCGGGTCCTCCCCTGTTACCCGGACCTGGCCTGTTTAATAAACGGGTCTTTTTTTTTAACCCCATACTCGCCCCGTCGGGTCTCCGCGGGCCCCGTCCAGCCACTTTTGGGCCTAATCCGTGGCCCAATCCGACCAATCTTAATAATTTAAAAAAGAAAAAAGAAAAAGCACAAGCACAAACACAAACAGCAACACAAATACAAATCAATTAACATTGAAGCATCAGTCTTGCTGAAATGAGATTTTTAGACAATAAATAATAAATAAACATAAAAAAATAGAGGAAACAAAACTCCATTTATGGACCGATTCTTACATGAATCCTCAAACATCAAATACCCAAAAACAAAAACTATTGAGGAAATGAACCCAAAAAAAAAATGAACCAAAAAAAAAATGAAGAACTCAGACAGTAGCTTCGTCGGCGGTGGTTTCAACAATCTTCGCCTGACCTCACAAGATCCGTGCTCCTCCGTGACAAACGATGACCACCACGAGATCCATGCTCCTCCACGAGGGTGAGGGTGGGTCAGTGAGTGAATGAGAGAGAGGGTGAGGATGAGATGTGAGTTAGAGTGAGAGTTAGTGAGGGTGAGAGTGAAAGTTAGTAAGGGTGAGGTGAGACTTGAGAGAGGCGGTTGAGTTGAGAGTTGAGAGAGAAATGAGTTTTAGGGTTAGGTTTATGATATATAGGTAGGGTTTTTTGTAATTTTATATTTAGCTAATCGGGTCGGGTCCAGGTTGGGGTCGGGTTTTTTTCAAAACCTGGACCCGACCCGGACCCGCTTCAGGTTTGTTTTTAAAAACCCAAACCCGACCCTATTCTTTATCGGGCCGGGTAAAACCCGTTCCATTAGGGTCGAGTCGGGCCGGGTATCTGCAGGTCGGGCCCAAATTGCCATCCCTAATAATTTCTTGTTTAAAAATAAAGTAGATCAACAAGGGACTGAAAGAGTAGAACATTGAATTTATTAGTTCTCGGGTGTTTGAATACTTATTTAGGTTTGACATTGACATTAGTTCCCGAGTGTTTGAATGCATTGGTGTTTCAACCAGTATCATTGCTGAGTTTTGGGCTTTAAGAGATGGGCTTGTTTTAGCTTCCCAGCCTGGTATCACCCAATTACTCGTGGAACTGGATATAGAATTTATTGTCGACCTTGAGATGGGCTTTAACAGATCATACTCTTCATTGCTGACTGACTGCAGGTATCTCCTAGGCCAATTCCATCGAATCATGATCAGCCATGTGTATTGGGAGGCGAATAGATGCGCGAACGATTTTGCCAAAGAAGGCTACTTCCTTTTTGGGGATTTTGTTGTTCTAGAAACTTCTCCTACTGATGCTTTATGTGTAATTTTGTATTCGGGTGCTTCTGGTTTGTCCTCTCTTAAGGCTTTCAGCCACTACTTTGCCATTTATGAGCAAATTAAATGAAGTTATGATTTTGCAGGGAGTGCAAAAATGGTTGTATTGTAAATGTAAATGAATCGAGCTCTACAACTAATAACTTTTTAAAGTTTAGGGACTAAAGTAGAATTTTACCCAACTCTTTTTTTGAGATGAAAAACAGATATACTCACACACACATATTCTATATATAATATGTTTATATTGTATGCATGAATAAGAATATACTTTATATATATATATATATATATATATATATATATATTTTTTTTTTTTTTTTTTTTTGAACAATGCAAAGTTGTTGAATCTAATTTTTTATAAATTTATAAACAAAATTCATTGAATCTAATCATTTCAAATAAGTACAATTTCAACTACAGTTTAGTTCTTAATTATGAAAAAAAGAATAAAGTTAATATGAAAAAAGAATGTGTTAAAAAAAAAAGAAAAAAGAATAAAGTTAATCAAAATAGTTCAAAAACAAGTTCAAACTTGCTAATTAAGGGTGTGTTTGGTAGAGTAGATTTTAGGGAGGATGGAAAAAAAAAGGAGAGAAAATGAGGAGGGAAAACTTTATGGAGAATGTTTAGTTGGGAAGGGGAGAGGAAGAAAAAAAAAGGGTGGGGCCAGGTGTTTTCTTCTTGTGCTCACTAGAAAGTTCTCCCCAAAATGGAGAGAAAACTATTGGAGAAATTTGATTTATTAATTTGACAAAAATGCGGTAGTACGTTGGCCTTTTTTTTTTTTTTGGATGTTGCTTGTTTTTGTTTTTGTTTCTTTTAACTAGAAGTGATTTTTTTTTTTCTAGATATGATTTTTTATTTTTTTAATAAATTTGGATGATTTTTTTTGGTTGTTTGTCACTTTTTTATTTTAATTGAACATTATTTTTTAACAATGGTATATGAGTAAATTTATACAAACTCATTTTTTTCATCATTCTACTTTTTTATTACCAACCAAACAAAAATGAGGGAAATTAAAATCTTTTCTATCCTCTCACTTTTCTATCTTCCAACCATTTTCTATCTTCCCACTTTTTCACCCCTCCAACTAAACGGACCCTAAGTATTTTGTGAACAAAATCAAATTTTGACAAAAAATTAAGTCAAACTTAAGCATAATGATAAATTTGAGCTCAACCTACCTCTAAAATAAAATTAGATGAATAATCTTGAACTTTTGATATGCATATTAGGAGAACAAAAGTGTTTCTCTTATCCTTTCAAAAAAATTTCTTTGAAGGCTTTGATCTTGCATGGTTGAAAATCATTTTTCTAACCAAAATCAGATGGAGGATTGACTTTCACCACTACTCAAATTATTTTTTATTTTTTTGCCCACAAGTAACAAGTAATAACTTACTTTGTATAAACCGGACTTCAATTCTTCCTTATGCTTTGTTTGTTTTGATGAAAAATATTGTGTAAAGATAATTTTTTGTATTTTCTAGTGTTTATAGCGTAAAAAAATGAAAAAAGTTAAAAGATTATTTTTCAACTAATTTAAAGTTGCTACCAATCTTCGAAAAATGAGATACTTTTATAAAAAAATATATTTTTTAAATAACTCATTTTCGAGAAAACATTATCGTCAAAATTAATCAAATTTAAATTAATTTAGAAAACATCATCGGCCGAAATTAATCAAATTTAAATTTATGATCATGAGTGCCAATCGACGGTGCTATAAGAGCATGAGAAATAAGTGGTCTCATATGACCTAACTACCCCTCCGAATACTCACGAACTACTAACGTACCTAGTGTTTCCTCACTTCGGAGATTGCGAGGAAAAGTAAACAGAAAGACACACACAAACACACAGACAGAGCTATAGAGCAAGCGAGTGAGAGAGAGAGAGACAACAATGTTGTGTGGTCTGAAATTAGAGCTCGCTAACGTTGTCGCAAAAAACCCAAACTACAAAAAATACAGCTTCCCCACTAACATCGACTCCCGCCGTAAAAACTACAATCTCATGAGACGACCTCTCCAACTGTCTCTGTCGCTCGTACAATCACAATACAATGCAACCGCAGCATCTGAGCCGTCGATTTCCTCTCATTACACATCAACCGTCGGATCCTCTTCTCTTCAGCTCCCTCAGTGGAACCTCACCAACCGTCACTTCGTCATGCTCCAAGTCATTGCTTGCGCGGTATTTACTTTTTTTTTTTTTTTAAATTTTAAATTTCAACTAAATTGAAACAAGTTAGACAATTATTACTTGAATTCACTTAGATGATTTAAGTTTTGTTGTTCAATTAATTACATGATGGGACAATTATTTCAAGTTTGTGTGAAAAAAAAAAAAAAAGATTGTTTTGAATCTTTTGATTCTTTAGATTTCAAGTCTTGGTGCCATTAGACAACATAACAAATAAATTTATGAATGATTTTTTTGTTCCGTGTTTAAAAGTTGACGCGTTAGTTTGTAATAAGGCCTATATAGTAAAATTTGTAGTAGTTGAAGTATCACTATATAGGAGGATGAATTTTATATTAAAATTTGCAGTTACACCAAATGAAAAAAGGGATAGAGTAAGACTGTGTGAGAATTGAGGGCTCTGTAGATTATGGTTATGCGTTTTTAATGTACATTGGTATGAAATTTTTTTCCTTTTGATGATTTCATTTTCTTAGAAACAAAATGAACTTTTGGTTTGGATGGAGCTATGTTTTTTTAAGAGAATTGTTAGTTATCTCAATTTGGTGTTTTTGGTGATAGTATGTGGTGGATTCTAATAGATGTGCATTTCTCATGTAGGTTGCAGTTTCAGCAACTTGGCTCTTTTTCTCTGCAATACCAACTCTTCTGGTGCGTGATGAAATATTTACTTCTTTTATACATATTGTGTTCACTTTTCTTGATAGTTATATATTTGATGTTCAATGTGGCATATGGAAGGCTTTCAAGAGAGCAGCAGAATCACTAGAAAAGCTGATGGATGTTACAAGAGAAGAGCTCCCTGACACAATGGCTGCTGTTCGGTTGTCTGGCATGGAGATTAGTGACCTTACTATGGAGCTCAGTGATTTAGGGTTAGTAGCATAGATAAAGAGCTCTTTTGCTAATCATCTTAGCCTCTATTTTGTATATCACGTTGCAAACCCATTCGTTTGTTGTTTAGCCAGGAGATTAACCAGGGTGTTAAAAGCTCCACTCGAGCTGTTCGCTTAGCTGAAGAGAGGTTGCGTTGGTTAACAGACATGGCTTCAGCAGGTTATCTATGTCTTCTGTAGCATTTCATGGTTTAATCCGACTTCATTGAATTGATTTGGAGCAATGAATTCTACCTCATCTTTACTTGATTAGCTTCGGTGCAGGAGGTAGCCAGCCCGAAAACTGAGACGACAGTGCCAGTGTTGGCTAGAACTGCAAGGGGCATAAGGAAGGGAGTCGTGAAGGGTCGTTCAATCCTGCAAATATTTTTCACCCTTGTCCAATTTTCTAGGTTGGCCCTCAACTATTTCACTAAGCGAGCTAAGCGGTAAACCATAAGACAAATGAGCTTGATGGTGAAAATCGTCGAGTATGTTGTGTACATATTTTTCATTCTTTCTTCTTCTGATTTTCCCTCAATCTTAATTTAAAAAATATCCAGCTAGTATCATCATTGAGGCTTTACTTTTCAGTGTGTTGAGTTATGGACCTACTAGGTAACGAGGGCAGATAGTTTTTCACTTTTCTTTATTTGCTGTTGTTAATTGCAAGTGGTTTGTTGTAGCCTTGTCAATATGTGTACCTAGATTATTTGAGCTTTCTGTGAACTTTTTGTGGACAAAGATATGCTGTAGTTTCTTCGCAATCAAGTTATCTTTAGCCTGATTAACTTTTATTTATTTATTATTATCTATAGAATCACTGGAAGTAAGCATATTAAACGTAATTAAATTCCTTGGTAGACTGGTCAGTGATCTTCAGCTTTAGGTAGTAATGGCACTTAATGTGTCATCATGTATACAACAAGCTTAGGCCTATGGATCTAGATTCACTTTTTATAATGAAATCATGACTAAATCTATCTGAGGTTGAAAAAACTAAAACCTGTTATATTGCAGTCACTTAGGTTACTATTACATATGTGTAGATAAGTAACCTTGTAGTGTTATGATCCTAGTGTCCTACATGGATTAAGTGTTAGCTTAACCATGTGTTTATAAGCTCTTGGGCACGCTTCCTTTGCAAGCTGGTTTTCAAGGGTGAGTTCTACTCATGGGTTTCTAACATTTGATATCAGAGCCAGCCAACACGTCAAGTAATCGAACATAGCTCATTGAGGATGGGATCAAATGAGTTGCGGCTTTGTGATTGGGTCTCGGAGGGGGCAACCTAGAGGCTAGATTAAAATGGCTTACTAAGTCATTGAATAACTGATAGGTGAGTGGAGCCGCCAAAAAAAGAGAAAGCACTACCATCGGGTTAGTGTAGATTTATTATTGTTGTCATTGTTGAATCTGCAATGTCCAGTTCTGTGTGATTTGAGCTTAACAAGGCATTTTAGCTATTTGGCAGTTGTGTTGGGAAATTGACTACCAAAATCTCATTTGTACTTTGGAAAAGGCAATAGAATTTTAAAAACTAGATTGACAAGTTTTGATATTGGATGATTGTAGTTTTTAAATTTCCACTTGGCCAAGATGCTTGTGGGTTGTTGATGCGTCTTGCTGATGTTATGATTATCTGAAGTGTTAGAAAGATGGAGAAAATGACTTGAAAAGAACCAGGCTGTAGAGGTAGGGAAAGAATGGATGATTTCACCATGAATAACTGATAGGTGAGTGGAGCCGCCAAAAAAAGAGAAAGCACTACCATCGGGTTAGTGTAGATTTATTATTGTTGTCATTGTTGAATCTGCAATGTCCAGTTCTGTGTGATTTGAGCTTAACAAGGCATTTTAGCTATTTGGCAGTTGTGTTGGGAAATTGACTACCAAAATCTCATTTGTACTTTGGAAAAGGCAATAGAATTTTAAAAACTAGATTGACAAGTTTTGATATTGGATGATTGTAGTTTTTAAATTTCCACTTGGCCAAGATGCTTGTGGGTTGTTGATGCGTCTTGCTGATGTTATGATTATCTGAAGTGTTAGAAAGATGGAGAAAATGACTTGAAAAGAACCAGGCTGTAGAGGTAGGGAAAGAATGGATGATTTCACCATGAAATGAGTCATATTTGTTACTGAGGGCTCATGGGAACCAATATTGCTTCAGTGACCCTGCATTCCATGCTAATGTTTATAAATAGGGAGCTGTAGTAATTTCCCTTTCATCACATCTTGTCTCATTTGATAAAATACCAAAAGAAGGTTTGATGAATTATATAGCTGCTGCAGAGTTTTTTTATACTAAATTCTACAATGTAAGGTAAACATTTGTATAGCATCCACCTAAGCATATCATAATTTAGGTAAATAATATTAATTTTCTTACATGTTGCGGTTATGTCAAGTAGATGTCTTGAATCCCAAATGAAAAGATTTTGGTGGAACCCACAAAACTCGAGGTATATTGGCTTGGAAATCTTGGAATAAGCTGTCTTCCTAAGAGGGTTGGTGGGTGGGGTTTAGAAAATCAAAGGATTTCAACTCAGCTCTCATCACAAGTATGGAAAGCTATTGAGAATGCAAAAAGATATTATTGTTAAAGGTTCTTGCTTTAAGATTGGGGATGGGCAATCAGTAAATGTTTGGTTGGATCCTTGGATTGAGGCGTTTAAACCAAAACTGAAGGATGAATCTGTTTCACTTGATCCAATGATGGTCTCAAGTCTGATTAATTCCATTAACCATACTTGGATAGAGAGAAAATTATCTGAATTGTTTGCACCTGAATCCGTAGCAGCCATTAAAAGAATCTCATTACCTCTTTCCCCTAAGAAAGACAGTCTCATGTGGATCAAAGAACCCAAAGGGTGTTTTTCTGTCAAGTAGGCATATAGGTCCATTCAAGAAATCCCTACCAGTGATGCTAGGGGTGTAAACTGGCAAAAAGTGTGGAAGTTGCGAATCCATGAGAGACTGAAAATGATGTTATGGAGAGTTAGCTCAAATTTGTTGCCCACAATGGACAATTTGGAGCAAAGAATGGGAATAGCTGACACAGTATGTGTTTGCTGTAATGGGGAGAAGGAATCTGTTGTTCATTTATTTTTCCAATGCACTATGGCGAGAGCTATCTGGTTTGGGTCGAACTGTTACTACAGATCTGATATCAATAGCTGCGAAGACTTAGTAAAAGTGGTGACAGCCTGACAGGTGACCTGGACTTTCCGGAGCATGCCCCTTTGAGAATAGCTATTACCTTGGAGGCCATGTGGAATCTAAGGAATCAAATCTTGCACAACAAGGAGCTTAAGGTCAACTTGGTGAGTGTAATTGGCAACATGGAACTAATGATATTGGAGCATATCAGATCAACAAAGGGAGATGGCAAAAACCACCTCCAGGTACAATTAAAATCAACATTGATGCGGCAGTAAGCCCAGATTTTACAGCTGTTGCTGCTGTGGCAAGGGATGATTAGGGGGGGGGGGGGGGGGGGGGGGGGAAATATTAGAAGCTTGGGCTAAGAAACAAGTATACTGTATGCTATTGAGGTAGAGGCTGCTGCATTTACTTGGGCGTTAAAGTTAGCTTCCTTGGAAGGGTACAAGAAGATCATGAATGAAAGCGACTCAAAGCTTTGTATAGATGCTTTAAACGATGACTGTGAGAATAGTTGCTGGAACATTAGAACAGTACTTGAAAATGTATTGTATCTTAAGAGTTCTTTCCTTAGCTGCTCTTTCTCTTGGGTTAAAAGGGAGTTAAATGTTGTTGCTCATGCCTTGGCTAAGGTTGTCTCTCTCTTAAACAGTTAAACCCAAGTTTCTGTTGTAATGTTTCCTCCTTGCCTCCCTCTGTTTTGGATGCTTTGAAGTTGGATTTGGCTTCCTGGTTAGTTTTATAGAAATGTTGTCTTAGCCAAAAAAAAAAAAAAGTAGATGTCCTCTCTTTTTTATTTTACTCACAGTATATAATATAACATAACATGGTTTGCTCTACGTAAAACTCTGATTATAACTAAAAAAAAATATTTCAATATGTGTTTATATATATGTTAATATTTAATTTCAAATATAGTATTGAATTATCTTTTTCAGTTTACGTCAATCCATGGTCGCAGTTCCAAAGTCCTAATTCCTACATAAATTGTGCCAGTCAATTCCAAGTAGTAATATTTTGTTGCTTGTCAAAGTCAGTACGAAACTTTGCTTCACGGCATGTATGACAAACTCTACTTTGCAAATTCCTGTTTTGGACTTGGAATCAAAAGCCACATTCAGCAGCTCACACTCACAGTATTTACTCGCACCGTCTCACATTATTGAAAATTAGCAAAAAACACATTTTAATCCCTACATTTTCAGGCGATTCCTATTTTAGTCCCTACATTTTATTTTTACCGCTTTTAGGCCCTATCTTGAAAAACGCTTCCCGTTTTGATCCCTGCCGTTACTCATTTAACAGAAATATCCTACGTGGCAAACGGTCCAACAGTAAATGCTGACGTGTCTATTAAAATAATATTAAAAAAAATATTTGCATTTTTAAAAATGCCACGTTAGCAATTTAATTTTTTTAAAAAGCCACATCAGATAAAAATAATATAAAAATTTCTAACCTAATTATTTTTTTAAAAAAGAAAAGAAATTAGTTAAATTAATTTTTTTTCCTTTTTTTTTGGAAGAACATGAAGAACTCAAACTATGTCTTCTTCAGATCATTGTGGCGTTTCGGTGATTTCTGGGTTCAGTGGTGGCGTTTCGGTGGTGAAGTTGAATCGGTGGCCGGGTTTGGTGGTGGCAGATCATTGTGGCAGATCGGCTTTTGGGCTTCAAATCGGCTTGGCAGATCGGTGTGGAGGATTTGGATGGCCGTGATTCAGATCGTTATGGGTGGGTGAATCGATGCTGCCACTACTGTTCTCATCTCTTTTAACCGAAGATTAGTCGTTGTTGGACTTGGGTCGTGGCTTCTTGGTCGTTTCTGGACTTGGGTCGTGGTTTGTTGGTCGTTTCTGGGTTTGTGGTTCGGTGGGTATGTAAATTTTGTTGAAATTTTTGGGTTTCTTGGTGGTTGTTTGTTGGTCGTTTTCGGGTTTGTGGTTTCTCAGTGCTTGTTTGTGGTTCGGCGGGTATGTAAATATTGTTGAAATTTTTAGGTTTGTGATTGTTGGCTTCGGTGGCTTTGCTGGCTTTGGTGGGTTGCAGTGGCAGTGGGTTTGTGATTGCTAGCTTCGGTGGGTTGAAATTGTTGGGTTGAGTTTAACTAATTTCTTTTCTTTTTAAAAAAAATAATTAGGTTAGAAATTTTTATATTATTTTTATCTGATGTGGATTTAAAAAAAAAATTAAATTGTTGACATGACATTTTTAAAAATGCAAATATTTTTTTTAATATTATTTTAATAGACACGTCAGCGTTTACTGTTGGACCGTTTGCCACGTAGGATATTTCTATTAAATGAGTAACGGCAAGGACCAAAACGGGAAGCGTTTTTCAGGATAGGGACTAAAAGCGGTAAAAATAAAATGTAGGGACTAAAATGGGAATAGCCTGAAAATGTAGGGACTAAAATGTGCTTTTCGCCTTGAAAATTTTGTCATTTACCACTATGTACGAGATACAGGTTCAGTGCTCATAGAACAGATAAACAATAACATCGACATGCAAGCCGAGTGTTATTGAGTATTGAGATGAGGGCTCATTTGATGGGGCTTTACTTTGATGGGGCTTCACATTGGGAACGACATATGCCATATGTAAGGAAAATTTAGCATAAAAACCTAAAATCCCCCACACATCCGGACTTGTAAAAACCAACTATTGCAAAAAAATTTGCAATAGTACTACAGTGCAATTCTACCTTTAGAATTTCACTGTAGCTCAATTCTTAAAAAAAAAAAACTAATATTTTATTCACTTACTTTATCAATTCCTCTCTCTCTCTCTCTCTCTCCGGGTTTTTGGGTTTTGGATTTTTGTTTTTATTTGGGTTTTGGGATATATTATTTTATTGTGTAGAAATATTATTTTAATATGCTGTATTGTAAAATAAAAGTTGGGACGATGAGAGTATTGTAAAATGGTATGGTATAATTGATAAAGTAGTTTTTGGGATGATAAAATAGGAAGAGATAGAATTTTGGGATGTGAATGCTCGACAAGTGAAAATTCTTTGACCTTGTCTAAGAATTTTAAATAAGCTCAAACATTGTGACAAAAAAGGGGACCAACTTAAGCATGCAATCTAGTTTAATGATAAGCATGAGCTCAGTTCATGTTCAAAATATAATTAGATGAACAACTTTGAATTTTTAATATTTGTCTCGATATGACAAATGTGTTTGTTGTATCTTTTCAAATAATTTTTGTTGCTTATTCCTTAAACTCTCGAGTTCAAGGTATTTTGGTCTCTTTGTCATCTCATTTCCCTTCAAATAGGTTTGTAAATAGGTCAAGTCAAGCTAAGTATTAAACGTTCAGAAGTGTTTAATTAATTTTATTTTGAATTCAAGTGAGCTCAGACTTATCTCTAAATTATATTATATGTTTAATCTTGATTCATTTTTTTTGTCGAATAAGCTTGAACTTATTGATGAGTTATTTGATTAACTTATTTATTCTCATATGTAGTAAACACTATGAATAAAATTTGTTATCCATTCACAAATTTATGTTAATTTTTAGTAACTAAATTATAGTTAAATTTTTTTTCCGATTAGTTAAATAGATAGAATGATTTTTGTTTATGAAATATTAAAATTATATTCACAAACCTTATATGGTTAAAATATATATAATTCTACAAAATTAATTACTTATTTATTTATAAATTGCAAATTATAATTTGATATCTAATAAAATTATTTACAAACTTACATAATCTAATTTCAAATACATATAAGCATTTTTTTTTAATATATGTACGTATTATATGATATTATGTATACTTTAAGTGAGTCTTGTACTCATAAGCAACACTTAACTACAAGTTGTAAAGCACACAACCAAACTTCCTCTTAAGAATTGAGTTCATTTTTTTTTTTTTAAATACTTAAACTCAAGCTTGATTATAAATAGATTTAAAATAATTTTCACCAACCCATTGTCCATTGTCCAACGATCAAATTTGTCTACCTATATTTTATTTAGAGTAATGATAATCATACATTTTTTGTTAACACTTACTTAATATATACTATCATATGACTAAAAATCTCATTTCACATTTTTAATTAAAAATCGTGAAATTGTATTCAATTTCACAATTTTAACCAAAATCGTATTTTTAAAACATAATATCAAAACATCAAAAGGCAATACGCACGAAGTGTGTAATAATATTTTACCTTTTATTTACATGGTCTCAATTTTCCCCCCTCGTTTGGTTGAGTAAAAAAATTACTGGGCCAAAATTTTTTGGGCCCAACAGGCCCAAATTACAGCAACATTCTTTGACATTCCAAGAAATGCATGTGAAATGCACGTGATCAATCTGCGCAGAGAGAGAGAGAGAGAGGGAGTGCCAGCTTGTACGGAAAAATCTTCGAGGGTTTTGCAAAAGAATCCATGAACCAAGTACTCTACTACTCATTTCTATTAGATCACTTATCTGGGTTTTTATTTTTTATTTTTGGATTTGTAATTCTGTGTTTTTTTTTTTGTTTTTTTTATTTGACTTTGTAAACTTAAAGTTCTGTATTTCTCATTCTTAAATTGCAACTCTTTTTAAGTTTTTTTTTTTTTTTTTGTTGGTGTGCTCTCTGATTCTTTGTGTTTAAACATTTTGTTACAGATTCAAATACAAATATACTGACATATTGGTTCAAATAGAATGAAAATTGAAGGAGGCATAAGCCTAAAGACAATAGTTAGTAATCTCAGACATGGGTTTAGGACTTTGTCTCATATGAACTGGGTTTCAGCTTCTGGGTTTCACTTGGCTGGTCTTTTGGGTGTTGTTGGTTTGGTTTTGGCTATAAGAGATGGTAAAGTTGGCAACTTGACCAGCTTACCTTGGTTTTCTGAGAGACCCAGTGGTTCAGAGAAGAATTGGTTGGTACCAGGGTTGCAAAATCTTGGTAATAATTGTTTTCTCAATGTAATTTTACAGGTATGATTACTTTTGAGTTAATGTGTTTCTTTTGTTTGGGCAAAAAAAAAAAAGACTGTTATACAGTACCTTAGGTTCACCAATTGAAATAAACTAGATGGTTGTATTGACCAATGCAGCAAAAACAATGTTATCTTTTCCAAGGATAATTAAATTTAACTTTGTAGTTTATTGGTCAATGCAATCACATGGCTAATTTCAACTGAATTCAATTGAGGAACTTAAGGTGCAACACCTAAAGAGCTGTACTTTTAATTTCTGTTTGGTTGCTGAGAAAAATTGGAAAGGTGGGGGAAAAAGGGGAAACAAGGAAGAGATACTTATTGTAATTGGACTTCTAATTTGGTTATAAAAAAATGGGAAATTTATGATATTCAAAGTTAATTTTTTTCTTTCTTAGTAACCAAACTGAATATAATTGTAGTTTTATCTATTAGAGGACCTAAAATGGTGATATCTTCTTCTTGTTCGGTAACTAAAATTTGGAGAATCTGTCAGGCTCTGGCTAGCTGTTTATACTTTCAACCTTTTCTTCAAAAGGTTATAGAGGAATGTGAATTATCCATGGATGAGGAACAGGTTGCAAACTTGCCGCTTACAGCTGCTTTGGCTGCTTTATTAGAAGGTAAATTTAAGATATTGTGTATTATTTGAATTGTGTTTAAAGTGTTCATTAGGTAAAGATTGGCATGTACTTCAGTCTTATGTTGTACCGCTTTGTTTAATGAACATAAAGCAATTTAGTCGTTTGCAATTTGTGTTCCCAATTAAATAAATTTAAGTTGAATTGCCTTTACAATGAAACTCTGCAATTTATGCATCAAATTACATTGAACTTTTAATTTTTTTAGCTTTTTGATTAAAATGTACCCAGCATTACCGCATTTTGATTCTTTAAAAGAATATAAAAATCTACTGATTAAAAGGTTCCTAGTCATCTTGGATTTCCTGGATTACATTAACCTGGACAGTTGCCACTTTATGACAACAACAATTATATTTTCTTCTCTCCCAACTTTGTTTTCGTAATTTTTGCAACTGTTTCTGAAAAATTTTCATGGTTGAATCTATCAGTTCCAGACTTATGATTTGTTAATGAAAGCTGTACGGTTCTGTGAACAAAATTTACTTGGGTCTAATCTAACTAGTGAATGGTCCATATCTGCAGAGTTATGTGAAGTTGGTGGGGGAAGAGTGGTTTTGAGTCCACAGAGACTAATGCTAGCTATGTCTCATCACATTCCAAATTTTAATCTGACTGCCCAGCAGGTGCAGTGGTTCCCTTTGAATGCTTTAACAGCTTGAGCTCTTTATGATCCAGAGCCTAATTTTCAATTTCATGTCCGTGTAGGATGCAGCAGAAGCGTTCCTTCATCTTTTGTCCTCTTTAAGAGAGGAGTTTTCAGATTGTTATCTTCCAAATCAATGTTCTTTAGTTGATGTTTTTGCTTCTAGTTGTAGGATTCTCATTCCAAAGAGGGAGGATCGGAGTGAGCAGGAAAGATGGCAGAAGCACTTCCTTGGACCATTTGATGGAATTCTTGGTAGCATCTTAACTTGTCAAAGCTGTTCATCTCAGGTTCATGTGGCCTTCACAAAGAACAACTCTAATTGAAATGCTTTAATTTTTAAAGGCTTATTTGATTCACATGTCTGTCTCAGTTTTGCATGCATAAGCTATGTTTGGTATGCATCCAAATTATATAACTCTGTTTATTGTTTTGTCATTTGTGTGTTCATGAAATAGAACTATGCGATGCATTTTCACTACCCCATCCATCTTGAATTTTACTTAATTTGTTCCTTAATTCAACCAGTTAGGTTTTTCTTGGGTTTGGGAGAGCTAATAGGAGCAAATTTCTTACAATGGCATTTTTTTTTTTTTTTTTTTTTTGCACATAAACTTTCCAAGCAACTATTTTAGTCTAGTACATCTCCTTTCTCCTTTTTCTCTCTTCTCATTTGCCAAATTGTCAGTTGTCCCTTTGTGTCTGTTGTTTATTTTTCTTTACTGATTTTGCAGATCTCAATGAGTTTTGAATCTTTTCATAGCTTGCCTCTGTCACCGGTGCTCAATAATGGTTCCACCATTGTATGTTAAGTGAAGATTTTACTATTTAACATTGTGTATGTTTAAGCCCATTACTTGGATTTCTATCCTCCTGGTCATTTTTTTCTACAATGGTGGTGCTACTTTTTATGACTGTTCTTTCACTTTTCTTGTTTCCACGAAACACTAGATGGTTGGATGTACTTTGGAGGATTGCCTGAAGCAGTTCATTGTTGCCGAGCACGTTGAAAATTACCACTGCAGCAACTGTTGGCATATTGCTGGAATAAAGTATTTGTCTTCAGTAGAGGCAAATGAGGTAATCAATGTGAGCAGTCTATTTATACCCCAATCATAAAAGTTTAACTTTCAGGTCTGTTTTACCACATGCAAGAAATGAAGTGGCTTCTTTATGTTGGTCAAAGTGTGGATCTTGAAATTTTTTTGACTTTTTAACTTGAAGCAATTGACCTCTATTTATGTTTAACTTTGTGGTTTTTGTGCATTTGTTTTTCAGATGGAGATTGAAAAACTTAGGAGATGTAGCGAGCAAGAAACCTGTGACTGCCGAAGGCTTCTCTGTCTTAAAACACTACCGTGGTCAAATAAGTTTTCATATACGCTAAAGCAACTAAGTCTTGCTCGTTGTCCAAAGGTACACGTTCTGATCCCTTTTTTTAGTAATGTAACCTAAGACAGTTCTCATCTGTCAACTTGACATGGAAAGATATTGTAGAGGTGGAACAAAAACTGGGAGTGGCTTACTGTTTAGGTGGTTGCTATGAGACTGTAGGATCAGTCTGGCTGGAAGTCATTACACCTATCAACGACTGGATTTTCATACATTCTTTAGATCCTTGCTCCACACAGATTGAGCAATGTGTCTGCCTGCTAACATGTGCATGGGTAGACTACTTTGCAAGATCTATAAGGGAGGGGAGGACTTTGAAAACCAGGGTGAGGATGGACCTCTTTTTAGACATTAAAAAAAAAAAAGCAGCTGGAACTTCCTTATGACAATTAAAAAAAAGGAAAAAAGAAATAGAGAGAGAAAAGATTCTGTTGGAAACAGGCATAACCTAGTCCATGAAACCCTGCATTAAAGTACACCAAAAGGCTGAATCCAAATCCCTAGAAAAGCCTAAATTCTTTCCCCATAATTTTTTTCTTTTCAATTTTGGGTACTACACCCAAGTTATTATCTATAAAAATGGGTTTTGCTTTTAGTATTTGAACTTTAGCGCACTTGTCAATATGATCTTATACTTGCAGATTCTATGCATTCATCTAAAACGTGTATCAATAAATACGTTTGGAGAGCCAGTCAAACTTCAGGTAATTGAATTTCCTTCTTTTGTTATACTTGATCCCTTAATATTTTCTGAATCTTTTCTCTCTCTATTTCTTTTTCACTACACTTTTGAATAAGTAGCACAGAAATGTTCCTTGCAAAAAAATTAAAACTTCTTGCTGATGATTGTAGGGCCATATTTCTTTTCCATTGAACTTAGACCTGCTACCTTTTATTACAAGGGGGGTTGGAATAAATAGCTGGGGAGAAAATTTGCAAAGAAAGCAAGTGAAGCTAAAATATGAGAAACCAAAACCTCTTTCCAATCATTTCAATATGCAATTTGATACAAGAAAACTGAATTACATCTATGGGCTGATGGGAGAGGATGTACATTCAAATGAATTTGCTTCAGATGAATCTGAACACATGGTAAAATTACATGCTGTTAAGGGAGAATCCAATATTGCCCAAACTGAAGGATGCTCAAAATCCATGTCTGCAATCATGCATATGCAATCTGATGATGACAAGGTAGGTTGAGGTTTGCTAATACTGGTATGTATGGGCTTAATATAGAATCATCTAGAGTTATTTTTGTGCAATTGACAATAATTTACTTGGCATTCCAAAACCTGTTAAACCAATGGTAGACATTGGTGGCATATTTTTGCTTTCAATTGATGAATTTCAACCTATCAAGTTCGGTACTTGTCCAAAAAGAAAAAAACCCTTCAAGGTCCAGTCCTTTTTAAAGCACGTGTATTGGTGCAGGTGACTGTCCCCCCAGAAAGTTGTTTATACCGACTTGTTTCTGTTGTGGAGCACTTTGGAAGAGCTGGTAGTGGGCATTATACTGTTTACAGAAGTGTGAGAGCTGATTCATATAAAGAAGTTCCTGATGAGCAATTTGAGCCTGCTTCCATGAGTTGGTTTTGTATTTCAGATTCTGAAGTGCATAGGGTCTCAGAAAAAGATGTTCTTGATGCAGAGGCTAGCTTGCTCTTCTATGAGAAAATTGTCTAAGGCTGAAAAATTACACACTATATCTATTTGTTGTGAAACTTTCATTTTATATCAGAAAGGCCAAGTGCTGCTTCTTTGATAACGAGTCCATAGAAGGCCCTTCAATCTACCAGAGGTTGTGCCATGAGGCATTTGCAACTTGGAGAGGCCTGGAAAGTTGAAGGTTCAAGAAGAAAATTCCATACAAAAAAGAGAGAATAAAAAAGTAGACGATTCCTAACTGGAAGAACGAGTATAAAGCCTTGTTATTATTTATTGTTTCTGCTGGTACATCCTTCTTAGCACAAGGAGTATAAAGCAGTACCCTAAATATTTTCTTTTTTTGTAGTGTAAGTTGTACATTTGATCCACTGTACCCTTTGGATGCCATGTTACAAGTGTGCTATAATGTTTTTGACAAAAGAAAACTTACCTTCAAACCCATCAATTTTTTCTTGATTCGTAAGTCACACTGTATCCAGTATGTCTTAATTGCTCATTTTGTTCCCTCACGCGCCTAAAGTATGTTTGAATAATGCTAGGGATGCAACAATAGCTTACTGACTTCTTGTGACTAGAGCAGTATCACTTTCACTTGAGTCTACCCTATTATACACTAATCACATGTAGGAGTGGTGAGAAAAGTTGTCCCTAGACTTGTTGCTGTTGAATTGATGCCATATCCCACCGCTCTTATTATAATCTACCTTTGAACCGGAGTGACCAGGGGTTCCCAGGAAGCTGTGTTTCAGATTGGTCAGTGGCGTCAAAATTCAATTTATTGAATAGCCACTTCTGTCTGAGAATACATGAAAGTGTAAAAGCGATCAGTTTTTTACAGGCCCAAATACTGCTCCATTTTATTTTTGCTGCCCAGAAAAAACAGGCAGAGATGAAGTCAAGGAGTTTCTTAAATATATAAGCTTTTTGCTATTTCTCTAGCCACATTTTTCATTTCAGAGACATTGACTGAATTTCAGCATCTAGGGATGACGATGAGTGAACCCAGTAGTGTCTAAAACTTGATTTGAATCTTAATTTGGATTTGATGCTCTCCAGTTAAACACAACCTGACACCATTTCGCGCTTAATTATCTTTGTCCAAACTCATTTTAACCTTTGATAATCGAATACCTAAACAAGTATGTTTACAGTAAAAATCATATCATATGTATAGTTTTTATACAAAACCATCTGTGGCATAAAAAAACTTGAACCTAATTAAGATTAACTCCATCTATTCCATCATTTATAGACCCTTTTCATTAGTGACCAGCCAGGTTAGGTGACCCATTAAACCAACCCAGCTTGCAATTATCTTAGCACATCAGGTGAAACAAAGACTAACGATTAATGTGACTGTGAAACCGTTTTGTTACAATTCACATGATTATAATTGGAAACTAGCAGAAAATTATTGTATCGTAGTTCACAACATCTTGAAATGCTGAATATGATCAAAGCAGCATCAATGTGCTACTGCATGAAAAAATCAGTGTGTACACACGCATAAAATTATGTTGACACAGCATTTTATTTGGAAGATATATCGAAGTAAAGAAGTTTCTTGATGACGTTAGAAAAAGGATTGAATATTTTTAAAACAAACTTTGTTTTAGGTAAGTAAGTTATATCAACAGGCTGAAGAAAGTTTTCAGAGAATCAGAGTTGATTTTCTTGTTTTGTTAATAGAAATATTTTGGAATCGAAACCAAGGTTTTTTTTTTTTTGAGAAACTGAAACCAAGGTGTTTGGTTTGTGACTTTGCAGTGATCATTTTCATTACTCAGTTTCACCATCACAGACACATATATAATTAAAATAATATGCATTACCCGACAAAATTTCATATGATAAGCTTCCATATAAGTAACTGTGCATATATAGCATTGTTATGAGCTGAATTTCCAAATAAGGTAAGAAAAGAGACAAGCTTTTCAAAGCTAAGGAATAGAAAATTAAAAAACTTCTAAAATCTTCAATCATATTTTAAAGGGAAATCATTTAATAACCGAAGTCAATTAACAAAATTCTATGTAAATAGTCCTAAACATAGGAAGAATATCTAAAAAACAATCTTACTTGATATATATATATATATATATATATATATATATATATATATATATATCTTGTCACTCTAGTTAGGGATGCATTCATATTCATGTGAAAGCACTGAAAGCAACCTGGTTTTCAAATAATAAAAAAATGGAAATATTATATATATATATATATATATATATATATTTAATTTTACTATATAACAGACTGCTAGAAGGAATTTAATTTCTAGCCTTATGACTACTGTTATGATGTTTGGCTTGAGTCCTTTGCAAAGATGCATCTATCCTATTGGCTGTGTAGTAAGTTTTGCAGAAAGCTTGATTACTTGTTTAGAGATTCCTTCAATGTAGATTGCTTATATATTGCAGTTTGCAGTAGGTTTATGATAGGTTGAGGAATTAGTGTTTGGTTCTCTTGCTTCTAGGGTTTTAAAAGAAGCTTTAAAATTTTAATTTGTGCTGTTTCTTGTTCAAAAAGATTTTAATTAAAAAACAATTATAAGATAATTATATTATACATCCACTTAGTTATTGATAAACCCTTATACAAACTAACACATCTGTGTAGCATGTTACAGTCAGCTTTTCTATATAAAACTTTCCATAACCCTAGTTTGCAAAAGATCCAAAGATAATATATATATAGTACCAGATCTATTTCCCGCTTACATTTTTACATGACCAATTTTTTTCTTCCCCAATCACATTTCTGCAATATATATATCAAGCTACATATGCGCTCAGACTAGCTATACTAGGAACATTAATAACTAAACCACTGCTTGTTTGACAAAATTTGCATTTTAGTTATGTATTGGAGGCTTCCTTCTTGCTGGAGTGTAATCCACATCAACTTCCGGAATCCTCTCTTCTTTAGGTGCTGATGGACCATCATGGCTCATCTGGGATCCTTTACTTACCACTCGCAAATTGCGTGCTGCTATCAAATTAAGAAACAAAAAACCCACAAAAAAATAATAATTAAGAACCATGTATTTTAGTTTCATTGTTGTTGAAATATAGTCATGTAGGTTATGGAGAAGAAATTAATTACCTCTAGTTGTGGTAGAGAAAAGGCAAAGAATGATGAAGGCCACAAGAATAAGGCGTTTGCATGGTACTGCAGCCATCTTAGAATCTCTCTCTTTTTTTGTTGAACAATTTAATTTATCTCTATGCTTAGAGCTTCTTCATTTTACTCTCTTATATAGACAAAAACTAGTACTTATAATTACCTCGACACTTGGACGAGTTGCGTATTGGGAATTTGTACGTGACTAATATGGTCTAACAAACTTCACATCAATGTCACCTTTTGTCTAGCATGAAATAGCAAGAAAAGGATAGCAAGGTGCTTAAAAAACAGGTTTCAATCAAAGACAAGAAATACAAGGGTTGTGTGTATATCAACCAGTTAGAGGGCTCTGACTTTGTCTCCCATTGAAAGGTGCTTATTTTGTTTTTTATTTCCTTTTTCTTGTATTAGTAGATGATTGGGGCTAAAAAGCACTCCTTAGAATTAACTCTCATGTCATTTAGCTAGGATTGGGGTGGGGTTCAGGGTTTGGTCATGTTTCTTCCATCAAGACTCAAGTGGCTTTATATTAATATGATCATGTTTTCATTAACTGGCTTAGGTTCAAAGTACAGATTGTGATTAATTTAGTATATACTTCTAAACCCAAATTTCAAATTTGAATAGAGTAAGAATTGACTAAATGTTTTTACTTTATGTGACCAAAATTAGAACATCCTAGAATCAGACTCTTCAAAGATAATAGAGGTGAGATTGCCTACCGATCATCTATTAATTCTAAATTCCATAGAAGTATGAGATTTGTACACTAGGTATAACTCGGGCCCAAATTAGAACATAACATTGCCTTTGTATTTTTTTAGTAGTAAAGAACATCAAATGCTAGAAATGAGGCTGATACCTAGCTATAAGTTTAGTTAGTCATGAAGTCTGTATATATTCTCTTGCTTTATCTCTCTTCTCATGTTTAGATGATTTGAGAAATAAGGACTTGGGAACAGCTTGCTTGGCATACCAAATCAGTGGGCCTCACTAAATACCTATTCTCTAGCCTAACCAAAGCAGCATTCATAACCCAGTACTGACAATCACATGGCAATTTTCCCTTCTAGCATAACCTGGCAAATGTATATGTTATGAATCTAGTAAGGCAGTGTTATACATACATGACCTATCCAGAGAAGATATGCAATGTTGTGCGGCCACAATTTGCTTTGTATTCTTTGATATATAATTGTTTATTAAAGAATTTAATCAATCTGGTTCAGTAGTTAATCATCCAACAAACAATGCATTAATGAATGGAAGGAGAAAACCCAACACAGGTGGGGCTACAATCATTTTCAGATAAGGCCATCAACATTGTTATGTAATGTTGTGTACAAAAATGATCACGTGATTGCACCAAGGATCATCTGCTTAGTGGGCCTGCTTTGTCCCTGAATTGCAAATAGACTAAACATGATTTAGCTAGCTAATTAAAGTTTACAGATAGAGACAAAGAATTAGAGAAGCAACTATAGAAATAAACAAATACTTGTAGGGTTTGATGTGAAAAAAATTATTATTGTTTTCCGGGAAGAAAAGCCTATCAAAGTTTTAACCCTTGGAACAAGGGTTATTTTCCTAAACTTCTAATAAATTATTGATTTTTTTCTAAGCACAAAACATATTTCTTAATATTTGTTTATCAATAATCACACCTTTTTTTCATATGGAAAAGTGGAACTAGAGTTCATAATTAAGATAAAAAGAACATATATATGTGTGTGTGTGTGTGTGTGAGAGAGAGAGAGAGAGAGAATAAAATACATTTAAGCAACTTCTTTGATTTCTTGAGTGCTTTTGTCGTAAATACTGCCCTTTTTTAAAAGAAGTACATTGTGTAGACAATGTTTCTGATTCACAAACCAGATTTGATAATTAGGGGTAAAATCTAATGTTTTAGTTTGATGACTTACTCCTATAGCCCAATATTTTATGAGCCAAATGTTTATTTTGATAAATTTACAACTAAACTTGTTTCGCAACTCCCATCCATATCATAGACCCTAGTCCCTCCAACCCTTTTATTACCTCATGAAGTTACAAATCATTACCTCACCCAAGATTGATATTCTCGCAATAGATTTTGTTTGACTAGAAATACCAGATCAAAGATATCTCCTGATTAAGTTTTGGCTTAAAAACTAAGCATTATATCTTATCCCTACAAAATTAAACTAAGAATTTTTGTAGTGCTTTAATCACCTCTAGTGAGTGGTTAACGAGGTTTAATATCTTCATCTGCCGGGACAATGGCCCCGGTGTGAATAAGTCAAGCACAATGAATGAGACCAAGTGTGCAGTTAAAAAAAAAATGACACACACACATATATTATTATATATCACCTATAATATTTGCTTCATGAGAATTGTCTTTTATCGACAATCATCATATTAAAACACCAATCTAAAATCTTGTGTAAATGAGATTCAATAAAAGGTCTCTTATTTAAGATCAAAATAATTTATCTATTAAATTAATTGGAACCCGTCATATGAAAATCTTAAATTTAAAACTTTTTTTTCCTCCTCTTTTTGGCTGGGGCAAGGTTTGACATGTTTGACTTATTTATTTTATCTTATATTGAGGAAACTTCCTAATGCACATTAGGGTCACCTTTCTAATGAAAAAAAGTATGAAAACACTAAAATTTTCACTCAAATGCTTCTACTAGTAGGGGCCTATCTAGCTAGCTTCGGGGTGGCAATTGGGTGCCATGGCCCCCCAATTTCTTTTTGAATCTTTATTATGTCTTCTTTGATATAAGGTGCCGCTTTAATGCTTGTATTGATGGCCCCCCAAGTAACTCTTTGTAGATCTTCCATTGGTTTTGAAAATATGATTTAGTTGGGGAAAAAACGAAGAAGAAGAAGCAGCGAGTTTGACATGCCCATATACATGATGAAATTAGGCCTTATATAGTTGGCGAGTGCGACATTACCATATAGAAACCATATGTGTTGTTTAGGAAAGAGTTTTGTGTTGATAGTATTATCCAAATCTCCCATTAAAGAGAACTTAACCAAAGCTTTTTGTGTGTTGTGTGTAGTATAACTTGCCCCACCCTCCCTTAAAAGTTACCATGGCTTTTGAGTGGAGTTGTGATGTGCCTTTGTGTTAGGACCCCTTTTCCCTCTCCCTTGTGTGTGTGTGTGTTTGTTTCTCAAAAAAAAAAAAAAACCAAAGCTTTTTATATATATATATATATATATATATATATATAGATATATAAAGCTATAGGTTTTGATTAGAAATATTGACAATTTAAACAACAAAAACCTCAACAAAAACCTAGGTTCGAATCCCGCTGCCCGCAGGAGTTCGTTGGTGGGCATCCTTAGTGGGGTAACTCCTCACACAGAGGTATAGGCGGGCCCCCGAGATCGGGCTACCCCGTCCGAGACCTCTGGTGCCCTGCCCGGGAGTGTAATATAGCCATAAAAGCCCCCATTTTTCATTCTCAAAAAAAAAAAAACCTCAAGTCTACTACTCTATTTGCATACCCCCCCCCCCCCCCCCCCCCCCCTTCTTTAATAATCAAGTCTCCCTTTCTTTTGACCAAGCCAAAGTCCCCTCCATATTTTTGGTCATGTGTTTACATAATTAAAAAAAAGTTCAAAATATTTTCTAAAAAAAAAAGGGTTCAGAATATGGGTTTTTGATCCCTAAACTATGTTTTAGGTTTCAATTTTTTCCTATTTAGTGAATTTTTTTTTCAATTTTATCCTTGAACTATATAAAGGTCTCAATTTAATCCCTTAAATTTTAAAATTAAACCACCCTAATTAGAAAAAAGGGATGCTTGACTTCTAGGCTTACAGTTCAAGGTGCTATTAATTAGACAATTATTTTTTATCCTACCTTTTAAAACCATTACTATGTGAATGATACTTGCTAATTTCACACACACGCATAAAATATGACATGTTGGGTCACATATATGTTGGTTTTACAAAATTAAAATATATGGAGAAAAAAAGATAAGCACATTAGGGACTCCTATTTTTCAATTAAGTTATTATTTTATAAAATATTAAATTCACTTGTTTTTATATGTTTTGATTTTATGACACAAGAATATGGTCTATTGTACCATGTCAATATTATAAGGACATGTTAGGAACCTATGGATAGAATTCACATTTGAAAACCGGCTTACAATGGGAGGGTACTCAAGAGCTTATAAAAACATGGTTAAATTTATACTTAATCCATGTGGAACACTAAGATCATAATAGGACATGTGTACAAAAAAGTCTCTCAAATAAGTAATTATTATTTAGATACTATGATGGCAAGGTAAGGGAAAAATAACACACAAACACTTTATTAAAATCTTAATGACTAAATTGAAATTAATAGAAGACATAATTAATTTAGGGATCAAAATTATATTTTCACCTAATTTTTTATGTTCACTAAAATTCAAGATATTCTTATGATCCATTATTGTATCTTTGTGGAGTTCCCACTTATTTATTTTGATGAACTAATTTTTGTAAGGTTGACTATTTTAAACATGATTTTCTATCATTGATCTATAGCAAGATAAACAAGAATCATAGTTATATATTTTTTATTATTATTATTATTAGTATTGATAAGGATTGCTAAGTCAAACAAAAACCACTCGTACATGATAAGATTGTTTCCCTTTTTTTTATGACCTAAAAAATTCATTGCCTATGCTACTTGAGACCTTTTTGTGGAGGAACACTATATGTAAGTCTTGCAAAGCTTTGAGTCTATTGTGGTAAAATGTTAATTATTGAGAAGGGTGATGATTAATCCAGGAACTTGTAGACCCTAAAAACCTCTAAATGTGGAGCTATAAATCACAAATGGGAAATCCTTCATGTCTCATAGAGTCAATGTCAAAGAAATGTCACTATAGGCTACACAAGCAGAGAAAATGGTCTACTTCATAATAGCCCTTAGTTTACGTGATGCACCAATATTTGTTATTTCCTGTAAAATGGAGCTATCAACCTAACCATTTTTCTTGATAAGAAGCTGCAATTCCCTAAACTTGAGTGCATGCATGCGAAACCAACAAGATAATCAAAAGTTATAATAGTTAATTGATTATATTGGTTGCTCATCATATACAGAGTTTTTAATTAATTTAATTTTAAACACTTTTGATACTCATTTTCTCGAGTCTTTGACCATTTCTTTCTTATCAGTTAAATGAGATTCTTTAGCTGGAAGCAAACAATAAGGAAGGCTTCCTTTGAGAGATTTTCAGCTAAGAGGCTTTTAGTTTCCGGTTAATGCAAATTGACAAATTGTGTGTATCTATGAAAACTAGGTCTTTGTATAGAGGAACAGCCATGCCTAGTCTCATTAATTTTCAATCTAAAAAAATTATTATGTAATCAGAGTACAACTAACATGATATTCTAAACTAATAATAACAAGTTATCTTATACAAAAGTTTACTTTTCACCTAATTTTTGAAATTATGTCATGTTATTTATTAGGTGTACGTCTTGTTTTTATTAACATTATAGAAGTGATATAACTCCAAACTAGTGTTTTACCTTTTCTTGTCCTCCCATCTCCTCCCAAAAGCTCTGATCATATTTTAGCATCAAAATGGAGCAATGGTTTTAGATTGATTTAATTGTCAAAACGATGGTAATTAATCATCAAATTTTACAGGTTTGTCATACAATTGTTTGATTATGAGACCTTGAGCATATTGAAATTAACCACTTCAGCACACAAGGAGTATCAACTAACCAAAATACCCCAATTTAATTAAGAACTGTTCTCAACAGTCTAATATGAGCAATAAAATAAAAATTTCAAAAAAAGCGATGCCTTTTAATTTAGGTCAGTTGCAGATAGTGTTATAGTAGTCAATCATTCACAGTTCTTGAAACTCAAATATTAGGTGAGGTAGAGCCTAACTTTAACTCAAGGGGTTGAATTTCTTGATTGCATAAGGTCTTTAACGAACCCTAAGTGCCTGTCAATTTTGACTTTTATTGATATTACTTAAAAGTTAGAACTTATGGTGCTCATAATGCAAACTGTCCATCCTTAAAGTTGCTCCTTTATCAATTTATTTCATTCTTCATGTACTATTGCAAAAGTTTTTTCTTCAAAACACATTCTTGACTTTGGACTTTAGCTGGTACACTAAATAGCCGACAATTTAGTTGACAATCTTATCGATCTGCTGTTACAATTGTATGGTTCAGACCAATTAACACCCTATCATGGGGTGGATTCTACATAGTTGATCTGCAGCTGTAATAGTTGCACAAACAAACTGGCATTTCCCTTTTTTCACGCTGACATAGCTTGTTTTGTTTAAAACAATATCACTTTCATTTAGAATCGTCATTGACACTATTTTTATTATGCACCAATTACAATAAAACTATGTTAACAGTAGTGAAAAATATTATGTTCTTAAACTCATTGTATAAATTAACATCTGACCTTCCCAAACTTCAAATTCTGGTAAAAGATCTAAGGTTGCTTCTGGATTCATTATTAAATTGGAAAACTGTGACATAAAAATTAACAAACATAATTAAACTATAAAAAATCCATCAACAACTTGAATATCTCCCTCGTTAATCATGAAAGCAAGTTTATTTTTTCATTGGTCAAAGGCTGATAAAAGGAATTAGGCATGCATTCACATTCCCATGGAAGCCATTTGATATTCAGTGAAAACACAAAAATATTATTATTATATGTATTTGAGAAGGAAACTAATAGATACTAACATATCAAGCACATTGAAGCCAAGTTTCCCATCTCTCTAGGAAACTTGCCATAACCATCTTCAAAACACCTTTGACCCTAGCTACATAGTGTCTGACTATCCGTTTCTGCTTACATTTTACTAACCATACTTTCCAAATTTTTGGTATCCCCCCCCCTCAACAAAGATATGTACACTCAAATCTAAAGTAGGAATGATATAGGAGCTAATAAGCTTGTACTTGCTCAGCAAAAGCTGGCATCTTAGTTATGGATTGGAGGATTCTTTTTTGTTGGAGTGTAATCCACAGACACTAATTCATCATTGTCCTCTTCATGTTCTTGGTTTGGTGTAAACAAATCATCATGGCCCTTGGGAGCTTCCCTAGTAGCCACGCCTTGCAAACTTCGTGCTGCAGAAAATTAAGGTGCAAAAGATCAAATTTTACACTTAGAAATATTAATTTGCTAAGAGATAAACTATATATATATAGAAAGATTTACCTTCAGCAGTGATAGTGATGAAGCAAAGCAACACAAAAGTCACAAGAAGAATGCGCTTGCATATAGCCATATCTTAGACTCTTTTGGTATATAATTGAATCTCCTTTTTTGCATATCATCTTCATCTAAGTTACTCTCTTTATATAGACTCATAAAATTGTACTTGCTTCCCTGCTGCTAGATACTAGGAAATGTGATGTATGTGACTGTGACATAAATTTGTTAGTGTAATTTTACCTGAAAAGATTGGTCTAATAGGGTCAACATCAATGTCTCCTACTGTTTTTTCATGACAATGTTATCCAGTTATATCACATTGTATTGTAATGGAAGTCATAAATTTTCTTCTCATGGGGGCAGTATCATAGGACTAAAACACTATATCACACTGTATTCTAATGGAAGCCATACCTTTTCTTCTGAAAATTTTTTGGGGGCATTATCCTAGGACTAAAGCACAAATTTTCATAATCCCCCCGGGTCTGGTGGTAGAATCTACTCATCTAGGAGCTTTTGCTGCAAAAATGGTGGATTAGTACCTCATAGTAGTGAGCCTAGCCTAGCCAATGCGTGAAGTATTTAAAAGAGTAGCTTATGAGATATGACCCTTGCATTTTTCTTGATAGTTTAGGATGCTTCTATTTAATAGAGGTTGTACAAAAGATTTATAAATATATATAGGGACCAAGAAAAACACCTTCAACCAGGCAAGATTCGTGGGGTATACATCAAACTCAATCTACAGCCTGATTAGTGCAGCCTCCATGACCCTACATTACTGTCAAAGCACATGGAAATTTCCCTCATAACATATATCAAATGGCTCATTTTGATTCATCAAGCACATTGCTATACCGAAAGGCAAAATCCCCTTAGAGGAGTATTTAGAGTTGTGCCATCACAATATATTTCATCATAGCCTATTGGCATACACACCTCTTTACCGATTTATATCATTCTTGCTTGATTAATCATGAAAAAAACAGTGCATTAAATATTTGGAGGGATATGACCTAGACTGGTGGGGCTTCAATCACTTTCGGATATGTTGATTACAATGATATGTACAAAATTTCACGTGAATGGGCTGGTGATTATGTAGCCAGTGGCCCTGCCTTGTCCCTAGTTGCACACACATTTAACATGATTGATCTTGCCAATTAAGGCTTAAGATAAAGACACTGATGCTGAGAATGTGAGAAACAAAAAAAAAGGAGTAAAATTACTAATTAAGAGGGCTTGATGCTATGGTTCTTTGCTCTAAAAGTTTTTTACTATCAAATTTTCTTCTTATAATCTTTCGACCCCGCCCCCCCCCCCCCCCCCCCCCTTAAAGTTTGATGTGGATCTCCAAAGTCATCAAAACAACTTTTGTGTTTTTAACTCTTATATTGGTTATTAGTGGGATCGAATCTCATTTACACTAGAATAAGGGTTTAAAGAAAAAGAGCCCTCTTGTTGTGCAGCACGTAAGTTTAATAAACCTATAATGACTAGAAAAAAGCATAGAGGATATTATAGTACAACCCTTCTTTTTTGTAGGCCACAAAGTCGAATCAATTCTTTGACAAGTAATGTTAAAAATACAAGACCTTTCATAATTGCTGACATAACTTATTATGATTGAAACACTTTCACCTAAATTCACTACTAATACTATTTTTTTTACGTACCGATTACAATAAGTCATGTTAGTAATGTCCTTTGACTTATTGTTCCTTGAACCACATGTATAGTATCTAAGGTTAAGGAGAAAAAAGTTTATTGTCTTGGGCAATTCTTTTTGCTCTTTGCCATGTGCTAAAATAAAGACTACCAAATCTTAGTCCTTTGCCATTCTAGCCCTCCCTTAAATAACTTTACCCCAGAATTGAAATTGTTATCATTTGAAAAGCCCTTGTAATGCAAATCAGATCACAAGCTCATTGGAGTTCTTGTTTTAAAATAAAATCATGAGGTACTACAACCCAAAATTGAAATTTTCCCATTATACATTGTGCATCCTCTAATAGAAGCTATGGAGTACTCAAAAAGATAATGTCCCTCTTCTTTTTCTTATTTTGACCAAGCCAAGTAGATTTTGGGTCCTAATCGAAATCTGACATGAGAACTAAGCAAGTATGCATTATACAATGCTATTCCACTATATAAAAATTTTCTGTTTCGTACACTAAACGGGGTACGGGGCTTTCCTCAATCGGGCCCCTAGAGCATGCACCAATTAAGCCCTATGGATGAGCCTACACATGTACATGGGTCCGGTCCATATAAAAGCTAAATTAGCCACCTCAGCTAGGCATATATAGCCCACCCACTTTGAGCACTATGTTCGGTGTAAAGGCATTTCTTCATGATTTATCATTGCATTTCACTGCCAAGATGCACTAGACTTTAGGGGCCCTTGACTGCTGCAATTTTTTTTTTGAGCTACCAATTTGAACCATCCAATCCATTGGTGAATTTGGCCCACTTTGGATGAGAACCAAGGAGGATGACATGTACATGTGGAGATATATATATCAATCACTTCATCTCTAAAGTAAGACGTCTGATGTGCAATTTCACATATTCACTCTTTCTCTTTGATTCAACGAAAAATATTTTGTGGAAAATGATCTTATCAATTTTTTTAGGGGAACATACTTTGTCACAACTTGTATATTTGTCAACTTATAATTGAATTACATTACTTACACATGAGACCATCATTGGTATTTGGTGAAAAGTAATTTAATCATCACTTGACAGGTGCATAAGTTGTGATAAAGTGTACAACAAAGTGCGTATATATAGACTTTTTGATAACCATAAACTCGATTTAATGGAAAATTTATAACTTGGTCAATGAGAATTGAGAAAAAATGAGTTCTATGTGAAAAATCAACTTAAAATAATGGATTCTGAGTGGATAACATCTTCCTCCTTTAAAACCAAAGTAGTCATTGGCAAGTAATAATACGGAAACCTATTATTACTTTTGAATCATGCTTGTGGAGAAGGTTGAGCTATTTGGACAATATAGATGGTCAAATACATTGAACTTGGGATTTGTCTATTTTGGAAATTTGGTATATGTTGAACTATTTTGGATGGTTATACGTAGATTATTAGCATTAAAATACCTACACATACACTTCAAAAATTTCTTAGAAATCCTTGCTCATGGCTCTTTTTAGTTGGTTAGTAATTACATTGAGGCCTTAAAGCTAGATTAGCGGAAGAGCAAGACCTAGCCCTTTGGATAACAATTTTCATTTTCTTCATAGAAACGAAATGGCTCTTTTCAGGCTGATTATACATTAGACCTTGAAACCCAAGTCAGTGAACAAGCAAGACCTAACCCCTTAAGTTAATTACAGGTCTTATATCTCTAATATGGACTAATTGAATGGCCTATATATAGACCTATATTTAGCCACAAACAATGCAGGGAAAAAAGATGTATAGCCATCCATGGATAAAGGAGTCGTTGAAATCACATATAACACAATTCAACTCATGCCCATGATGCCCATTCTACCTTTAAACTCAAGAGAAAAACTAAGGGAAGACTAGTTTGGCAAATAATTAAGGGAGTGATTTCCTAGTGATTGATATGTCTGTCATATTCATTGGTTAACATGTCAGCTTTGGTACACATAAACCTAGAGGTTAGCTCCATTTTAGCTAGGCGTGCATGACTTCTTCCCTTTGTTTTCCCTCAATCTTTCCACTGCTGCAAGTTGGTTTTCATAGCATCAAATGTTCCTAACAATCTTTCTCCTTTCTAATAGTGGCAGTGTTGACATTAAATATTGGTTTTACCTTGACATTAGTATGTGGGAATAAAGAATCATTCTCTTTGCAACAAAAACCAAACACTACTTAAGTACTAGGAAATAAAACTAAATCAACATAACTCAAGGTAAGCTCTTTGCCCCTACAAAGGCAGTCTAAGCACTCAGACATCTACACCCTCAACAAAAAAAAAAAAAAAACTAGTCATGAAGCACTATAAAAGGAGGAGATTTATGCAAAAACTCATAAAACCAACAAAAAAAAAAAAAAGGAGCATCAATGTGTGTTGCCTCACTTAAGGAGCCTATTAATTAACTACTTAAAATGTCATTCTCATTCACAGTGAAATACATACCATCACCTCCTTTTCATCTACGCATGACAAACCCTAAAAGGAACTTTAATGCTATATGATGGTTAATTAACTCAATGGCGCATTCGAGTAATGCTATCAAATTAAAAGTTAAAATGGGGATAGTATAAATTACAAGGGGGCCGCCCTCTACCAAATTATGACAACGAAGGGCACAAACCTCAATGAAGGTGACATGAATAGACACAAATCACTTTTAGAATAGGCTCGAAATAGTACTATATATGAAAAGGTGGTGTATGCATGCTCCGATATTTATGCCATATATATGATTCAAGGTTTAGGAGTCCATGGTCTGCTACGTGCAAGGTGCAACACTTTGATGGCATGCTTTGGCTTTTTTATTTTTTTTGTTTTGCATAAGTGTTCGTCCATTATTATTAAGCTCCAAAATGTCCCACTTGATTACAAGCTCATATTATTAAGCTCCGCATGGCATTCTCTTGTTATTTCACATGATTTATGGATGTCATTTTTCTTAATTAAATGGAGTATAATTACGGACTGATTGTATTATTATGTGGGTGTTTTTGGACTATTGGATGGTACCAATCACAATAATAATGTATTATTGTGAAGATGTTTTAGTCTTTGGGGTTTTGTTTGATGTCGGATTCTGTTTTCTTATCCTAACTAATCTTGGATGCATCCAAGATTATCAGGGGATATGTAATGTAGTGAACGTTATGCAATGGACAAATTAAGGAGGGGGTATGAGGGCACAAGATCACGTGAATGTGTTGGTCCTCCACGCTACTTGATATGTACTAATTAAGTTAGCACTTAGCATGCTCTATCAGCCATGACCAACCACCTTCTCTTCTCTCTTTCACACATGAACACACAAGTGTGGCATGAGATCAATACTTCATTAAGTTTAAGCCACATGCTTAATTAGGATAAGAAAATATTTCGGAATCAGTCAGTTATGTATAATTTCGGAATTACCAATATTCAAATACTCAAAACAACTTCATCTAACTTATCACACACACATATATATATTTTTATGAATGTATATGTGTGTGTTTGCGTGCGTATAATATTCAAAAACTCAAAATAATTTCATCTAACTAATAGTTGTATTAAGAAAAAACCTATATAATCTTGATTCAAAAGAAATTATTCTTCCATGTTTTAAAAAATTACCATGAAAATTTTCAATAGGCTAAAACAATCGATACAGGTCAAAACAACTCGGTATTTAAGCCAATATGTTTCAAGAGGTTAAATGCAGGGACGGAACCAAGATTCAAACTTAGGGTGGGCCAAAGTTCTTTGTTCAAGAATTCTCAAATATTGGAATATCAATACTAGAGGTTGGCAACAATGCAACATATTTTGATTTTATCAATGTTGGACTGAGGTTGAATTGATTCTTTATTCTTTGCACATTATAAATTTTTTTAATAAAAAAATCAATTTACTTATTCTTTTCACATAATTCTATTCCTAACATCTTCATAATGCTATATAAATAAGGAAAATGCTAGAGATTCAATTTTTTGTTCAAAAAAATTACTAATGTAGTAAGTAATTATTGATAAGTGAAAAAATGATGTTAGTGGAAATGAGAACCAGTAAAAATTAACCACAACAACTTTTAAATTTTTTTGTAAAAAAAAAAAAAAGTATCTCTAGCATGTCAAAATATTATAGTTAAAAGATTCTTAGAAAAAAACTAAAGTTAAAACATAAAAGTTCAAATTCATGTCAAACATTACATTAATAAAACAACTAAAATAATGTCTAATCAAGGTCATGCATTAATATTGAGCCAAAAAAAAGAGAGAGACATTTATTGGTGATATAGCATAAAGATGTAAGATCTTTTTCTTTCAAAAGTTGCAAGTTTGAAAAAATAGTAAAAAAAATATGACAGCTGTTAAACAATCACAGAATAATGAACGGTTAACTAAATACATAAATAATAAAGTTTTTCCCATTTAATTAATTTAGCTAAGGCATACCTTTTATTACCAATAGACTAATAACGCATACATATAATCAAGCTGCAGTTTAGCCAAGGCAGTGGGCAAAAAACAATTTGAATGATATTCTTGAGACATCCAGATATTAATAACACATACTATTTGTCCAAAGATTTTTCTTATTATTTGGAATTGTGAATTCTTTTTTAGATTTTTCTTGTTGTCCAGATTTGTAAATTATATAATGTTTGTCTAAAGGTTTTTCTTGATATTCTTAAGACTTTCAGATAAAAGGGTTGAATCAAATAAAATTTTCATTTTTGGGATTTCATGGGTTAGCTTGTAAATTTTTTGGGAAAGGGTGGGCCAAGTATATAATTTTAGGGACAAAAGTAAATTTTTGTGTGTAAATAATATTTGTCTTTTTTTTTTTTCTTTTTTTTCTTTCTCAAAAGTTTATGCTATCTCACTATAATTAGAAATTAAAGTTACCGACATGTTAGGCTTTTTTTTTTTTTGCCTTAAAAATTGTCAATTGTTTGAACTTTGAAATGGACGTTTGATATCTTCCACAACTGATGTGTAAATGCATAATGTTAAAATAGAAAACTTTTTTCTTCAGTAACATTTTCCTCGTATACTCATGGTCTCAACCACTTCATAAGAAACCACAAAAATTATGTTTCAATCAGGGGATGATTTTTATTTTGGTTGCATGGTGTGGACTGGCAACGACCACATCTCACTAAATATATTCCAATTATACAAGATGACACAAGAGCCGACATGCTCAATTTCAGCCCAACACATGGTCTGGCAATATCAAACCAGACACATGTTGGTACTATAGACATATGCAGATATGCTCGATTTCACCTCTAACCAGTCTGTAATACTAACTAATGAAACAAATATGATTCTAATAATAATAATGAAGCAAATATGGACAAGATTTCTCTTCAAACTAGTTTAGAAAGAAATTCTTCAAATTTTTATTATATTGCCGATTTTTATTATAATAAAAATTTGATTATTAGAAATTGATTATTTTCCCTCCTATTTCGGCAATGCCATTGCCACATTTCACTCTTTTTTTTTTCTTTTTTTTTTTAAGAAATGATATGTGTACACAATTTTTACAACAAATTTTAAGTGGCAGGTTGTTATTGTTGGATTAAAAAAGTAATCTCAGTGTTAAATTCAAATTTTAACTAATAATAACTAATTACCTGTGATTTGTTGTGAAAATGTTATAAAAATATTGTAAAAATTGTGTGCACATATCATTTCTTAAAAAAAAAAAAAAAAAGTGAAATGTGGCAATGGCATTGCCGAAATAGGAGGGAAAAAAAATAAAAAATTTCCCCTCCTATTTCGGCAATGCCATTGCCACATTTGGTTTTCCTTGCGCGTACTCACTCAGGCAGCATGGGCAGAAGGAATTTCAGTGATGGTGTTGCCGAAAATCAAAAATTTCTCACTCCCACTTTTTTTTCTTTCTCTCTCCTACTTTTGTTGAATTTCGGCAATGGTATTGCCGAAATTCACTCTCTTTCCTCAGTTTCCTAAATAAGTTGGAACAGTACCTATAACACAAATTAACTTCAAATTTAGCAATATTCAGCCAAAAGACTCCTGGAATTTGCATAGAGAGCAATCAATTCTTTGTTTTGAGTAAATGAGTTGTAGGTAACATGCAAGATCTGCTGTAGGCTGTAGCAGTAGCAGTAGCACTTTGTTTACTTCTTGAGATCTTCATAAATAACAATAAATTAGACACATGATTAATTTTCACATTTTTTAAAATGTCTCTTATTTTCTATGGAGTGCTTCATCGGTACTTCATAAACGGATGGGGGCCCAAAGCTTTTTCAGGCCCGGGTTCATTACTACTCTAAAGAATCAGGAATTGCCTCAAGGCCCAAATTCACTTTTCCAAGTACAATTCGTTTTCCCAAGTACAATTCGTTTTCTTTTTGGAGGTCATGCCCTTGAAGACTAACAAAAAGAGGGGAGGGGGATCTTAGGTTTTTCTCATTTTCTTTGTGTTGTATGTACTGAAAGTTCTAGCAACATAAACTATAAAGGCCTTGAGAGTTTGGGCCAACAATAAGTAAAAAGCCCTTATAGGCTTGGATCAACTAAGGCCCAAAGAAAACTAGTATACTCTCACAATTACACAGTCTCTTGCAATATCTCACAAATATAAACCAACTAAGATCCCATCTATATATCTATATATATCTAAAAGCTGAAACATAACATTTATTGTTGTTATACTCTTGTTGAACCATATTAGCGGCTACATCATCTACCTATTTCTCATTTCTCTCCACTACTTCCAACCATAACTTCTCTTTTATCTATTCATCTCTCCATTACTCTCAATTTTAATGTCACTCTTTATCTATCTCTTCCTCTTCCTTTTATTTTGATTCTTCTTATCCTCATTCTATTACTATGGGGTTGGGGGCCGGATCACATACTGGGCCTTGGGCCCTGTTTAAGGAGGTAAGTGATCCGAAGACAAGCAAGCAATACAAATTGTTTTGAGTCAGACTTTACGAGCAGAGCATGAAACTGAGGTTGTTCGAGGAGGAGTGTCTCCTTGGACTGACTCAGAGTGGGTCAAACACTGGACCTAACGATCAAAGCTACCCCCCAGGATGCATCGGTGACAAGGGCGTATCCCTGAAACGTGCAAGAGAGAAGAAAACTCCAAAAGAAAAATATAATATATCTGAAGGAAAGCTGCTGCCACCGTATTAAATGCACCGTAGCTACTTTTTTGGCCGCATTTATGTGGAGAAGACCCCTGAACAGTAACGCCTTGGCAACCGCAACTCACAGAAAGCCAAGGACGGTGCCAGATGGGACAGGTACTCAAGTAAGGGTTCAGATGGCCAACAAGTATAAGATCAAGATGGTCCGGGGAGGACTATATAACGTGAAAAACCCTCTATGAAGAGGGAGAGGAAAAAAAACTGTAATCAAATCTGTAATAGAGCTTTAAGTGAAAAATGCTTAAGAATCAGCGTCCTCGGACCAGTCCGAGAGCATTATTCCTTAACAAACTTCTATTATCTTTTTCTTTTTGGCATCAAAACCTGTTCTTTTGCTATTTGGTTCACGCAAGCCCAGTCCCCCAACCCATTCTCTACAAATTTTATTGTGTTGGGCCGCTTTGGGCCGAAGTCCACACATTCATTGGGCTAGAAGTTCAAATCAAGTCCCTACAATTACTATAAATATGACATTCTCTATCCCATTCTATACATATTTTCTCACATGAAAAAGGTTATTACTCTCTCTCTCTCACTCATGTTTTATTTTTGTGTGAATTTTTTATTTTTTGTATCTCAACTTTAGATTGATGTATTTATGTGTTCTTTAGAATTTTACTTTGGGTTGCAAATTGGTTTTGGGTTTTTAGGTTATTATCTTTTTTTCTTTTCTATAATTGTTAAATGTTATTTTATTGCATATAAATATAGTTTACAAGAATATAATGTTATTCTATCATATATCATGACTTGGATAATTTGGTGTTCGACTTATAACTATATTTTTTATTTGATACTTCTTTTTCTCATTTTATTTTCTATTTCTCTCCCGAAAAAGGTGATTACTCTCTCTCTCTCTCTCTCTCTCTCTCTCTCTCTCTCTCTCTATATATATATATATATATATATATATTCTTTTTTACAACTTTACTTTAAGTTGATGAATCATTGTATTTTTTATATAATACTATTTTGGGTTAATACGATTTGGTAGTGTGTTTGTTTTTTTAAGTTTTTTGTCACAATTCTACTCTCTCCCTCTTTTAGCTTTTGTTTGATTTTTTCTTTTTTTGACATAATACTTAGTTATTTTGGAAGTGAGATTTTGAATTTATATCAAAATACAATGTTGGCTATGTATTTGAATGTGTCTATCAACTATTAAAATTAAACCACCCAAGATGAATATGTATAGACAATGTTTTTATTTTTATTTTTCGTTGATTTATTATTTAGTTATAACATCAAAATTAAAGTAAATGAATATGTAAAGTTAAAACTGCCTAAGATGAATTTATAAAGCCAATATATTTATATATTGAATATTGTCAAAAAATTAAAAGTAAAAAATAAATACTAAAAAGAATAATGATGTGGCCAATGATGTTACAAAAGAGAAGGCTCAAGCCGCTCAACAGGAGCATAGTAACAAAAATGCGATATGAAGATCCAGTTAAATGCAATCAAATCTTAATAAATAAAAGTGTATGTAGTCAATTTTTTTTAAAAAAAAAAATTATGTTCTCTTAATGATATATAGATTATTGCTAAAACAGTTTTAAAAAAAAAGAAATTCAAAATTCCTAAAACTTTGCATATGATCTCTAGTTAAATTTCAACTTATACTTTCACTACTCTTTTTGTTGGTCAGCATTCTTTTCCCATCATCTCTCTCTCTCTCTCTCTCTCTCTCTCTCTCTCTCTCTATTTTTTTATCATAGGATTCTTATCTCTTAAATAGTTGTCTACATCTGTATACAATTTATAATCACGTTTAGCCTTAACTTCAATAATTCCATAATGCATTATTACAAAATTTTAAAGTTTTGTAATTTTTTCAAGACCCTCTAATCACACATAAAACACATGTAGGTATGCTATTATGTTTTTGTAGGTGGCTAAAATTTTAAAGCAGAGACCAAACTGCAACAAGGACTTCAATGAGGATCAAACAGTGATGAATTATTGCAACTTGGGTATCTTACTTAGAAAATGTAACCTTAATTTGGTACCAATTGTTAAGTTAGTAAACCTTTTTTTTTTTAATACCAACTGAAACATTCATTAAACAAAAAGGAGCTATACAGGAGATAAGCCTTATATTGGGCTCGGGTCCATGTAGCAAAATTGACCTGGACAGTTAGCAGCTCTAGTAGCTAGATTAAGTACATGAGAATAACAAGTCTAGGCACAAAAAACACATATAATTAGACTTTGTTGCTGCAACTGATATAGGTCTAATAGGAGAGCTTGATCCTGCCAAGAGGGATTGCTGGTCTGGTTACAGGTCTGCACTAGTTTCTTATTGTTGCATACAACCAGGATTTTGTAGAATCCTAGATCTTTGGCTTTGAGAATTGATTCCACCAATGCTTCCTGAGTTGCCATGTAGATAGACTGCCTACCACTGTTGGCTCCACCTTTGAAAAGAGTACTCCCGTCCAGAGTAGTGGCTTCAAAAGCAAAACCATATCTCCCAGCCTTTCTGTTTCTGTCTACTGCCACTTTGATGAGGATTTGCCAATTCTAATGGGGGATGCTTTTGGTTTGCTTTGGATTTGATCTGATTTCCTACACTTGGCTTTGGTTGAAAGCTTCCTGATACCTGCAAGTAAGAGATTGAAAGATGAGAATAACTTCAATAGGGTTAGGAATCTGTCCTTGATGCAGAACCATATTCCTATGGTTCCAAATTGACCAAAGGGTGGTGAAAAGAGCTTGTAAGTAATTCATTCTGTTGTGCTCCAAAGCTCTGCTTGAAATTATGCACTGACTTAGCCACTGTGGTGTTGATGATGAATGGCTCTGGTGTTGATGGATTAAGTTGTAAGCCTTGTTAACTTTGTAGTCACCAGAAGTAGAGTGTTTCCAAATTAGCTTGTCATCATCGCCCTGAGTTTTAGGTATTGGAATTTGTAGAATCTCCTTAACAGTGGATGGATGGTAAAGCTTCCTTACCAGGTCACAATTCCATGATTTTGTTTGATTATCAAAAAGATCAGTCACTGTGTCATTGGTGAGTCTGTGCTCCCTAAGGGTTTGGTTTAGGCAGTGAAACCAAACAGGATGAGAGAGGGGGATTTGGTGACCATTTCCAATCAGCCAACAACCTTGATGAAGGGGAGCAAATTGGGTTTCTGTGATGTTTTTCCAGACCCATGAATGATGAGGTTTAGGTTTGTACTCTCTTAAGGAAGTTCTTAAGAAATATTTGGTTTTGAATGTCCTAGCCATCAGAGAGTTAGGATTGTTCTGGATTCTCCAATATTGTTTTGACATCAACGCTTGGTTGATGTAGCTAAATCCCAAGGCCTCCCATTCTCTTTGGTTTGCAAATTTTTTCCCAATTCACCAAGTGTAACTTCCTAGTTCCAAGATCATGCCCCCACCAAAATTCTCTTATTATGGCATCCAACTTGTTGCACACAGATTCAGGGACTATGAAGCAGGAAAAGGTATACAAGGGCATAGATTGAAGAACATATGAGATTAATGTTGCTCTACCTGCTTGAGACAAGAGTTTGGCTTTCCATCCTTTTAGTTTAGCTTGGACTCTATCTACTAGATCCTGAAAGTCAACCACTCTCCTACCTCGAAGTTTGAAGTTAATGCTTAGGTACCTACTAGGATTCTGAACAAGGTTGACTTGTAAGGAACTTGCTATGTTTTCTTGTTCATTTTGAGGAATGTTAGGAGAGCAGTATAGGTCTGATTTAGTGAATTTTATGCATTGACTAGAAATAGAGCAATACCATAAAATTATTTTTCTTAAGTTGGTAAGGGAGGATTTGTCTTTTTGGAAGAAGAAAAGGGAATCATCTACAAAAAAGAGGTGAGTGAAAGAGACACCCTATCTACCAATGGAAATACCCTTGATTTGTCTTCTGTTTTCAGCTTAAGTGAGTGCAATTAAGAGAATGTTGGCACAAAGAAGAAAAAGTTAGGGGGAAATGGGATCACCTTGTCTGATACCCCTAGTTGAGTGGATGGTTTGTGTGGGACTGCCATTAATAAGCAAGGTATACTTGACAGTAGTGATACATTCCATGATCCAATTCACCCATGTGTTACTGAAATTCATGGCTAGCATGACAGCTTTAAGGAAGCTCCAATTAACTCTGTCATATGCTTTGCACATATCAATTTTCAAAGCCCCAAACCCTTTTTTCCTTCCTTTCTTCTTTTTTAGGGTATCAAAGATTTCATGAGCAAGTAGAATATTGTCAGTGATACTCGTACCTTGGATAAAAGCATTTTGGAAGGGTGAGATAAGTTTATCCATGAGAGGTTTTAACCTATTCACCAGGATTTTGGAGATGATTTTGTATGTGACATTACATAGACTAATTGGCCTAAAGTGGGTTACCTCCTCAGGGTTACTCACCTTAGGTATAAAAGTAAGGGAAGTTTGGTTTAGGGATTTGAGAAGGGAGCCAGAATGAAAGAAGGCCTGGACAGAGTTGAGGATGTCCTGCTTCACAATGTCCCAGTATTCATGGTAGAAGAAAACAGGTATCCCATCAGGTCCAAGAGCTTTATGAGGACCCATTTGGAAGACTGCCTTTTCAATTTCATCATCTGTTACAGGCATGTCAAGGGTAGCTTGCTAATGTTGGTCAATTTTAGGGATAGGAAGAGTTTCTAGTTCCTTTGCAAAAGAGTGAAAGGAACTTGTTCCTATTTCAGAAAACTGGTTCTTAAAGTGATCGACTAAGGTGCTTTCAATAACCTCATAGTCCTCAGTGATAATTCCTTCATCTGTTTTGAGGGGTAAGATTTTGCTTCTAGCTCTTCTTTGCTTCACCAGTGTTTGAAAATATTTAGTGTTTCTATCACCTTGAATAATCCAATCACTTCTAGCTTTTTGAGCCCACATGATTTCTTTCCTAATCATCAAACTTTAATCTCTTCTCTAAGGTCTCTTTCTTTTCTAACATCAGCTAAGGTTTGAATGGTGTTTTGGACTTCTTGAAGTTTTTGTTGTTTTTCCTTGATGTCTTTCTCTACCTTTACAAAAACTATTTTATTCCATTCAATGGCTTTCTTTCTAACATTGCCTAACTTATGTTGAAGTTTAAATGCTCTAGACCCTTGTGTATGAACTTTCCATGCATTTTGAATCATTGCCTTACGATCACTATGTGTCATCCACATCCTTTCAAATCTAAAGGGCCTTCTTCTAAAGGGTTGCTGCATTTCAAAATCCAACAACCCATGATCTGATCTTAGGATAGGGTGATTACAAAGTACATAATAAGGATATGTATTTATCCACTCCACAGAAGCAAAAGCTCTGTCTAGTCTCTCCATAACAAAGGCTTCATCCTCTCTTCTATTCATCCAGGTAAACCTTTGGCCTTTAGCCTCAAGTTCACACAATTCCAGCTCATTAAAGGTATTTAGAAATAAATTAGCTCCTACAATGCTCCTATTGTTAAAAGAAAATTTGTCCTCATGTGACAAAACTTGGTTAAAATCTCCAATGCAAAGCCAGGTTGGTTTAGCTAAATGCTTCAATTGTTTCAGTTCCAGCCAAAAATCTTCCCTTTTTGTATGATCAGGTTGGCCATAAATAAAAGTTATGGAAAGAGGGGTACCTTTGTGGTCAAGAAGATCAGCATGAATTAAGTGCTTTGAGCCATACTGGATGCTGAGATTCAGATTTGGTTGCCAACCAAGGAGTAGTCCACCACTAAGTCCCTCTCTTGGATATTCCCATCCTTTGCAAAAACCACACTTCTCCAAAACCTCTCTGCCCTTATTCTGTACCAACTTTGTCTCCATTAGAAATAAGATGTCTGGTTTATGCTCCTGGGCCTTTTTTTGGCATTGTAGAACTGCAGATGGGTTGCCCAGCCCTTTACAGTTCTAGCTCAAGATCCTCATGGCTGATTGGGAAGCTGTTGAAGGCCAGCTTCCTGAAGCCCTGAGTCAATTTCAGCATGGAAGAAAGGGGTACAAGTATCTGTTGATATTTCTGAAGCTATCAAAGTTCTCACCTGAAGAACCTCTTCATCAAATAGTGCACAGCATAACCTTTGTTTAATGTTTCTGCCAAACCTCCCAATTTCCTTTCTGATTCGTTTCCTAAAGCTCACTTTGATGGTTTCAAATACTGCAGCTGAGGTATGTGTTCTACGGAGATGAGAGTACAGAGCTTATAGGTGATGAGGGTCCTGGTCCTAGGTTGAGGAGCTCAAAAGGGCTTAAATCGCCTACTATGGGCTCAACAATTATGGGCTGCCCCTCCAGAATTGGGATTGCATGTAGGTTTTGCTGGTGGGTTTCAGTGACAAAGGTCGGGTCATAGTTGTTATTGCTGGTTCTTGGATCAGCTCTATTATGGGCTTCATTGGTTTGTGGATCAATTAAACTTGGCCCATGACTTGAACCCCCTAGTTCAAATCTGAATCTCCCGCGGTTGATCCTTTGAACTAAAGACTCAATGAAAGAGTTAGGGGATTTCAGAATGCATCATTTTGCCCAACCTTGTTCCTGCATGGCTTCTTGTCTCTCTTCATTCAGCTTATCCAAGTTAAACATAACTGCAATGGTATCACTCTCAGTATCAAAGTCTTCAAATTGGGGATGGTGGCTTAGTCCATTTGTTAGAATTTTTTTTCCATTTAACTTTATTATTAGAAGGATTTTGTTATTTGACAAGTTATGAAAGAATGTGGAAAACTAGCATCTCGAATTTTTAAAACTCGAGTTCAATAGCAAATCGAGTTTTAAAAACTCGAGTTCCAGCGGAGAAGAAGAAGACCTGAACAAAATGGGTATAAAGCTAGGGGCATAATAGTTAGAAATCTGGCCACCCTCTGCTGTTAACCCATCAACTTCCCATCACCGGAGATCACATTTGTTGTTGTCGTCCATCACCAATCCCTCATTCCAACTCCGACAACCACAACGAACCCAGGTTCGCTGGGCTGGAGGCGTCGACTAGCTCCAACGATTGCTTCGTGGGTCTCGCGACATTGTTCCGTCGTTGCCTGACCGCAATTCCATCGTGGTTCTAGTCGGCTTCCATTGGCAACCCACAGACACCCTTTTTAGCCACCAACCGTAGCTCTAACCACCATGCCTCCATCGGATATTCTTTCTTGGTTACCGATATGGTCTTCTATGGTTCAACTCCTTGTCTTTGGTCTAACATGTCTTGATTCTCAGTGTGGGTAAGTGTGGGTAATCCTTGCCGGAACCCCTTTTTGTTGATTTGGTCTTTTTTTTTTTCTTGGATCCTGATGTTATTTATGGTGGCTATGGTGAATGGTTGTTGGACTTGCTGGAACCCCTTTCTTTCTTCTGGGTTTTCTTCTTTTTCTGGGTTTGTAATTTTTTGTTCTGTGTATTTTGAAATCGAGTGTAAAAGACTCGAGATCTACGTGGCAAATATCTGTACAAATCAGCAAGTAGGAAGCGAGTTTTTAAAACTCGAGTTTTATATGGAACTCAAGTTTCTAAAACTCGAGATGCTAATTTGCAAACATCTTTTTTACTCGTGCTAACTTACTATATTTTATCTTTTTACTGTGCTTGTCTGCAAATATCCCCCCATTTGTTATATATGGACCAGTCCCTTCTATCCAAGTCCACTTGAGGTTTGATTCACCAGGTGGTAACCAAGGAGGTCTCATAGAAAAACTAGCATTGTTTGAGCTAAAATCGGGTTGGTTCAGTGGGGGGTTGTGATTTTGTGTATCAGTGTTACCTCCAGGCCATGCATTAGAGAGGATCTCTAGTTCTCCTTCTTCAATATTGGGAATGGTTGAGTTGAGAGAGTTTGCAAGGGTGGGTGGGATTGTCAGAGCTCTGGTTAAGTTATTTGTGTTTGCAGCTCCCTATTGATTATAGGAAGGGGCTTGGCTTATAGTGTGGGTGTTTGTGGTGGGGTTGTTCAGATTGAGGAGATTGATTGCTGAGTGAAGTGTGGAGCCATTAGTATAAGATTGTTGGTTAACAATTGATGGGTGAGTGGACGTGGGGTTAGTAAGATTGTAATGTGGCTGAAAATTGGAGGTTGGGGTTGCTGCATGTGGTGAGTGTGGTGTGCTGGGGGTACTGGGATCAGGGTAAGCAGAATTAGGATGGATTGGAGTTGCATGATCTGTTGGATGGTTGAAAATTCCATATCTTATCTGAGTAGTCCATCTTCTTCTACGGTTATGGAAGGCTCGAAGGTCATTGGTGAATTGAGGTTGCAAGGCATCAAATCTGTATTGTACTTAGCGGAGGTCTGGAATTCTAAGTCTCTGGCGGTATAGCATGATACCAATATCCTTCATGCAGTGAGTGCATTGTCCACGGGTGTGACCAATAAGACCACATTTGGTACATAACTTATGAACCCTTTCATATCTACACCTAATCCACACTCTTGATCCATCATCTAGCCTCATCATGAACCCAACAATTACAGGAAGCCACGGATCTATTCTGACCTTCACACGCATGAATCTAATGTTCCTTGGTATTTTATCCTCCCAATCAACCCTCTCCAATAATCCCATCATGTGACCCATTTTTTCAGCTAACTCAAAGTATTGGTATTCCAAGGGTAATCCATGCAACTGAACCCAAATGGATATGTAGTTCAACTGAAGATGACTCAAAATCAAATTCGGCCTCCACCTTTCTAAAACTAATAAGGCACCAGCAACAGCCCAAGGACCTTCATTGCATATATGTAGGAGGTCCTCCTCAAATTCAAAATGAAAGACATAGAAGTAAGATTCTCTACCCACTATTGAAACTGTCCCTCTAATTCTCCATGCATTATCAATGATGTGTTGTAAGTGACTTACCGAGAATTTTCTATAGTCCAGAATAAAACCTATTGCACAGAGATTCCAGTAGTTGTGTTGGATTGCAATTTCTTCAGGATCAGGGTCAACTATGGGACCATGTCTTGCAAAGGGTGTTTCACTATCTTCACTGGAGAGCAAATTAAACTCTTGTTCTTCAACAAACAGATTAGCACTGAAGTCTGAGTCACTGCTGTCCGTCCAGCCATATTCTCTGGCTTGAATGTGATTCTCTATGGTTAGGAGGCGAAAGGAGTTGCATGCACCAGTAGGAATGCAGTGCTACTCTTACAAAGCAGATTTTGTGGACCACAAGAGTCACGGGTAGAAAAAAAACAAGCAGTGTTTGGGGGAAGAAGACAAGAGAAGTTTAAGGAAGGGTGTGAAGAGAAAGGGAAAGGGGATATTTGTTTTTAGTTTGGTTAGACAAGGAGGAAATTTTCAGATTATGGTTGACTAGGCATACAAAAGGACACGCCTCAAGCATGCACAGCCTTGGGATGGTAGGATGCAATGATGAAAAAAGCAAAATAAATAGGTGAGTATTGAATGGAAAAAACAGCTAACCAACTAAGAATTAGTGGAGGTAAAAGGAAGTAATTGGAAGGACATTGGTATATAGTCCTACTCGAAACAACGGCAGTGACCCAAAAAAGGGAAAAGGCTCTCTTCTTCTATAGAGAAAATTTGGAAACCAATTGAAGAAGATAGATGAAAATGACAAAATATGAGCATGTGAGGGGGTATTTAATTATTTATAATGTGTGATAGTCATTTTTTATTAGAAAACCCTTCACCTAAAACTTGCCTAAGTTCGATTGAGGGGTGTGTATCAAGTTAATAGCTCCCAGTTTTGCAGGTGAATGGTACTTAATAGAATTAAAATGTGATGGTCTATTGCAGATTACAATAAATGTTGATGTGGAGGGGACTAATATGAATTGTTTTTTAGGACGACTACAATGACCGACTGACTAGGGTAAGGAATCCACAAGCCGATGGCCAAGTCAATCGAGATGATTGCATAACTCAATCTTCGTTCAAAGACTTGATTGCCTCTTTATTGACCCACCACAATTTTGATGTTTTATATTTGTCTAACCAACTGCGAGATGGTATTAGGTGTAATAAGGATAAATAAATATGAATGTGAAAGACGTTACACCTATCTCCGTTTAACCCATACAATTTTCTCACCAAACATGGCCCTATCCTGATGCCCAAACACACCCTTCCCTCAGAAAAACCATATTCCCGCGCTTATTCGAAGAAACCACTCTCCTCTCTACTCTACGCTCTCTCCCATTCCCTTCCCTACATTCCCTCCGATTCCTCCACAAAAAAAAAAATGTCACAGCCAATCCTCCTCTCCGACGAAGAAGACGACCACCACCACTTCCACCAAAATGCGCTCTCAACCCCATTGCATTTCGCCTCCAAGAAACAACGCTTATCCGACCCGGACCCGAACCCGAACCCGAACCCGCCGGATATTGTCCTCATCGACGACCCGACCCCGCAGAAACCGGGTCCAACCTCCCCTCCCTCCTTCGTCCCCGAGACCCCTCTCTCCGCTCCAAACTCCGATCTCGTAATTGTTAAATGCACCACCGCAAACTCTTCCAATCCACAACCTAGGGTTTCCGATCCCGATCACAACAAGTTCTCCGGTTAGTCCCATTTTTCCAATGAAGCTTAATAATTTCATTTTTTTTGGATTCATATTGAGCTTTGATTGCGTGTATCTCAGGAATTACTGGATTGATTTGTTTGGAGTCTGATAATGACTCTGAAAGTGGTTCCGGAAGAGAAAATTGCAAGGAGGATGAAACAATCGGTGCTGATTTCAGAGTGTCAATGGACTCAGAATGGAGTTCTAAGTTTATGGATTCGACGAGTTCTCTCGGTATATGCTAAAGTCAAATTTGTATAGGCTTTGTTTAGAATAATAAGAATATGTATCATTTTGAATTTTGTTTGTGAATTGTTTGACAGGGAATAATAGTTTGACGCGAATGTCCTCTTTGGAAGACGATGATGATTGTCAGGTACTTCTTCTCGATGCTGAGATGTTACTAATCGTTATAATCATTCTTCGATTTCTTGTGGTGTTTGTGAAATTTAAATTGAAGTGTTTACATTTCGAGTTTTCAAAGCAAGTGGGATCTGTATTGATAATTAAAATCAATTCCTCTTATTGTGTTTTTATAGCTCATTACTACCTACTTTTTATGGTTTTGACAAGGTTTCGAAGGGTTGTTATTGTTATTTCTTGTTATGAAATAAGTGTTACATAATTAGTGTGGAGTTTATTCTTAGATTGAAATATACTAGGATCTTATCTTAGGTCGTGTGTCAAGTTAATGGCAGTCTGTTGATAAAAATTAAAAAGTTTTGTAATGAATTCCAGGAGACTTGTGCGTTTGGATTGGCTTTTTGCTGCTTTGCTAAAAGTGGGCAAAAGTATAGTTGTACCTAGAAAAAGCGAGGCTTTAAAAAGATGTACAAAAGCAAATAAGCTACAAAATTTGAAAGCTAAAAGCTAATTCAAATGGCTATGAACCCAAGGGACCTTGTAGAGGTCACTAGTTCAAATCTCTACTCCGCCACTACTTGAGGCCAAACTCATTCGAATCTTATGTTTCAACGAGACATCATAGATTTCTTTCAATGTTATAATTAAGGTGTTGGTGCACCAGCAGTTTGATGCATGTTTTTCATTACTATGCACATTCACTGGCTTGTTGACATATTAACAGGTACATGATTATCCTGACAAAGAAAATGTTAGCATGGAGCAGATCAATAAAGTTAACCAGAAAAGAACTAAAACTGATGCTGAGGAAAACAATATGACAGACAAAGCTAGGGGAAGGAAGAAAATGGCAAAAGAGGAAAGGATTCGCTTAATGGAAGAGAAGAAATTAAAGAAGGAAGTAAGTTTTGATGATCTGAATTAGTTCCTTATTTTAACAGCCAAGTAGCTGATGGAAATCCGTTATACAGCAAGAGAAGTTGCAAAAAGCAGCTCAGAAGGCTGAAGCTGCAGAGTTGAAAAAAATGCAGAAAGAACAGCAAAAGTGGGAGAAAGGGAAGCTTGCCTTAAAATCCATCGTGGCTGAAATTGATGCTAAAGTGGTCGAACTTGGGTCAATTGGAGGTGAGTCTCCTCTCCTCCCACCAGATATGATTCTGACATCCCTCTTGCTCTGTTGTTTGATTATCCTTATTCTTCCCAAGTAGATGACTATTGTAAACTGTCAATAATCTGTAAACCTCTTGTTCTGAGTCTTACCTCCTTACTATAGGACATCTGCTTACAAGGTTTGCCGAAAAGGGGCTTGCATACCGTATAACTTCAAATCCAATTGAGAGATCAATCGTGTGGACTATGAATGTTCCAGAACATGTCTCACAGGTAAAAATTTATGTGAAGTCCCTGATAATCATAATTTTTGGATATGGAAGACAATATTAAATTCTTCTTAACGTTTTTAACAAGAGAACAAAGCCTTTATTCTCTTATCCTCTGTTTAAACCTCTCTTTCAAAAATGATGAGCCATTCCATCTCTTTAGGTTGACTAAACACATCATGGGCCCATTACTCACAGTAAGTTTAAATCATTTTGTTAATCAAGGTGCAGTGGTGCGGATTGTCCTGGTTGAACCTACAATGAGCTTGATAGCAAATTGGATGAGGCAAGCTGCCCACTGTGTCATCGTTGGTGGTTGTAAAGGGTCAAAACCATCTGGTTTGGACTAGGACAACACTTGTATTAAGCACAGTTCCACTCTTACCATTTTCTGCTCAGATGCAAAATTGGCTCCTGTACTAAGTACTTTCTCATAGAAACTCTATAAAATGAAAGAAAAGGAGGGTGAATGAGCTCTAGCTCAAACAATATTTCCTTTTTCCATAATAACGAGATGGAGGGTGAGGTCGTGGGTTCAAGACTTACTGAGTGTGTATATGTTTTTAATGTACTAACAAAAGAAGTAAAAAAATGGAAAATCCCCAAAAGTCATTAAAACATGTCTCAGAAAGTGAAAGCTATATAAAATCAAATGTTTCTCCCTCTCCTTAGATCTGTTTGCGCAAAGTGGCTGAGCCATTCCACCTCTAAAATTGTGTATGAACTCTAGCTTTTCAAAGAGGAAAATAAGACAAGTGTAAAAGAGTCCTGCCAGTTTCCTAAATTGTGCTTCAGCCCCTAATATTTGCTAACTATGTTAACCGGGTTAGTATTCCATATTTTTTTGGTTGAACCCAAGATTGTCTTCGTAATAAAATGAGATTGACACCCTAAAAAAAGTGAGAAAAAAGAAATCTTGTCTAGGCTTGATTCTTTTTAGTTTTTTGTTCTAATGCTTATACTGTACAATTGGGGGTAGCCATCCCTCTCCTTTGAACACGCTACCCATTCCCACTGCCAGTCCTTGGTGTGACTGTTTGAGCAGGATTTGGTCCTAGGTTTCTAGTACAGTGCCAATCAACTAGGCTACTTGGAACCCACATCTAGAATTGGCAGGGCTTCGGGAAATTGTCCCGTCTTACGTGATAGTTGTGAAGGGTCAATTTATTGGATCCCACAAAAGCTTCCACACATAGAATGTTGTCATTATCTAGTTTGCCTTGTTATTATTGTGAAGTTAATAATGTGTTATCTCATACTCCTAGGTTTGTAATTGAGAATTTGGTGTTAGGGTCTTAAAAAAAGAGAATGAATAGTGAGAGATATATTCAAATATTCAATAGTAGTGTGGTTTGTGGAAAAGTATCTGGATGGGTTGGGAGTTTTTAGCAAAAACATCCAGTTTAAGGTTGGGGTCGGGAATAGAGTGAAATTTTGGACAGATCAATGGTGTGGGGATCTTCCTCTCCATTTGGCTTTTCCGGTCTTGTACAATTTTGCTGCTAACAGAGCGGCTTTTGTAGACTCATCTTTGATATGCCAAGGAGCGGGGGATAGGAGATCTTGGGATGTTCATTTCATTCGGGGTCCTAATGATGGTAGGCGGATGATTTCTTTTGATTCTTGGCATCCAATTTACCTTCAATTATGGATGGTGATCATATGAGATGGAAGTTGATGAAGAATGGGGATTTTAATATCCATTCGTTTTATCATAAGTTACATGGTTCTTTCTCCATTGTTTTTCCAAGGAAAGGTATTTGGAAGGTTAAGGCACCCCGGCGTGTCTCTTTCTTTGTTTGGATAGCCGCATGGGATAGGATTCTCATGGGAGATAACTTGCGGGTTAGGGGCTTTGATTTCATTTACTGGTGCATTATGTGTCATTGTTATGGGAGACAGTGAATCATTTGTTGTGACACTGTGGAAAGGCTTATCAGTTGTGGAACTTTGTCTTTAGAACTTTTGGGATTTCCTGGGTTTCCTCACGTTCGGTGACTGATTTTCTATTTAGTTGGTGGAATTGGTTGGAGAAGCATTCATCTCACATTTGGAATTTAGTTCTGTTGTGTTTGATGTGGTGTATTTGGAGGGAATGCAATCGGTGGACTTGGATAGATCGGATGACTAGTTGCTTGCTCTCTTTTTTGGCTCCCTTTTTTATTGGTCTAGGGCTTGGGGACTCACATCTAGTGATTCTCTCCCTTTGTTCCTTAGCTCTCTCTTTCTTTGTAATTAGTGCTTCTTTTATGTTTTTGCTTTTCTGTCTTTTTTTGTACTTTTTGTTATGCTTTGTGCTATTTTGCATTTAGCAGTTTTTTGAATATACATATTTTTTACTTTAAAAAAAATCAATAATAGGGGCATGAACATTTTGCATATTGAACACCAATATGGTGTTTAGAATTATTAACTAGAAAACATTACCTAAACTTAGTGAAGGATGGGGATGTGGTGTTTTCTTTTTGGACATAATTTTCAAGGCAATTGTTGGCTTTAATTTTAGTGTTCAAATATCAATCTTCATTGATATTTGACTTTCCTATCAAAAAAAAAAAAAAAAGAAATCAATGAAGAAGTAGTTAAGTGGAGTTACTATGTTTCACTTGAAATCATTCCCAGCTGATAAATTACCATTGATCCCAAATTTTAAGTTTTTAGGACAAGTGGTAATTTATCATGGTATCAGAATAGGTGGTCCTAAATTCAAACCTTGTCTCCATTGAATTTCATTTAAAAGTTAAACATTCCATGTTGGTCCCAACCTATTGAGGGGGAGTTTCTGCCCACATGTGAACGGGAGTACTAAAAATAGAATAATGGTTAAGTGACTAAATCCTTTTCTATTAGCACAAGCTTTTGGGGCAAGTGTTGTTTATCCACCCATTAGACTCACCCGATTGCTACAGATACTGATTCCTGAGGAGGGAAGGAAGAGAGGGAATAGTCTCACCAACAAACGTTTCTGACTAAGTAAACATTGTTTCTCTTGCGAGCTTCAGATTCTGTTGTTCTTACTTACCATATTCTGATATATGTATCAACAACTGGCTTAATTATTATACATGATGAAGGCGTTTAAGAAATTCTGCAATTGTTGCTCCTACCTATGTTTATAAAGGGCTTTGAGAGATTTTACCCTTCAACCTGTTTTCCCTTAGCATCGATTTGGGGCCATTTATTATCTTGTAAACAGTTGGATCTGATATAATTGTGTATATCTCCTTATTTCTTTGTCCTCGTCCTTTACTGTTACAATATATTATATCAGGGTTGTAGTGGTTGATGGCAAAAGGCAAGCTTAGATGGGGATCTTGAACTACAGGATAGAATTGAAAGCGTAGCAAGCATGTCCCCTGCTAATTGCTCTACTTTAGGAGTTTAATATGCCTACATAGCACATAATAAACAAGCTTTCTCTACATGAAAATATAGCTGGGTTTATTTGTTTTATGTCTTGCTCACTGTTCTTTGGTGCTCATAAAATTAACTTCTGGAATTGTCTATGTTTCTATTATCTAGAGCTGCCTCTTGCTTTTCTTTATATATCTGTTGATATCTTTTTGCTGCTAGTGTAAGAAGAGTTGGCATAAAGGTTATTTTGAATAGATATACTGTTTATCTGTTTTCTTTCCAGACAGTTCTGAGTAAAAATATAACAGAATATTAAATAATTTGCTAATCAGAGTTTGTATCTGTATTCCCATATAATGTAGAGAGAATATTTTTTACAATGCACCTATGGCCTGCATGTAGTTGCTATGGCTATTTTTTGACATAAGTTAACTTTGTTAATCTATTGCAGCATTCTTCTAATGGAGTACAGATTCCTTATGTATTGCTTGTATATGAGGCCAAAGAATTCTGTACTCTTGTTAGCAATGAATCTCTTTTGGATCATGTTTCCAGTGTTCAAAGTTGTTACCCATCTTTCACAATTTGTTACCTCACCAATAGGTTAATGGCATATATTAATAAAAGGTGAGACTGAATTCTACTCCCATATAGCATTTCTTTCCTTTGTTCTTTTCTCTTCAAGAATATGATTAGTATTTTATTCAAGGGAATTTGCATCTTCTTGACCTAGAGTGTTTATCTTTTTATTTATTTATTTTAAAGATGAGGTATTGCAATAGTCCTTACATGACTTATAAAAAAAATAGTTCTTACATGATTTATGCTTTCATATGATTATGGGAAAGCCCCAGGCTGCATTACACAAGAGGTATATATATATATACACCCCATAATTCAGCTCTGCGTATATCGCATTGATATGTGCATGATTGAGAACGTTTTATCCAATAGTTGTATGACAAAATTGAAGGCCACTGGAAATTGTTAAGGGATGTAAAAGTAACCAGTTTTAGCCAATGAGATTTAGCTCAAATCCTCCTCTTGTAAGAGCAAACTGGAGTGTGTGTGTGTGTGTGCTACCATTCAAGAAAAAGAAAAAAACCTAGTTTAATACCAGGTTAATCTGATTTTGACCCTTAAAGCATAATGAATCTTAGTATTGGTACATTATCTTGCCAAACAAATCAGTAAAGGATTATCAAGCTCACTCTTTATCTGGTTTATTAACAAATTTATTATGATTTTGACAAATTTGGTTTATTAAATAATAAAGTTTATTACGATTTTTACAAAGAAGCTGTGAAAGAATATTTTGATTTGACAAAAATTTTGGAATAAATAAGAATAATTATTACATTTTGCTTAGTAGTATATGAGGCAATCTTGTGAATTAATGCAAGTGCATGGTTGCAAAGATGTCTTTAATAGTAGTGTGTAATAGATACAACAGATCAGTGGTTTTGCACAGAAAGGTTAAGAAATTGAAAGTATTCACTAGTTCTGTGAGTGTTGTATTCATTGTCTGGAAAATCATATGAATGAAGCAAAAGTCGTTTACTTTCTCTCACCCATTTCTTTGTTACTATGAATTTTCTGTCTTCATTAATGCTTAGAATGTCACTTATCAAGTTCTGATTGAAATGTATGATATCTTTAATTCTATGTCCTTTTTGGATAACAATTTCTTTTCTTTTTGGCTCTTCGTTGCATTCTTCCCATGCAGCAGTGTTGTGGCCCTTTTGCAATTTTTATTTTAATGAAATTTTACTTATATATATATATATATCCAATGTCCATTTTCCTTGGAATTGGGAATACAATGAGGCATAGCTGCAACATTTTTTTTTTTAATTTAATATTTTCCACTTTTTTCTTTTCACATGCTAATAAGACCAGGTTATACTTAAAATATATTTTGGTTTAGTTGTGCCTAGGTTGTGTCTTATCTTGGACATATGTTTTCAATTAAGGATAGTGCAATGAATATTGATTCCTGAACTGTGATGGACCTAGAGATTTGTAGTCCTACAAAATTCCATTCTCTGTCTTTTGGTTCAATATTGGGGTTTTTTTTCCCCTGGATTTGTGCTTGATAATGTTTTAATATCTTTTTATTTATTTATTATTTATTTATGGGATGTTTAATACTAATTGAAACATTGGTCTTGGCACTATGTCAGGGAACAGGAACAGTACAAGAACCCATCAAATGATAATGGTTGGAGACGTCCACCTGTTGAGGAGGTTGAACTGCTACCCCAAGTTTTACAGGAATATGATAAACATCTACTTTCTATGTTTCATTGGTCTTTTCAGTTTTTGGTATTCATTTATTTTTGCTATCAAAATTTTTTCATACAGGTGCTGGCAAAATTAGTGACTCATTTCGTGAAAGTGCATTCCAGGCAATGCATTGATGAAGCTGAACTAGCTGAACATGTTGTTGGTTTGACCTCCAGCCTGGCATCCTGCCAATTTAGGTACTTAGTGCCTGTATGTACCTTTGTGTGGAGATTGGAACCTTATTGTGTCTCTCAGTATGCACTGAAAAGAATACATGCTTAATACAATTTATTGCTATGGCCACCACCTGAGATATAAGTATCAAACAAGATTATCTAAATTACAATAATTTTGGATGATTTATTACAATTTTTCTTTTGACAGACTTAGTTTATAAACTGATGGATTAATAATTATACATGACTCTTTTATTGATAAGTTTCTAGATTCACTAGCTCCATATAATGGCTTACATCTAGATCCCATTCTATTCAAATTTATTATAGTGTATTCTCTCTCTCTCAGGCATGTTTATATTTAGCTGGTCAATATTCTGAATCTATATTTTGCTTTCATAAACTGCAGAAAGAAGTTGACACGCCTATCTGTAAATGCTAATGGATCCCTAATTCCTAAGGACACTGTTGACAAGAATTTAATAAAAAAGAGCTTATGGTGAGCATTCTTCTCTCTCTTTTTCTTTTTATTCAAATTGTATTAATCATCAATTGATTCCAACAAATGCTAGCTTAGCATTTCAAATGTTCCAGCAATATTTCATTAATTGCGCTGAATTCCTTTTTCTTTTAAAAAATAATTTGTCTTATGGTTCAGTATCAAATGTTACAAGTCTTTTGTTTTTATCATCCAAGAACTTGCATTAAGAAGTTACAATGTTACTTTGCAACATGTTCAATTTTCTTAGAATAAATGTAATCTTCATTGACTTCTCCTGAATATATATGATATAAAAGTAATGATTAATTGTTTCACCTACGTAGTTGTAGTAAGTGTCTGAAAAAATATCTAGCAGAAGCAACAGTTCAACACCTCAAAAAGAATTTGCCTATTGCACCACGTTTGAAACATTACCCCTATAGCTTGAAATAGGAGGTTTGGAAGGTACAAGAGTTGTGTTGGTTTGGAAAGCTGTCTTTGTGCCTTATGTGGTAGATGTGGTGGATGACAGAAAGTTGTATGTTTAAAGACCTTGAACTCCCATGGCATAATCTCTAGCTCTTATTTTTGGAATCAGTTCATACTCATTTCTTTTAGTCTTCTACTCTTATTTTGGATTTTTGGGGGGCAGTTTTGGGTTTTAGATCTGTATGCCTCTCGTGTAGTTGAGGTATGCCTATTGTTTTATTAAATGTTAGTTTTCATAGAAAGTTCTTATCAAAAACTTTTTCAAATATATGTTTTTTCTCTAATGGAAAAACAGATTTACATGGGCTATATTGCATAGGTTTACTCCCTCTTGTCAGTTTTTATATATAAAGATTTGGATACCTCATTTTATATTGCTTCATGATTGCTCCTGGGCATACCCGACGACTGGTTTTGGCGGGTGGAGTCAGTTACCTGTAGATTTTACTGCATTATGGAGAATGAGTTTTCAAATTATTTCGGGATTCACTAAACATTTTCTAACAAGGGGATAAAGTCCTGGGAAGTTTATACTTTTCTTTGGTATTTTGTTGATGAGGATGAAACTTCTAGCTTAAGTTGTACATGAAAGAGAGGAGGGATGTCCTGTGTACAGAGGTTGGTAGGCTTTTTGTGTTGGATTAGGTTGTTTCCAAGGGGTTGATGAATTGGCTATTGATAAGGCCTTGACCAGATGTAATATCCTTTTGTATATAAGGCCTTGTGACACTTCATCTGAAACAGTAAATTGAAACTTATCAAGTTGCAAGAAGAATACGGTAACCCAATTTTACAAAAAGAATAAGACTGTTTAACATTCTGCTTTGTGTACTAAGCCAATAATTTAAACCCAAGTGGAAAGAAAAGTATTATTATTTGGAGTTTAACGTACTTCAACGTTATATTAATTTGCTAATCAGTATACTTTAATGTCTTTATTTAATTTATACATGTGGCTCATCTTTTGTGTTTCTGACTTTATTTTACTTATCCTCCCAAAAATAATGAATTTGCTTTAAACATCCAGGTTGAAAGCTTTGGTTTCAATTCCAAAGGTACAGCCACGATTTGCTATTGCCATTGGGAAGAAGTACCCCACCATGAAATCTCTTCTGAGTGTCTACATGGATCCAAGTAAATCGGTAAACATTAACAACATGTTTTTATCTTTAATTGACCTTGTAGCAAATAAGCTGAGTCCTTCAATTGAGTTGATTCCGTTCTTTAGGCCTATATTACACTGTTCAATATCAGTGCCTTTGGTGAGCCCATGGAAATTGAATGGCTTTTTTGTACATATAGTACTAATACATTTTCTTAGAGGTTGGGTCTTGGTGCAATGGTAAGTGTCTTCCACCAAAAGCTAAATGTCGCTAGTTCAGGTTCGGGAATCAGCCTCTCCAAAAAAATAATTGGGGGTAAGGCTGCCTACCAATTAGCTCTCCTAGATCTTGCAAAAGTAGGAGCTTTGTGCACTAGATATGAACATTTTTTTTAGTATGAATACATTACTTACAAAAAGAAAACGTTTTAATCTTCTAAATGCTGTTGGCAGAAATCTAATCAATCCCCTCAACTTATCGTATACGATCAGAAAAGCGATCTCAAGGAAATGCAGAATTATTTTAATACAGTTTAGTTTCCATGGGACCTCTAAATGAGCCCTTCTTGTGCTTTTCTGACAGTTTATGCCTTAGTTATTTATGTCTGTCTGTTTGAATCATATTATATATTTGAGAGGCTAGTTTTGCTAGTGGCAGTGTGGCACATTTATTGCATATTTTGAAATACTCTCAATTGGCTTTTTGGTGAGGGAAATTTTGTTCTAGGGCTCAATTTGTCTGTTCGTTTCAAGGATTGTTTGGGAATCAAGGGCAGTCATTGTAATTCACTGGCACTTTTTTTTTTTTTTATTAGTGTAATTCACTGACACATTGAGTCAAGGATTTTTTTTCTAAGAAATAAAACTACAGTTTACAATTTTCTGTTTAAAATTAAAGTGATCTGGACCCATTTTGGTTTGTATGGATGGGATTTGCAAATAGCTTTGTGAATTTTTCCATGCAGATTAAATAAAAAATATTGTTGACACCATCAATTGATTTTGGAAACCGGAAAAAAAAAGAAAAGAAAGAGAGGATATTCCATTTTAATATTTACTAAATTAGTAATATAGAAATGAGAAATATAAAGTTTGTCAGTTTTGTTTTTTATCTTTCCATATTCCCAAGACTTGAGGGCATATACATCTTGCAACTCAGACCATAGTGTTATATAGATAGGTAGTGTTACTGTTAGGACAATGGATGCTTCCTATTTCAAAATTAATGTGTTATCCGTTGGTTGTCAAGAAGATGACCTTCAAATTTTTGCCTCTGCTTAAAGAAAAAAAATTTAAGATTTGCATTTGGATATTGTATCAAATGACAGGTGCATGAAAAGGAATTTCTCCTCAAGGACTTGACAACGGAAGGACTGCTTGGTGAGGACAGAAGATTAGGTGAGGTTTGTTCAAAGAGAGTGTACAGAATACTTATGGCACAAAGCGGAAGCATCAGGACTGATGATGTTGAGGATGGTGCTGATTTCTTCAGATGTCAATCATCTTAATTAACTCAACATTGTATACATTTCCTATCATCTATAATATATTGTACAAAGTTAGAGGTTATTGTTTTCTTCTTTCTATTTGAGAGAGTCATTTTAGAGGTGCAATTCCAAGCAATTAAACTTGCTGTCCAACATACGCTTCAATATGTAATTTTCGTAGGAGATTCGTAAAGGTGGCATTGAAGCTTTGCTACATATACATTCCTCTCTCCCTCGGTTCCTTGCCTCCTTCTATGAACTGAAAGAGGATTTAGAATCTTTGTCCTGTTGGAATTTCATTTTTGTTCTAAGAAATGTAAATTTTTTGTCTCACAATACGGCTTGATGGGCTGCCTTTTATAATTTGGATGAACTCATCTTCTTTCTTCCTACTTGGGTTCTTGTCCTCAAGCTAGAGATAAAGTGGGGTCTCCTTTGTTTCTCTCTAATATATCACTATTTATAAATATTAAAAAAAAAAAAAAATTCTGTTTTCCTAATGCCAGCGGTACTTTAAAAAAAAATTATATATATATATATATATATATATATATATATATACACATACATATTTTAATTAGAACTATTAGTCCCTTAAAAAAAGTTTATGGCAAAGGCAGGGGCGGCTTGATGCATTTGGGGGCTTAAGGCGGAAATTGATTATCTTGTTTTAGATGCAAAATTACTGCTAATTAACATAAATTATGTAGAATTTTTTCTTTTTTTAGAAATTTCATGGATAGAAAAAATTTGACAAAATCTTTCATACTTGTTGATGTGGTAGATTGATAGTGGTAAATAAAAGAGTGGTGTTAGTGGTAGACTTAGATGAGAACTAGTAAAAGTTTGCTACTAAACTCTTATTATTATTCTTATTTTTTCTTAGAAGTGCAATATTCACAATATTTTTTACAACAAATCCTAGGTTTTAAGTTGCTTTTTAATTTCTATTTGAAAATATCACTATAATTATTTTTTTGCCATCAATAATAGGCTGTAACAACTTGCTACTTAGCATTAGTTGTAAAAGTGTTTTGTAAAAAATATTGTGGACGTTGCATTTCTCTCTATTTTTTATTTGTTTTTCATCTAGTAAAAAATATTATTTTATTTATTGATTATAAATAACCTTGGTGGTTAAAATTTGAGGGCCTTTTTTTTACTTGAGGCCTTAGGCGATTGCATCTCTTGCTCCACCATTCAACCGGCCCCGGGCAAGGGCAATGGCTTGTGTAGTCATAGTTCATCTAATATAATAGATTTTTCTTTTTCTTAAGCAAATAATATTAAAAAATAAAAAATAAAAAATAAAACCAAAAACTTAGGTGTTGTATTTGTACCTTATTTTTATTTAAAGTTAAATTTAATCATATGACTATATTTATCAATAAGCCACATGTTTTTTTTAGAGAGTTAATCTATGGCGTCCGTTCTTAAAGATAGTTCTTTATTATCAGACCAAAGATACCAATCAGTTTTTGGTGTAAACAGAGATTGAATCTCATGTTGGGTTTAATTATTGTGGGGGAAATATAATACCATTGTGCCAAAAATAAAGGAAATTTGGCCGTTGGAGGAAAATACTAGTTTTTCATCAAGTGGGAGTTACACTTTCCGAGGTTGAATGTCCCACAATTCAATTGGGCCGTGTGGGCCTCACCACTAATATGGCAATTTGTAATGTAATCATGGTTGATGACCACTAGGCCGACCTCCATGGACACGTCCAGAACCAAAATTGGTATACCCCACCACTATTTGAAACCCAAATCAAATATCAATGGTGGCATATTCTCATGAATAGCTTCTGCCACCATATCTGGTTACCATTGGTCTTGTAATATGTCATGATGAGCATAACCTCATGCCAACTGCGAATATGTCTCATCAAAAAAAAAAAAAAAACTGCAAATATGTCATCATTTCCTAAACGATTAAGTTTTGTCTTGAACAATTAGTAATTTATTATAATAATGCATCGCTGAACTTCCACTCGAAAAAATAAACCCAGTTTTTAAAATTTTCTATTTCTTTTTTGTTTTTTCTTCTTTATTTTCTAAATCAAAAGATAATATAGATTTCCACAATAGTCTTGTTAGAGATTTCAACCTCTCCACATTATTCTCTACTTGTAGTGAAAATACAAGTTGCTCTTTTCACAAAGGAAGAAGTAAAATTTCTAGTATCCCTGTAATTTTTTTAGAGTAGACTTCAACTTTACATTTAATAGGTTGATCAACTCTTCTCCTTAAACTAAGCTTAACAGCTAATGAGGCAGTGTCTCTTAACAACAAAAGTCAGTATAGTTTTTTTTATGAACACAAAAGCCAGTATAATATTTGTTGGTAAACCTCATTGGTAGTGTGGCCAATACATTTCAAGTCTTCAGGAGCTTGAATATCCTTCCCTTATTTATTTAGGTATACACTAAACTAATTGCTCATGTCATGTCACAAAAAGTTTATAATTTGCATATCTAAGTTAATCTATTAAGCACTTGAATGCTCGCTTACTAGACTTCATTACAATATAATGAGAAGTCAGACTCAGAGGTTTATATAATGATTTTTTTTTGGGTATGCAAGTTGTACCATGACTTTAGACTACTTTCATCATGACCGTATATATATATATAATAGGATTGCTCTTCTTTATCAAGTGAAGAGACCAATGATTTTCTTCTTGGTGTAAATAGGTCAACAACAAACTTCAGTAGGATTTCAACTTGTGTGACGTTTGCTCCATCATAATTATTTCTTACTATCAAGCCAAATGATATTCTTTTTGGTGTAAACAGAATAACAGGAAACGTTTCTAGTGGAGCTAATTAGATACCACAAAATTGTGGACAAGGTAACACATCAGAAAATTTCACAGGAATATTCTGATACTTCTGCTGCATCATACGGCATTATTTGAGCACCCGACCCTGTGCTTATTGTCTGCCACCATCTGTCGAATTCATGTTTTCCCATCCAATCAGCACTATCTCTTACTCTGAACGAATTTGATTAATTCAATTACTTAATGATAAAATAAACCATTATCATTGCCCATGCATACCGCACTAATGTATCAATATCCTGCGTGATATCCAAAACCAAGTATCTCTTCCTTTAAAATGGAACTAGGGGCAAAGGCCTCCTCATTAAGCAGCATCATAGGTCATGGAGAAGAGCAAATCATTTCCTGGCCACTACTCAAACTCCTACTCAGACATCCTATCAGCCTTTGATGACAGGTCCAAGTCATACAGCTTCAATGGTCCTAGCGTCAATAATATAGATGACTTTGCCAATTCTGGCAATCCAGAGGTCAAGAGGAGGAAAAGGGTCGCACAATACAACATGTACACCATGGAAGGTAAGCTAAAGTCTTCCTTTCGCAACAGCTTCAAGTGGATGAAGAGCAAGTTCGTGGACACATACTACGATGAGTGAAGTATATGAAATCATTTTATGTTACCATATGTATGGTTGAAGATCAAAGAAAGGCTTGTCTGGTTGAACACACCAAAGGGTGTATGTTCTTTCAAACTTAAGACTATATATAATCTGTACACAGTTCTTGAATTTAGAATGGACTTTTTTTTTTTTTTAAGTCAATTTAAAAATAAATGTATCCATAAAGTTCTAGCTTGATAAAGTTTATGAGGGTTGTATTGGAGACATGATATTATTCATTCCTAGCTTCATTTTGGGTGGTGTGTCATGTATAGTAGGATAATCTCTGTTATTAATAGTGAGAGATATGAGATTCATTCCTGCCTTAAGTTTCTTAACTGAATTAAGAAAAACAAATAGGCAGGGACACACAAAGCTGAAGCCTGGGGCAACATGTCATGTTGCCATGTTGGTAAGTACATATATAATGATCTAAAGCAATATACCATTCTCTAGTATGAGTTTATGCTATAGAGAGCATCTTCAAGTTGCTAATTTTCTTCCATTGTAATGTGCCATAGAAAAATGACTTCTCTTTATTATTTTCCAGTGAATTATCTGTGTAATTCAGTTGCTAACAAGATGGTCCCGGTTATGTATTTGCTTATTCATGGGACAGCTCAAGAAAGTTAAAGATCATAACAAATAAAGATAAATAGCACAAACTAAGAATCACTCAGGATGTGGAGAAAAAAAGTTATCATTCTTGAATGCCTGATATTTGTTGAATCGATAGAATTTCGATATCCTTTCCTGGTCAAGATTTCGAAAATCCAATGTAGAAAGAGACCTGCTACGTTGAGACAATTTATATCCTTCATTGGGGTTGATGATACCTTTTATAGAGGCCTGTAAGAGGGTATAGTCCTTGTTGATGTTCTTGATGTTCTTGAGAGCATTTGGATGAGCCTCAGTTTTTGGTGACCTTTTTTGAAGAGAACGAATAAATGGGGATAGGGATGCAGGCAGACTAACTTCATGGCCAGTAAATTTTGAACCAGAGGAACTGCTGCTTGCACTGTTAATAATGACGTGACTGTATTTGTGCTCTGCATCCTTCTCCTGAAAGATGTGGACACAAAAAAATATCAATGTATGTGGAGACACATGTACTTCAATGAAAAAAGAATACAAAAGTTCAAATGATTCAATTTGCTTAGCCACAGAAATAAGTACAATGAAAGAGGAATTTAGCTTACTTAAAGAAGATATTCTTTGATTGGTCTTATTATTATACTAAAGTCATTCTAGAGAAAAGAATTTTAAAGGAATTGTAATTTTATGACCTAAACTGTTAAGGACAAAACTTAAGTACAATTCCTTAGTTGCATTTTTTATGTTGTATGTTGTTGAATTTAATTGGAGAACCTAAGGTACAACACCAAAGGAACCATACCTATGTTTTGCCAACTGTCAAATGCAGTTTTAAGTGTAGAATATGGTTCCTTGTACTTATAAAAAGACAAATAAATGGATCCTGTTTCTCAGGAATTAATTTAAAGTGACATGCCTGAAATTTCTGAATCAGAACATGATCCAGGAATTTATAAATCAATTACCATAGTGTACTAGGGTGGACTCTTCTATGAAAAAGGCCTATAGAAGGACTAACAATCAAATGAGGTGGGTGAATGTCTCATGCCTGTTGAGTTTGGTATAAGAAATAGGATAACAAAGTCATGCTTATAGTTTGGAGTAGGTTATGCATTCTGACTTCACATCCATGGCCCTGTTACCCTATAGTTTGGAGTTGGTTATGAATTCAAGCTTATACTTTCAAAAGGTTGCAAAGTGTACCAGAATCCACATTAACTATACTCAGAAACTAGCATGACACCAAAAATCCCTTGGCATGTGAATTGCGTGGTATTTTGGCACCGGAGAGCTTACGAAGCAACTTTAAAAAATTAATAACAAAGAAATATAATTTGATAAAAATGTTATCATTTTGTGAGTTCTTTTGCACTAAAATACCGTTTGGTGTTTATTTGATGGGTCTTTTAGCACATAGGTAAGTATCAAATGCAGTTTACTTGAGTTTTCATTAACAGTTTTGAAAATATGGGAGGAAATTATCTAATTTATCACCAAAAAAATGCTCCAACACTAATTTGGCTGAAATTATTAGCATAAACCTTATTTTGTAACTAGAATATAAACTTCTCTCTGCTTACACAAAGAAATTCAGTTTTCCTCAAAACACACCCACACACTTAATGAGCAAATAGCCTTAACTAAAGATGTTGCTCTAAGTTTCTTTCAAGGTGCAAATTTTACCTCTTTAGAAGATTCAAAATCTCCACTGCCTAGTTCAATGAGTTCCTTGCCCCGATGACCATAATTTATTCGATAATATTGCTTTTCTTTGTTAGTCTTGTGCCTGTAAGAATGGAATGAAACAAAGTTATTCATGGTTTTTGGACATGTCATGGACTTTGAGACAGTGCATTGTGTTTTACACAGTGAAGTGTCCATTATGGTTTGCATTAAAATGAAATTACATGGTCACACTATTATAAGGCCTTTTGAGATTAAAATATGCTCCTTTCATTTTTCCTATTGCCATTAGTAGTGAGGACTTCATGTCTGCAATAACTTCATTAAAGAGGTTGAAGTTTTGCAATGCAGCTAATAGGTTGCATTTGGAGTTGGGGAATTAAAATCAAGGAATTTGAAGAAGAATTGCTAGTATAAACTGCTTGATATAAATTTAACAGCAATTATGATGCGATTTTTGGAAATTTTTCTCAAAGAAAAACACTTGTGATATTGTGGATTTGCATCTTACTTAGTAATTTCAAATCCACATATTAATAAAGCTTAAATCCCTTCATAAAATTCATCAATAGAAAAAATCTTATCATTTTATATTTAATTCAAGTCATTTAAACTAAATATTGGAATCCAAATCCTTCACTTAAAATTTATTTATCCAAACGAACCATAAAGGTATTTTTCAGATCTCCTAGAAACTTCAAGACATGCTTGCTTACCAAATTGGCAGTTAAGCAGAGACCCACCAAAGAACAAACATTTAGAGAACCTAACATCTCGCATAGAGAGAAAATTGCAAATTCAGAAATATGATGGACTCACAATACTAATATTCTAAGCATCACTATAGAATTGTTAAGATTCTATTTCTGTTAAAAACAAGAAGGATTCTCCATGCTGTTAAAAAATCTTGATTCTAAGAATCCAAAATTGATGGTAAAGGTCCCACCTTGAGGAGTCTATCAAAGACCAGCCAGATGGGGATATCATGATTATTAAATAAAACTATTCATCATATTCTGGAGGAAAAGAATTTCACATTATAAAATAATATAGCGTACTTCTTTCGATCTCTGGTTTGGGATTCATCCTTCTGTTTCTTGCGTGGAGGTGGAATGTAGCATGGCAATGGACTTGAAGTAAAGAACTGAAAGCAAAAAGAACTACTCAGAAAACTTCATAGGATGCATTGATGACAAGTAATTCATATAAGCAGAAGCAAGATAATAGAAAAGTATATAAAGAACAGTTTCTATTCCTCTCTGCTATTTGTTGGTTCATTTTGCTTCCACAACAAAAGTTCAATTTAAAGAGTCATTCTATCCCTACACAGCCTATACTTGATTTATCTCATAAACTTCAATTTATTTTCTCTGCAAGTGTTTCATATAAACTTTAATAAATATGTGAAGTAATGTCCTATTCACAGTATGTCATTTTGATTTACCATGAGGGTATGATGTGCCAATTAAGGTTGCTAAAGCAGATGGGAAAAAACACAATATTAAACTAAATTTCTAAAGGTTCTTTCATAGTCCAAAATTTTAGTGGAACTAAATTTCTAAAATATTACTTCATAGTTTAGCCAACCAATTGAAATAATAATAATAATAATAATTTAAGACGGAGAAGCAGCAATACCACATAGCAATGACTACTGTAGAGAGGGAAAATTCCCGACCTATCACAAGCTAACACATCATACTACCAAGTCCACAAAATACAATTAATTACAAAGCTCCACGTATTGTTGCTAGGTTTTGCTATCACTACTCAGAAACCAACAAAAATTTTCCAAGTGTCATGCAAAAACCAATCACACATTAGCGCGTGTAAGCGATGACATAAGCAATCCAACACGTGTAAGCGATGACATATGCAACCCAACGCGTGTAAGCGATGACATAAACGAACTAATCAGGTTGTGACATGTGTCACCAATCAAACTCCGCCACGTGTCGCTCACCCACCCCCAAACTCCTATAAATAGAAGCCTTTCTAAGGCATTTAAAAAAGAACCAAGCCATCTAGAGCACAAGCAGCATAAGAGAAGATTCAGAAGCACTCAGAAGTACAGAAGCTCTGCAGGAATCAAGCCTCAAAGCATTCAAGAACTTCAACCTCAAGATCAAAGAACATTCGGAGCAGAATCATCCAAACTATCTGCCTAGATCCTAAAGTTTGCTGAAATCAAGCTCAAAAGCCTCCAGAAACCTTAACAAACCATAAATCAACGAAGCTTTTTGGATTCAAGCCTCTAAAGCACCGAAGAACTTCCACCAATAACCTTCAAAGAAGAAGAATGCATGAAGAACACAAAGAACGTGAAGAACAAAGGCTTTCTAACAAGCTTATAGCCAGAGATTCATTGTAATTCTATTTCAAAGATCTTCGATCCATTCTTCAACCAAATTAAAGTATATTTGGTGTTTGAATTAAAATCACATTACCACAATTTCAATCAATAAGTCTTGCAAGGAGATCGAATCAAATGATCACTCTTTTGTAATTTCAGAGAATTGTACCATGCATTCATCAATACAAATTCGCATTTGTGAAACTATTTTACTTATTTGATCTATTTCAAACTAGAAATTTAGTCGTCTATAAATTCTGGCACGCCCGATGGGACCTCTCTACCTCTCATCTCTTTCTCCTTCAAAAGAAAAGAAATTCGACATCATTTTGCTACTAGCTTCAATGGCCTCTAGCAAGAATGTCTGAAAATCAATGGTTGATGCTTCCAATGCTGATGATTATGTCGGCCCAATCACTCGCAGTCGATCCAAAGCTCTTGATCAACTTTAACCCCAACCAACCAAAGAAGGCAAGCTTCATACTACCATCTCAATGAGACGACTTGATTAATCTGGCCCTTCTATTTATAGCGGAGAGATGAAGAATGGTAGATGGGTAGTTGAGAATGGCGGATGAGAATTTTTTGTGAGAATGGTGGATGAGAACGGTAGGCACCGAACGGGAATGGTAGGTTGGAGATTGGTAGGCACCGAACGGAAATGATAGGTAGAACTGGTGACCCAATGTAATTTTAAGTTCAAGACACACTTGTGAGAGTTCATTTATACTTTGAAAGGGAAGCCTTGATGAAGTATGGAGAATAACCCTAAGGGAATCCAGACCAAATGGATGAATCTCAAATTATGATCTTGGAAGCTTAAGTTTTGGACACTGCTAGTACTTCAGAGAAGTGGGTCAGATAGGTGGTTTCCAAGTCCAAAACAAATAAGCGAATTTCGAAATCAGAATTTATGTGAAAATCTGAATAGGACTAGTTTTGCTCGGACATCTTGATTCTTGGTCAAAGTTCTCATTAAAGCTAACAGCTGTAGAATCACACTATTTGAGCAATTTTGGATTCTCAAATGAAGAAATAAACCCCAAAATCGGAATCTGCGCGAAAAATTGAGTAAGACAAGCCCTTCTTGAAAATTTTGACTTTTGGTTAAAATTTGTGCAAAAGTCAACTTTTTGGAAATTAGACTGTTTGCACAATTACCAAGGCCCGAACAAAGAAACGGATTCCAAAATCGGAATGTACACGAAAAACTGAGTGGGACAGGCCCTTTTGAAAAATTTGACTTTTTGGCTTTTTCTTTATTTATTTATTTATTTTTGTTTTTATTTTTATTTTTTTTAATAGTTTCAAGCGGTCCGGACCGGGTCAGGATGAACTGGTCAAACCGGGTCGGCCTGGACAAACGGGTCGAACCGAGGTAGTGGGTGGTGACGTCATAAATACGTCATCCATGACGTCATAGCACAGGGCGCGTGTCAGAGTATAGCGCGTGTGGCGCGTAGCGCGTAGAAACGCGTCTGTTCTGCTGGAAGCGCGTGGAAGTGCGTGTAACTGAGGATGTGAACGCCGGATATTCTGGTGGCGCGTGGCTGCGCGTGGCTGATCCTTTGGGCCTGAAATTTTCAGGTTTTGTAGATCTGGGCCCGCTGGATCGAATGGTTGCATCAGTTTTGTAAAATTTTCCTCAGATTCGCGCAGATTTGAATGAGAACTCCGCGGGTCGTTGTAAATTTGTGGCGGCACGTTATGGCTCCACTCTGGACGGTTTTTTTTTGGTCTTGTAGTTCGAAGTCCTTAGAAGATTTCTGTGGGTTGAATTTTGTGAAATCTTGTTAGAAGTTTTAGAAATTCAGAAGAGGAGACGGCAGGCATTGTTGGACTTGTTGCCATCTTAGTCCACTCTGACGCTGGCTGCTCTGACAGAGTTTGACAACTGGGGCAGATTGTTTAACTAGCAAGTATCTCTTACTGCTTTCAAAGTCGGTAGCACTCTTACTTTGAACTATATGCGGCCTAGAACTTCATCCCAGGTCTAGTGCTCTCCTCTAGATGACATGTGTACTCTTTGCAGGCCTATAAGCATTTTCTGAGATCTAGTGCCATAGTTTCTTTCTGACAACATGAACTTGATGCAGTATTTTTTTTTTGGACTTTGAGTACATTTGAGTTGCAAAGTCTGACTTTAAACAATATCAGTTTGGTGGTAGCATTTAATGACTTGCCTACTCTCCTTTTTCCTTTTGTCTGTTATCTCAGAAGTTTTCTATATAAAGCCACCCAGGAAATGCATTAAGTTGTATAAGCATAGTTTCCTGTGGGTAGCATAATACTCTTAAGTGTAGAGAAATTATGTCTTTTCTTCTTCTTTTTTTCTTTTTTTTTAGACGTGCCATAAGATTTTTCTTCTGACAAGTTCTTTGTTATTGCTTGTTTTTGTTATGGAGCATGCTTTCCTTGTTCTTTGGGCTTTAGTGTCAAGTTTTACATCAACTTTGTTAGCCTAACGTCCATCTTTATTTGGCGACTTTACATTCCATTGAACACAACGTTCTTACAGTGATGTTTGTCTCTATATTATCAAATTATTGCCCTACAACAACAATCTCTTAGCGATATCCATCTTTGACGTTCTCATAGCGGCAGTCATCTAGGCAACAATGTTATCACTGGTATTCCTGATACAATGATGCTATTATTAGTACTTGATCTTGAAGTTGTACTGGCCTTTGTCTTGACAATTAAGCTGCACCAACACTTGTCTTTTCAATGCAACCATCTCAAGAGTCTTTGTAACGTAGCCACATCAAGAGTCTTTACCATGAAGTTGTGCCAGCATTTGTCCTTTCTTGTGGCGTGATAAAGATACATAACGGAGGAATGGAAGGTTGTTGGAAAGCATTGAAATTTCCGCTCTCACTGCATTACTGGTAGATTCACTAGAATGATCATTCCCACATTCAGGACCTTCCTTTGGGGAAGGAATATCCTTTCTAGTGATGAATCTAACATGCTCATTTTCACCCTGCTTGCTTTCCATGGACGAGATCTCAACTGGGAGAACTTCATTTGGAATGTCATCTTCTACATAAAACTTTGCGTCAGCAAAGTGAGCTTCAGTCTCAACGAAAGGCTTCAAGTCAGCATTGACCTTTTTTATTCCACTTTGAAGAAACTTGAAACATTGATGCAAAGTTGACGACACTATTCCATTTCCATGGATCCATGGACGTCCTAACAACATGTTGTAGGTTGTCTTGACATCAATGACATGGAACAAAACATTGCTTGTCAACTCTCCAATGATTAATTTCTCCTCAGTGAAAGTTAAGTCTGGAGAGCATGTGTAACGTTCCTGGGTTTGTTGTTAGGCTCTAAGCCCTACAATCGTCCACTTTACATCTCTGGTTATGCCCGTGAACAAAAGATCGATCGTATTCTCATTGACGGAGGTGCAGCTATTAATATACTACCAAAAATGACAATGAGACGACTTGGTCTTACTATGGAGGAATTATCGCATAGTTGTTTGGTCATTCAAGGTTTTAACCAAGGAGGACAACGCGCAATCGGCATGATACACTTGGAATTAATCATTGGAGAGTTGACAAGCAATGTTTTGTTCCATGTCATTGATGCCAAGACAACCTACAACATGTTGTTAGGATGTCCATGGATCCATGGAAACGGAATAGTGCCGTCAACTTTGCATAAATGTTTCAAGTTTCTTCAAAGTGGAATAAAAAAGGTCAATGCCAACTTGAAGCCTTTCGCTGAGACTGAAGCTCACTTTGCTGACGCAAAGTTTTATGTAGAAGATAACATTCCAAATGAAGTTCTCCCAGTTGAGATCCTGTCCATGGAAAGCAAGCAGGGTGAAAAGGAGCATGTTAGATTCATCACTAGAAAGGATATTCCTTCCCCAAAGGAAGGTCCAGAATGTGGGAATGATCATTCTAGTGAATCTACCAGTAATTCAGTGAGAACAGAAATTTCAACGCTTTCCAACAACCTTCCATTCCTCCGTTATGTACCTTTATCACGCCACAAGAAAGGACATATGAAGAAGTAGGAAAAGTGCTGAAGGTTTCTTCAAAACTAGGTTTATAATTTTGTGGTGGTCAGAAGCTTGTTGGTAACTTCATTATTTTCCAATAATCTTCTGAGGGTGAACCACAAAGTCTAAAGATCCTATGAAGCTGTTCAACCTAAGTACAATAAAAGCTTAATAAGCTTTATAATTCCAGCATAAAATCATTGCATACATGTCCCAACAAAAAAGGTAGTAATTCTGAAATGCATTATGCATGGAAATAGAATCGATACAACTTTTCCTGTATAGTGGCATTTTTGCCCCGCCGGGGGGGGGGGGGGGGGGGTGTGGAATTATAAAAGAGTCTCATAAAATAAGTAGTACAAAAATAATAGAAAATTAAAAAAAAAAAAAATCCTATAGAGAGATATGCTTAGCCATTGTCAAGTGTTAGTGAAATCCAATGCAGTGCATTAACCACTTGCATGCACTTGTGTAATAGTTTGTATTTCCTTTTGTAACAAATGGTTAAAATTATTTTCTAACAAAGTGTAGTGGCGTATTCTAGCAGCCTTGGATAAGAATGATTACTTAAAGAATAAGAATTTGTTAGAATTGATTTGTAAAGTATTTTTCAGGCTTTCAGCTTAAAGCCACACAACTAGGCACCTATAAATAGCCAACTCTCAGCATTTGTATAGGGACTTTATTTTGAATTTTGACAACCATTCAGTTTAGAACTGAGTTTTCCAAGAGTGATCTTGAAGAGTTAAATTCCTTAGTTTCCCTTCTTAGCAACTTAGCATTCTTTCATTCTTCTCATTGTTTCCTATTTCATCATAGCCAAATTATAATCAATGCTCCCATTGGGATGGCACATTTGTCCTAGTATCTCATGAGATTAGAACAGTGTACACTCATCCTATTGTGTCATTCATCCCCTTCTCATTTTCTAATAAAAATTTTACTTGTCAAGAAAAATACAACAGTGCATACTCAATGTTCATGGAACACCCAAAAACATCTATAATGAATGGTTTTATGAGTTCCATATGGTGTCCAAACTGAAGTCTCAAAGCATATATCTATTGTTAAAGGAGTTTACCTCTGTTCTCCCAGGCATAATTGGCCTTCCATAAAACATCTCTGCTGGTAGGCACCCTGCACTCCAAAAATCAATGCCAACTCCATAATCTCTGGAACCTAAAAGTAGTTCTGGAGCCCTGTACCACAGTGTCACAACTCAATTTGCAAGGGAGCGTTTATGTTTAGGAGGATAAAAATTTGCAAGCCCAAAATCAGCAATTTGTAACACTCCATTTTTGTCTATTAACAAATTGGAGGGTATGATATCTCGGTGCAAAATTCCCCTCTTATGGCTGTGCTGGAGACCAAAAAGCAACTGCTACATATAACACTTGACCTATATCGAAAACATCCAAAACATAGTGATGGACTTCACCAAGTGGTGAAATTGATATTAACCATACCAAACCTCATTGCATACATTTGCTCTTTAATGTATTACAAAATGATGTATATTTGTTTTATCACTTTCAAGTTTTCAATTCAAATTGTTTCCCACCTCAAAATCTTTAGTTCTCAAGTGTGTTATATAATGATGCATACTTCCTTTATCACCTTCAAGTTTTCAACTCAAATTTTTCTTGCACCTCAACATCATATGTTCTTAAATGTGTGACGTAATGATGTAGACTTCTTTATCACTTTCAAGTTTTCAATTCAAATTGTTTTCCACCTTAAAATCAATTTGGGACTTCTCCTCCTTAGAATAATGGTTAAATGATTTATTCACCATTTCTTATTAGCTTAAGCTTTCGGAACATGTGGAAATTTATCAATCCTATATCCAAAATGCTTTCTTAATCAAACAATTGGGTAGAAAACAATTTGTGAATGCTCAATTCATCACTATGGACCAAATAGCTATAGATAAATTTCTTAGCTATAAGGAAAAATGCCAACCTGTGCTTCAGGGATCTTATCAGGACGTGAGATAATCTTGGTTTAGTCTGACTGCATGAAATCAAAAACCAGATAGAGGCTATATTGCATCCTTGACGTGGCTAGTCCTTCAAGTTTGATGATGTTGGGATGGTATAGCTTCTTTAGTACCAATATCTCTCTTGCCATAAACTTGACACTCTGTGGCTTTGATGTGTCAAAGCGCACTTTCTTCAAAGCAACAATCTTTTTAGTGTCCCTATATTTTTCTTTGTACACATTGATGTAGGTTCCTTGGCCAACCTGCAAAAACAGGACAATGCTACAAGCTTACATAACATATCGAGTAATAGATTGGTTTGCAAGTGGTGGGTTGATTTTCTAGATTATTTTCTCCCTATTTTTCTCTATTTTGGTTTAGAGGAATGAGAAGAGTAAGGCTTACTTCGAGGGAAAGCTAAGCCTCCAAGTTAGACCAGCTAACAGTTTATAATTTGAGAAATCATGACTCTTCCTGATCCAAACTAATTTATTTGAATCAATACAACAGATTCCTATCAATATTTACTCAATAACAATCAAAATAAACTAGACACATAAACAGACAATTACTTTCAATAAGGAAAAATGCTATTAGCACATCTCTTATACTCATGATTACTTGTGCACACCTCTCATCACTACTGTTGATTTTGAAGAAAATTTAATAGATAGGTATAAATGTATGTGATATTAACTATATAAATGAGATGTGTGTACAGAAAGTAATAAAGTTACACTAGCCTATCCTACAGTTTATATCAAAAAATGTAACCAAACTCTTCCATTTGAATTCTCAAATCCAAATGAACTATAAAAAAGATCTCTTTACCAAGAATATCACATCTCATATAACTGAACCAATAATATTATACAACATTTCGCTTATATCCTAATAACAATCAACAGTTATATAAGGAGGTTGTATTGGCAAATCTTATGAGGTTTTCCAATGGTGTTTCTCATTGGGATTTGCATTTCATAAGACCTGTCCAGGATTGGGAATTGGAGGCTTTGTCAAACTTTATAGGGATGGTTTGACATTTCCTAAAGATATGTATTTTCGATGAAAGAGCATTTGGAAGTCAAAAATCCCATCTAGAGTAGCTTTCTTTTCTTGGACAATAGCATTGGGGAAATTTGTGACTATTGACAACATGTGTAAGAGGATCATCTAGGTTTTAGATTAGTTTTATATGTGCAAATGTTGCTAGAAAACGTGGATCACTTATTACTTCACTGTCCTATTGCTATGGAGATGTGGTCTATGGTGTTTGGTTTGTTCAAAGTGTACTGACCATGCCAAAGACTGTTGTAGATTTACTTGCATGCCGAAGACTGTTGTAGATTTACTTGCTTCTTGGCTATGGTGGTTTGGTTGTCATAGATATGGAATTGCTTGGAAAGTTGTTCCTCACTGTTTGATGTGTTGTATTTGGAGGGAGCGGAATGCCCAAAGTTTTGAAGATTTTGAACGAAATTTGCTAGACCTAAAGCTATTCTTCTTTAGACCTTTTGTTGGATTGGATGTCAATTGATTCATTCTATTCGAATTATCTTTTGAACGAAATTTGCAAGATTGATTGATCATTGTAATTTGCAAGATTGATTACACTGTCCCCAATTGCATACTTGGGAGACTATTTTTTGGTATTACTAAAATTTCATTATTTATTAAAAAAAATTGAAAAATTTTAAAACTACCACCAAATTATAAAAGTTTAACAAACTAACTTAACAATAAACGTGACATGATTGGTTTCATATTAACAACATAATAAATAGATTTTCAAATTACTTTTTCGTTTTATGTTTAAAAATTAACATAACAATTTGTAAAGATAAGTAATAGGGAGTACAATTTCTTATGTGTATTTTAGATTATTCAATTAAATTTAATCACATAGGTGTATTGATTAAGACAATATTAAAAAAAAAAATGTCATCTTTTTCTAAGGACAATTAATTCAACCACATAATTGAAAAAGTTAATGTACAGTTCTTTGTATAATAAAATTGGTTTTACTAGCATATATCCTAAAGTCATATATTAGTAAATCACATCAAGAAACTTTTTATGAAAAAAAAAAATAACTAACTAACTAACTAACTAACTAACTTTTTTGGCAACTTTTTCAATTGCCTATATAAAGTTTCCTAAAATGGATGATTAATGTATACCCTTAGAGCACACATTAACTGGACATATTAATAAAATCAATATATATATAGAAGCAGAGATCTCATGTGGGAGTGCATGAGCTCCTACAATGTGGCACTCTTAATATTTCATTTAGCATTTTTAACTTCTTTTCATTAAGTTTTTTTTTACTGTTATCCAAAAGATTATATTAACTTTTTTTTAACTGTTATCTAAAAGATGGGCTGTAATTCAAAATTAAATTAAAATTAGACCAAATTTTATGAAAAGCTTAAACACATTTATTACGTTACATATTATGACCCAGGCCTAACCCTTCCACATTAACTTTTTCCCACATTCTCTAAAATATGGGCTGGCATCATAAAATAGGACACACATTTTGAAATACTCTCTCTACAATTTTCCTGATAAAACTCTTATTATTAAGAACCACATCAATTTGCTCTTTCCTTTTCCTATCGCTGATAGTCTTTTTGCACAAAAATGGATTATTTCTACACCATCTTCTTTTATATGGTGGAATCTACTAAAAATGAATAAATAAACAGTTTGTATGATAGAAACAATAATTCTCTCAATTTGTTTTTTGCTTTAATTTTTTATGCAGAAGACTCTTGAAACCAACAAATTATATGTTCTGTTGTCCACTCTCTTTCAAGGAATGTAAAAGATAATTGTACACTTTAATTAGCCAAAATAATTAAATAATTGTGAAATTCATTTAGGCTATATATATATATATATATATATATATTCATATTCTTAATTATGTATATTCATAATAATTTTAGTTCTTTTTATTTTCTTTCTCTTAATGATATGTATATGATAATTAAACATAAAATAAGTGTTATAGGACAATAAAGAATTGTTAGAAATTATTTCAAAATAAAAGTATAAAATTTCTGCATATTGCGCAGGACATGGACTAGTTTATAATAACTATAGCATCACTCATCAACTAAATGCATACTAACCTCCCCGTCAAAAAAAATAAAATAATAATAATAATAATAACCTTTGCAAGTTTATCATAGGAATCCGCACTCCTTGGAACCAAACCAGCCAACACATCTCTAGGTATGTTATCAGCTAGCCACCTTGGCCACCCATCCACAAGCTCTTCTCCTCCAATCTTTGAAGGCACAACCCTCTTTCCTCTACCACTTTCCCACCCAACCACCTTGTCTCTTTCACCTTCACCATTCCCAGGCTGCTTCGGGTTAATTGGTCCCACTACTCTTTCTCTCTTATAGTATCCATTATTCTGTTTCAACTTGTCAATGCGTTGAATAGGGGAGTTAATGGAAGACTTAGCAGCCTGAACACAACCCATCACCGCGTCTCGGCGTCAACCAGAATAGATTCTTTTTTTCGTTAACAGCTAGGTGGTACATAGTATGGATAGTGATAACGAAAAAAACAAATAAGAGAATGTATAGTATGCATGAAGATCATGCATAAGAGAGAAATATATAAAATGACAGGTAAATATTATTGTGTCTTTTAGCTTTTGGCCGGCATGGTTTTTGGAAATATGGTAAAGAATAAAGACAATAGGGTTCACACTCTCTATGCTTTCTCCGCAGAAAGAGAGAGTTTTGTTTGTATTTCTTGTTTTCTCCATTATTGTCAAAGGACTCACAAGGAAGAGCGGCAGTTTTGAACATTATGTACGAAAGGAAAGGTTTTTGCGGGTAGGTACATGGGGATTATACGAAGGGTGTGGTTTGTCCGGTTGCCAGTCACAGGAGCTATAAATAGGGCACAATTTGGGACTTCAGCAAAATAAAGAGTTAGATAGATAGAGTTTATAGTGTGATTCCATTACTGAGTTCTTAAGATTTTAATCATTCATGGTTTTCAAAATCTTTAGTGAAAATCAACATAGTGGTATTCAAATGTAAATCTAAATCATTAATTTAATCATGAATAGTTAGGATTTTAAGAAGTTCATACTAGAATCTATATCTTTATATTATCTTTTTTTTGAGAATCATATTTTCATAATATCTAAATGTCTAGTATCTATCTTTATAACATCTAAACGCTGAAGAGTAGCATTTATTAGATGCTGAAAAGTAGCATTTATTATTGTTATTTTTCTATTGAATCACATCAGCAGTTATGTCAGCATTTTCTTTCCGTCGTTTTAAAAAAAAAAAAAAAAACATGTTTATAATAATACATTATTATTTTACACATTCTCAAACCTAATTATAACTTATCAATCATGATAGAATCATCACTTATCACTACTATGACTTCATATATTTTTGAACCTAAATGTAACTTATAATATAAAATAAATAAAAATACATGTAATACAAGCCACTTGAACGAACACACCATTTATTTACTATTAGTTTCTACTCACTAAAAAAAATTATATTCCACTACTGTATTCATGTTCGTATGCTAATATAGCATTCAAGGCCAAGTTGAAGAACCCAATTCTGCTCCTACTTAGAGAACTCTGTCATTTTTATCAACTTCAAGAGACAAAGGTTTTTCCTCATTTCTTTTCTTTTTATATAAAATATTACGTACAAGTGGTTTTCCTCATATGCTTTTTGTGGTGTACCAACTTTCTCTGCATGCATGGTACCGAATTTAACTATTAACTTTCTCTGCATTTTCAACAATTCGATCTAATTTGGTTCATTACAGTCCACTTTAGTCTATTTCGGTCGATTTTGATACACTTCAATCCATTTTGGTTCACTTTGGTTCATTTTGGTCCCATTCTATCCATTACAGTCCACTTCAATCCATTTTGGCCCACATTGGTTCAATTTAGTCCAGTTTAGTCCACTTCGGTCCATTTTGGTGCACTTACTTATTAAGAATGAGAAAATACTTTTCTTTTTTTTTAGAGAGTTTCAACCTATGGCGTCCGCTTCTAATGATAGCTCTTTATCATCAGACCAAAACACCAATTAGTTTTTTGAGTAGGCAGGGATTGAACCCCAGATCTCTTATACAACCATCAGAGACTTTACCAAAAAAGACATGTTTTGGTTGAGAGTATTATCAATTATTTGAGTAATATCAATTGTACTTACATAATAATTTTTTATTATCATGATATTCTCCTTGAGAGAATGAGAAATTTGAATAATAAATTTGAAATTTAAAAATTTTAGTTGTATTAAAAGAAATTAGGAAAATATAATGCATAATATTAATAGTTAGAATAATATTGACCACTTCAAAAAAGAATAATATCAATTAAAAAAAACACCAAAAATGATAAAATTATTTTGAATAATTGTTTAATTTTTAGGGAAAACAAATTATCTACAATAAACTTTGTAAAAATAGAAAGATATAAATTACTTTTAGAAATTGTTTAATTTTTAGGGAAAACAAAATATCTACAATAAAATTTGGAAAATAAATTATACATTATACCATATTTCAAAATAATTATATATTTTCATACATTACGTGGGTTTGCGACTAATTATTCTAAAAATTCAAGAAAAATCTCAACCTTTAATGATACTAGGATCTAGATATTGTTATGATCACATCTAAATAGAGTCCTCAACTCCTCATGATTGCCAAAGGCCTTGTAGCTGAATTGGCACTTCCCCATGTACAAATTGCTTGAGAGTTTAGGGGGAAAAGGGTTCAAACTGCGGGATTAGCAGCATATTGTAATTATCTCTCAAAAAAAAAAAAAACTCCTCCTGATTAACCCTCCCTTTCCTTTTTGAAAGAAAATCATGAGAATACCTCAAATTTCTTCTCAATAGAGCTTCGGGAAGTGAACTATTTTTTTCAGAAACGTGCTTTGACTTTGAGGTGTTTGATTGTAAATGATAAAGTGCTTTGGTTTCAAACTGAAACATACAAAAATTATTCCCAAATTTTATTACAAAAATTTTATAAACTTATATAACAATGAACACAAATAATACAACATTAAAAACATAATAAATAAATTTCTTAAGAGTGATACTAGGAGATAATACAAAATTTATTACATGAAACTTACAAATGTATCACTAATCACTAAAAAAAAGCATTCATTTATTAAGTTGTTGAAATCTACCAATCACATTCGAAAGACAAATTAGCAATATATAAGCAAACTGCTAACCAATCATTCATTCAAATAAAAGAACAAAGAGGATGAGTGAATAACCTATCTCGGGTTCTTCTTTCTTGGATGTTGTAAACTTGTAACTAATCAGCAGCGACTACAAGAAAAAATATATATATTCAAATTTTGGCAATTATAAAAACCATCTCAAAGCATTTTTCTTTCACCCCAATGTAACTTCCGAGCAGCGTTCACGTGGCCATTGATCACCAAAAGCAGTGTATTCCAATTTCCAATCACCCCCAAAAGGATTTTTTTTTTTTTTTAAAACAACTCGATCTAGAGTTGCCTTATCCGGTTCACATTTTTTGAGAAACACAATTTCCAATCACCTCCAATTTGATACATAATCTGATGTGGTTTGTGAGTAGTGAAAAAAAAAATGTAATTGATTCATGTAAAAGTGACAGACAACTAATCACAATTTGCCATATAGGATAGTTGTAAAAATGGACATGGAATTGGTTGCTCCTAGAATAACTATTACCTAAACATTACATTCCCAAGCACTTTATTTATGAATACATACATACAAAAAACAATCTAGTAGCCAAGTACATTGAACACTCTTACCCAAAAAAAAAACATTGAACACTGAACACCTCAAATTATGAGAACACTTTATTTATTTACGATCACATCTAGATAGAGTCTCTTCACGATTAACTATTCCTTACCTTTTATATTTAAGAAAATTTTGAGAACACCAAACACCTCAAATTTCATGTCACTAGAACTTTGAGTAGTGAGACATTTCTTCTAAAACGTGTTTTGGGGTGTTTAATTGTAATTGATAAGGTGAATTGGGATACAAAGTGGAGAATGCAAAAGCAATTACCAATTTTATTACAAAAATCATACAAATTTACGTTAACAATGAACGTAATTAATGCCACATAAAAAACATATTAAATAGATTTATTAAGAGTAATGCCAGAAATACTACAAAATTTACAAATGATACTTTCAAATAGATGTATTACCAATCACAAATAAGTAACCTAAATATTCGTTTATTAAGTTGTATATACACACATACAAAAATCAATATAATAGCCAAGTACCATTATGTTCTTCCAGATGCTGCAAAAATTACTTGTCTAATTCAACCTAAGACACTGCAAAAATTTTGTTTTATTTTTCAGTAAGTGATACTGCAAAGCCTCAAATATGCAATTTTGCAAATTAATATTCTGCAATATTTATCTAGCCATCAACTAAAGCTTATAAATTTGTTAGTTTCATTGTTTTCTTTCTATATTTTCTTATCTTCATCAGGAACATTTCAGCTTCCAACAAAAGCAATTTTAGAACTCATCTAGAGCTATCTAACAAATCTACCGATGCTAATACTATCGCCACTGATAAGCTTCTGAGAGATGGGTAGACCAAGATCAAAGGGTCCGCGAGATTCCGTCTGTAACCATCAATAAAAAAAAGATAATAATAATCAAATTTACTATTCGCGAAGGCATTAAGAATCAAAAGAATACTTCAGTAACAAATTCAAGTACCCATTTAATGCCTGACAACCCAAGACTGCTTTCATCATTATATGTTCGAGAACACAGCAACAGGTCTGTTTCAGATTCTTGACGAGCATGATCATGTGTGAAACCAGCTTGATTGTTGACCTGCATAACAGTAACAAACACTAAAAACACTTATTGGAACTTATTAAGATGCAAATAAGGTGGACACTGGTAACTTAAAGCCCACAAGTCTTAAGCTGTTTCAAGTCCAAAGCCTTTATCCCAACTAGTTTTTTTTTTTTTTTTTTTTAAACAAGTAAAAATAATTTTATTCAAAAGAAAAGATAATCCAAATACACCTTGTGTATAAAATCATAGGGGTATTTACAGGTGCTATTGGCCAGTTTAGAAGTTTTCTCACTGCACCGATGAGATCAATGAGCCAAAAATGCAAAAGACTATTGATAGCTAACAGCCTCCTAAAGCCTTTATCCCAACCACTTCAAAATTGTGAAAGCCATAGCCAAAAATATCCTCACCAGATGATCTAAACCATGAATGACAAAATTAGTCTATTCCTAAACGTGAGACATTTGGAAAGTTTTACCTAACGGTTGTTTAGGAATCATCACCCATTACATCTATTCTTTCATATTCAAAAGGTTGATAGCCAACGGTCCTGAATAACCAAACCAAATGCAGAATGTCCATGAGTATCATTGAGACTTCTTTTTAAGTCCCCCAGTCCTCTTTCATCAAGGAACAAGTGATACCTCACACAACCCCAAGATGTTGGTCAAGTAGTGTTTAGTGGTCCATGAGGTCTTTGGTTCAACATTTTGGGGCCACCCTCAAGGGAATCCTGACTGTAATTACCTGGTGTGTGTGGGATGGGGAATAGTCAATGCTCAAAGAGCTCTAGGTACTCATGTAAGCAAAACAAGAATGATACCTTACCCAACGTTTGTATCAATGTTATAATCTCCAGCACACTCTTTGGGATTCAATATATAAAAAAATTGTAACGTTAAATATATTAAACATTTCTTACAAATTTCATGTCTTTCAACAAATTCCTGGATTTCAATTTTTATACAAAACCGTGATTGATGTAACAAACCTAACTTCAATTTGTAAAGTACATATAGATTTCACCATAAAAAATTTCTTGACTACAATAAAATCCAGAAATCCACTTATGATTAATCTGGTGTTTAATTTATATGAAAAAACTAACATACATATTGCTTAAATACAAGTATCATACGATGAAGAGGATTGAAAGCTATCTCGCTATTGAACCTTTACAACTGCATATTTATGCCACAATTTTTTCAACATTGCAATATAGCATAGAACATGTTAATAAAATTGAGCAAACCTGAGTTTTAGGAAATTTGGATGACTTGGAACTGGCATCCTGGCTGAAGTCTGCAGTAAACACACTTCCACTCAAAGGCAGAACATCTTTCCCTGAGGATGAGAATTTTTTACAAGGAAATGCATGGCATGTTTCTTCAGCATCTAATATAGATGAGTGTGAATATTGAGTGGATAACCTTGGACCTTGAGGACAATTTATTTGGGCAGCGATATAAGAATCAAACGAATCACATATTGGTTGAGTCAGCTGCAAGCCTGCATTGCTCCCTAATGAATTTGGATCACGGTTATCAGACTTGCCTTGTAAGGATGCTTCAGACAAGAGTCCTCCAATGCTAATATTGGGTAGACAATCAGTGATGGGATCAAAATTCTTAAATTTTCCCTGTATGGACGCTTCAGAGAGAAGGCCTCCAATGCTTATATTACTTTGACTATCAGCCCACAGGGCTGATGATTGTCCAAGGCCATCATCTATTCTCAGTTCATTATCCTAGTTAGAAAAAAATGAGAAAATTTTAGAAAAGTATTAAAATTTATGACAGCCTAATTTACAACTGCATCTACAATTAGGAGCATAGAACCATGTGTTATGGCATCATAACTAGGCAAGTGCCAATTCAAAAGACTAAATGAGACTTTATAAAACAATTCATATACATATTTCTCACCATCTGAATAAAAAGGCTAGAATCAGATGCCAAATATTATTTTATCATTTTAATATATCAACATGTATATTTCTTTGCAGAACTATAAATGCTTAATCCATATCCACATTTAAAAATAAAATTCTCATTTAAATGTTAAACATAATATACAGAAAATTCCATAACTTTAGCTAAAGAGAAACATCCAAAAACAAAACCAAAACATAAAAGGTGAACAGAAAATATACCACAAGATCAACTGGTCCATTAACAATCTTCTCAGCCACAACTGCAGCTGCTACTTCAATTACATTGTTTTCTTTAAACTCTTCACTTTTATCCTCAAATTGTCTCCCTATGCCATACGTGCTCTCCATATTAGTGCTGAAACTTTTCAGTGTGCCCTCCGATTGCGAAAAGGGCGTTGACGTAGAAAGCTTACCAAAAGTTTTGGGCACGGGAGAACATAACCATCCATACCTTAAAAAGAGAAACCAAGTCAGAAACTTCATACAAACTATCTAATGCCTATAAAAAGAGAAAATGACTAGACCTTATACCTTAAGCGGAAAATTGCAGGTCTTCCAATAGATTCATAGACATCTCCTGCACAGATATCATTGTCATTCAATGTCCATCTTCTGTGACCAGCCTGTTTTTCCAGTATGTTGTATGGAAAGAGTATAGGCTCCCCTTGAGTAATACTTGAACCACCCCACTTGCTATTTAGGTGCTTAAGCACAGAAGAAATCTTCTTCCGAACACTTAAAGTAAGTTCCAAATAAGGATGATATCCATCCTACAAGAAAATTATAAATAAAACAATTAAAAGTCTAAAATACGTAACAGTTCAAAACATTCATTTTTCTGTATTTCACCTTTTCCAGGCCCACACATGTGCCTTCATCTATTGGGAAAAGCTGCAACTTGATCTTTGCAGAAGGAAGAAGTGATTGTCCTGGATAAAGCTCAAGTAGAGGTGACCTTTTTGTTTTCTCTGAAACAGATCTCCTTTCATCTGGAAAATCCGTATGTCTTTCCACAGCTGTGCTAGAAAGAGGAGATTGATTATCACTTTTAACCAAAAACTCTTCACTTTGCCCTGAAACAAGAAGGTTCAAGAAGTTACGCATTACATAGGAGTGAACTATACCAAGCCGAATGCAAAAGATACATGAGACTATTGTCCATTTGTCCCTTTCATCTGATAATATTTTCCCTTCCTAACCAAGCATATAATTCAATCCCAACCACAGTAGAACTAACAGTTCCATCTGTGAGTTAAATCTGAAAAACTCAGTAAATGACATGGTATATAGAGTGAATACAACTTAGAAAATGATGAAGGAAAAAAAAATTGCATTCTGCTTAAAAGCAATTCAAGTCTAAAACTTAAAGGTGATGCCTCACCTGCTGGTTTGTGACTCTGCCCCCCAGTTCTCTTCGCAGATTTCTTGGCACCAGTCTGACCGACGTCTGCAATACGCTTTGAGGGAGCTTTATCTGTCTTTTTGGTTCGCTGTCTAGCCATATTCATGGTGATTCAACTTTCCTGTTAATTAATCCAAACACTAAACTCATCATCCTTCTTGTAAATTAATAATAATTCAGATCCAAGCCTCCAGACCATCAGCAATCAAAGATCAGAACATTTACTGCATGAGCATCATATTGGGTTGCTTCTAATTTTTCTGGAACCATGATCAGGTTACAACTATATAAAAAGGAAGGGGAGTTTATATGCTATAAAGACAATAAACATATAGAGTACTTCATTGACTTGCAAACCCAATCCAAAACTAACTTCTTTTTATTTGATACATCAACAGTTGGAAGTGGGTAATTTGAACCTTGGAAGTCTATATTGGAAATACCAGGAAGTGCCAATTGAACTACAAGACTCTTGAAAAGGAGAAGGTAATAAGCCTAATCCAAAACAAACTTAAATAGTAAGGTCAAACTAGAACACTTCTAATTGTTCCCTGCAAAGTTAAGAGAAAACTTTGACTTCCTGGGAATTAAAATTTTTTCACATTCCTCATCACAACCACACAAACCAAATACAAATAGTCCCTGGAAGAACAAACCCACCCCTTCTGCATTAATCTATCATCTACACCTCCTTGAACTCCGAAACAGCAATACAAATTCAATACTCTAGTTTTCTCTTTCAACTCCTTTAACTTAGAGCTAATTAGCTTAAGCTTGTGTGAATCACATAGGCCCTAGCATAATATACAGACTAATATATTCCAAATTCCCAACACCTACCCAATTGACAAACCATACCCCAAAATTTACAAATTTCAAGTCTTCCATACACTTTAAGTGATCTTTTTTTTGGACAAGTACTTTAAGTGATCTTCAAACACACCATGGTTTGCAGTACCAGTTCAGAGTTCAGACCTTCTAAACTATTTTCACCATATCTCTTTCCCTATAACACATATACAGAGCAACCTCAGAAACCACATACCCTTTTTTTTTAATGGTAAAATTAGAAGTTTGGTCCTTAAAATTTGGTCTGTTCTATTTTAATCTCTGAAATTTGAAAAGTTCCTTTTTAGTCCTCAAAAATTAAAAATGTAGTTAGTCCTTCTGGTTTCCGTAGCTTTTTATTACAAGGGATGTTTGGAATATGACTGACACCAACAAAACCAACCTCAGCTGAGCCGCACCAACCACCTCTGTCAACTGCCAACTTGGTTGATGGCAGTTGTTGGTCGGATTTTAAAATAAAAATAAAAGACGATTTCAACTCAGCCGTCAGAGGAGTTTTTTTATTTTGAAAAACCAGCAATTACCAAACCAACCACCAGTATTTTATATATATCAAAATACAGGAAACAACCTCATTGCCACAGCCCACAGCCACCACAAGTTGCAACCCATCTTAGCAGCCATCCAACTGCACTTATAGAAACCGCTTACATGGTGCAGCAGAAGTTTGTGCAAAAAAATCTTCAAAAACCAGCCAAGCCGGCCAATGAACACCCATCCCATTATAATTCCTCCTTAGGTTTTACATTTACAAATTTCTTTGGACTAAAAAAATTTGTAAATTTCAAATACTGGAATAAAACTTAACTAAAATTTTGAGAACCAATTTTATAATTTCACCTATTTTGAAATTTGAACTCACATCTTAAAAAAGATGTTATAGTATAGCGAGCACACTAATCAAATACATACAAATCAAAAATCCCCAAACAAGGTATATTTTTTACGAGATCAATTTGGCGTACGGACCAGAAACCCTAATTTCAGTGACACAGCTCAAATGTAAATCGCGTCGCGAGCTAGGGTTTCGGCCACTACTTAAAACCACAACAAATCCACGAACCCTAGGGTTTCGAGCACTACACGTATATATTCGCAGAATTTGAAAAACCAAAAATTAGAATCGAAATTAAACAAACAAACACAATTTACTATGATCGAATCTCTCGCAAAATCAATTACAATTCAAATACAATCAAGGATTTGAGTTTCGAATTATCGCGTACCTGAATAGAGAGTCGACGGCAGAGATTTTGAGTTTGGCGGGAATGAAATGTCAAATTTTATTTTTGGTTTGGATGAGAGAGAGAGAGAAAGAGAGTCGGTTTCATTTATAAGTGCCGCCTCTATATTATAGAATCAAATATTCAAAATTTTAATTATTTCAAAAAGAAAAAGAAAAAAAAAAGAGAAAAAGATTGGGCTTTTGCTGAACTTGGGCCTCCAAGTCCAAGTCCAGTAGTTCGAGTGGTTTTGGATTTTTGTAACATTTTAAGGAAACAGCCCATGAAAACAAAAAACCGCAGTAGCTCATTTGATAAAATCTTTATTTTTGTTTGGAGTTTGAATATTACCTATATCAAAAATTAATTAATATCTTAACTTGATGGTAAAAAATAATCATGATAGGGCAAATGTCATAGGATAAAATTATATCGTACCTATATTTTTTTAAAAAAAAAATTACTTTTTTTGCCCTTAAAATTTTGGATTATTTTCATTTTTTCCATTACATTTCAAAATTTGCATTTTAATCCTTTGTGTTTATTTCATTTTTATATCGGCTCTTTACGTGTCAAAAAAATTTCATTTTGGCCCTTCATTTTTTATTCAGTTTTTTATTTGACTCTTTATCGTTTGAAAATTTTCATCAAAATGAATATTTAAAATATAAAATAGGGAAAAAAATCCAAATATATATATATATATATTTTTTTTTCCTTCTTTTTTTTCACTCCTGAAAGAATGATTTCTTTTTATCTTTTATAATCAAAGTAGTCTTTGATAGATGACTTCTAATATATATATATATATATATAAAAAGATACCTTAATCAACCTATTTCAATTTCTGTCATGAGACTCAATTAAAAAGAACTTAATTATGAAAGTAATTAAATTACTTTAGAAGAAACTCTAGTAAAGTTTGAAGTGCCAAACTAATCATTAAGACGGTTTTGATAATATTAATCAAATATAGTATTTATTTTACATATAATTTTGCAAAGTTATATGGCGTGAGTTCAAAATTGCCTCTAAATCTTTTACACATAATCTACCTCAAGTGATTTTAGGATTGCCTCTATTAAAAGACTTTATATTACGATGAAATTACAAGTAAAAAAATTCACACTTAAGTAATGAAAAACCCATTTTGCATTGCTGAAATATAAGTAATATGATCTTTAATAAGAGTCCTTACTCAATCTACTAATGATAAATAAATAAATAATTATATATATATACACTAACTTCATTCTACTATTAAGGTTAAGGTTGTCAGCTTGTCAGTACTAAGATATAAGCAAAAATATGTCGATTCGGATGTTTTGTATCTTTATTTTATTTACACATTCTCCTTTTTATTAAACATTTATTCCCACGATTCCTTTTTAGATTGCCTAAAAACACACGTTTAGTTAATATGCTTTTTGTGAGAAATTTGCAATTTGGTAAAACTGATTTCTTGATTTTCATTAACTGAGTTTTACACTTTATATCCAGACCTGTGAAACACAAGGGTGTGTTTGGATACCGCTTATTGCTGAAAACTGAAAACTTATTGCTGAAAATACTGTAGCAAAATAATTTTTAAACAATAAATAGTGCCTGTGAGACCCAATTTTAAAGTTACATTTGCGTTTTTTCATACTTGCTAGTCTGTGAATAGTGCACAGAATCTGCAGAAAAACGCAAAACGCCTGTCGCGTTTGCTACACAAACGCACACTCTATAACTAACTTAACAAACTCATGAATTAGCTGCAGTGAATAACTAATCAAGACACGTGAATTAAGAACTAACTAACTCTAATTGCTAAACTACAAGTCGTTGAGTGTACAAGTCTCATTTACAGAACAGAAACTACAGTGCCGTTTATGCAGTTTCTTATTCAACTTCACTGTTTTCTCTTGACAACTTGATGCTTCTTGCTCTTTGGTAACTTGATGCTTGATTCCTTGTAGACTTTGTCTGTTCAATCTGCTTGGATGAGTGCAATTCCACCTGCTCTGCAACTGAACCCTTATCTGCAGAAGCTGATTCTTCAAGTTGCTTCTCTGCAACTTTCTTGCTTTGGCTTTGATACTTTTTTCTAATAATTGATTTTTCATGTGTTGCTTTAACTTCTCCAATGTTCCTATTGTTTACACAGACCTTGTGTGCCACTTGTCATACATGAGGCTTATATTGACATAATATTAAATTTATTTTTTTGGGTGCAAACAATTATTAGAATATGCTTGTCACACTCTTCTCAAAAAAAAAGAATAAGCTTGTCACACAAGACGCAAAAAACCTCTTTTTAAAGCTAGTTCAATAAGTTAAATAAAAGGAGCCTTTTTTTCTATTGGAACAGGGTATGCGGATAGGCTAGAATTTCGATTATATGATTTAGGAGTTGAAATTCATTAGGCTTTGTTAATACATCAATTGCACTTATTGGTAGGCTAGGCTTTCCATTTTAAAATTTGAGAGCTTGACTTGAAACTCATTAGGCTATTTATATACAATAACTAGTATAAGCTAATGATAATAGGCTTTCAATTATATAATTTGAGAGCTTGACTTGAAACTCATTAGGCTATTTGATGATGCCGAAAAACCACCAGTAAGCTACACGGTCCTTACGTGCTCGGAACAACACCTGCACAACACAAAAAGAGAAAACCTCACAAAGAGCACTGGTGTGGTGCCGACCAAATACCCTCCAAATGTCAAGTTAGAATTTCTCACAACTCTAGAGTGCCAGAGTGGGTAAATTATGCGTACCTTCGTTAGTGAGGGTATTGGGGTTTTTATAGTAGAGAAAGGTTGACCTGTCTTTCCTTGGCTTAGAAGTTTTTTCCATATAGGAATCTTATGAGCGTATTTTTCGGAATCCTTTCCTTGTAGGAGTCTTTTTGATCATCATTGGATATGGGGTACAAGAAACTTCCTTATACGTATGTGTGGAGACCAAGTTACGTTAGAACCTAGTTCCTCCCTTCATCATAGTGGTGTCAGCTTTCAATCTCTATCCTAAGTTAATCCCGTCATCTTCGTGACACAAAGCTGACGGGTTGATTTGGAGCGTCACTTTACACCTTGCCATGGGTAAGTCCCAATGCTACAAATTATCCTTATCAGTTGCCCCCTACTCCATAACCTCGTCAGCTAAAGTTGACGGGTTGTGGAGTTCAATTTTTCTGACTTTTATTCATTTAATTTTATTTATGTCAGGAATAAGAAAGAGGCATTTATGGGCGCTCCCTCGAGCATCCTGCATTAATTGCTTGAACACGTGTCACATTCCAACTAGATCTGCTTCTAGACGAGGGTGTCGCTTCGTCTTCCGTGCACCCACTGATTCTATATATATCTCAGTTTTTCCATTCTCCCCATTTTATTGCCGATCCAGAGAGAGAGAGCTTACTATTTGGAGAACTTTGTTCCCGTCGTCTTTCTCCATACGTTTGTTGAGTCCGTCACTTTTTCCAGAGACCGTTTACTTGGTAAGTCTTCTCTTCTTTTCTCCTATCTATCATTTTATTGCGCTTTAGTTGGTAGTGTAGCTTTTTAGTGAGGCCTTCAACTTAGGTGCATAGAATAACTCCGTCGCTTGTAGGTAAAAAATGTCTAGGGAAGCAATTAGTGAGCAGTCGTCAGTCCGTGAAGGAGCAGGCTACGACGAAGTCTTCCAAACAGGACAGGAGCCCGGGGAGGGCCATTCTTGGTCGTTAGAAAGAGAGACGTCAGCCCGTTCTCCTGACGAGGACGGGGATTATATAGGAGAGGAAGATAAGGAAGAGATAGACAAGGGAGAAGTTGATGGTGAGGGAGAAGTTGACGGTGAGGAAGAGATTGAAGATGACGGGGTAATGAAGGGTGACGGGGACAAAGATTACGCGGATGGTAGGACCCCCGAGGTTGGGAGTTCGGTAAATCCTGAAAGTAGGCATGTTCATCCATTCATTCTTCCTCAAATGTGGACCGTCAATGATTTCCTTCCGAAGATGACGAGCAAGATTTTCAAGAATTTAAGGGATTGTTTCCAAATCCCAGATCACATACCAATCTGTCTTCCTAGGAAGTTTGAGAAGTGCTATTCTAGGGAGACGGAGGATACTGGTATGTACGATGCCACGCTAGCAGCGGGGTTGAGACTGCCACTGAAGGTGTTACACCGTCAGCTGGCTAACTTCCCTGGTCTATCCGTCAGCCAGATCGCCCCTAATGCTTGGAGGATCTTCATAGGATCGGAGATATTGTGGGGTCGTCTAAGTGGAAGGAACCGTCAGCTCACGCTAGACAAGTTCTTCTAGTGCTACCGTCCCCAACACATCGTCTCTTCTCAAGGGATTTATCACTTTGCTGCTCGGAAAAAAGTACTGAGACTTGTGTCGGACATGCTCGATTCCAACAGGAATTGGAAGGGCAGATACTTTTTTGTCAAATGGACGGATTGGGTATGCCGTCCAGAGGAGTGGGACACAATGCCCTACGGCTTTGATAACACCTGGGGCATAGTTAAGGAGTCAAGTTTTATGTTGTCATCTTTTCTTGCTGAATTTTCAGTTTTCTCGCAAGTGTTCTAATGTCGTCGCCTTTTCTTGTTTCAGCTAGTGTCTGCCCATCCATTACCGGTGAGCAGGAGGCCTTCATCCAACGGGTTATTGAAATTCCTTTTGAAAAGTGCAAGTGCAGGGATTTGATTACCCTTGACACACTACACGTGTATTGTAATGGTCCAGTGCCAACCCTGGCAGCTCGTAAGCTTAACTCTTATTCTCTTCGTCGTGAGTGTCTCTTATTTACCCCCGTCTCTTTATTCCTTTTTTTACTTTTTAGGCGTCTCCTAACTTATATCTGTCACTTATTTTATGTAGAAATGGAGGCTGCTAGGTTGAGGGCGCAGGTGCGCGCATCTGCTGCCTAGCAGAAGAAAGAAGAAGAAAATAAGGTGAAGGGGGATGGAACGTCTTCGTCAGCTCCAAAAGCCATCGGGAAGGGCGCACACAAGAGAAAACCCGACGGAAAGGATGATCGTCCACCTAAGAAGCCTTCTGTTACCATTGGGGACAAATCCTTAAAAAAGCCGACGCCCCCCAAGACTAGCCATGGCGTGGGTAAGGGTCTGATGACGTCATCGGGACCTGTTGCTTAGGGACCGGACTGTCGTCTTCTTACGCACAAAGACTATGCCATCGAGATGGTGGGATCTATCATCAGAGATAAGGATGTAGACCCTTGTGCTGAGCAGGGGACTCACAAGTTAGGGGCGTCAGGCCTCTTTGATCTTACTTGGGTACGTTTTCCTTTGCGTTTATCTTTCTTACACACTTGTCTAGTAGCTGATGGCTATTGTGCCTTGTAGGCGTTGGTGCGTATGAAAGCTTTGCAAGATAGGGGCGTCGCTAAAGAAGGAGTGATTGTCTGCTTGCATAAGCGCATAGAGCTCCTGACGGACGAGGAGGAACAATACAAGGGTGCCATTTGCTCTCTTAACGAGGAGGTAAAAAATCTAAAGGGTAAGCTGCAGGAGGAGGGTCGTCAGAGAAAGAGTGAGCAAGAAGCAAAGGAGAAAGTAGAGAAAGAGTTGACGACCCTCCTTGAACAGGTGGAGATGGCCAAAGCTGACGCTATAAATGAATACAAAGCCTCTCAGCCGTTCATAGATTTCTGTGGGGGATATTATGGTGAAGGGTTTGAGGACTGCCTTAAGCAAGTTAAGTCCTTCTACCCTCACCTGGATTTTTCCAAGGTTACTATGGACAAGCCTCTACCGTCCACTCTTGCTGACGACACTATCCATGAGGAAACTGACGACTCCACTGAGTCTAATCCAAAAGATGGTGATGTCGTCCTTGCCCAGCCAGCCACAGATGCCCCCGTCACCTCTCTAGTCCTGTCTACTGAGCCCGTGACCGTTAAGGACCCTGTTACCGACGATAAGATTGACGGGAACTCTCCAATCCCTCAAGCCTCTTAGCTTTATGTACTTTTTCTTTTTGATTTGCTCTGTTTTTAGGACACTGTAAAACGCCCTGCTGTTTTTTGGGCTTGGTTTGTAAAAAACTAAAACTTATGTTGATTTATATCCATTTCTTTCAGTACGTTTCATTGTTGTATGTTCGTCTTCTTGTTTCTATGAATCTGTCTATATGTGAGATGAATCCGTGCTTATATGGGTTTAAACCTGTCTACTTTATGGACTCGTCCACTTTGCGAACGACTCGCCCTTTTTTCGACTTGTCCACTTTTAAACTTATCTATTTTGTGGATTTGGTAATAGGCTCGTCCACTTTGTGGACCTATTGATAAATTCGTCCACCTTGTGTGGACTTAGTAATAAACTTGTCCATTTTGTGGACTTAATAATAAGCTCGTCCACTTTGTGGACTTGATGATAAATTCGTCCACTTTTAGTAACTTGTCCATTTTGTGGACTTAATAATAAATTTGTCTCCTTTGTAGGTTTGATAATAAGCTCGTCCACTTTGGGGACTTAGTAGCAAACTCGTTCACTTATGGACTAGGTAGTAGGTTCGTCCACTTTATGGACTTAGTTAAGCTCGTCCACTTTATGGACTTAGTTGCAAACTTGTCCATTTTATGGACTTGATAATATATTGTAGAAAAAACACATTGAGTCATATCTGAATGAAACTCCTCTTATTATGATAAACCATGCATTTGTAGGAAAAGTAGTTCTAAAAAAAAACTTGTCTTTTGGGCTTAAAAAAGAGTTATTGTAGCAAAATCTAAAGTAAAATAGAAAAATTGAGAGTGTAGCTAAATTTAACTAAGGTATACTAAAAATAAGGGGGGTGCTGCTCTTCACGCTATCCTTTTTACTGGTAGTATTTTTGCAGGTGCTCGGCGTTCCATGGGTGGTGTAGCTTTCATCCATCCATTGTCACTAGGTGGTAGGTGCCCTTCCTCTGCCATGACGTGACTCGGTAGGGTCCTTCTCAATTGGGGCCGAGCTTTCCTTAGGTAGGGTCTCTAGTAGCACTAATGACTTTCCTTAAAACGAGATCTCCGACCTAAAAGTCTCTGTGCCAGACCCGGGAGTTGTAGTGTTTAACCATGCGGTCCTAGTACCGTGCGAGCCTTTGTTCTGCTATCGCCCTGACTTCGTCAACTAGATCAAGTTGTAGACGCATAGCCTCGTCATTTTTTCTTTCATCATGGTTGTCTACCCTGTAGCTTGTGAGTCCAACCTCAGTTGGAATGACTGCTTCACTTCCGTACGTTAGCCGGAATGGTGTTTCTCCTGTGGGCGTCCTCGCCGTTGTCCTATACGCCTATAGTATGCTTGGCAACTCTTCAGGCCATATACCATTTTCCCCCCAATAAAGTGCGAAGTGAACTGGGCGCTTAACTCCTTGAAAGTACTGATGGAGTTAGGTGTCAGTCAGCTGAACCAAATTCTCGCAGGACCCTTCAGCGTTGTAGGGAAGGCCCTACACATGATCTCATCTGCTACTCCTTGAAGGTGCATCAAGGTCTTGAAAGTCTCTAGGTGATCGAGGAGGTCCTTGACTCCATCGTAGCTTTCTATCTACGGCATGCGAAACTTCTGCGGTAGGGGGAAGAAGTTGACGAATGTGGTGAAAGGCGAATTGGTTCGATGGACCAGATCATCTAAGTCGCTGGACACTCGTCCTTTGAAGGTGTTCATCATAAGGTCCATTCGTTCCTTCATCATCTGCATCTCTGCGACAATGTGAGAGGGAGCCGTGTCCGTAATGGAAGGACGGTTCATGTCTTGTCGCTCTGGTCTACTTCGGGCGTTACTACCTTCAGGCCCCTCTCGGTCTCTCCTCTCAGCACTGGTACCTTCTTGGTCTTCCTCTTGGGTACCCATAGCAGCGTTCTTCTGCCGTAGTTATTCTTCAAGGTCCTGATTCTGTTTGGTGAGACGTTCCACTGCTGCCGTGAGGGTTTGGACCTGCCTCTCCAGGGCAGTAGGTCGCAGCTCGTCTCCCTGAACGTTGTTGGTAGTTGCCATCGAGTGAATAAGTCCCATGCAACTCTTTGTCCAGAAAGCGATAGGCTAAAGTGCGCGTTTCCCACAGACGGCGCCAACTGATGATGCCGAAAAACCACCAGTAAGCTACACGATCCTTACGTGCTCGGAACAACACCTGCACAACACAAAAAGAGAAGACCTCACAGAGAGCACAGGTGTAATGCTGGCCAAATACCCTCCGAAGGTCAAGTTAGAATTTCTCACAATTCTAGAGTGCCAGAACGGGTAAATTATGCGTACCTTCGTAAGTGAGGGTACTGGGGCTTTTATAGTAGAGAAAGGTTGAACTCTCTTTCCTTGGCTTAGAAGTCTTTTCCATATAAGAATCCTTATGAGCGTATTTTTCGGAATCCTTTCCTTATAGGAGTCTTTTTGATCATCATTGGACGTGGGGCATAAGAAACTTCCTTATACGTATGTGTGGAGACCAAGTTACGTTAGAACCTAGTTCCTCCCTTCATCATAGCGGTGTCAGCTTTCAATCTTTGTCCTAAGTTAATCCCGTCATCTTCGTGACACAAAGCTGACGGGTTGATTTGGAGCGTCACTTTACACCTTGCCATGGGTAAGTCCCAATGTTACAAATTATCCTTATCACTATTTATATACAATAACTAGTATAAGCTAATGATAATAACCTCCTAACTTGTAGGCATAAGCATGCTTTATAGAGCCAACAAGGGCTTGGCTCAGCTGGTAAGGTTCGTTCGCTCCGCCTAACCAGCCCAGGTTCGATTTCCGCTGCCAGCGGGCTCTTGTTGGTGGGCTGCTGTGTGAGGGATTTAAGGGGAACACAGGTTCGAGTCTTGGCGAGTACCTCGGTGGTCCTTGTGGGTCCTGTCCCTCATATGGTCTATACTAACCCGAGTGGCATAATACAACCATAAAGGCCCCCATTTTTGCTTATAAAAAAAAAAGCATGCTTCATAGAAATTATCTGACTTTAAATATTTTTAATTTGCTTACTTTCAATTTGCAAGCCCTTTTTTTCATTCATTTACCATTTTTTTTTACATCAATTATAAATCCCCAATAAATTAATAAGAATCAACAAATTTTATTTATTTTTCTACATTTTATTAGAACTGAAATAATATTTTATATTAATTCTTTAATCATTTTTACTACTTTTACTAATGCTATTTTACGCTCTCTTTTTTTTCAATATGCTATGTTATGTATACACTTCAATAAATTGCTCACAGTGCTCACCCTTCCATCCCAACAAGCTTTACTTCATCAATAAATGTGAGAAGAATAGTGTGAATCACTAGAGTAGTTATAGATAAGTAGAAAATGAAGACAATTTTTGAAGAAAAATTCCTTCACATTTGGAAAGGATACATTTACACCATGTCCATGTGATTATGGATTCCAAATTTTAAATTTTATCAATTAAAGTTTATATTTTAAAAAATTATTTCAATTTGAACCAAAAACAAAAGCAAAGAAAGTGAGAAACCATTGATTTAGGCCATGTTTGGTTCTAAAAAGTGATATATTCACTTTTCATTTTCTTTTTTCTTTATTCAAATTCTAAAATTGAATATAGAAAAATTGACTCATTTTTACATGTGAGGTATTTTGTAAGTTATTTTGAATATATAATTTGAGTATAAACTATAAAATTCATCATAAATGGTTTGGCATTGTTTTTTTTTTTTTTTTTTTTTTTTTTTTTGTAAGTTACATTTTTCACTTACACACGCTGACATCAATCAGGTGGAACCCTTTGCGTTTTCACGATATTTACGAAATTGCCATTGTATTCATTTTCTATGAAAATGAAAATGCTGAAAAAGTGTTTTTATTTTTTGTATTCAAATCCAACTTTTAGGATATTGAAAATGAAAACTAAGAGTGCGTTTAAGATTTTTTTTTTTTTTTTTTTTTTCAACGAATGAACAGTAAAAGTACTGTTCATGTACTGTGCGGGAGACAAATTTTACTGTTTATGCACTGTTCATGGGACCCACAATCACTTTATTCAGAAAAAAATATTAAAAATAGGTCCCACGGTACTATTTACACATTTAAAAATTACTTTGCTACAGTGTTTTTCAGTTTTCAGTTTCAGTTTTCAGCTGTATCCAAACGGACCCTAAGTACAAGTTCTTATACCAAACAAGCTTTTTGTGGTGAGTCCTACTGAAAACTGAAAATGAAAACAAAAAACACTACTTTTTCAACTAACCAAATAGACTCTTAAGGTGTGTTTGGATATCGCTTATTTGCTGAAAACTGAAAACTTATTACTGAAAACACTGTAAGTGAGGGTTTTTGGTAAGTTATTTTCAATACATAATTTGAGTATAAAATTCATCATACATGGTTTGGCATTTTTTTTTTTTTTTAAGTTATTTTTTTCACTTACACATGCATGCATCAATCAGGTGGGACCTTTTGCATTTTCACAATATTTACGTAATTGCCATTATATTCATTTTCTATGAAAATGAAAACGCTGAAAAGGCGTTTTTATTTTTTGTATTCAAATCCAACTTTTAGGATTTTGAAAATAAAAACTAAGTACAAGTTCTTATACCAAACAAGCTTTTTGTGGTGAGTCCTACTGAAAACTGAAAATGAAAACAAAAAACACTACTTTTTCAACTAACCAAATAGACCCTTAGGGTTTGTTTGGATATCGCTTATTTGCTAAAAACTTATTACTAAAAACACTGTAACAAAATAATTTTTAAAATCGTAAATAGTACTATAGGACCCAAAAATGCACTGAAATCTATGTTTTGCTGAGTTTGGTAGAAAAGTGAACAATACTCATGAGACCCACTAAAAAAAGCAGAACGCATGGATTAGGCAAAACACCCACTCTTTTTTTTTTTTTTTGGAGAGGGCAAAACACCCGATCTAAACATACGCTTAGTCTTCATTTCACTTGAGATTTATTCCTAAATCAATTTGACATTGATTAGACTGATCAAAAAAGATTTTGACATTGATTAGAGATGATGGAGAGAGATTATATAGAGAAAATAACTGTTAGAAAACCAAAACTAGTTACCAAGGTGAAACACAATTTTATCAAAGTTTTTTTTTTTTTTCTTTTTTTCTTTTTCTATGCTCCATTCCAGAACAGTGAAAATGAATAACAAAGATAGACATGAGTTTCAAATCAAAACAATTTTATAAGTTTGGACTTTAATTGACAAAATTAAAAAAGCCAAAACCTAATCTAAAACAAGGTATAAACCATTGGTCTTTTTATGTAATTTCCCGAAAAGGTAGTAATTAATGCATGAAGCTCTCACTCTCTCACTTTCGCCAAGTCCAAGAGAGTTTTGCCCAGGTTACACAATATTACAAATTGAAATTATTGCTATATTTCATTTGTTACTTCTTTCATTAGCCCCTACATTCATATCAAACAAACAATTGTGACCAGAAATGATAAACAAATAAATAAAAATTGAAATTTTCTAGATTTGCAGTAGTTTCAACATCTCTGATCACACAAGACTACACCAAACAGAAATTCAAGCAGGGAAACATTTCTTTTTCTTTTTATAACTTTTTCTTTTTTACCTGTTTTCCCTGACCAGTATTTTCAGTATGGAAAATCATGACCTGGACTATCTGCATGCATGTCCATGCAATCATTAGAACTTGGTGAGTTGGTATCCCGGTTATGGTGATGAGCATAGTTTGCCTCATTATTGCGGTGTCCATTTCCAGATGACATAGTATTGTTTGAATGGCAACCACCTTGTGCTAGCTGATAGGATTGAAGACTCCGACGAACAGGGCTCGATAGAGCATTTGAGAATACAGAGTTCTTACCCTGATTATCAGATTGCCCAGAACGAACTCCCTGCCCAACAGTTGCTGGCCCAAAAGGGCTAGAAGAGATGGCAGCTCCCAAATTGTTTAAGTTGGCATTTGGGGCATGCTGGTTTTGAAATGGAAGCCTAGGGGACATTGGAGGCTCATCTGCTCCATATTCAAGCTCATTCTGCAGAAAAATCAAATAAACAATCAAGAAGTCACTTTATTTTGCCATAGAGATACAATCCTTCTTTTTGCCTTCCCTGGATTTGGGCAAAACCAGAAATGAGGACATCAAAGCGGCTAAGACCTTCCTTGCTGAAAAACAATTAAATGATTCAGCAAAAAATAAAAGAACATCTCTTAATGATTCCAGCATGGTAAAATCTACACGAGAGAAGATAGCACCAATAGATAATTCAGCACCATCTGACCTTTTGTCATATTTTTTTCCACTTAAATAAACATGGTTTGAGCCTTGCCATCTTGGTAGTGTAGACTTGAGTGCAAATATGAATCTGGCTTTTGGATTTAGCAATCCAGAGATTTTAAAACACTGGAAGACAGCTAAATCATATACGTTTCTCATATAATCTTCAGCAACCTGGGGTGATAAGAGAAGTCTACTAGACACATTTTTTTATGCTAAAGCCTAAATGTCTTGGGAATGGATGGCTTGGATATGGTCCTAGCCTTCATCATTTTTATTTTGTATTTTTTCATGAAAGCGTCATTTTAACATGTACAAGTATGGCACTAGGAATTAATTTACTTAGGAGCTTCTAGACAACACAAATCATAACTCTTTCTTTCATTACTCCCAGATGTGGGCTATGTATCCAAGAGGAGGGTGGCCAGATAGGAGAGGATCCTAAATATTTTCTAAGAGCACACAAGGGCAAGGGATTTCAATTTTCAACTCTTCATAAATTACACCTTAAATCTAAATCACAAATAAAAACCATCTGTGGAGGAATTTGGGTTGGGGGACTAAAATACAACTCAAGCCCAATTTTTTCATTTAAAATATATGAAAATACTTGTTGCTTCCCATCAGTCACTGACAAGGGTTGTGCATTGGACTTATGCACGCCTAGAAACACTTTTTTTTTTTTTTTGTGGAAATAAAATTCATTAAAACCAACAAAACAGAATTACATAGGACAACAAGAAGAGACGCTCTCAAGAGCAACAACATCATAAACAATAACTGGGAGAGTCTCGGCAACTAAACACTACAGCAGGAAAAAATTGAACAGGAGGCCCATTAAACCAACACATCAGCAACTAAATGCCTAGAGACACTTAAAACATTAAAAAAATGCACTTCGCATGTGCATGATTTCCAGCACATTACCTCACATCATAGGATTGTGTGGTTCAAACCAAGACTTTTTTCCTCGACCAAACTTACAGCTTAATTCAAAGCTTACATTTAAAATCATCCTGAAAAGTCCCTATTTGCCTTGAATGCAACTGATTGACTTCATCAACATACACAATTTGGAAAAAGAAAAGAAAAGAAAAAAAACCCCACTCATATATGTAAATCTATCCCAAATTGTACACTTATAAAACTATCCAATGAACTCCACTATCCTTGATTTTAATGATAAAACTCAGAAACGATGACCAACACCCTTCCTCTCATTTTCATCATACTCCCTGTCTTAAAATATGTATATACATCCCAACATGAATTTACATATTGGAAGGTAGACCAGATTGCAATTTGCTGATTGCTTACTTCTATAGAATTAGTCCCATGAAATTTATATGTATATGGCAACATGCACCAGAATATGCAACACAATTCCATCACAAGTATAGCACAGAAGTGTTAGCCATAAAGGAAGTTACACCAGAAATACATAAAACCAAAAAGCAGATCAACAATAATAAAAGGACCATTAAATAGTGGCAAGCTAAGAAACCTGCAAATAAGCTACTATATCCACTGTTGTCACTCTTGATCCTTCTTCTTGTTGTCTCAAAACCCATTGATAAAGTTTCTCCTGCAAGTAGAATTAAGAAGAGAGCGAGGAGTATGTTATATAGCAAAAATATAAAGGCTACAAGAAAAGGCCAAACTACCAAAATAGACAATAGACATTAACATTTAAGTCCAAGCAGCAAGTTATTGACAGCAACTAACATCTGGATGTCACCCATGATTGACCATTTCTACAAGAATAAAGACCCAAAAAAATAGTCCAAAAAAGTCAACACTGGTAATTCAAATATAAGAGCCACCTATTTCTTTATGATAATTTCAAAAAGAAGCACATGCAGCACATATGAATCTCCATGCCAAAACTCGAGGTGGCAGGTGTTTAAGTGGGTTTAAACAAAGTGCTGTTCGGTGTTTAAATATTTCCAAAAAGAAGAAGGGGGGGGGGGGGGGGGGGGGGGGTGACTGATCTCTCCTGTGTCAGAATATAAAATTTGGTCCACCTGGGGGGCTTTGATATTTATAACTAGGAATGTACTGCCTGTAGTAGAAGGGAGGAAAATATAAATATTTCAAACAATTTTCCAAAAATAATTATGAAAATACTATTTAGGATTACAATTTCTTTATGGGTGTATTCCAGTTTCCACATGACAGAGAACCATTTCATATTACAAACGCACTTACGAATACATTGCTCATAGTGGGGAAATGTAATACACACATAGACGGGTGATATATATATATATATATATTTGATAAGTAACGTAAGAAATTTTATTATAAAAAAAACCAACCCAAGTACACTGGAAATGTACTACAGTGGCACAAATCAAGAACCCAGATTACAACAATCAATAAGATCGGGGAGAGAAAAAGTGAAAAACAATAATAAGAAGGCGAAACTAAACTCCACTCAAGGAGATTACGGAAAAAGAAAAACTTAATGTCAAGAATAGACCGTTCACAATCCTCAAAGCATCTCGCATTCCGCTTCCTCTAAATGGGTGATATATAAATACATACATATATATATAAGAAAATGTTAATTTTTTATTATTCAGAGACTGTCAAAGAGTAGTTGCTACATTGAGAAGTACTAAAATCAATGATAGCTGACCCTTGAAACTGTGCAATCTTAGTTTCTTGGATGGACCTCAACCTCTCACAATCCTAGCTATAAACCAAGCATTTAAAAAAAAAAAAAAAAAAAGAAGAAGAAGAAGAAGATGATATAGCACAAACAATTCAAAGAACATAAATAATTAGAATCAATGCTTCAGTTTATGTACAAAAGCACCGCAACGACTCATATCAAAAGGCTCCATGTACTTCACATGAATTTCTAAGAAAAGTATCACAAAGCAAGCAGACAGGAGTTCAGAGCATGTAAGCACAAAGTGAAAGCAATGACTAGAAGCTTTGAAGAGAATAAGGAAACAGGAAAGAAAAGGAAAACACATGAGAATCATTAAAGATGAATAAAGAAAATAAGTGTGAAAGGTGTCGAAAATGAACAAGATCAGGAAAAAAAAAATACCATTAAAAGCACATGATTGAAACGTAGAACAAATATATGTTATTTCTAGATTCAGCAAATTACCTAATAAGTAATAACAGAAAGAAGTGTCTCAATATAATTGGGTGAGAAAACTCGGTGTAGAGGGGCTATTCTATTAAATATAGCAAGAGCAGAGAGGATGTGGTGGACTGGTTTCTAGTAAGAAACTACGAGGTAGCAAAGAGAGAGGAAAAATCTAGAGAGATGAAACAGGGAGAGTGAACACTAAGAATCTTACTGATCAGACTTGTAAGATTCCATCGACTATTTGTGTTTAGAAATCAGTATGCACATATTAAGGTATTGTGCAATCAAATATTGTTATATTTTATGTATTGTATTCTTTGTAGTACAAAGGTGTGTCTCCTAAATACTTCAACCTACAAATACAATTACAATTCCAGTGGTTGACCATCATCCAAGCTTAGATTAAACAAAATCCTCGTTATACTTGTAAAAGATAAAAAATACCATATATTCTAGGTCATAGAAACCCTTTCATTCATAATAAAGTGACTATATTTTATGTTATCCATCAACCCACTACAACCCTCCTCCTTTTTCCAGGCTTGGGACTAACTGTGCACAATATATTTGATGCCAAACAGCACACAGACATAGGCGGAATTAGGCCATACAAAACCTTGACACCAAAAAAACAAAACCCCACTACTCCTTTGTGCAAAATGACATAAAGATGTAGTTAAATGTTGCATATGCTCAAAGGATTAATATTTGAGAACAAAGTTTAGTTCTCTAACTCTCTTTCAGATACAACGAAGACAAATGATCCCACAGACTCAAGTCCATGATAAGAAGCCATGAATTGTGTAAATAAAAGCGTATCAGCACTTGAGTTTCATGAAACTTTGAGCAAGAGCTGGCTAAGCTATTATTTGAGGTCTTCATGACTCCTTATGACCAACTCGAGCTGATGAGATAAAAATGCAAAATTACCATGTTTCCTCTCCTAAAAACATCATAAGCTCCTTACTTTCTAATTTGCTTGGCATCAATAACATACAAATGAAACACACCCAGTGCATAAATTCTTGGTAAAACAAAGTTAACCAAGAAAACATCATTCAAACCACCTTGTAATTCAACACTCACCAGTGTGTAGTTATCATAAGAAAAAAAAAATCTACCCCACAAACGATAAGGAAATTTGCAGAATTGGGTTTTGAGGGTCAAAAAATAATAACTTTACCATGAAACGAATAGATAGGACCAAAAATAAAAACGACCCAATAACGAAAACATCAAAGAGCACCACTGGGTCTCTGAGAACATGAAGGACAATTGAAAAAAAAAAAAAATCTCAGTTTCTTCTTCATTATTTAAAACCCAACAAAAACAAAAGTTAGAACAAACAGAGAACACCAAACAAAAACAAAGTTCCAAACTTGATTATTCTCTTTCAATTTTCACGGCAACCAAACAATCCGAGAAACAATACTACCAAAAAAAAAAAAAAGCGAAAAAACCAAACAAAAGGCCATAACAAAGCAACCCCATCAGATCAAAACGAAATACAAAGATATATATATATATAATAAGGAAGGAGGAAGAGAATCAAACCAGCGCGTGGCGTTCACCGGCTTGGAAAGAGAGTCGCTGGTGGTTCATGGCTTGGGAGTAAAGCTGGGAGAGAGAGTTAGCGGCGCTGCAGAAAGTGGTGTACATGCTTCGATCGACCTCGTCCAAGCGCGTGGCATCCGATTTCCTCTTCTTCGCCATGGTCTTCTTCTCTTTTTGCTTCTTGGTTTTGATTGATTTTTACCAAACACTGTTTTTTGTTTTTTCTGTTTTGTGGGTGTGCGTGTAAAATTTTATTAGTTTGTGTGTAATATAGAGTTAGAAGGGAGAGAGGAAGGAGTTGCGGAGGGTTAAAGAGAAAGTAAGAGAGAGAGGAAAAGGGAAGGGAAAGGAAAGGAAGGAAAGTTAGTGGGTTGATAGAGGAGAGGAGGAGCCAAAAAGAAGAAGTGGATGGATGGAAGTGGTGGAGCGGTGATGCTTTGCCCCTTGCCTTTGCCACATGGTCTCCACGTGGTTGCTTGGTCCCACTTTTCGTTTGTTTGTCTATCTATACTTCACGTTTCTTTCTTTTTTTTGTGCTTTTTCCTTTTTAGATGCGTGGGGATTGGTTGTTTTACTTTTACATGTGGATGTTGACAACTTCCAAGGCCCATAAAGAAGAGACATAAGGAGGGATGCTTCGGCCCAATTAACATTAGCCCAATACTAATACTGCATGATGATGGTTGGAACCCAATTCACCTACCCAATAAACTCATGTGAGCTTGAGTTTAGATGGATTAAGAGCCTTCAACAACAGACTATCTATTTTTTCACCCAAATTGAAGATTAAAACTTACTTTTCTTTTCTTTTCTTTTTTCATTCCTAAGTTTTCAAATACACTTATCAATACATTTTCTATTTTTCTCTATCCTATTTAAATATTATTTATCCATTTATTTTCCTATTATTTTCCCTAAAATTGCATACTATTTTACTAAGATTTTTAGGGAAAAATGTTAAGAGACCTCTTGAACTTTGAGGTAGTGGCCAACACACTCCCTAAACTTTTATTTTAATCAATTTACTCCTTGAATTTCACACATGTGCCAAATAGGGCCACTGTTAGTCTTCCATTTAAGTGACTAACGACATAGTCACGTGAGACTCACGTGAAATTTAAATTGCCAAATTCAATCCCATGAAATCTTAAGGAACGAAGAGAAACTAAGTTTTAGAGAGAGGTGTCGTGATTCTCCTTAAGGCGGCGCCCTTTGATTGCCAAGGAAACCCGAATATGTATGTAATCTGACGTAGGACACGGTTTAATATTTATTTTTTGTAATTATTTAACTTTAGTATTTCTACGTAATTTTTGTTATTTTAGGTTTAGGTGATTAGTTTCCTTGTTTTAGGTGTTTTTAATGTTTTTTAGTCAAATTAGGGTTTTATACACTTTGTAGTTGCCTTAGGGTTTGCTAGCCGTCTTAGGTTTTCTTTTTATTATTTAAACGCATTGTAGCTTCCAAAGGCAATTCAATTTTCAAATTATTATTAATAAAATACAGGTTTTTGTCAAATTTTTTCTCTGATGGATTATAGTTTATCTCCTTGTAGATTCAAGGAACCCTTCATGGATTCGAAGTTTACTATCTAGAAGCTAACAATTTAGTTTATGTCCATCAAAGAAAGCATCATGTATGTTTTTTCCAGGCTTCCAAGACATCAGTTGGTATCAAAGCCTTGACATACCCTGGCCTGATGGCTAACCGGCGAGACGATGACCACCACAACAATGATGGCGGTGACAACGTCAACAACCCAGTCCTCACTAGGGCTGAGTTCTACGAGTTTTGTGAAGAGACTCAACAATTTCGTGATGAGAATCAACAATTTTGTGAAATAAGTCAGCAAATTATAGGCGAAATCCAGCAACAATTGCTACTCTTCTTGCTAGGAAATCGTTACACAACAACAATGTTTAATATATTCAAAGACGCATTCCTAACTACAATAAAATCTCATTCTTTGACGGGGATATGTGTAAGTTGGATTTTATTGACTGGTTTTTTGATTTGGAAGAGTATTTGTGATGAAGAAAAAGTGCGGCTTGCATCTAATAAATTGGACGATGAAGTAGAGGAATGGTGGGAAGATATTCAAATTGATAGAAAGCGGCGAGGTAAGCATCCAATCTATTCTTGGCAAAGAATGAAAAATGTATTAATTGATTTATGTTCCTAATGACTATTATGATATACTAGATTATACAAGTATTAGTTATAAATCTGTATATTCATATGAAAAGTAATATGTTCAAAACATGGAAGGTCAACCACAAAACCAAAATTATCACAATCAAGTCCATGTGTCAAGTAAAGGAAAGGGTTTGAGGGTTGAAACGAAGCAACCTATTTTTAAAGAAAATTTTGAAGTGGTTAAAAAAGATCAAGACTTGCATCAAATTATTGAATTGAAGATTGAAGATACTACTTGCCAAAAACTTGATGAAAAGGTCAAAGAAAAGAAGGTTGAGCTGATTGTGGATAATGACAGAAATCAAAAGATGGTAATTGTTGAGAATATTGTGGAAAATCCAATTGAGGTTAAATATAAGGATAAGTCCACAACTCACAATCCTTAGGTTTCGGTTGATTTGTTGAAGGTGACTACACAATATGTTGATTTTCTTGGAGTAGAAAAATTTAATTTTATTATTAGTCTTTTGTTGATTGATGTCGCAAATAAATTAAAGGTAGATGAGGATAAATTTTATGCTATACTTTATGAAGAATTCAAGTTTCAAAACTGGATCAAGTCATTAAAGTGTTCAAAGTATTTGTTTATTTGGAGCGAAAGATTTCAGATTTCGACCATCAACTCGAGGACGAGTTTGTTTCAAGTTGAGGGGTCTGATATAGGACACAGTTTAATATTTAATTTTTGTAATTATTTAACTTTAATATTTTTAATTACGTAATTTTTGTTATTTTAGGTGTAGGTGATTTATTTCCTTGTTTTAGGTGTTTTTAATGTTTTTTAGTCAAATTAGGGTTTTATATGCTTTCGTAGCCGCCTTAGGGTTTGTTAGCCACCTTAGGGTTTCTAGCCACCCTAGGTTTTCTTTTTACTATTTAAACGCATTGTAATCTCCAAAGGCAATTCAACTTTCAGATTATTATTAAAATTCAGACTTTTGTCGATCTATTCTCTGGTGGATTTCAGTTTATCTCCTTATGGATTCAAGCAACCCCTCGTGGATTCGAGGTTTACTACCCAGAAGCTAATAGTTTAGTTTTTGTCCATCAAAAAGAGTATCGTGTGTGCTTTTTTCAGGCTTCCGCGACATCATAATCTTTGATAAATTTTCATTAATTAGAAACAAACATTCACATAGTGCAAAAAATAACATTAATTTTCAAGATTTTCGTAGCCGCCTTAGGGTTTCTTTTTACTATTTAAACGCATTGTAACCTCCAAAGGCAACTCAGCTTTCAAATTATTATTAATAAAATACAGAAATTTGTCGAATTCTTTCTCTGGTGGATTCCAGTTTATCCCCTGGTGGATTCAAGGTTTACTACCCAGAAGCTATCAGTTTAGTTTCTGTCCATCAAAGAGAGCATCATATGTGCTTTTTTTTAGACTTCCACGATATCATAATATTTGATAAATTTTCATTAATTAGAAACTAACATTCACGTAATGCAAAAAATAACATTAATTTTCAAGATTTTCTTAGTAAACAAAATAGGAAGTGAGGGATAGAGAAAGGCAAGGGAACATATGAAATCAACAAACGACAGAAAATATATATATATATATATATTTTTTCAATAGTTTAGTGATAAAAAAATAACTTTCTTTTTTTAAGTTTAAGGACAAAAAAATAAACATTTTCAATAGTTTAGGGATAAAAGCCAAACTTTCCATTAGTTTAGAAACGAAAAAATAAAATTTTAAAATTTAGGGATGAAAACAATCTTTTGGTAAAATTTAAGAACCAAACTAGTATTTTACCCAAAATTATTCCTTTTGATAAGTCAGATGAGAAACAAACAAGATTGAAGAACCCAAACAAACAAAATTTAAAAAATTCCAAAACCCATTACAAAGAATCTACCTTTGAGTCTGCAAGAGGTGTCTTTGTTGCACAATAGCCTAGATCGGCGGTAATAGGGGTATGTGTAATGAACTACGACAACATCTCTCTCTTTCGATTTAGGTGTTGCTATCAGAAACCACGAACGGCATCAAACTTGCGATGCCATGGCCTATCTCTCTCTTGTCAATTTCTCTTTGGTTTTGCCTAGTTTGTCTCTCTCAATCAATTTGGCTTAGCCAAATCAGGTGCACATGTGTCCGACACGATTATGTCGTTAATCACTTGAATGACAAAACTAATAGTGGCCCTATTTTGGCATGTATAAGAAGTTCATAGAGTAAATTGACTAAAATAAAAGTTCAGAATATGAATTAGCCATTACCCCAAAGTTTAGGGGATCTTTCGGCATTTTTCCCATATTTTTATCAACCAATGATTGTACAACACCCAAATCTTTTATGCCTATATTCTTTATTGACCAACAACACCCAAATCTCTTTTGCCCAAATTTTATCAACCAACGACACCTAAATATTTTATAATTAACACACACACGCGCGCGCACACACATATATATTAAAAGCCACATCATAGCCTTCGAATCTTTTAAAATGGAATCAACAACCTGTTGGATTTACATGTGTGAGTGAAGTCTCACATTGAATAATGATGAAAAGAATAAATGGTTAATATAACATAATTTAGCACATACCTATTGGGTTTAAGCCTTTTGGGTTAAAATGTGTCTCTATATATTATATTAATTATTCAAGGAAGCTCCTAAAGTATTTATCTACCCAACAAGTGGTATCAGAGCCCATGGTGGTGTGGGGCAAAAGTGGCAAGGTTATCGAGATTCCTTTCGCAATTGGTACAGGAATGGGGTGTGTGTACTTGGAGCCCTTTCGCAAATGGAGCAGGGATGAGTCCCTTTCGCATTTGGAGTGGGGACAGTATATATAGCACCAAGTAAGCCCATAAAACCCACACAAACAATCTTGGAAAAGGCCCAAAAAGGAGTATTATTGCCAATGGGGCTAGACAACAGTGAGGTGCGAGGTTCCCATAAAGGATAAAAGATGTGTGGAGTTGACACGTGGAGGGCCATGGATAATGTAGTAGTGAAGGAAAAAGCTCATTAGGTAGGGAGTAGTGAATTGGACTGGTTCATGGCCAGTAGAGATATCTTGAAGCTCACAGAGAGGCAAAGACTCACACTTGAGGGGAGATTGTTGGGTTTACACGTGTAAGTGAAATCTCACATTAAATAATGATGAAAAAAATTAAATGGTTAATATATAACATAACTGAGCACATACCCATTGGAACTAGGTCTTTTGGGTTAAAATGTATAACTATATGTTATATTAACTATTCAAGGAAGCTCCTTAAGGTCTTTATCTCTCCAACACGACCAACAAGAAATTGTAATGTTAGGAGAGATACTTGTCATTAAGAGAGAGAGAGAACTAAATATTAAAATGGGTTATTTAATATTTTATTCTCAAATATTTACTTACAAAAGATAAAAGATAACGTGATTTTACACACCATGGAGTTACTGTAGCTCAGCCAATAACTTATTATAAAATAGATAAATTGTTTGAATTTGATTTTGGGGGTTCACTATCTAAAATGAAGAGAACTTTGGATTTTCTTCTAAAACAAAAAAGAGAATTTTGAATTTACCTAGTCTATTGGAGATTTTCTAAGATCAAGTGCAATTACCTGTTTTATGTGAGATGTCAAGGTTAATAAGATGAAAGAATTTTTTTTTAAATAAAAAAATTACACTTTTAACTTTTACGTCTCACATGAAAGTGGTAATTATATATAATCCACTATGACTCAATCAATTCATATGAGAAAACGTAGTAGATCCCATGTGTAGATCATGTATCAAAGACTCCGCATATTTATGTTATATTAATCAGGCACAAGTACAACTGTATAAGTAGAAGTAAAACTCTTTCTTGGTTCATAAAAAAGAAAAAGAAAAAGAAAAGGTCCCTCACTTGGATCCCAAACTTTTATGCGCATGTCAGGGCCCCTCAGGCGCAATTACAAGCAACAACGTTGCTGAAATAGGATACTCTTTTTTTTTTTTTAGTGCAGGATACTATTCTTTAGAAATAATGTTAGAGCTACAAACTATTTTACAAAAATTTTTACAAATTATTGATGTAATGAGTGATTATTGGTAAATAAAAATGTGATATTAATGGTGGGTCAAAATAAAAATTAATAAGAGCTAATCACATTAGCATTTTGTAAAAATATTGTAAAATAATTTGTATCTGTAGCATTACCTACTTTTTAATTCAAAATAATATTAACTAATTCTTAAAAAAATAAAATAATTCGTATAAATCTAAAAATAAATCTAATTTCATATCATTTAAAATTATAAATAACTTGGCATTGTGTACATGACTAGATGCAAGAAAAATTTTAACCATAAAATGGATTATCTCAACTTCACTTGAAATTGATCTTTACACTAACTTTCATGAAAACAAAATCATAAAAAGTAAAGAATTTAGAACAAATGAGAATGATTGATTTTTCCCCCTTACAAAGTGGGGAATGAAGGTTTGAACCCACCGGCTCTTCATGGGAGAGTTGGCGATGTTACGACAAGAATGATCAAACTTATTTAACAATAGAACTACACATTATGTTTCTCTTTTTCTTTTTTGTTCTTTTTTTGTTCTTTTTTTTTTTAAAATTTTATAAATCAACTTCACATAATGCTTCTAAACATTAAGGGGTGTTTGGTTCGCCGTGATATTACATTACACCATAATATTACATTAATATAATTTCAATACAAAAATAAAGTATTACATTGTTTAGGAAGGTGACGAGGTTAAAATAATATGATATATTTTATAATTTTAGATTATGATAATGTTAAAAAAAAAAAAAATCTTAATGTCACATTATCGTAATATATATCACATCAATAGCACATCACATTGAATAAAATGCAAATTATCATCTAATTATCAAAATCCTTTAACTCCCTCTTCTTAAATTACAATTAAAAAAAAAAAGCGCAATCATGTCGGTACTCTCTTATGGACATGCCCAAGAAGCAAGTGTGCAAACCTCAAGAATAGTGCCTATAATACTCTTTTATGGATGGCACTGGGTCTGGTGAATAATAATTCAGTTTTGCTCTCTTATAAATATAATAATATATGGAAAGGTCCACCTTTAATTTGATTCAAACGGCTGCTAGAAAATTCGAAGTGTGGTGGGCAGGTCAAGTTGATTGAATTTTGCTAAAGCACAAGTCAAAAATGGAATAGGGAAAAGGTCAATACTGGCCAACAAGTATGTTTTTTCGAGCAAAAGGTGATGTATCATTCAGCTAAAATCAACAAGTTAGGAAAAAAAAATTTGGCTAATCAAACACAATATATTTTTAACACTAAAAATTGGAAAAACAGTCCAGAACTTTGTAACTCAACCAATATTCTTTGGTGTTTCTAATGGATATGTCTAAAATTCAAATTAATCAAATCACTCATCTCCCAACCCAACTATTGAATTATCAGAAAATTGAAAAAAACACATTCTAAATGTGAAACGTATTTTTCTCAAAGAAAAAAAAAAAGTGAAATGTATTATAAAAAATACATTCTTATACCTTTTTATACTATCACATACTATATAATAAAAATTGCATTATATGTTATAATATACTATATAATAAAAATTACAGTTTACATTTTGTGGTTATACCAAGTGGATGACTTCTTCTTAAAAGAAAAGAAAAGTGGATGACTGTCTTATTAGGTCTTACATGTTGTGTTTACCCCCTTATGGTTCCAAAGTTCCACTTCCACAAGGTGTTACGAAGTTTGTTTTATATATATGTGTGTGTGTGTGTTACATGTTGTGTTTACCCCTTATGGTTCCAAACTTCCACTTCCACAAGGTGTTACGAAGTTTGTTTTATATATATATATATATATATACCAAATGGGGGTAAGCTATTGATAAACTTCTCCTTCCAAAATGGAGAGTTACAATCGCTTCTATGCATAACACGGGTGGTGAACACATCTTCATACCACCGGTATTCTCCAAGGTTCTTACACCTAAGGTTACTCAATTGGTCGTAAATCCTAGATGTGATATTGCTGGGTTTACCTATGAAGTGTTTCATGATCGTGTAGATCAGGGTATTGACTCCATCGGGAACACCTCTTCCTATGGTTTCATCAAAGATAGGGTTCTCATCCTCATCTTTTTGGACAGCATGTTTAATTTCTTCCTTGGAAGTTTCAGTTAAGCAATTGTTCCACCAATGTAACAGTTTTCCGGTAAATCCTAAAACAATGAGCTCTACAACCTCAGTATTTGGAATACCATCATTTAGATAGTTATTGGCTACCATGGTTATATGCTGGATTTTGTTTAGGATTTCTTGTTCGGATAAACCATCTATGTTCCATTCATAGAGTTTTCCACTGGACACTGTAAACTGTATGGATCTTTCCTCATATTGGAGGTCAGGTGGTGTAGGTCTGGGATACCAATTTTTGGTGAGGCTAGTTGGGGTTACCTTAGGTTGGTAAAGCCTATTTACCTGTAAACCTCGAAATTGGTCTTCTAGAAGTTCTATCTCCTTTTCATCTTCTGAGGAGGTTTTGCTAGAACTACTAGAGGCTGTATGTGCTTCTAAGGTGACCAGCCGGTTGTCCCTATTGGTTGAGGTATGGTCTGGTGAAGGGGAAATTGGTTCTTTCTTCACGAGTTCCTCAAGCTTTTGGGTGACAATTTCTATGGCTGTTTGGCCCTTTGGTTTGAGGCTGGATTGCCTAGTTACAGGGAGTTTTACTAAAGGCTTTTCTAGGGGCTGGATAGGTTTGCTGGGGTTTCCTGTTTGGAGGATAACCTTGTTGTCTATCTGGCCTTCTATCCTATCAAGCTGTTTCCCTATGACTCCTAAGCACTGGTTGGTATAGTTGTTTTGCTCTACCACCTTTTTTACAACTTTTTCCTCTGGGGTTGTACACTTAAAAGGAGAGGCAGTAACATCAGCACCACGGTGGTTAAGGAGTATGGCTTCTTGGGGAGGATGGCTAGACCTAACAATTTCTGGTTTGCTAGAGCTTGGTGCATCCTTCTTTGGAAGTAATTTCCAGTTGGTTTTGGAAATGACACAGTTCTTTTTATGCCATTTGAAATGTTTCTCAAAGTATTCAAAGAAAGGATAATTAGCTTTTACCTCTTTCATGAATAACTTCCATTTCTCCAAAACTTCAACCTTTTGTTCTAGAGTATGGTTGGCTCTATAGGTTTCTCTTTTAACTCTGTTCTGTTCAGAATTAAATTCCTCTTCAAGAGCATCCATATCAGGGGTGAACTCTTTAGTCAACACCATGAGCTGATAGTCATATTCATCTTCTGGATGAACAGGATTTCTCATATCAGTTCCTGATGGTGAGGGAGGTTTAAGACTGTCCTGACTAGTGCTGTCTTCTTCTTGATCAGCAACTGAGTCTTGTTTGGCTGTGTAACAAGGGGTACTAACCTGGGAGTGGTCTTTAACACCTTGGAACAAAGGACCTAAGTCTTTTCTAGATGTGGGGAAGGGAGCTCGTGTTCTAGACGAACTACTCTGGGATGCAGGTCTATCTTTTAGGAGGATAGTTGGCTGCTTAAATGGTTGGCGTAGATCTACGGATCTAGACCTTGGTTCATGGTGCAGATCTAATGAGGATCTGGGTTGGAGATCATCATATCCTATAGGTGATCTAAACCTAGATTGGTCAAAGCTAAGTCTAACCGTTCCATCGGCTAACTGCTGGACAAAATCTAGATCTGGATTCCTAACCGAGTTCTGGACCTGTAAAGGATAGTTTTCATTTTCTATCGTCCAATGGGTCGGGAAAGTGACTTCAGACCATTTCAGGGTTCTTGGTACCTGAACTGTGGATCTAACGTCTGGGGTTTGGATAAGAGTGGTTTCTCCTGCCTTTCTCTTATCAACCGCTTGGATGGACATGTTTGTCCTCATGCACTTATAATACACTCTGTATATAAGAGCAAGCTGTCTGGTGCCATGTAACACAAAGGTTCCATGGGTTCTGATGTTGAGGGTGAGGACCTTCAGAATATGAGGGTCGTCAAGTGCAACAGTGAGGTTTGGGAAACAATCGAAATGAATTGGACCGTTACTCAAACTGGATTCAATGGTTCCTAGAAGACTGTCATTAAATCTAAGATGACGGGTGTCTCTAAGGGCCATAAGGATTGAGTTGTTCAACCCTTCTCTGATCAATGGTTTTACTCCGACTTGGACAAGTCCTATGTGGAGGAATTTATGATCTTTTTCCCTGTGAGCTTTCATGGCTGCAGGGGATAACAAGTAGCATGTTTCATACTCCTTGTTGATGCTGTATATTTGTTCTATAGTCCTAACATGGTAGTCCGTTCTGAAAGACTTTTTCAAGGACCATGACGAAGACTTATAGACCTGGGTTGTGGGAACTTTGGGTATGTTCCAATCTCCTAACTTCTGATCTAGATCTGAAAGCTGGTACGACTCTGAGTTGATTGTTCCATCTTCTGCTGGAATCTCAGGGAGTGAAGTACTGCTGGATCTAATGCTAGTGGATGAGTCACTCCTTCTAAACATCCTATTCATCATCTTGGATTAAAAGCCTAAGAAATCAATTACAACCTAGACTACTTCTATCTTCCAATTTCTGGATCTAACCTTAGATCTGAAACAGGGTGTGTATGGATGCTTTCTATGATATGTTACCAACTTACCACCGCTCGGACACCTTCTATGTTTCCTGCTACTACTGACGGCCGCTATTCCCTATTACTGAGTGTATACGAACCCCTTTCCCTCAAAACGCCTCAACGCCCTCTCTGGCTAACGGCTAACTGGGGATCTCCTGGTTCACACTCAACCTCGGTACTCTAGACTTACTGGGTAGCAGACGAACATAAAACCGGAATTACACCTAGATTTACTGGATAACATGTCTTCATAGAACTTAGCTTAGTACACATCTGCAACAAATTTGGGCTAAAAACAAAGATAGGAAAAAGAAGATGATCTGGGAAGCAAAGGATTAGCTTAAACAAATAAACACAAGATAATGAACAGTTTGAATGAACGGGAGGCTCAGCCTACCACCAAAAGAAAGAACAGTAAACACTGACTAAGATGAAGTAGTAGATGAAGAATGCAACATATGGGAGTGGAAGTGCTATCAGAAAATAGATATAAAACAAAATAATGTTTGTTAGAGATAACATACTTCAAAGTAATGCACAAAATAATGGATAACTATGGCGGTTGAACCGGCCAACTTGATTGATAATCAAAATAATTACAGTAACTTACAAACACTTACGATCGAGCTCAAAATGGCTCTGATACCAAATGGGGGTAAGCTACAATCAAATGGTGCCGTTCTGAGGGCACTGGGGGCGGAAGCATAAATAGGTTACAGATGTAGTTCTAGTACAAGTGTAAACTAGGGGATAGTAGAAGAGAGCCATTTGTGTTTACAAAGTATTTAGATTACAATGTGAACTGAGGGTTCTCTGGCTTGTGAGGTAGTGTCTGAACTAAGCCTGCTGAAGACTGAGGCCAAGGTTGCCTTATATAGCTGGAGAGAGCCTTGGATCAGATCAGGAGACTGCTGGAATTGCGGACGGAAATCACGGAAGGTGAATTGCTTTTACTGAGGTGAATATCTTTTCCACCGAAAGCAACAGTAACTTCAATGATTCTGTCGGGGATACTGTAGAGTGAACAGTAACTGGTCACTGTTTGTGAACAGTGTCTTGTCCCCTTGCTTTTCTGAACAGTAAATCTGCATAGTGTTCTGGACTGTGCAGTGAACAGTAGCTTGTCTGCAACCTTGCTGGAACGGGTACTGTTCTGAATAGTAACCGATTTTGCAAAGGTGGTTCTTGAGCTATACTGGGGCTTCTGGAGTTGTTCTGGAACATCCGGAAGCTAAACTGGAAATGACTTAGTCGCTGTCCAAGTTATAACCATCATAAGGATCTTGGGCATCCTGGAATGGGTCAATTGGAGCACGACTACAAGAAGCTTCTGAAGAGGCAGGAGAGTTCTTTTCTTCTGACTCTAATTGTTCTGATTGGAGAATTAATTGCTGGGCAAGATCTTTGAGTTCCTTGCTAGATTTTCCGGTGAGTTGAACTGAGTCTAGACTGGATTGCGATCTTGTGTGATGAGCAATGGTTCTCTGTACTGGAAGGGGGAAGTCGTTATACAATTTGGAGATAATGTCAGTAGGTCTGAATTTATCCCACCATTTTACAAAGAATTCCCTATCAAGTAGGTTTTGGTTGATAGCATAATTCCACATACTAATCCAGTGGATCTTGTATTGTACTGTCATATGCAAGATAGCCGGAAACTGGGAAGAGTGCCTGTCAACCTGGAATCTGGAGCTAAAATACCTTAGCGCTTCCTGAAGGGGTTCTGGGTAGTTCTGAGGAATTGATCCAAACATTTCCCACCACTTGAGGAACCAAGAGGGTATCTGACTTTTGAATTTTCTGTCGAATTGGATGAACCAAGAGTGGTCATAGTTTTGATTCTGAAAAAATAAAACTTTTTCAAAAGCATCCATATAGTCATAATAATTATACAAGGGTTCTGATCCTTTGAGTACAGTAAGAGTTTTGAGTGAGGAGGGATGTCCCCAATCTTTGCTGCTTACAAAACTCTGAATTATGAATTTATGGAACAGGACTTTTGAAGGGTCAATCCTATCTCTGATATCTTCTATTCTGGCAGACTTTTCTTGGATGAGAATGCCTTTATAGAATTTGATGTTTTTCTCTGGGTTTTTGGGAAGAAAATGCCATTCAGGAGGCAATACTTCCATTGCTAATGCCAATGGATCTGTTATGTGAACCAAATGTGGCTCAATATAAGAGATGTGCTGGACAAAAGGTTTCTTGATGTAAGAGGCTTTTCCTGTTCTAGGAGGAAAGGTGAAGGAAGGTTGCCTGGGCACAATTGGGCCGAGGGGATCTTCGACTGTATATGGAGAAATTGCCTTAGGAGGGGGTGTGGCTAAGGCAGAACTATAACTGTGCAGCTGTCCTTGGGGCCTTTGGTAATTTGGTTTTGGGATTGTGGATACCAAATAACGATTGGCAACAATAGATGGGGACACAGGTAGGGTCTTTGGTGAGCTAGAGAAAGGTACTAGAGGGCCAGGGTTTTGTGCCTGACTGGTACTCCTAGTGGTTGGTTTAGGCAACTTAGGAGGTTGGGGCTGCACGGGTTTCTTCCCGGACATTTTGGACTGGATTCTGCAAAAATTCACGGGTTAGGAAGTCAGGTATACTGTTCTGAGTTCCTGCAATGAATTCTATGTCAAAATCAAAGACTGAAAGAATGGCTTGCCATCGTGCAAAAATCTGTTTTGATGCAATGTTTTGAACATTTTTTTCTAAAACATGTTTTGCAGATTTGCAATCAATTCGTATTAAAAACTTTTGATTCAAAAGATCACTTTGAAATTTTGAAATGCATAGTACTATAGATAAAATTTCCTTTTTAATAGTACTATAATTAAGTTGAGTGGGAGTCCAAATTCCTGAATGAAAACAAACAATTTGTTCCGAGGAAGTGGGACTAACACGCTGAAGGAGAATGCCACCATAACCAATGTTAGAGGCATCTATCTGAACGACCTTGAAGGAATTTTCAGAAGGGATTCCTAGACAAGGGAGTGTCATGACATATTTCTTGACCTGTTGGACAACTGATGTATGGGTGGGTGTCCAAGGAGGAGGATTGGTTCGAAGTCTATCAAAGAGAGGCTTGCACTGTTGCCTAAGATTTTGATAGAAATCAGAAATGTAATTGAGGGATCCTAAGAACCTTTGAAGTTGGGTCTTATCAAGGATTTCATCTGGAAACTTTTCCGCAAACAGGATGGCTCTATCAATTGGTTTAATGACTGCATGTTTTATGTCAAAACCTAAGAACCTGACACTTGTTTGAAAAAGCTTAATCTTCGGGGCCGAGACAACAAGACCATTTCTTTTTATGGTTTGGAAGAACGTTCTGAGATGCTTCCAATGTTTGTCTAGGGATTCTGAGAAGATGAGTACATTATCAATGTACACAATGATATGACTGGAGAATGGATTGAAAATCTCATTCATTATGTTTTGGAATTCAGAAGGTGCATTCTTAAGACCAAAGGGCATTACATTCCATTCGTAATGACCAAAGGGTGTGGTGAAAGTTGTCTTGTACCTATCAGACTCTCTGATTTGTATCTGCCAAAAACCACTCTTCATGTCAAACTTACTGAAGACCACTGCTTTGCTAAGCCTGTTAACTAAGTCTCTTTTGTTGGGGATAGGATACCTAATCCATTCTAAGACTTTGTTAAGGGGCTTATAATTGATGACAAGTCTAGGGACACCTCTCTCAATCTCAGCGTTTTTCTGAACATAAAAGGCTGGACAGGACCATGGTGACTTAGAGTTTCTAATGATTCCCTTTCTAAGAAGATCCTCTATTTCTGCTTTGCAAGTATCCATAAGTTCTTGACTCATTTGGATAGGCCTGGCTTTGGTAGGGATGTTCTTTTCTTGGAAATCTTTGACATATGGTAGTGCAACTTCGTGCCTTTTCCTATGCCAAAATGCTGTGGGAAGATCAGAGCAGACTTCTTGTTTGAGTTCTTCTTCAAACTTTCTAATCTCTGATTGGTAGTTTTTGCAAGCTAAATGTTTATCAACCCTTTTGTAATTTAGTTCATTACTAAGGTACTCAATGTGTTGGGTTTTGGCTTGGATAAGGTTAAGGGTCCTGGAGATGGAAACCTCTTGGAGACAATTGATGTCTTTAGGTTCTGGGCTCCTAAGAAACTTAAACTTGACTGGTTGGCCAAAAGGATGGGTAGTGATTCCTTCACTATCCGTGGTAAAAGGATACAACAGACACATGAACGGGTTTCCTAAGATGACCCTATCTGTCATATTCTTGACAAGAACAAAGGTGGTTTTGAAACACGCATTGTCTTGGCAAACATGTGCTTTTGGGATTTTGAATTCAATCTGCATTTTCCCACCACTTGCGGAGGTTAACCTTTCCTTGGTTTTCCGGAAGTATTTAGAGGGAATGATTCCTTCTTGAATGCAGTTGAGATCAGCGCCTGAATCTATTAAGGCAACTACCTCAATTTCAAAATCTTTACTTATGACAATCTTGACTTTGGAATGCCATTTCTGGAAGTTAATCCGACTGATGGTTTGTAAGAACGATCCTTTTGATGGTTCTGGCACCATATCTGCAGTAGGGTTAACTGTTTCATCAATTTCTTCATCAGAAGGGTTCTGTAATGAGATTCTGTCCTCATTGCCTTGATGAGAAGTGTTAGGTCCAAGTAACACCTGATGTAACTCTAAGCAATGTTACATCATCTAATAACTTGTTATTGAATTAATATTTTGAAAATCCAACCGTTGAATTACATATTTTTTATGTTCTTAACATGCATGCCAATTTTCATATCAATCGGATGCTATTTATTATTTGATTTATAATCTCATATTTTATGCATTATTTTAAACTACAAAAAATTGAATTTTAATAATTGATTGATGACATGACTATTAATCTTTGATCACCTCGAAATTTTGCAAGCATGAAGAACATATAAAGATAATGTAATCTAACGGTGGATTTGTCAATATTTGCATCCAATTAAAAAAATATTGAGTAGTATAACATTACTTAGAGTTATACCAGGTATAACTTGAACCAAACCCTATATATATATACTTAAAAGAATTATGTTTTATAAGAATCTATTGAATATGTTTAAAAATATTTCAAAGTTTACTTTAATTAAAATTCTATTATCAAAACTCAAAAGCTCCAAGAAAATTTGATAATGTAATGGTTAAAATTTGATAATATTTATTTCTGTGTTTGTCTTTTTTAGAAAAACCTATATAGCACATTTGAGGTTCTTTTTGTTTTTTATTTTTTCCCCATTTTTCTTTTTTATCCAGATGCTTGAAAGTTAAAAAAAGAGTTGGTCCCCTCACCCAAAAAGAAAAAACAAGTTTACCTTGAAAGTCACTTAAAGGATGATAATATTTAATGCTAGAAGCCTAGGTAACTGTTATAAATAGATTAATAAACCCTTGGATCAAGTCGTTGACATTAATCCGTAATTAATGGCATGGATGTGTTTTTTTTTGGGGTAATTAATTGTATGGATGTGCCACTATAACAAGCAAAAGGTAAAGGTTTCTTAAGAAGAGTATAGGAGATTAAAGAAAGTCAATATAGTATAATTTCTGAAACATCACTAAAGTCAATGAAAATTTTATAGTAAGAATAAAAATTCTCAATATACCTACTGAGGAAAAAAATCAATGAGGTACCAGAATATTATGGAATATGGAGTCCCAAAAGAATGAATTAATGAAAGCAAAGTTTGCACCGCAAAACCATTTGAAAAAAAGGCAGTTTTGATGGGCAACTTAAAATACCCACTAATTATTCATGCATCACAATAATCCTGTGACACAAAATTATCACATGAAGGAAACCGAAATGAGAGGGAAAAGGACTTCGTTGCACAAGCATAGTATACAATTCCTTTCAATCAGAGAAAGAAAATGACACTGACGGATCACCCTTAATACATATGCAAAATACCTTCCTTCCCATGCCTAACATTTAAAAAATCAAAATCAAAATCAACAGCTTACCACATTCTGAACTAAAAAAAAAAGTACTATTATTAAATTATAGAGAAAAGTACAACCTAACTCATTATCATTTTGAATCCAAAAAAAAAAACTCATTATCATTTTGATCCTATTACAATTTCATACGTAAGATTTTTTTTTTTATTACAATAAGTGGATGTTTATTAGGCAATGCCATTAAGGTACAAAAATCATGACTAATATATACAATTTTAATTGCAACTTATTGATATCCTAAAGTTTAGATTAAAATCAAATCCTTTAGGATTCTATAATTTCCATCCAATTTAACAAATATTGCATTTTGTAGATAAATTTTCAATTAGAATTTACTCCCTTGTAGTGTTGGTCATATCACAATTTAATTTCATAAACTTTTCAAAAACTACCTGGTAGTGTTCGAGTCTCAATGGGTGGCGGTTAGATTTGGTCAGTCACTAAAAATGACAAGGAGAAGAGATCTTCAACCATATATGGGCTTAGAAATCGCTGAAAAAAGGATGAAAAAAAGAAAATCGAATGAGTGGAGTTTCATTGATTCCCAAGGGGAAAATTTGACACTTAACTCGTTTCATGCAGGTTTTAAACACGTAAAACCGCTATTGAGGGCCACTTGCCTTTGAAACCATCCTAACCTTAGTAGGTCAGTTCGAGTCGAGCAAGCTCACCAAATACTGACTTGAGTTGGACAACCCTATGTTTCATTTTAATCAAAACCTTACCTGGTCATGAGTTCTAATTATTTTAATTGGTAATAAAAGTCTTATTATCAAATATTGAATATCGTTTATATATAAATAAATAAAAATCCATTCAGGCAATAACTTGATCAAATATAATAAAGGCTCGGGTTAAGAAGTGTGTTTAAAACATTTGTTAATGGACTATTTTAGAAAATTTTTTATACTACTTTTATAGAAAATATAAAAAAAGAAAAAAAAATCACTCATTTTTCTAATTTCACATAAAAAAATTCCTAAATCAATACCCTCATCCTTATTTAACTTTTTTTTCAATAATAAATGCAAATTTAGATACTAAATTATAGCAAACTCCAAGAGGATAAATTAATTTTGTCTAGAAAATATGTGAGGAGATGCTATAATATTCTTTTTTTATATTCGTTCTATGTATCACTCCTGAGATCCCGGAGGAGACAAATCAAAGCATATTTCAAATAAAAAAAGAAAGAAAGAAAGATCCAGCTAGAAATAAAAAAAATAAAATAAAATAAAAACGTAGTGCTGGTTCACAATCACTCACGCTCTCTCTCTCTCTCTCTCTCTCTCTCTCTCACAGAGTCTACGTCTCTCTTTTCTTTAATGGAGACGAAGAAACTAATAAATTCCATATCATCACCGTTTCACTCCTCTTCAACATTCTCCTCTTCTTCTTCTTCTGCACTTCCTTACATTAACGCCGCGATTCCCGAGGCCAATTCCTCCCCAAGGTCTGGATTTCCAATTCTCATGCCTTTTTTTGTTTCTTAACGGGAAATTGTTTTCCCGGGAATTCATTTTCCCTTGGATTTCAGTAATTTTGTTCGCTCTCTCTGTTTCTCTCTCTTTCCGTTTTGTTTGTTCTGTGTTTGATTGCGTTGATCTGTGTTTGAATTTGCTGATTTGTGAGCTCGTTTTTTGTTCTTGTGTTTTTATTGTGAAACCTGATGGATCTAATTATATGATGGATTTCGCAATTTCTCTGGCTAAATTTTTTTGTGGATTTGTGGATCGGCTTTAGTGGCTGTTTCGTAAATTTGTGAACTGAAATTTTACGTGATTGTTAAATTTGTTGTGTGAGAGTTTCATAATGTAACTTTTTTGTGTGAGTTTGTTGGTTACTTGATTTATTGATTAGTAAAGATGTGAATTGTGAGAAAACAAATGGAAAACTCGAGTATTCCGAAGATTAACGAGGATTGCTCTTTACCATTATGCTAAGATTTAAACTCGGGTCTCTTATTCAACAAAAAGAGAATTTACTAGTTGAGCTAACTAGAACTTGATATAAGCAATTGAATGTAGTTTGTTTGTTTTTATTTATTTATAATTCAATAGTTACAATGGGAAAGGAGGATTTGAACCTTAGACGTTTCCATTCGAAACATGAGTAGGTACCAGTTGAGCTATAAGGCTGTTATATCTTTCATAGAGATCAAACCATTTTGAAGTCTTTCGAACCAAGTTTTAAAATGAAAGATTTGTTCGTACCTTGGCCTCCTGCACAATTTAAATGTTGATGACGTGACAGTCTTGTCATCTACGATTATGCGATTTTTGGTTCGTGCTTTTGTTCAATTGCTGATCTCACTTTTTTTTAGTTTGCTTATAACAAGTGAGGGAAAGGGGGATTCAAATCTAGGTTCTCCTCACAAAAGAGACCGAGCATATTCATTGAGCCACAAAGCTCTTGGTTGATAATCTCACTTTTGACAATAGTTGTTGAAAGCTTCTAAGGTTTTTGTTTGTGTGTGTGCGCGCATCAGTGCATGTAGTTTAAGAAAAGATCTGTTAGAGTTTGTAGTGAAAGAATTTGTTGATGTGTATATATTGATATCAATTATGTTTGTTACTTGCAAAGAGAGTCATTTGGATTCTAACTTTGTTGGATAACTTGTTTCATCATGCAGATAAAGGTATTGCCTTTTGATATTCCAGTGTAATAGTTGGTTTCATGAAGGCTGAGCAGTGAAAATAGCGGTGACAAATTCCAAGATGGAGAAAAAAATGACTTCAGCAAAGCTGTCTGATAGGAAAGGTGCTCTTGATTTGGCCTCATGGATGTTTAATGTAGTCACATCTGTTGGAATAATACTTGTCAACAAAGCCTTGATGGCTAAATATGGCTTTAGCTTTGGTGGGTTGCCTATCTCTCTCTCTCTCTCTCTCTCTTTTAATATCATATTCAAACATTCAATTTGATTAATTTTTCTCCTTTGCATTACTTACCTAATATATGTCATGCTTTATGCTTTAATATTTCTATGATTTTGATATGATCAGTCATGTTGTGCAGTCTGTTTTCTCTTTAATCTTGTTAAAAAGGGACAAAAGGTGGAGAATTCTTATTATTCTTCTTTTATTGAGAAGTTGACAAAATTAATAATTAATAAAATAATATTAAAAATTAAAAATTGTTAGTATTATTTTGAATTTGACATAAACAATGCTAAAAATGGATTTTGGATTCAGGTTAGAATTTTACAAGATGAAGGTGTAAGAGTTATACTTACTTCAATTATAATTGTTCAACAGGGCATACACTCTTGTGTCTCTTTATTCTTTTTAACTTTCAAAGATCTTTTCTGTTTCTCTTTTCACCTTTCCTTAAGAAAAAGCATAGCACAATATGATTTTTGTTGAAGAAACCAAACTTTTTTTTTTTTTTTTTTCTCTTTTTGTTGAAGATGGTTTTTGAAACTTAAACTAGACTCATGCTCTTTTAACATTATTAGGGAACCACTCTTGATCTGAGATACTCTTATATTTACTTGCCATGAAAGTTGCATTTATATTGTGGTAGATATCTAAAAATTCAGCATGCGAAAGAAGAGGCTCTTTCACGGACTTCTTTTAAATTTTTGGGACTAGATCTTGGATAAAACTTTATAGGAGTGGTATCTGATAGAAAGCTGATTGGTCTATATTCCTTGGGACTGTTACATATCTGTATATTTGGTTTTAAGAAAATTGTGTTTGTGCATGAATAGATTCTATCAAAAAATGGATCCTTTAGAACACTTCAATCATATACTCCCATGATATATTCATAAACCCTAATAGAGGAGGAGGAGGGGGGGGGGGGGGGGGGGGAAGGCTTGAAGCATTATTTTTTGGAACTTATAATGAAATTTTATGACTTCTTCTTATCCAGAGGGCCTTTCTTTCTAGTGCTCTTTACCCCCACAAATGAGGCTTTATCCAACTCTCCCTTATCAGTCATTGAAAGGAAATAATCCATTTATTGGACAGCATTGATCTGAGGATTCTCATTTATTTTATTCTCACTAGTAGCTTTAAGAAGCACTAAATATTGTTTTGATGGTTCATTTTGGTCAGAATAGAAGTGAATACACTTTGAGAACACCTTGGAAATGATCTAGCTTACAAGTTATCTTGAAGGCCTCTCTTTTGCACCAGATAGCCACATGGAAACTTATCATTAATTTATATTTGTGTTATTTCAGTAAGTGTGTTTATAACAAGTTGTTATAGATTAACTCAAATGGTTGACCTAAGGCTTGCTGGTTTGTATTGGACATCATAAATTCTGAAAAGTCTAGGAAACCCTTGTCAGGATGCACAGCAAGCCAGAAAATTGTGTATTATTTTTGGGTCTTCTTCATACACTCTTAATGTCAGAGAAGAGACTAAGCACTCATATGGGCTAGAATTTTTGCCATATGATAAATCACACTTTTGTATGATACAGAAATGTTTTGCGGAAGAGCCAATGTACAGAGCTTTCAACTAGATAACTCTGCCTAGGTGGAATGTAATTCATGCTTACATATCATAAAAGAGATTGTATAATGTTGAGCAAGAAGTTTGTGTCTTAATAGGTGGAATATAATACATATTTACTTATGAAAGAAAAGATAGTATAATGTTGAATAAACAAAAAGTTCCTCATCTGTTCTATGTTAACATAATATGACGTGCTTTTGTTAAGAAATTGATGCTTTTTATGAAACAGAATGAATTATAGCAAACTGCTTCTGAATGGTTGCATCAATCCTGACACTGTATTCTATGTAATGCCTTAATGCAGCTACAACGTTAACTGGTCTTCATTTTGCCACAACAACCTTGTTGACTGTTATTCTTAGGAGGCTGGGATATATCCAGGCCTCTCATCTACCAATTTCTGACCTTCTGAAATTTGTTTTATTTGCAAACTTTTCCATAGTTGGGATGAATGTGAGTTTAATGTGGAATTCTGTGGGATTCTATCAGGTTAGTTTAGGTGAAAGAAATTCTTTCTGTTCTTTTTTTTCTTGAGAAAATTTTAGAAATTGCAATGTGTCTTATTTTTAGTTTCTATTCTCAGATTGCAAAGCTGAGTATGATCCCGGTATCTTGTTTTCTCGAAGTTGTCTTGGACAAGGTGCGATACTCAAGGGACACGAAACTTAGCATAATATTAGTCCTTCTTGGTGTTGCAGTCTGTACTGTTACAGATGTGAGTGTCAATGCAAAGGGTTTTATAGCTGCTTTAGTGGCGGTTTGGAGCACGGCGCTGCAGCAGTATGTAAGTAATTCTTTGTTGAACCCTTGATCTCATATAGATATATCATCAGCTTTGAATGGATTAGGGGGTAAAAGTCAGTTCTGGTACTAGGCTGGTGGAGTTTTAGGTTCATTGTGTTCTTATTCTTTTTTAAATCCTTCATATTTGTGCACAGGCAGACATTCACCTCATAAACATCGTCGTATGCATGTGCAGCTCATATGATATACTATTTGATAATTGCGTTAGCCAAACTAACTTTTTATCTTGTCTCTTTATACGGGTAGGATTTGCACATTAATTTGGAATGATGCGTCTTTAATAATGTAAATTTCAAATTTAATACCAGATTGTTTTATGTCAGTTCATGCCAAAGTACAGATTTCTAATCTTACATATAATCTACAATATATGACGTTGTTTTGATTATTATTGCAGTATGTTCACTATCTTCAGCGGAATTATTCTCTTGGATCTTTCAACTTATTGGGGCATACTGCTCCAGCACAGGCAGTATCCCTTCTTTTAGTCGGGCCCTTTCTGGATTGTTGGTTGACTGGTAAAAGAGTTTATGCATATGATTATACTCTCACATCTGTGGTAAGTTTCTTTTCTTTTCTTTATTATTATTTTATAATTATATCTCAGTTGGTATGATGAGGTATACTTCTCTGATATAAAAACATATATTCACATACAAGATACTTACCAGCAACACACATATCATGCTGTCAGTTCATGCTCCTGTCTATGCCTTTGCATGCATGTGAACATCACTATGTTATTGTGCTTAGTTGCTTGTGCTTGTAGAATTGCACCCATATTTTTGCTTATAAATGTAAATATGCCTAGTCTGTCCATCATTTAAGTATCACGGTTGGCAGTTTAGCGGTTCGCCAGCTGCAATTGCTTTAATAGGGAAATTGAATGAACAGATAATAATTTATTAGATCCTTGGTCAAAGGTGGCCAATGCCTCACCAAGTGAGAGAGCAATCAAGGAGCAAAATCAGACTGCTTAATTGCCTTTAACATTTATCTAAAGTGTCCCATGTCTGTCTTCAGATAGTCCCATAGGCCATAGGGGCACTTAACAGGGTTTACAAAAAAGTCAAAATAGCCTCCACAGAGGCCCAATATAGTGCCTTGCAGAAAATCTGCAAGTGGGTGAGGGGTGCTTACCATTAGAATAATGAATGGAAAATCAGTCCCAATAACTAATATGGTTCTTTACCACCACTTTAGTTCCCAACATTTGTAGCACATTGAGAGAAGGTTTGCTCTTATATATTTACCACATTTGTGGAAGGTTTTACTTCATCCCTTATATTGCAAAGAGGGAATACTGATTAGTTTCCTGTCTTATAAAAACTGAAATGGCTTTAAGGAAAGAGCACAGTCCTTTTTTTTCTTTTTCTTTTTTAATGAATAATTGGCACATTCCTTACTAAGCGAAGTGTCTTCATTTGGTACAGGAAAGAATTTTAATGGGCTTTCTTAATGAGCTAGTCTCATGTTCCTAAGTGTTTTGGGGAATGGTAATAAAATATGTATAAAAAATGAAATTATTAATAATAAATGTATATAAAAAGATTAAATTGTATAAAAATAATTTTATAATCTATTAAATAAAAAATTTATATACACACTCAAGGCAGGGTGGGTAAAACCCATCCCCATCTTGTGCCCTCTTCAGGGTAGGAAAAACATGTGTGAGGTGGGGTAGGGCTAGGTGGGTCATGCGAGGGGGGACATTTTTGCCATCCCTACCTACCTTATATTTTGTGTTTTTCAAGTTAACTGTTCCTCTAAAAGTGAAGGTAATTTGGGTAGAGTTCTAATTTGAAACATACTCCGCATGCCACAAGGTGGGGTGTTTTAGTGTTTATAAGCTAGACATACTGACTTTGCTATAAAAAAAAAGGAAAATTATGCAAGTGTAGTACTGATGATGTCACATGGCATCAAGGCCATGTTACCTATCTCTTCGAAGGCTTCTTTCTTTCAAGTGACATGCAATAGATTATAAGCTCTTTTCTTCTTCCTCCTTTGCTCCTTCAGACTCTTCCTCTATGAAAATTTTTAATTGCTTGAGAATGCCTCTCAAGTGCATGACACAGGCAGTTCTTTCCTATCATATCCCTACTCTAATATTCAATTATATATAGCACAACTGTGTGGGGGTCATATCTGAAATATAATAGGACCAATGACACTATCTTCAATGTCAAATTCTAGAGGAGAATGGCAGTCTTATCATGCTTCTGTGAACATCTTTCTCTTTGGGATAGAGGATCTGAGCACCTTACCCTGGGTGAATATCATCAAAAAAAGGAAACCATTAGTAATTAAAGAATCACAAAAGAAGAAAGATACTGAGGGAAGTTGGCCTATGAGTTATTGATGTGATCAAAATTGAGGAGATAGTTTTCAGTGTGAAAGAGAAATGTTGAAGGGACTGATTGTTGGGTTTCTAATTCCTTGTATACAGTTTCTCTATATAATATTATTATATCAGGGTATTTTAGGGACCTCGCTTTTTGTTAGAATTGGGCCAGGTTATTAGGTTTTATTTTGGTTATGATTTTGTGCTGTCCTTTGTTTTGTTCGGATTTCTAGAAAGGCATGAGTTTATGAAGCAAAATCTCAAATCAGTGTATGTAATTCACTTCAATGCCAAGGTCATATAGTTGTTTTAGTGAAGATCCAAGATTCAGACAAAATTTCTTTAACCCCAATGCCTTTCTAGGCTGTAAATTTTTTTAATACCAAAGAAGTGGTGATCTCTCTGTAGCCATTGACAGTGCCCCAGTGAATATTTCCAAATACCTACTTCATCTTACGTGTAGATACATGGCCAATTGCTGTTCATTGATCCTTGAGAAAAGAATAAACGTTACTGTTGCCTGCCTGTCTGTGCCCAAGGATTGAATGTTTGTGAGGTGTGTGCACACACATGTACACCTAGCAAGTATCTATGTCCACTTTTGTCTGTGGGTTGTGCTTATATGAATGTTCTGTGTATCATTGGATGGTCAGAGCTTAGCATGCATAATTGCACATGAATATCCTTTTTAGCATGCATGCCACAGATATTCCTGGACATGAGAACTTTTACTTAGAAAGATCGACTAGAATTAAGTTTGATTTTCTATCACTTGCTGTTTGTCAAATGGACTGGTGGTGGAATGGTCCTACTTGGTAGTAGAATGGACCATATGCCTGTGTACAGATAAATTTTTGCATGCAGCTAGTTGTGACTACTGAAATGATTTGGGCCACTTTTTTCTGCAGTCATTCATAATTCTGTCCTGTACCATTGCGGTAGGGACCAATCTCAGTCAATTCATCTGCATAGGCAGATTTACGGCTGTGTCATTCCAAGTGCTTGGTCATATGAAGACTATTCTGGTCCTGATTTTAGGATTCATTTTCTTTGGGAAAGAGGGTCTCAATTCACAAGTAATTTTGGGTATGTTAATTGCCGTTGCGGGAATGATGTGGTATGGCAACGCCTCAGCTAAGCCAGGAGGGAAGGAGCGGCGTAGCCATTCAACTCCAAGCAACAAATCACAAAGACATGTTGGGTCGACGGAGTCCACTGAGCTGCTGGATGACAAGGTCTAGATTTATAGTGAAATGTTGAAGACGAGAAAAATTGAGCTTTTTAGTTAGCAGGTCCGCATGTTTCTTTACACCTAGGAGGTAGATCCCTCAATTACTATAAAATTTTCTCATCATAGTTCATATTGTTCTTGAAGGAAAAGAATGCTGTTGAAGGGGGTGCAAGACTGCAACTTCCCCATTAAAATTACATTGTTCCATAAATATTATACATTGTAATTTATTTCTTATTCAATTTTAAGCCTTCTTTTTTTTATGCTCTTTTTACCTGGTTCATCATTGTTTTTTCTCTTCCTGGAATTATCTCATTGTTAACACTTTCGATGTATTTTATTCTTTTGTTTGTTATGTGCTTGAATATACATGTATATCAAATTCATCGAAAGCCCATGGGGCTAAATTGTTTTGTTGGAAGTATATATTTTCTATACAAGGCAATTCTGCTTTAATCAACGATAGTCAAGCATATGCATTAAAACCAAATTCAGACCTTCACAGTTCCCCCTTCTATGTAGCATTTTCTTCTCTCTCTGATTCTTATTATACATTGTGTGGCTCTGTATCATCAGAACTTGAAAGGCCATACAAAATGTTTATTCTATGTAAAAGGACGGGCTTTAGCTTAGTGGAGTCCTGAATAACTGAGCTCTTCAGTCTACAGGGTCTTCTTGTAGTTACACTTATTGTGGTCCAAAGTCCTATAACACAATCTATGCTTATTTAACACGACTTCAACCACTGGGATCATCTTTTCTCTCTTCTGGTCCCAAAGAGAAAGCTGCTAATAAAACCTCTGGAAGAATCAGAGCTGTGATAAATCTCATTTTGAGAAGTGGGGAACCATGCATTCATGCAAACAGTAATTATTTGGTACTCGTAGACGTTTATGGTGTTTGATACACGCATCACCTGGAGCTGATTGGCTTTTTGTATTTAAACATTGAATTTTTTTTTCTTCTTCCTTGTCTTTTTCCATTATTTTTATTCAAGAAGATTCAAACATGTTTTCTCAAGCACTGTATGAAATAAAGCACTGGGGAAAGTCCTTCACCTAACTTTACTGTCGAAAGAAAGAAAAAGTACATTAGGAACAAAAAATGAAAAAACTTTGCTGAATTTACTACTGCAGCTGCTGCCAAAACTAGCAGTGATCTCCAGAATAGCACAAGGACTATTTTTGCCATCTGAACATACAATTACCCCATTAATAATCATTTGATTAAAAAGGGGCAACACCAAGATACTTTGCTTGATTTACCAAACCTCCATTTGTGTTGGACCTTAGGCCTTTGCGACTTTGCTTGATTTACCAAACCTCCATTGTGTGAGATACACAGATTACAAGTTTACAATTATTGTGTTTTGAATTATGACATGGAAACCAAAGATTCAAAATTTTACAGTGAATTCCAAAATAGAGGAGAATAATGTTTAGGACTGTCGAAAGTTTGGTCCATTACAGCTGCTTTTGGGTCCCGCTTTTTGTTCTTATGTGTCATAAGCGTGATCTAGCCTTTATGGCTTTTAATTTTGGTTAGAAAATTGAGAGGCAATACACTGATTTTCCAGTTGCATTTTTATTTTATTTTTGGTCACTGCTACTACATTTTTATTTCTAGTTATTAATAGGGTGCATGCATTCAACTCTCCAATTCGATGAACCTAGCACAACCTAACGCCTCTGATTAATTTCTTATTCGTTGATATGTTGGGTTGGGTGGAAATATTTTTTGAAGTTTGGGTTGGGTCGAGTTCACGTCAACAAAATTTTCAATGCATGTAATTCAATGTGATCCATGTTATTAATATTTAAAAATATATGTATTTTAAGTTTGGAGTAGGATTTTTTTTGGTATTTTAAGACTTAATTTTAATAAAAATTTGAATAGTAAGTTTAATTAAATGGAAATCTTTTTTTTTTTATATTAGGCATAATAAAATGGCATCAACCTAATGGCCCATATCATGCATTTGGATGGGTTAAAGATTTATTAACTCAAGGAGGTTAAACCAGATTGATTAATACCTTAAAACAACCCATTCACACTTCTACTATTTCCTAGTATTAATCTTTCTTTCTTTCTTTGCTTTGCTTTTTAAATTTTTGTGAATAATAATTATTTATTATTAGTTATTACCACTTTTGATTATAAAGATGAGAATAATGAATTAAGATTATCTATAGTTCCTAACCATTATGAAATTCTTAAAGGCCTATTAACCTACTTTGATTTTTGAAAAATGAGTGAGTTAAATTTTACTACATCATAAATAATTTAAAGAAAAGACATAATAGTAGTCAATATTTGTTTTAAATAATTGAAATAGCATAATCCCACCCATTCATTTTACCATAATTAGATAGGAAACAAAGAACTCTACTACGAGTTTAACCTAGAGAACAACAAAGGATTCTAAGCTATAATAATAGCATGCTTTTAATACAAATTTTAGGTTGCCTTGCACTCCTCATCTACTCACATATTCATAAAATCATACCTTAAATAATTTGGTAGGGTCCACTACCTTTCAAATCCTCTCTTGCTCTCGTGTGGCATTGATTTTCATTCTCATTTCTCCCCAATGTACTTTCTATTTGATACAAAGAAAGACCAAAAAGAAAGGGTGACCCACACCCCTCTCCCCAACCCAACATAACCACAAACTTAATCATATACCTCTTCATTAACTTTATTCAATTTCAATTTTCAACCCAACCCTTCACTAACTTGCATTTCAGATATCTTCCTATTTTTCCTTAGCCTGCGCACTCAGATCTTATCCTATGCACCCCACCATGTTTTTTCTTCTTTGAAAAAAAGAAAGAAAAGAAAGAAAGTTGCATCTAATGCAAAATCTAACACATAAACACAACCCCATAAGTGGGCCTCCCACCATTGAAGTGGGTCGAACAAACCTCCAATAATTGCTGCCCCCGCGTGTTTGTGCACGTGTGGTGTTTTCTTTGTTACTCTCTCTCTCTCTCTCTCTCTCTCTCTCACTCTTTTTGCCTTCTCTTTCTTTCCTGTCTATGTTGTGTTAATGCAACTCCAAAAGCATGTTAGCAATAAATACTTTATATGTAGTCGGAAAATACTCATGCTTGAATAGTAAAGACCATTATAATACTATGTTTGGATAGAGAATAGAGATCTTCATGGCAGATTTCATTTTACACAACCTTCAAGATTTCTTAAGTTCATTTTAATTTCATTTGTTTCCTTGAACATAATTTTCTTCTTCTTAGGCATCGATATTAAAGTTTAAACTATATGGAGTACGGTATTGTTGTACAAATTAAACCAACAATTACCCATCTTATGCAACTAACCATAACTCTCTACGTAATTAGTTTTACAACCATCACCATCGTCACCAGTTATCACTATCAATACCACCATCACCACCAACTTAATTTGTCATTGTTAGCACCAGCATATATATACCACTGCATCACTGAAAACACCAACACGCAACCACCATCTGTTATTACTATTTCCACCATCACGCGACGCCAATGACCATAACATCAACACTATGAACAAATTATTATCACCACCATTTATAAAGTGTCAAATACTCCCGACTTTTTAATTTTTAAAACTATATGTTAAATGAGATTCAACAGTTAACTTAGTGGGACTAGTATCTTATGTGGTATGTAATATCTACCATCTATTCCTTAGTGAATTCCAATTCCACCTTCCTCCACTATTGTTTAACACTTTAACTAGCCAAAAAAAAGTTCCACAACTTTTATCCTGACCTGTCTCATGATGAGTTATAAGTGGTGGAGGTGTTGGCCTACTATTTTATTTTCACCACTCACAATTAGCCACGCGACAAATTATGACAAAATTTATGAGATTTTTGGTGTCTCTAGCATTGCTAAAAAAACAAATTGCTTGGACAATAAAATTTAAATTTTTTTAAAATTGAAATTCTGAATAATTTTCATTTTCCAAATACGAATTAGCCAGAGTGATTAAAAAAAAAAAAAAAGTGCAGCTAGAGTAACGGTGACAGGCTGGGCAAGCTGTCGGTGACGGAGCGGTCAAAGGGGGGGTAAACGGTGGGGATAAGAAGAGAGAGTTTAATTGGTCCACGTAAGCAAGATGGACATGGGCACGTGTTGATTGCAGCCTAATGGGTCCCACAGCCAAACATCGTCTTAATCATCATCATCATCATCAATCAACCCCAACCCCATCTCTCTCATTTTTTCAGTGCCCATTTATTCAATTTGGATGAGAAGCCCATCATGGCTGGGCCCCACTTGGGAAATGATAGCATTGTGTGGGTCCCCATATGACCTCTTACTTTTAATATGAGAGAAGAGAGAGTGTAAGATGGTGACAGACTGACAGTTATATCAGCACCACCATGACCATCTAAGAAGAATTTTTCATGTGACTGCATGACATTTTGAGTGAAATCATTAGATTTTTTAGCTGCTTTCTTTCTGGTCAGTAAAAAAGCCTTTTACTCCCTATCACTATGTGACACATGCCGAGTAATTCTCCTTCCACGCCATTTTTATTACTGAGTGACAGATTGCTGATAACAAATGATAAGATGATGTTAGTAGTAAATTAAGTGAGAATTAATAAAAATTTGTCAAATTAATTGTTATAAAAAAAAATTGTAAAATTTATTTTATATATAATATTACTCTCCCAAAAATTTATATTCCATTTCACATACTAGGTATTATTCTTCGTTTAATTGAGGTTGAAGAGTGTTAGCCTTTGAGGTGTTTTGTTATAAATATTGCATGTATTAGAAGGAAGCAAAATATTAATATTATTTTTTAATGTTCGTTGAGCTAACAAGTTGTGATAATCATTATTATAAATTCATTACTAACATAATTTTTATTGAATATTAATCATAACCACTTATTAATCGTTATGAAAATAAAATTGTAATTTTTTTTTTTTTTTTTTGGGTATAGCTTGGACTTATTGATTTTGTATTCATTGAAAAATGCTAGATACATAGTATTATTTTGCATGAATTTTTTCACTAACTTAATAACATAATAAATTAAGATTTGAGTAATATCATTTTCATATGAGCTCATCATTAACATTATTTTTGTTGTGCACTAATCAAAATAAGTAACATAATTAATTATTAAAAATTTTTTTGAAAATTCTTTTAATTCTAAATTTGTAGCATGATATATATATATATATATATATATATATATTGAGAAACTTCTTGACATTATGATTCACCTTTTCCTTCCATTAAATAATAAAATGATCCAAACAATTGATAAAATTGATAATTAAGGTTGTGTTTCTATGTGATATTACTCTAATCACAACTTGTTATTTTAACAAGTTATAGAAAGGGTTTTGAAAAATTTTATATCTTCAACATTATTCATTTAGGAACAAAACATTTTTCATTGCAATATTACACAAGCAAAACATTTTTCATATTCTTTTCTCTCTTCTCCCCTTTACACTATTTCTTATAGAAAATTATCCAAACATATTTTTAAGATAATCTTTACTTAAAAAATCATATAACTTCTTCAGATTATAAAAATATAGATTTTATGCTTTAATAGTTAGTTTTTGAATATTTATATTTTATTAAATTTGAGTTTATTTTGTAATAAAAAAAATTGTGAAACTAACATTTTTTTTTTTCTCAAACTAGTTAATTCTTGATGATTTTATTGATTTTGTGACAACAACAACAAAATAGACAATACATTGTTTAGGGCCAAACACTATAGTTTTCAGAACTAATACCCCTGCAAATAGGCAGTTGTCCTTACACCTCCTCTTACAGACAACACATGGTGGCACACCCAGGTCCGCCCAGTGAGTTGTTGTTTTAGATTTGGCGGAATTGCAGATATTAGACCAACGCCTGTATATGAGTTATACAATTAATAGTTCCAAAGGGTGAGAGTCAGGATAAGACAATATTGGGTTGTGTAGTTCCGGAATAAGAAATTCATTCACAGCACTTTCCAAATATTATGTTCTCTTATATAATTCCATCAGTAGTCTCACACACCCAAAATATTGGCTCCACTTTTCTATAGTCGCATTCAAAAGTAATGGTATCCAACACTTGTTTATTCTCATTTGATTGCATTGCACCAAATATATCTCTAGATTTTTCTCTAGGAAGCACCTTCCACAATTGGGTTTGCAAGCTCTGCAAACTGCGCACCCAACTGGCGAGTTCATTTTCATTCACACAAAGAAATATATATAATAGACTATGAGTACACGCGTACGCTTTTAATTTCCTTCAACATCTCAGATGAAAATTTATATAGAAATTTCATTGATATTTTTATTTTTTATAATTCAATAGTTAAGGATGGAGGAGTTTGAACCTTGGATGGTGCCTATTGAGCTAAAGGGGTATTATATATGCTTTGATCATATGAAAAGGCTATCCAAAGTAGATTGTTTTTTTTATGTGCGATAGAATTCATAATAAATTTATGTGTGCATGTAACATGCAACTATAATGTGAGTTATTGAAAAAAAAAAAAATTTATGTGTGTGAAAGGAACTTTGGTTTTTTTTTTTTTTTTTTTGGATTTTTGAAAAGCAAATAGTGATATATATATATATAGAGAGAGAGAGAGAGAGAGAGAGAGAGAGAGAGAGAGAGAGAGAGAGAGAGAGAGAGAAAATGATGAGGCTAGAACAAAAAATTGAACACATCCACGCCATACATATACAAAATAAAATAATACTTTCTCTGTCCCAATTTGTTTATCCTGTTTGAAAAGTAAAACTCTTAAGAGAACATCATTTATTGTCTTGTCTACCTTATAAAAATGTATAAGTTTACAAAACTATCCTTAAATAAATTTATTAGTTTTTTTTTTTTTAAAGAGTTATTCTTAATGAGGCAACTAAAAAGGTGCCCCAATTAGATTGATTTTTTAAATATTTGTTAGTTTTCTTTTTAAATAGTTTTGAAAATAAAATAGGGGTATAATAGGAACATTAGTAAATTAATAACTTTTACTTTTAAAAACAGGATGATATTTTGGGACATCCCAAAATGGAATAGAGGACAAACAAACTGGGACAGAGGGAGTAATAGTTTTGGTGTTCATTTTTTTGTGCTAGCTTCATCATTCTCATGACTACATTGAAGTGATAAATTATTATTCGCGTAACATTACTTTTGTATAGTCTAATCATAAACACTAATTTTCTAATCATAAATCAATCATATATTGTCATTTCAACAAATTCTATAAAAAAAAAAAAAAAAATTTACCCTATAGATTTACTAGATTTATTGTTCCACTGCTCTTTTCTGCTGTGTCCAGGTGCAAGTCAACATTAATGAAATTATTTTAGGTTCATTGAAAAATCAGTCATATGTCACATATGAGCACAGTAATGAATAGGAATGACACTATTTCTTTGGTCCCTAAATAACACATTTGAAATTACATTATTAGGAAGACAGATTTCTAATTTTGAAAAAAGGTTTCATGGGATATCCTTACAAAAAAGGGTAAAACTTAGGTTGTATTGGTCATTGAATGGAAGGAGTATAATTTATTAGAATGTGTACCGAATATTAATTTAATTTGACAAGACTTAATTTATTGGTCAAAACATTCTTTAATTAACATTGATTTAACTTGGACAATTTTATCTAACTATTCATTGGTTCTTAATTAAGAGCATTCATCTCGAGAAAACCATTAAAAAAAAATTATATATATCCTTTTCTATTGATTAATTATACATGCATTTAATGAGGCTTAAATCCATGATCTTTTGCATCATTCTTTACTTAAAAAGAATATTATATAATCTATTACATTTATACAATAACGACTTAACGAGTTATTATTTTGAATTTAAAGATATTAAAATATATAAATTTATATATATTCGAAATGGCACTCAAGATATATGGATTCTGAAGTATTTCATTCAAGTAAACACATCAAAACAGTGATTTGAAAGATCAACATAACTATTTTAGCACATGTCAACGATGTAGATGAACTAGATCTATCTTTCCAATTGGGCCATTATGTAAATACAGCCTCCAACCATCAAAAAACAAATCTCAATCTTGCATAGCTATCACACACGTGTTTCAAAAAAGAGTAAGACTTAGGTACAGTATTTAGGTGTTGTTTCTTCCTTTTTTAAGATTCTGCTATGTGGATTTTTTCTCATAAGATGGAAGTATATTTTTTAGTTAAGTGGTTACATGATTAAATCTTAAGAGAAGAACCTAAGAAACAACACCTAAGATACTGTATCTAAGTTTTGTCATTCAAAAAAGGTCCTTGTAACTTGTAACTTGTAACTTGTAACTTGTAAGTTGTACAAAGAAGAAAAAATATCAATGAGAAGTCTGAAATGAAAATGATAATATGGTTGTAGAAAGAAACGTGGAAAAGGAAGTTTTTATAATAGATCTATAAATCATTGAAGGACTTCAAGTTGGACTACGATAATTTTCCCAAGATCAAAACAATTCCTTAATAAAAAGATGTTTAAATTTTGCATCAATGCAAGACATTTATGACTCCTTCAAAAGTAGGTCAAAACTTAAGGGATTGGAGTTTGTTTAGGATCCGTTTGGATACAACTTATTTTTGCTGAAACTGAAAACTGAAAACTGAAAATACTGTAGCAAAATAATTTTTAAATGTGTGAATAGTATCATGGGACCCATTTTTAATATTTTTTTTCTGAATAAAGTGACTGTGGGTCCCATAAACAGTGCGTGAACAATACCGGAACAGTGCGTGAATAGTGTTAAACAGTACGTGAACAGTGAATTTTGTCCCCTCTAAAACGCGTGCAACAGGAGGGAAAAAAAAAAAAAAAAAAAGAGAGGAGAAAAACGCAAATGCAAAACTCGAACGTGGATCCAAACCCACACTTAATCTTTTTCAAACCACATAAAAAAACGTGACTCGAGGCATGTTCAGTGGGGAGGGATGACAACTTTCCATAGCCCCTTGGCTTCTAAAACTCACCATACCCATATCCCTTGTATATATGTGTGGACAAAATTTATGTAAAGTTTGTAGGTCAAAATGGTAAAATTCCCATTTCTTACAAACTTTGCAGCAAAATGCCCTCTGTCTGAAACTATTAAGGGATATGCCCCTATTTTAAAACTCGATTTTCTAAAAATAAAATTTCAAATGTAAAACTTGATTTTTGGATAATCGAGTTATAGCGAAATAAAACTTAAAATAAAATAAAAATTGGAACTTGAGTTCCATTCAAGGAACTCGAGTTCATGGAACTTGAGTTTTTAGTGTAAAACTCGAGTTCCTTGAAAACATTCAAGTGGAACTCGAGTTCCACAAATATTTATATATATATATATATATATATATTTTTTTAAAGTTTCATTTGCCTATAACTCGATTGTCCAAAAATCGAGTTTCAAAACAGAGGCATTTCCCTAAATAGTTTCAGACAGAGGACATTTTGTTGGAAAGTTTGTGAGAAAGGGGTAGAACCCCATTTTGGCCATAGTTTGTATGAAGTGTTATACTCTATGTTCTTGAATAAAATTTGACTAATGCAACACAAAAAAATTATCTTTCTTTTAAGTACAGTTAAATTCAATCATGTTCTATAACATTGGAAAATAACAACCATATTATTGAACTTAATTGGGAAACCTAAAATACAATTTCCAAAAAATTGTACTTTAGTATTAACTTGTATGTTTTACATACATAATATTTTCTATTCAAATTTTCAAGAATCATCCATACTTTGACCTGTTGTAATTATTTCCTGGCTTTATCATTGTTTTATGGATGAAGTTTTCTTCTAAATCAATTTGGAGAAAAGTTCCTCCAAATCATTATATCACAACTTCAAAAATTATCCATATATAGTTTTAGTCACATAACCTACTTAATAATCATATGACTTGCTTAAATGAATTGATGATTCATTTGATTCAATTCACATAGATGATTTTATAAACTACTAAGTAGTGGGTTAGAAGATATTCCACAGCATATGACAAAGATAAAATAAATTGAAGTATAGAACTACCTCACCCCAAACTATGCAAATGCTCATTTGGATTTTATATAAGAGTCTCAACCTTAGCCCACAAGTTAGAACATAGAATCCCTAAATTGTTTCTCCCTCTACAACAATATCGCTAATATGGTTTAAACACTCGATATCTCTATGGAGGAACACAAAAAAAGGACACTAGACTTATTAAAAAAAAAAGGTTTAAAAGGACAAGCAAATGACCAATCGTGATAATCTTACTTGAGTGTTGTCATCAAAGGAATGAATGCTTATAGCGTCTAGACATGCACGCAAGGAGAAGTATCAAGTGAATGATTTGCAGAAAAGTTTACTCATGTGAGTTTTAGTTATAGTCCAACCTCAGTCTTACCAAAAACTATTCTAATTAATAAGACATTTTGTGATATTATGTTATTGTCTTAATCTATCATGCATGGCCTCAATATGGACTTAACCTGAAATTGTGCTTAATTAAGCATAATTCATATTGGTCTCTCTTTAAAAACTTGGGTTGACTTATTTGCAATCAAGCGGCATCTAGCAAGTTTAAAGCCCATAATCCTATTTCCAAGTATCTTTGTAGATCACGAAACAGAGTTTGTTAAGATGAGTGACTGCACCCGTTTGGGATTGCTAGAAGATGTTAAATTTTAACCTTTAATGTTTTTGCGATAAATAATTTTAACTTAAAAATTATTTCATGTTTGGAGAGTTTGGCAAATTAAAGTGATAAGGTGCTTTAAAGCTTTTTTTTTTTTTTTTTTTGGGTAGAAAGGAGCTTTAAAGCTATTTCACTCATTAGTAACCATATTATTAAAGAACTTAAATAGATGTGAGAAATGACAAAGGATATAATAGTGTTTTGTATTTTTATACTTGAATTCAATTAATGACTAGCTTTTATGATGATGATGATCATCATCATCATCATGATAATCAGGTTCTCTAGTTAGCGGTGGGCTTGTCTTGTTTAACCAAATAAAAAAAAAAAAAAAGTTTGATAATGTAGTTGCATTGGATCTCAAGCTCAAGAACTTTATATTGAACTCGAGTTTAGCTTAACTATTGAATCAAGTCGAGCCAAACTAAACTTAAGTTTTTGGACTTTTTAACTAGTTGTGCTTCAACATTATTAGAAGGTTAATTGGTTCAAGTGTAAAACAAAATTCAATATTTTACCTCTTCCGCGAGTCAAACTTAAACAATCACTATTCAACAAAGTTCAACTTGATAGGGGCATATGACCTTTTTTCAATTGAATTTAGCTTGTGTCAAGTGCATTAGTGCATTAGATACATCAAAATATATACACATGTTCACATCTTAACGTATCAAATACATTGATGATCTGAATACAAGCTTAACTCTTTCCAATTGGATGAGAATTATCTTTTAAAAAAAAAAAAAATCTGATAAACAGAAGGATCACGTTTATCTGCAGCATCACACGTAATAAAGTACCTGAAACCATATGACTTTTTTTTTTTTTTGAAATTTGAAACCATATGACTTTTCTAAACCCTCAAAGCTTCTTAAAATCCCACACAGAACATGAGTAAGAGTAATTTTTTAAGTTCATATAAATCTAGTAGTACTAGATTTCACTGCTAGATGTCGAAGATACACATAAACAAGTGTTTGGTCCCCCACACATCCAAGTACATTAGCTTTTACTTCCATAGGTAAATCTTGTCCGTCAAATCTTATCAGCGGTCGGGATTCAACAAGACCCATGGGACCCCTCTCCTCCTTTATCGTACCGTACCACACTCTGTCCAGTATTGCCTCATAACATAAAATTTGGTCGTGGAAAATTATGCAACCGAACTCGTGGCGCGTGAGATACACGAGCCAATTATTTGAGTGCAATATGACACTGTCAGGTGCATGATAGACTACTGAATTAAAAATAGATTTTGTGTTCGGTTCTGTCGCTTAGAGAGGGAGGACTTAGATTTGTGATTGATTGGACAGTGATTGACACGCGCGATAAGGAGAGTGACAGGCATGGGGGTAAATTTTGTTGTAATAATAAATAATGTTCAGTGTTTGGGGCAGCCTTTTTGGGTACACGAGCGCTAGTGGCGGTGCATGGATTTATTTCAAGTACCAAACAAACATGTAAACATTATTAACTCAAAAAAAAAAAAAAAAAAAAAAAACATAAATTTAACGTAGCAAAATTTACCATCCCTTCTTGCCTAGTACATATGATAGGAGCTTAGCAAAAAAGTACATATGATAGGATGTGATACTTTATGGTAATAAGTTTCTTTGTCTATCTGTTTAGAAAAAAAGAAAGAAGAAGAGTTTCTTTGTCTATCCAATACATTTGATGAAGATTGCGACATTAATATTTTTTTGTTATAAGCTTTGTTTCATGATGATGATTATTATTATTATTTTAGAGAAATATTAAGTCTATAATATTTTCTCAACACTTTCACATTAAATCTTAAGTAAGAGATTGTTATTGGCTGTTATGAGTGGGTAAAAAAGTAATTTAAATTGTGAATTTAAATTAAAACCAATAACAACTTAACATTTATAATTTGTTGTAAAAATATTGTGGATGTTGCATTTCTATTCTCTTTTCATCAATGTCAAGACATTAGTTAAGTTAAATAGAACACACTACCGCTCACAACTTAGTACTTAGAGTGAGTTTCCTTATTAAAAAAAACTAAGCAAGTTGTGAAATAAGTAATGGTATTAGTATTATACATTTATGAGTTCGATTAATGGATGTCTGTAGGATATTTGTTAATGAATTATTTTAGGAAAGTTTTTATTATACTTTCAGAAAAAAATATCAAAAAGAGAAATGTTATGCCCACAATATTTTCACAATAAATCATAAGTGACAGGTTGTTACCGATTGTTATTGTTAGGACAAAAAAATAATCTTAGTGATAGATTCAAATTTGAACCGATAACAATTAACTACTTATGATTTGTTATGAAAATGTTGTGAACATGTTGTGGGCATAACAATTCTCAATATAAAAAGCTGTAAAAAAAAAAAATCAATTCTATTTTTCTTTTATCATAAAAAGATTCTAAGATTATTTCTTAAATTTTCCCTATATTTATTATGTATCTTGTTAATGAGTGCATTGATGACACAAATGAAAGGAATGATAAAAGAAACACACTTGTTTACAAATTCATTATGGAATGTGGTTGTGGTCGTGCTTGTGCTTGTGCTTGTGCGTGAATATATTTGAGGTAAGTTCAAAAGAAAAATAAAATGGAAATGGAATAATAAACAAATTCTAGGAATTTTTCTCGTGAGCTGGTATATGGGTGTTTGTGTTTGTGTTTGTGTGCTTTAAACACGAGCTTTGCTTTTGCTTTGCATATCTTTAGCCAGTTTTAGAGTTAGCGTGTTTGACCAATTTGTGTGCCAGTATACTATAAATGCCTGGATGAGTGGGGATCTGACAAACTTAGAACCATGGTTGTTTACCTATATAGAAAAATATAATACTAGCAGACAACAATAAACCAACTTAAACCCTTTAATGTGTTTTGTGAGTCTTGTAAGCCAAACTTTCCAACCCAAATGTCAAAGCAACGTCCTCTCAATTTCATATGAAGTTTGAACACTTCATTTTATGGCGTATATTAGAGTTTACAAATTTGATGATGAATGTTTAAAATTTTAAATGATTTTATGTTATGTATACCATCAAATAATTTAAAATATAAAATTTTGATTGTGAAATGTAGGGGATCCTAATTGTCCAAGTGCTAAATTTAGTATTAAAGGCTTTTAGTGGAAAGTTGCACGGAAGGGTTATACTACATGTTGGTATTGACATGTAGAAAGATTTGTAAAAGAGGCTATAGTGCTATGTTTACTTTTGATGAAAGATACTCAAGTCACACGTGGAATCAAATGTAATGATGTTTCAAGCAAAGCAAAATTTTTTAGTATATACCTCAACTCACCTGAAAACTAAATCAAAATCTAAATAAGAGGTAAAATCAAATGAGAAAACGTAATTAATAAAAACTTGGTGAAACAAAAAGGGTTCATTAAAAGTATTCACCTTAAATTATGAGGGTATTTTTAATTTTCACTATAAATTACTAGATAAAAAGGGTGTTGTCCACAAATGATCTAAATTAACAAATTGGTAGATAAATTAGGGTGTTAAGTATAATTTATATTTTTTTTTTGAGGGACATTAAGTATAATTTATATGGTTTTGAGTGTTCATTACAAATGCCCCTCCCTTTAATTGTGGGTAGCAACCTTGTATATTAATTTGGATATTGATTTAGACAAATATGATAAACATTGCAAATTAATCTCAATTTGTAATGTTGATTGTAGAATTTTTAATTTAAGATATGGTAGATAAGTTAATTGCATAGGATCTCAATCCAAAAGGTGATGACTTGGTACCTTGACAACAAGTCAAGATCGAGCGAGAGTGTCGATTGATGAATCTAGCCTTACCCCCTCAGTGTTAGGCTACCCTAAGCATTTTCTTCCTAATCAAATCTTGCAAATCTTGGGACTCACGTAATTGTGAAATTTATAGAATTCTGTATAAAAGATGGATTTTTGCCCCATTTTGAATTTTAATCTCCAATGGGAATTAAGGAGAAAAATGCTCCTAAAAATACCTTAAAAAAGGAGGCATATAGGCTAAACACATTTATAATCTGTTCATTATCTTATTTGACTTAAGCAATGAAGAGTTTCCATTATTCAAACTAAGTTTTTTTTTTTTTTTTGATAATCATTCAAACTATGTTGTTTAATATTTCTTCTCTCCGCTACCGATACATGCAACTAATTGCATCATCAAAATATATATAATTAAATTAATATATTTTGGAATGAATGGCTACGACTTGCAATAAACAGATTATTACAAGTTCTTAATAATAATAAAAAGATAATTACAAGTTTACTATAGTAATTAATGGGTGAGAGATGAGTTTGAAACTAAGTAGGGTACATTGTAAAATCATGAGGATTGCCTCGTAGTAGCCTTTTCGCCTCATCTTAAACTTTTTTTTTTTGGTAAAAGCCTCATCTTAAACTTATAAAAAAGACGGGTGCTCTACTAATTAAAAAGAAAAAGAAAAAGGAAAAAAAAGGTACTCCTATTCCTATATACATTGTACTAACAGCCAAAAATCATGAAATTAATCCCTCGTGAACTAAAAGAATCATTTAATTAAGTGAAAGAATCTCTATTAATTGACAGTGATGGATCAATCGTTGATCACACGTACATAAAAAAGAAAAGAAAAGCTAGAGAGACAAAGAGACAGTTTTAGAGAGAGAGAATCAAAGAGGAAGCAAAAAGCAGGGGAAAAAAGAAGAAGACTACCTTCTACTTCTAGAGAGAGAAACCATATTTTAGCATTAACAAATTAAACCCCATCATCCCCTAATCTCAGCTCTCTGCACACCAATGAGACAGACAAAGAGAGACATGAATATTATTCTATTTCTCCATAAACAATGCAAAAAATCCAGATGGTGTTTATTAGTGTGAGAGAGAGAGAGAGAGTGTGTGTGTAAGAGGCTGAGAGGGTCACATGGCATGTGAGCAACAGCTTACAGCTGTGTTCACTTCTCCCCCACTTGATAAATACCCTTCTTACCATCCTTATTTAGACTTTTGACTCTCTCTCTCTCTCTCTCTCTTCCAAAGACACCAAAACCCACTTTCTCTCCAAAAACCAGAGCTTTCTCTATGCTCTCTCTAATGGCTGTTCTAAGACCCTAAAGCACAAACACCCACTACTCCACTCATAAACTCATAAAAATGAAAACTTTCAGCTCCTTCTCTCTCTTCCTCCTCTCCCTCACTTTCCTATCTCTCCAAGCTTCCCAAGGTAGTATCACTTCCTCATCCTACAAAGACACCCAGCAGCTTCTCAACTTCAAAGCCAGCGTATCAAACACAACCCTCCTCTCCAACTGGCTTCCAAACCAAAACACATGTAACTTTACTGGCATTACTTGCAAGGACTCCTTGGTGTCCTCCATAGACCTTAGCTTTACCCATCTAGGCACCAACTTTAGCCTTGTCTCAACCTTCCTTCTCTCCCTTGACCACCTAGAGACCCTTGTTCTAAAAGACATCAATCTCACAGGCACCATTTCTTTCACCAAATGTAACACCTTTTTAACCACCTTAGATCTCTCTCTAAACTCCCTCTCTGGCTCTCTCTCTGACATTTCCAACTTGGGTTCTTGCTCAAGTTTGAAGTCTCTCAACCTCTCAAACAACGGCCTAGACTCTTCTTTCCTCAAAGACTCACCAAGACTCAATCTTGAGGTACTTGATCTTTCTAACAACAAGCTCTCAGGTCCAAGCGTGATTACTTGGCTCTTCCAATCCAGCTGCAATGGTATGCAACAGTTGGCCTTGAAGGGAAACAAGCTCACTGGTGAGATAGGCCCAACTCTAGCCACTTGTGAGACCCTTAATTATCTAGACCTCTCATCCAACAATTTCTCAGTGGGTGTTCCTTCCTTTGGCGATTGTTTAGCTTTGGAGCACCTTGACATCTCTGCCAACAAGTTTTTTGGTGATATCAGCCACTCACTCTCTTCCTGTCACAAACTTAGCTTCTTGAACATATCCAGCAACCCGTTCGGTGGTAATATTCCAGTTCTCCCAGTACAAAACCTGCAGTTTCTTTATGTAGCTGACAATGAATTACTGGGTGAAATTCCTTCATGGCTTTCAACTGCTTGTTCCAACCTCATAGAGCTAGACCTTTCAACCAACAACCTCTCTGGCACAGTCCCAAGTGGTTTCGGCGCTTGTTCTTCTTTGGAATCTTTGGATATATCTGAGAATAAATTCTCAGGTGAATTACCAATCGATATTTTTATCAAGATGGGAGCTTTAAAGAAGTTGCTCTTGTCCTTCAATGGTTTCTCTGGTGTCCTGCCTGATTCTTTGTCTCAGCTAGTGAAATTGGAGACTTTGGATCTTAGTGCCAACAATTTCTCTGGCTCTATTCCTAGTGCTCTCTGTCAAGGCACTGAGACCAACTTGAAAGAGCTTTTCTTACAGAACAACCTGTTCACAGGTTCAATTCCCTCAAGTTTGAGCAACTGTTCACAACTGGTTTCTTTAGATTTGAGCTTCAATAACCTGGGGGGAACTATACCTCCAAGCTTGGGAAGCTTGTCAAAGCTTAGAGATATGATAATCTGGTTGAACAAGTTACAAGGTGAAATCCCACAAGAGCTCATGTACATCCAGACACTTGAGAATCTGATCCTAGACTTCAATGAGCTGACAGGGACTATTCCTTCCGGGCTAAGCAACTGCACCAATCTGAATTGGATTTCCTTGTCAAACAACAAATTGAGTGGTGAGATTCCAGCGTGGATTGGTCAGTTTTCAAAGCTAGCAATACTGAAACTCAGTAATAACTCTTTCTCTGGGAGGATCCCACCTGAACTTGGGGACTGTAAGAGCTTGATATGGTTGGATCTCAATACTAATAAGTTGAATGGGACTATTCCACCTAAGCTTTTCAAGCAATCAGGCAGTATTGCAGTGAAGTACTTGAGTCAGAAGAGTTATGTGTACATCAAGAATGATGGGAGTAAGGAGTGTCATGGAGCTGGGAATTTGCTAGAGTTTGCTGGGATTAATAAAGAGCAGCTGAATAGGATTTCAACCAGGAATCCTTGCAATTTCACTAGAGTGTATGGAGGTAAGTTGCAACCTACATTTTACCACAATGGGTCAATCATTTTTCTTGATATTTCATACAACATGTTGTCTGGTAGTATTCCAAAGGAGATTGGGAATACTATGTATCTATATATATTGAATTTGGGACATAACAATATCTCTGGAGTAATTCCACAAGAGATTGGGGATATAAGGAGTCTTAACATTCTTGATCTCTCTAGCAATAGGCTTGAAGGGCCAATCCCACAATCCTTGACTGCATTGTCCCTGCTTACTGAGATTGATCTGTCTAATAACTATCTCAGTGGAATGATTCCTGAAATGGGTCAGCTTGAAACATTTCCAGCATCTAGATTTCAGAATAATTCAGGGTTATGTGGCTATCCTCTTCCCAAATGTGGTGAAGATCCGAGTTCAGGTTTGAATTCACAGCATCAGAAGTCTCATAGGAGACAAGCATCCCTTGCGGGGAGTGTGGCAATGGGATTGTTGTTCTCTCTTTTTTGTATCGTTGGACTGATTATAGTTGCTATTGAGACCAAGAAAAGGAGAAAAAAGAAGGATGCGTCGTTTGATGGTTATGTTGATAGTCGATCTCATTCAGGCACAGCCAATGTTAGCTGGAAGCTAACTGGTGCCCGTGAAGCGTTAAGCATCAACCTTGCTACATTTGAGAAGCCACTTCGGAAACTCACTTTTGCTGATCTTCTTAATGCAACAAATGGGTTCCATAACGACAGCCTTATAGGGTCTGGTGGTTTTGGTGATGTGTACAAGGCTCAATTGAAAGATGGAAGCATTGTGGCCATCAAGAAACTAATACACATCAGCGGACAGGGTGATCGGGAATTCACTGCTGAAATGGAAACCATTGGGAAAATCAAGCACAGGAACCTTGTCCCGCTTCTGGGGTACTGCAAGGTAGGAGAGGAAAGGCTTTTGGTGTATGAGTACATGAGGTATGGAAGTTTAGAAGATGTTCTACATGACCCAAAGAAATCTGGGATCAAGCTGAATTGGACTGTAAGGAGGAAGATTGCCATTGGGGCCGCGAGGGGTTTGGCTTTTCTACACCATAATTGCATCCCACATATCATTCACAGGGACATGAAATCAAGCAATGTACTGCTTGATGAAAACTTGGAAGCCAGAGTCTCTGATTTTGGAATGGCCAGGCTTATGAGTGCGATGGATACTCATTTGAGTGTCAGCACTCTAGCGGGTACTCCTGGCTATGTCCCTCCTGAATACTATCAGAGCTTCAGATGTTCCACAAAAGGTGATGTTTACAGTTACGGGGTAGTTTTGCTTGAGCTGCTAACCGGGAAAAGACCAACTGATTCAGCTGATTTTGGTGACAACAATCTTGTGGGGTGGGTGAAACAGCATGCCAAATTGAAAATAAGTGATGTTTTTGATCCAGAACTAATGAAAGAGGATCCCACCCTAGAGATTGAGCTCTTACAACACTTAAAGGTGGCTTGCGCTTGCTTGGATGATAGGCCATGGCGGCGTCCCACAATGATTCAAGTCATGGCAATGTTCAAGGAAATCCAAGCAGGGTGTGGGATTGACTCTCAATCTACAATTGCCACAGAAGATGGAGGTTTCGATGCAGTTGAAATGGTAGAGATGAGCATAAAGGAAGTTCCTGAACTAAGCAGCAAGCAGTAGTAAGCCAAAAACAGTTTCAAACAAATTTTCAAAGAGCATTCTTTGGGATTAAGAAAGAAGAAAGAAGAAGGTCTGAGATGAAGTTTTCAGCTCCCACAAATTTTCCCCTCTTCTTTTAGCACTTCCAAGTAGCATATTGAAAACTGTTTCTGTATCTCTACCATTTCATGTGTATGTAGGTTTTGTTATTTATACATAGAAGGTTGTTTTTAACTTTGTTATAAAACGTGTATATAACACTTTCAAATTGTTGTGATGCTTTGGTTCTTACATTTTCTTCATAAGTGAACTTTTCATTCAGATATATAATCCTCAAAAGGAACTGTTGGATCTGTTACCTCAGTGATGGTGACTAAGTAGAGGGTTCTTTTGGCCCTTTCCTCAGCCTGCTTTGATTTGTTTTCTCTCTCTCTCTCTTTTCGTTATGCTCGAACTTTTGTTCCATTTTGCAATATACAAATACGTAAGGGTAAAACGTAGTTTTATAGGTTTCCAACCACATGGTTGCATTTACTAATACAACACAGAAGACATTATCTTATCTTCTACGTGGTTCTTTATGTGACTTATTGGTCGATGCAGCTACTTAATGAATTGTACATAAGATTTATGTTGGCATATGCCTATATTAATATATAACAAAGTGGGTCTAAACTCATCAGATTAAGCATTTGGTTAAGTATAGTTCTTATACGTTATACTAATTACTCAATTGATCTATAATAAAATATATAAATAAATTTTTTTTTTAAAATCTATTTAATTGGAGTCTTCTCATAATGTTATCTCCCCAACATTTTACCCTATAATATAGTAATACACAATGTTTTTCATCTTTCAAAAGCTCATATTTGTATATTTTAAAAAAACTATTAACTTGTGCCCTTAAAGCACTTATTAACCTAACTCTTCTGCAAAATACATATCAGCAACTAACACATTATATTAATTATAAAAAAAAAACTAACGCATTACAGTCTTTAAATTATTATTTGTGATGTTTAGGTTCTTGCTTGGTTTGCCATGTTTCACCATTGTGCTTTCTTTCTCCTTCCCCCAAAATGGTCTCCAGCATTTAATTGGTTGATTTTTCAGAGCAAACTAGCTTTTCCTACTCGGTGGTGTTATAGAATGTTCAGTTAAAGAATGCTGATCCTTTAAATGAATTCTTTTTTATTTGGTATCACTTTAATGCTTAACAGAAACATCTACAATCAACAATTAAAGGACAACATATGTTTTATGCATCCTCTTCTGTTCTGCAATCTAAGCTGATTTTAGATTCAAAACCTTCTCTAATCCACAATTATTTTTTTAATCAGCAAAATATATGTTTTTTTTTTACCCCTTATGTCTCTTGGAGAATCTGAGTTTGTCAAAGGTCAACTAAACCTTTTGCATTGCAACAAGCAAAGAAACTTAAAAAGAAAAATAAGGTTGTCCAAAGTGTTGAAGGTTTATTTATTTATTTATTATATATATATATATATATATGTAAGTGTTGAAGGTTTTTGTTTGTGCAGAGTATGAGAGTGGTGGTTGATAGGCAATTTTAGGCCAATTTTGAAGAGTCTGATTCATGGATTCAACTCGCTACACATAGCTTGTATGTGTAGTATTTACCATTGCACCAAAGTCCGATCATTTTCACCAAAAAAAAATAAAAATAGAAATAGAAATACAACATGACACATATATACAAAAGTAATGAAGCCATCAAAGGCAGTACCAAACAAAGAGGATATTGAATGCCAAAATGGTGACTATTACATGAATTTGGGACCATTTCACATTGAATCCTTCGATATACTCATCAAAGAAGTTCTTTCTTCATATACAATCTTACATATGTGGCTGGACCATTTAAAAAATTAAGGTTCGAAACACATAATTGTAAATCGTACGCATCAAATTGGCATGCTCATTATCATAAGTATCAAGTATCAATCTTGGATTTACTAATTTCCTCCTTTCCATATAAACTAATAAACAATAAAATTTTGTCTCTTTTCCATCGACAATGTGCATCACACGTGCTCTTGACCTAGGAAATAATAATTTTTCTTTTCCATCTATAAAAATGTGTGCCTCTTTTTCAAGCATGCATTAAACTAACAAAAACAAATTACTATATATACTAAATTATCAACTTGCTGCTTCAGATCTTGACTTGCAGCGAGGACCAAAATTATCACACACAGTCACATGGTCAGGGCACATGGATTAATACAATTTTTGGAGATATTAGGTTATGTTATGTAGTTAGTAATTTAGAAATCTGCCCCCATTAGCTGAACTAGAATTGGAAATATGTTACATTTTGGTAGGCCAAATTTGAGTTTGCTAAAAAATTTAGAGTCGAATTATTGGAGAATATGGGGGAGCCTACTTTATATTAAAGTCAATTACTTTCTGCCAAAAATAGGGGAAAGTACTAATATTTTGCTAATCAAAAAGGCACTTTGTAACAAAAAAAAGAAGATAAGAAAGTAGGTTAACATGTTCCAGAAAGAAGTATTGGAAACAAATTTAAGCAAATGGAAGAAAAATCTTAGTCTTTAAGCAAGTAAAAAACTGAATTATTTGTTTAAAGTTTTTACTTTAAAGTTGTTTTCTACCTCACCTTTATTTTATTTATTTTTTTATTTTATTTTTTTTTTATTTATACAAGATAGAATTCTACTCTAACCTAATATAAGTATATATGTGTGTGAAGCTTCCTCCTGGAGACTTGAACCTCGACCCTTGCCCCCCACACCCCACAAGCATTTATACTTGTGGAGTGACCATCGCACCAAGGATATGCGGTGGTTCAACCTCACCTTTAAACAAATAAACTTTCAAAAAAATAAACCTTGCCAAATATAGAAGACTTTACCATGATTGGGAAAGCTTGTGTAAATATAAAAGCACATTAAATTTATCAATTTCATATTTAAACTGGTTACGCCTTTTGAGTAGTTCTGGTACCACAACTTGTGCCACAACTCACCCATGTGGCGAGTTGTGGTTGGTGGAGGGATGTCTCCACATAGACCCACCATCACCCCTCCACTAACCACAACTCGCCACATAGGTGAGTTGTGGCACTATACTTTTTCACGCCTTTCTTTTAGATTAGATGAATAACTATGGTTACGACATAATTATGAGATGTTTAAAAAATCACAATTCACTGGGTACTAATCTGCACTAATTTAAACCTAAAGTTGATAACAGTTGGCTTTTAATAAAGGATAATTGCTTCATAGAAAGTGATGAATCTAATTCCGCAGATTGAGCATACAAACATAGCTGAATTGATTAATGTAAACAACTTATTAATATGAACCATAAAAAGTGGAAAGCTTATTAAAATATTTAGGAGAAACTTTTGTTTCAATTAAGTGATTTTATAACATAAAAATAAACCCAATATTTGATGGTTCAAATTTTTTAACTCTTTATGAAGATTGCTTAAGAATCTAAAAACATAAAATTTGAACAATATTTAAGTCAATAAGGTCCTTAATTACCCTATCTATGTGTAAATCTCAGATCCCAAGAAAGAGGAATGAGGTTTCATTTTAATTTCTTTCCTGCCAACCATGCTAATATGCTATCAAATTAATGTATTACAACTTACAAGATTGTGCTCAGCTGTCCTTAGAATTAAATATACATTTAACTAATAATGGACCTTATTTTTTAAAAATTGTTCTGTCTCTTTTTGTTTGGTTTTGAGCTATACAGCTTACTTCAAATTGCACACAGTTTTAATTAGTACTAATCTGTCATTAGAATTTAGATTAACGAAATACACAATGGCTGTCTTGTACCTTACAAGTACTACATTTGGTACCTAAAGCTATTGTATGCCTTCCATTCTCAGTTCTTATGTGGATGTTCCCCTGTGTATCCTGCACCATCCTATTAGTTTTAAAATAAAAACTAGTCTGTTAATCATAGCTAAGACTTAGAGACACATTATTTATAATTATAATACACACATATATATATATATATATATATTGCTAATTATAATACATACATATATATATATATATATAAGTTTTTTAGATGAACTGAGATTTTATATGACTTACTATTATATACAGATTTCAAATTAAAAAAAAAAATATATATATATATATATATATATTTCATCATGAAATGATCCATATCCTTTTTCAAAACTAATGTAGAAAAACTTAATTTCCATTATTTTTCCTATGGTAATCAAATGTCAGAATTGGAGCTCCCTACTTAGCTACTGATGGGCATCTTCCTCTATTGGCTGGAGTATTTAATTAATTGGAGTGTGTTTATTTATTTTTTAACCAATGTATTTGGGAGTTTATAAAAGAAGGAAAGAGAAGGAAATAAATGCAAATTTTGTACCATTATGTCCATTTTAGTTTAAAGCAATGATGATAAAAATGTAATTTCATCTCAATTGATGAGGAAAATAGATCATCCCCTCCACTTTTGGGAGAAATGCAAACATGGGAATGGAATGGACATATGACACGTATATATATATTCCTTAAAAATGATCAGTCCATTCTTTTTCCCTTCCCAAGGACCCAAGCAAGATGTAAAAGTATGCATATATACTAACATGTTATTGAAAATCTCATTCTAAATTTTTGATAGTGGAAATGTCCATAAAGCGCGAACCAAGATCCGTAATTTGAAAACCAAAAATCAAAATGGAGAAGAAAAAGATATAAATAGTAGATTCCACTCTAATAACCGTGAATAAATTAAATTCATGCATTAAGATACAAAGGCTTCTTATTCTACAACAACGAAAGCAGAACTATTCGGTAGTGGATTAAGGAGGCTTGAGCACCGGTCCTTTTAAGCAATCTTTCTCAAAAGTAACAAATTATAACTTATTTTAAATAACGTACACCATTTGTTCCCTTTTGTTAGAATACTATAGAAAACTTCCTCAAAAAAAAAAGAATACTATAGAAATGCCATAGATATTATTATGGAATATGGATTATGGTTTTATATAAGCCCGAGCTACATTAATTCTCTTTCTTCTATTTATTCCTTCTTAATATTTTTATATTTTAACAGCTCTTAATTATTAAACCCCCCAAAATAATAATAATAATAATAAACCGAGAAAATCTTATATAATTCACAAAAAAAAAAAAAAAAAAAAAAATTGAGGGTTATGTATATTGGTAGGGGCCTTGGCGTTGATTACATGAGTGAATGCAAGACATCAATCACTAACAGCTCTCATTATCACAATATGGCCAATTTGGCGTTTACCATAATTGCTTATTACTCAACATACCCAATTATATATAATGAGGCCAATTGACAACTCATGTCTCTCTGCGAAGACTCATGCCATCGACGTGTTGTCTTTGCCAATATGTGATTGTGGATGGATGTGGAGGCGATAGACAAGCATCTATTTCCATGGCTTTCTAAATTATATGATTAGCAAACCAAATTTTTTTTTTTTTTAAAGTACATTATTTTCCTAATTACCTATCAAGAAACTTACAAAGTTATGACTTATGAACCTTTTGAATTAAAAGTTAAAAACATAATGATTTTGAGTTAAGAAATTATGCTCACTAAATACAAGACCGAGATTTCTAAGAGTCCTACACGTTTCTATAACAGAAAATTAGTCTTCCACGTCAAAAGGTTTCTCGTATCTCTCCCAAGTCCTAAGACACGATTGACTTTTGCTTATTTCATCTCAAATTAGGAGATGGGTTTTGCTTTAAGTAAAAGACTGCCTCTAATTCTGCAATTTTATTACGTAAAGTAAAATAGATACATAATTGAGAGTCCTACTAAAATTGGGAAAATTAATAAATATTTAGGAAGTATCATAAATATGTATTTTTTCTTCTTACATGAATTGTGGATCCCATCATGAATTTAATTAATAGGACCCATAATTATGTAATAGAGAGAAATATGCATTTATGGTATTAACACTGGCACAGCAATAACCAAATATATTAAGACTTTCCCTAACTAAAAAAAAGAAAAAGAAAAAGGAATTATTAAGGCTTTGTCATCCTCATGTAAGCTATAAGTCAAGTTTAACGCCTTTTAAGGAGCTTTTTATTTATTTTTTATTTTTATTTTTATTTTTTTATAAGTGTCTTTTAGGGTCCGTTTGGTTCGGAGGATGGAAAAATGGGAGGATAGAAAATTGAAAGAGAATGGAAAAGTGGTAGGATAGAAAAGATTTTAGTTTTCCTCATTTGTGTTTGGTTGGAAGGGTGGAAAAGTGGAAGGATGAAAAACTTTATTGTTTGGTTAGAAAGAGAAATGAGAGGATAGAAAATAGAATTTGTATAAATTTACTCATATGTCCTTATTAAAAATAATGTTCAATTAAGAAAAAATAAGGCAAACAACCAACAAAAAAAAAAATGCAATCATCCAAAGTTTATTAAAATGAAAATTCATGTCCAATAAAATATAAGAAATAAATTTAAAAAATTAAAAAGAAAAAACGTTCAAAAAAAGAAAAAAGAACTGAATGGTACTATGGTGAATCACGGATTCATGCACTGATGCACATCATCATACTAAAAAAATAATAATAATAAAATTAAAAAAAAAAAATCGACGTCCAGTGAAACTGTGAAACCCAAAAGAAAAAAAAGGAAAAAAAAAAAAATAGTAGGCCAGCCACATTTATTACGCCAGGTTGAGGTTGCAAAAAAAAGAAAATGTGGGTAATTTTGTCCAAATATTTTTGTCCAACTTTCACTCCCATTTTCTCTCCAATTTGGAGAGATTGTGTTTTGGAGAGGGAGGAGAGAAAACTTGTGGGTCCCACCAAAATCTCTCCTTTTTTCCACCGTCAACCAAACAACCAAAAACATAATTTTTTCTCCACTTTTCTCTCCTTCATTTTCCATCCTCCCTAAAATCACTCCAAACAAACATAGCCTTAAGGAGCTTATTTGCACATTGCATATTGGCATTAGGACCATCATGACTAGTGCAACCGAAAATTAGAATATGCTTTAGAAGCTTTACTCAATCTACACGACTCATCTAATTCAAAGTTACTTTTATGCTTTTAGAATGGATCTATATTTCTTTTTAAAACAAAAAGAATATAATGGATCTATATTATAATTACAAAAACGTTACTAATTTCAAGTCATTTAAAATTTTAAATAAAGTTGTCACATGTACAATATTACTATATTAGTTAGATTAAAAAAAAAAAAAATCTTAATCGTGAAATATATATATATATTTTACCGTGCTTGTTTGGATCAATTTATTTGCATCAACTTATTTTGTTTATTGTGCAAAAATACAATTGTAACAAAAAGAAAAATACTAGAATTTAGAAAGTTTTACATTCTCTTTTATGAAGATGAAAATCCAAACCAAACTTACACTATTAGAGCTTTAACATCTTCAATCAATCAATTGGTTACAAGCACAAACCACAAAGTCCTTCTAAAGTCAAGAATGAGAAGTGGGAAAGGAATTAGGTTCATTTCCTAATAGCTGTGACCTAATTTCTGTGGAAAAAAAAAAAATCTTTAAGAAAATGCTCCACCAAGGGATATTATCTTTTTATTTTTAGCCAAAGGTATATTATCTTTGTTTGGTAATGTAATGTCCCATATATAAACACATTGTTTTCCACCTTAGCCTCAATGTATTGCTGTAACCCCCAAAGTCGTTTTCATTTGTGCATATGTGAAAGCAATATCTTAGAAACAAAATATATTGTGTGCGAGACACATTTTGTTGCTTGGTTAAGATTCTAGTGGTTCACACATACTCCTCGTTTCACAATAACACGCTCTGGGTGGGCGACACGTGGGCCAATGGGCCATTTGGTTTTGTCGGAGGGGTTACCCTACAACGTCGCCTTCTGTAAGAGGCTGCAGTCGCTGTCTAGTCCCTCTTAAAATTGACCCAAAAAGTTATTTTTCCACCGTGTGATTCCTTTTAGAAAGCTAATAATCAAGTTTAAACTTGTGATTAATATGTGTGATTGTGTCTTAAACGAGAGGGACTTGTTGATTGTAGGATACTAAGCATGTGGGTATGTGACACAAGAAGACTATGTTAAGTCAACATTAAAGGATGATTGTGATCTTATGGAAGGTTGAATGTTACATTAACGCAGTCAATCTTTCATTATTAGTTTTATGACTCCATTCATTGACATTGTCTAGCTTTTTCTATGTGAAGAATCTAGGTTTGAAACCCTTCCCCACTTGTTATAAGGACAAAAAAAAAAAAAAAAAAAAAGGAAATAATTATTTTCTTGATTGATTAGAGTTCAGAAAGGAATGGATTTAGGATATTAGCTAGGGTACATAAAGGAATTGATTTAGGTTGAAATAGTTCACAAGAAAGTTTATTAGGTTTTAATAATTCCTTTTCAACTTATACAAATTTTAAACACATTGTATGTGTCTAACTTCGAACTTGGTTAGATTCTCCCCAAAAAAAAACCTTTGAACTTCGTTTTATCTTGCTTACAATTCACCAATACTTGTCTAAAATATGTGAAATCAACTTAATTTTTTGAAGCCATATCAGACATTTATCTTGTGAATTGTATGGTTATGTGGATTATTAGTCAAATAATGACAAAAATAACTTTAAAGTTTTTGGTAGTTTTTATTTTTGTCACTTAGATTTGAAAATTGTTGTTTTGGTCCTCCAAGTTTGATTCCATTTATAAAATGGTCATTTCATCTATCTCCGTTATTGATCTCTATATTGAGAGAGAGAGACGTGATAATGAAAGTTCTTGTAATAGGCATAAACTAATATATCTACCTAATTGCTATTTACAGGCTGCAACATATGTAGAATGTGATCAGTAATGAGATTCAAATACCCTATAAATTTGAATAGTGCAATTTCTAAACTTAACCAAAACCAATAACCCAAATACCTAATTATAATGGTGGCGAGAGGCTAGGTTGAAGGTGAGTGGTGGTCTAACATGGTGCCAAGAGGCTAGGCCTGACTAAATCTTTGTAAGAAGAGAAATTCCATGAGTTTCTTGAAGTTTTGGAGGTTCTGATGCTATTTCTTTTTAAGTAGTTTAGAGACTAGTTTTGGGAAGAAGCAAATGTGAGAGTAAAACACATTCATGTACTTGAGTTATTCCAAATAAATAAGAGAGAGAAAACTAAAAGATGCTATATTAATTAAGTAAGCAAAGGTGGATAATAGTGTTTTATTTTTTATTTTATACTATTAGATTGCTTAGAAATTTACGGTGGGAAAAATGTGTAACTCTTGTAAAGTTACACCAAGTGTAACTTGAACATATATATATATCATTCACCAACTCTAACAAACGGAAAATTTATAGTTCATGACATGTAGCCGAAGATGTACTAGGATAGAAACTTGAACTACTACAGGGAGTGACACGACCAACTTTGTTGTTAGATCCACCCCAACATTGTTTGTTGACATGCATTGTAGTGCAAGTAGTACTGTGGATACGCACTCATCATCATCATCATCACATGCAAATTGGACTTTGTTCTTGATGTTAGAACCAATTTTCTCTTGTGAGGGGGACTTCTCAAAGAATAAAAGCTTTGCTGGTTTACTCGTCTTTTCAAACATTTGTATGAATTTTGTGGGAGCTATGTCACCTGTATATAATAGTGATGGTCCCATTTTGTTTTGAATCAATATTGATAAAAGTCACTCATAATTAAAATATATGATATATAAAAATTAAATTCATCGCATATATGTGACAAAATATGGTACAAGTGAAAAAGATAAAGAACATTAAAAAAATAAAAAGAAATAATAAAAAAGAAGAAGAAAAGGGCATGAAATTGAGCATGAGTGTATATACCTCTCCTTCTCTCAATCAATATGGTATAATTGCATTATATTAAGTAAATCATTGGTTACATGTTTTTTAATAATGAAACGTAAATTTTCGATTTGCTAGAATTGGTTACATGTATTCTTTTTACTCTATCTTTTCCTATTCGAATCTTTGATACTTTCTTAGTAGTGTCTTTGTTCTTGTCTCCGTTGGTGCCACCCTTGTCGGAAAGCGAATTCCTAGAACCAAACAATAAGGCCCATTTAGCTAGGAGAGCGCTAGGGCATAAGAGGTAGAGGGTTGACTAAGGTATGTGTTACGAAATGCAACGATTATGAGAGTAAAAACATAATAAGTGAGTGTTAGACAAAGGATAGTATTGATAGATTATTTAGATCCAACTCTTCTGTTAGCTCCAGATCTAGTATCTCTCCTGATATTATAAATGAGGAAGATTACTCTTTTGAAGAAACCAATTTCATTGATTTAAAAAAATGGTGTATTCCTAAAATTGATACTAAATCCATCTATAAAACTAGTTGGGTTCAATCTACCTTCAATTCTGAGTTTAATGTTATAACTGTTGAACAAACATATTCTATTTCTAAAACTCATGAAAAATGTTGTTTATTTTATAGAAAATGCATTAATGACTTTCTTGCTAAAAGATTTAGTTTTTTGCATATTGGCTTGGGTCAAGTTGCTGTTAAACCTCTTACCCAAAAAGGTATTAATGCTTTTGTGCTTATGTGCTTAAGAGATTCTAGATTTAAAAATTTTCATACTAGTATTCTTGGCATGATTACTTCATCTTTGTTTGATGGTCCCGTCTATTTTAGTTGCTATCATGATCTTACCCTTGCTTTGGATGATCCTAATATTGTTAAAGCTTTAACTTTAAATATCTTGACATCTGGTTATGATATGGATGAAGGTAGTAAGCCTCTTGCTATCATTTATTGCATTTATTATAGATTGTTAAAAACTATTCTTAATCCTCATGCTAGACTAAAAAATATTGGTGAAAAAACTTTGTTTATCCAATGTTCTACTCATGATGCTAAGGTTCAAATCCCAAGAATGATTTGTTGGAAATATATTACTCTTCCCAAAGAATGGTTGTTGGAACGAGAAGCTCAACCTGTTAAGTTTGCTTCTGATGAACTAAATCTTGATCATATTCAACAATAACTTGATGTAATTGTCAAAATAAGTTTTGATAATAGCAAACCTCTAATGATTAACGAAGGATGACATTCTTTCACTGGATCTGCTGCTTCTGAAAATATTTCAAAACGAGATCAAGATTTCAATGATTTCTTCCAAAAGAATTTTGAAAAGCCTGATTTAAAGCTGAAAGGAGTTGCAAGTGATAACTCCCAAGTAAGCACTGCTTATTGTTCTACAAGAACGAGGCACCCTTCTAAACATGGCAAGCATGTCATTGAAGAAGACGAAGAGACCGAATCTAGGTCTCCAACTACTTCTAATTTTCAAGCCCCTACTGCTCCCAATTTTCAAACCCCTAATATCCATAGCCAACTAAGAGTTTTAAACAAAGCTTTTGAAATTGACATGGTCGATTTATTTGACGAATTTAAGTATGCAAAAAACAAGGAAAAGAGAAAAACTTATCATGCTATTTTTGAATAAAAAGAAAAAGATCGCATTAAAAGAAAGTGGAAAGAAAAAATGCATGAATTGCAAAAACATATTTTGTTTTTTGATTTTGTTGAGAACTATTATGTTTCAAAAAATATTTCAAAAAACAATTTGAATATGGTAATAAAATCAAATTTTGTTAAAGAAGATAACCCTGTTGTTGGGTTTACCCATCCGCCCCTTGATACAGTTATTATTAACTGTAAAGGGACTAAGATAAATGCCTCCCCTTTTACTGAACATGATGTATTTCTACTGAAACGAAAAAGATTATTGAACAAAAAAAATTTGTTAATAATTCCTTACATATTATTGGTCAACAACTTGATCGTATTGAAGAGAAAGTTGAAAAACCTACTTCTTCTATTAAAATTGAAAAACCTTTGATTGATTTACCTGGTCAAAGGCATAACCTAAGCCTTAAAACCACTTAGACTAAAACTATCGAAAAAGTTGAATAAATGCTTTTTTGATTTACAAAAGATAAAAACCATGCAGAATAATACTTCAACTAGTACTTGTGCAATTTCTAGGAAAGGGAAGGAAATTTCTTCTTCCAAAGATTTAGACACTGACTCCTAATCCTTTGTTTCTGATTTTGAAAAAATCTAAAAGTTTTGATAAACCTGTTTTTGAATTGCCTGAAGTTTTGCAAAACCCAATCTCATGTCTTTCACAAAAAATTGGTATTCAAAACCTACTCCTCCTGATATGTAGTTTGAAGAAAGATTTTTTTAAACCCAGTTTTCTATTTCTGCTGATAAACTTTATGAATGGAATATTAATGGTTTACCTGAGCAATAAATTATCAATAAAATGGGTCATATGTCTATGGTTGCTAATGCTTATATTATCGATCATAATCTTGACCATGTTGAAATTGTTGATCTTCTTACTACTGGTGTGGAAACAATGGGGAGTCACCACTAGTTTTTGCAATGGTTTAGGAACCATGAATATAGTGTCCTCTTGAGGAAAGACATTTTTTATCTTACTACTAGAGTATGGGTTCAGAGTTTAGGTACGATTTCGGGAAGGTGTTAGGCACCAAAAACCGCCCAACCCTAAGGTTGGCTTCCTCTCATTGTGTCTTATGTCTTAACCCTAATCATTCATCTATCATGGCATATATCTTAACATAAATCTATCATGGCATACATCCTAACATACATCTATCATGACATCTCATATCAACCTAACATTCATCTAGCATCATGTCATCATATCACATCCAAGGCAGAAGCATTTGAACATTAAATCAAGGCAGAAACACAAGTATAGAAAAATCCAAGTAACATGTCGTTGCATCTATACATTAAGAATAACTCATCCAAACAAACATGTTCATCTCTATCATTAAATATACATCATGCGTGTTCATGTGAATGCATGACTTATCTCACTTACTTTGCTGCATCTCAGCACATATGGCATTAATGCATGAATATGTGAATAGGGGTGTGCGCGGTTCGGTCGGCTCGGTTTTTTCTTAAATTTGTTATCGAACTGATAGGGATCGGTTTTTTCATAATTAAAACTAATGCATACCGATTAGGGTCGGTTTTCCGACCTATAGTGGTGCGGTTTGGTTGGCTCGGTTTAATCGGTTTGGTCAGTTTGAAACACTAAAAATTCTATTTTTTTTTTTTTATATAAAACAAATATGTTCAACCTATTCAGTATTCACACATAAAATCTATTCAAAAATCTGTTCAATCTCATCAAAAAATAGCAACAAAATTTGTTCAAATTTCACAAAAACTTCATAAAAAAATTTGTTCAACTTGTTTACACAAAATTTGTTCAATCTGTTCAAAAAATAGTCACAAAATCTATTAAAAAAAAACAGCAACAAAATCTATTCAAATTTCACAGAAATTTCATAAAAAAATCTGTTCAACCTATTTACACAAAATCTGTTCAAATTTCATAGAAACTTTATAAAAAATTTTGTTCAACCCATTCACACATAAAATCTATTAAAAACTTGTTCAATTTGTTCAAACTGTTCAAATATGTTCACACATAAACAATAATGATCCAAATTTCATCATTTCATTCACACAAACAATTTGTGCAAATTATTTACACAACAAACTGTCCAAATTTCACAGTTTCACATATGACAAACTGTCCAAATTTTTTCATTTCATTCACCATGCAAAAATGTTTTGAAGTTGCCTCAATAAGAGTTCAACTCCCAAAGCACTATCATGTAGCATATAATATCATTAGTATCACTGTGTATGTCAATGTTAATAACAATAAGCGTTAATGTATCCATTTAATAATGTGTTACATAACCATTTGTCGCTGTCCACAAATGCCAAAAGAAAGATATACAAATTAAATTGGCATTTAGGCAAAAGAATGTCAATTGCTTGTATCCCCAATGATAATCCCACCCATGAGGACCTATATAACTACCATTAATGAAAAGTCCACTACCAATAACATGTACAAATATAATTAGCATATAAGCAAAAGAATGCTAATTCCTGTAAGTCCTTTGTCCAGTAAGTCTGTGCACTATGCATCATTTTAGAACTCCTACAAAATACTAAACAAAACAAAATAAACACGTGTTAATAACAATAAAATGTTTATGAACAATAAAATATTTATAATTAGCGCAAACGAATGATAATAGCAAGTATACTTACATAATACTAACTACTAACTAACTCCAAGCAAAGAGCAGCACATCACTCATCATCATCCAACACAATGGTGATTGGATCCTCCTCCATAGGCATTGGGCAAACCGATGCAATTTCTACAATCTCATTCAAAACAAAATGATTCTTAAGCATTGAGCAAATAAATAAACAATTAATACATACAACAAACAAAATGAACATATATATATATATATATATATATATATATATATATATATATTTTTTTTACCAGTGTCAATCTCAAAACCATCCATATCTTCCACTTTATCCATGCACTCCCGAAGCTTTATTGGTTTTTTAAAACACGCCTCCCCCCCTCCCTCCCGGTACTAAAAGCAGACTCAAATGCAACTGTAGAGAAAGGAATAGCCAACACATCACGGGCAATTTGTAAAATGACTCGATATCTAGAAGAATTCATTTTCCACAATATCAAAATGTCAAAATCTTCCACATCAACGTCCTCAGAAGATTTCAACAAATACCTATCCAACTCAGATTTGCTTTCCACATTATCCTTATCCACCAAGTGTTGCTTAAACCAATTATTATAGCTTTTAATGCGATCAGATAATGAAGCATTACCAACACTTGGCCTGGAGTCCCTAGACAATGAAGCACTACTACCACTACCATTACCACTAGAACTCGAAACTTCATTTTGACTCACTCTCTCCATATACAACCTCTTCAATGCATCCCGAACCTTAGAGTTCATTGCATCCCCCTTGTCCTTTCCATACCACTCCCTAAACCAAAACTTGACATACTTCAATATATACCTTGGGTCAAGAACAACAGCAACAAAAAGCATCAAATTGATATTATCTATACTTTCCCAATACTTATCTTATTTCTTTTTCATCTCTACCACCATACTCCTCAAAAGTGGATCCCCATCAACACTACACAACTGTTGCAATTGATCTTCAATGCTAATTAGCTTATAGAAGTATGTATTAGAAGTGACAAACAAGGACCCAAAAATATGCCAAGAAATTTCACAAAGGTCTTGACATTTTCCCAATCAAGATAGTTAGAAGGACTAATGGGTTTTTTCCCATTTCCATCCGCTTCAAAAATAAAGTTTGTAATGCCCATCCTCCTTTTCCAACCTATCAAATTCTCTCACAAATTTCAAAGCACAATCTAACATGAGATAAATCGAATTCCACCTTGTTGGCACATCAAGGGACAATAAACATTTGGCTTTAATTTTCTCATTTTCAAAACATTCTTGAAACTTCTCAAACCTTGTGGGAGAGGCTCTCACATATCACACCGCATTCTAAACCTTGGCAATTGATTCATGAATGGACTTCAACCCACTTTGCACTATCAAATTCAAGATATGCGCACAACAACACATATGCATGAACTCACCACCCAATATGCTATGATCTCTTTCTTTTGTTTTCTTCTTCACATAATCAATTGCCACATCATTAGAACTAGCATTGTCTGCGGTAATTGTAAACAACAGATCTATACCCCACTTCAACAAATATGACTCAACCGTTCTACCTATGGTGTCCACTTTGTGATTAGCTATAGGGCATAAGTTCAAGATTTTCTTTTGGTAAGTCCAATCCCCATCAATGAAGTGTGCGGTGACTACCATGTAGTTCAAGTTTTGTATAAATGTCCAAGTATCTGTTGTCACATAAACCCATTGCCCAACAAAAGCCCTTCTCAAAATATCCACCTCACTAGAATAAATATTCATACAAGCCTTTGCAATGGTAGTGCAATGAGGAATAGGAAACCTAGGCTTAACTATTTCCATAAATTCTTGAAAGCCTTGATGCTCTACAGATTTATAAGGCAATTTATCAATAATAATCATCCTTACCAATGCCAATCTTATCATCTCTTCACTATAGTTTGCAACCACTAACACATTTGAACCACTTTCCCCTTCCTTCTTGGCTTGGAAAGACAAAGTTTTTTACTTATCATCACGGGAAAAGGCCACTTCTTACACACCTTCATGTGTTGCAACATGCCCGAAGTATCATTTTTCTTATCATGGCAATTATATTGATTTTTACAATACTTGCATTCAGACCTAGGCTTCTTGGGATCAGGACTAGCCAACTTAATGAAGTGTTGCCATACTATAGACAGGTCCTTATCACCTTGTTTAGGTGACAATGGGGGAAGTGATGCACCAAGTCCAATTGGTGCTGCAGGTTTAGGTGGGTTAGGGTCCCCAGGTGGAGCATCAACATCCATCTAATAAAAAAATTTCCAACCAACAAAAAAACAAAGTTTCCACAACAATGCCAAATTATAATTTTTCCAGCAAATACAATATCAAATATCTCACTCTCAATGAATGAATGTCACAACCAGATCCAATAATAGCAATAACTAATCAGTTTAGTTACAAAAAGGCAACAATAACAGACTAACAATCATTAGTCATTACTCAACAATTGATGTCACTAATATTAACTAGGAATTCATTATATTATTCTCAATATAAATATAAAATAAAAGCTAATTTTTATATATATATATATATATATATATAAAACTTAAAGTAGTTGTTACTAAGTACTAAAAATTTAAAATCAGAATGTTGAATATAGTGAGTTATTAGTGATTACCTCTCGATGAAGGATTGAAAGCGAGAACTCTCTCAATCTCTGTCTCCCTCAAAAATTAAAATGCTAAAGAAAAAAAAAGGTTAGTAGTACTTAGTAGAATTGTGACACACCGAGTCACTAATTAGCTAGCTCATGCAATGCAACTATGCAAGTAAGTTGCTTAAAGAATTAAGTGGGACTAAAGTAACAATGTAACACTCCAAAGTCCAAACAAGTGCTGAAAAAATGATAAAAAACATGATAAGTATTACTAAGTTTATAGTTTATACTATTACTATTAGTACTATTGAGCGCAAACAACTGAAACAAGTGCAGAAAAAATGATAAAAAAAACATGATAAGTATTACTCAGTGATCATCAATTTTGTACATAGTAATAGTATAAACTATATGATAATATGATTCAGCACATAAAGATAAACAAAATAACCCCCAAAACAACATGATTGCCAAATGCCATTAGCGAAGAACAACTGAACAACATGATATTGCACAGAAACAAAATAACCCTCAAAACAACATGATATTTACTTAGTTTGGACTTTTTGCCCGAGAGGTGAGAGAGGAAAGGGGCTTAGTGGCTTACCGGTGGTTTGTCGTGACTGGTGAGCGAGCGCCTGCTACAAAGGCTAGCCGAGCTGAGCGATGACGGCGAGAGCTCAGAGGCGAGGCATCACTACGTCAGCCGAAAGGCAAGAGCGAGAGAGAGAGAGTTATGGGTTATGAGAGAGAATAGAATGAATTTATACTAGGGTAGAAATCTGAAAACCTAGCATAAAACAACACCGTTTTGTTTTTTTTGTTTTTTGTTTTTTGTTTTAATAAAACCCAATACGACGATGTTTTATTAGAAAAAATTAAAATGAATACCTGTAAAACGACGCTATATCTAAACTCTTAAAACCATATACAGGTATCGGTTTAGTTCGACATGTCTCGGTTTCGGATTTTCTGCTCCGATGACTACACCACACCGGCATCGGAACTCCATTCGCTCTCCAATCGCTGGCATCGGCTTCGTTGGTTGGTTGTAGTGGCGGTGCGGGAAGATCAGCGCCGGTCTGTTGGATCGGTGTCGTTCAGTTGGATCGATGCCGGTGACTTTCTGCACAGCCCTACATGTGAATGCATGTTCATTGCATCAAAACAAAGAAATAAGAGATAAGCCCTGTTAGAACATATGTGGAAATTGTTAGAAACATATATGATGTAAATTGGCTAATCCTTTGACAAAACACATTTTACTTATAATTAGGTAGATCTAGGATGAGTTTATTACTTCAAGAAATAAGTGTTCAAGTTTAATATTGAAGCCATGCAAGTCTGACCAAGAAACAAGTGAAGAAGTGCTGTTTATTAAAGCTCGATAGATGTCTCGACAGAATCACACCTATCGAGGATTAATGTTGAACCTCGACAGAAGCTCGACAAAAGCTGTATCTGTCGAGAATTACGAAATTAGAATTTCTAGATCTAATTTCACGCATATCCATGAGTATTTGTGTAGGATTTCTTTTCTCACAAATCTAGACATATATAAGGATTATTTTAAAGGCCGTCACATGGGATGCAAAAGGTTATTGCAATTGTTGTTACAAGCATTCGTGACCGGAGACATTCTTGCCCTAGTTCATCATATTCTTTGTAAAAGCTACTGCGTCTTTGCGCCAAGGGTTTTGTAACCAAGGAGCTTCTTGATGTTCATTGTTGGATGAACTGAAGAACTTTGCAACCAAAATCTTTCTCAAGTTGGTGTGTTAGTTATGTACTGGGATCTGTACATCATTGGTTAGTCAAGTACTGGGAGCCGTGCATTGAAAGGAGAGATTGCTGCAACATTACAAGTCTAATTGGGTATTAGGGTAAGGGTTCAACTGTAGGTTGGTATTAGGTACTAAGATTCATTTTACTTGTAATCGCTTGTTTTGATAATAGTGGATTCTCGGGAGTGGTGACCTTAAATTCACCCGATGGGGTTTTTGCCTCGGTGGTTTTCCCCGTTCGTAAGCAAATCACCTGTGTCAAATTTATTTTCCGCTGCATTTAACTTAGTTGGTGATTTATTTTTGCTACTACGCTTATTGCATATAATTGAATCTAATTAATTCACTTGACTAATTAATTGATTAATTTACCAAAGGAGTCAATACATTCTTGGCCTATCAAGTGGTATCAGAGCGGGCACACTCTGATTAGGTTTAATATTTGCTGTGTGATCCATTGACTCCTATTTGTCATGGATAGAGAACAATCTCTTATTATACCTCTTTTATTGACACTAACTATGTATACTAGAAAGTACACATAAGAGCTTTCTTACAATCTTTAGATAAAAAGGAGTAGCAAGCTGTGAAGATTGGTTAGACTAAGCCAAAGGAAGTGCCGGCCGAATGAGATGATGCCAAGATCAAAGCGGCAAACTTCAACAGTAGAGCATTGAATGCACTATTTAGTGCGGTGACCAACGAGGAGTTCAAGATATCCTCAACTGAAACTGCTAAGGAAGCATGGACTATCCTCTAGACAATCTATGAAGGGACTAAGGCTGCCAAGGATTCAAAGCTCCAAAGGCTCTCTATTAGCTTTGAGGAGATAAAAATGGAGGAGGATGAGTCATTTGATGAGTTATATGCGAAGCTAAAGGACACAGTCAACTCAGCCTTTAATCTTGAGGAAACCATTCCCGAATCCAAGGTTGTAAGAAAGGTGCTAAGGTCTCCGCTTGAGAGATTTCATGCCAAGATCACTGACATTGAAGAATCAAAGGATATTGACTTTATTCCTTTGATGGAGCTGGTTGGCAACTTGCAAACCTATGATTTAGGTTTGACTAGAATCGGGAAAGGAAGCAAAAGCAAGAGCATGGCATTGAAGGCCAAAAGTATGAGACTGATGAGTCTTCTGATGATGAAGATTCTAAGATGAAATCCTACATCACTAGGCAGCTCAAGAAGTTCATAAAGAATGCCAATGCGAAAGGATTTGATAAGGACCGTAAGCAATCCAGTTCTTCTCAGTTCAAAATCCAAGACAGAGGAAAGAATGATGCTAAGGATGGCGGTTAGTACACTATTCCCTCCGGACCAAAGTGCTTCGAATGTTAAGGTTTTGGACACATGAAACAAGAATGTCCAACATATCTCAAGACAATTGGGAAAAGTAAGGCTCTTGCTGCTACCTTGAGTGCCACCGAGCCTGAGATTGAGTCAGATGACAGTGATGACGAGGGAATCTTGAGTGCTTTCACTGCTACGGTTGATCCTACTAAAGGGGTTTCAGAAACAGAGGATGAAGAAGAGGACTTGGTGGTATCTAAGTTTGAAAAAATGGATGAACAAGATGACATCCAAGATTCCCTCAAGGTAGCTCTTACTGCTACCTTGAGTGCCACCGAGCCTGAGATTGAGTCAAATGATAGTGATGACGAGGGAATCTTGAGTGCTTTCACTGCTACGGTTGATCGTACTAAAGGGGTTTCAGAAACAGAAGATGAAGAAAAGAACTTGGTGGTATCTAAGTTTGAAAAAATGGATGAACAAGATGACATCTATACAGTCTATGCAAAATTGTACAAGGTTTCTAAGATGTATGAGAAACTGTATAGGTTGGCCACCAAGAAACTGAGTGATGTAGAGCTAAATCGAGAAGAGCTCTCTACAAAAGTTGATGAAGCGAATCAAACTATTGGAGCTTTGCGGTTCGAGAACAACTTCCTTGCTAAAAGTGGTTTTCCCCATTCGTAAACAAATCACCTGTGTCAAATTTATTTTCCGCTGCGTTTAGATAATTTGGTGATTTATTTGTGCTGCCATACTGTTGCATGAAATTTGATCTAATTAATTAACTTGGGTAATTAATTAATTAATTGCAAGGGGTCAATTCATTTTAACCTAACAGGCAGAAAGAGAATCAATTGATCTAAACCAGAAATTTTGGAATTTAACCTAGACTCCAACTAAAACGACGTCATTTTGAAGTTGAAATTAAAATTAATATTATGTCCAAAATGATGTCGTTTTGTATCAGATTAAAAAAAAAAATTAATGAAACTACATCATTTTATAACTGACTTAACTTAACCTTATTTTCTCCTCTTATTCTTCCTTCACCTTTCATGCTCCTCTCATTCTCCTTTTTAGAGTTTCTGTTTTCATGGCTCCCTCTCAATCACATTGCACAAGTACTCTCTCTCTCTGTGGAAATTTCTTATAACTAAAACTTGATTATAAATCATATATGTATATGTTAAATATTATACATATGTACATATATATATATGGCGGTTGGTTCGGTTACTCATCAAAATGCAAAATCCACAACCGTTCGCCTCACCAACCATCGTCGGTACTTGGAAATCGCCTCTGACCACCGTGCTATATACCTCCAATGGAGCTTTGTAGGGTGCGGTTTAGATCGGTGCAGGCCGGTTTTGTTGATTGTAGGCAGAATTTGAACAGGCCTAGCAATGTTCATATTATTATGTTTTTACACAAGGGTTTAAACTAATCCCTTATCCTAGTACATATGCAACAATGCTACATATATACAACAAATTTTCTTTTAACGTGACAATCTATAGTTAGTGAAACATCACTTCCCATAAGATCACTACAAATATCATTTTTATTATATACCAATTATATTATGTTACATTGGTTGTTGTGAAAAGAGTTATGAAATTTGTTTTTATCTATACACTTATTAATATACATACTCAAAACTGGTTAAGTCTAGTCTCTTTCTTAGATAAGAAAGAAGGATCATGAACCTTTAAGAACAATTTCAAGGATTTAAACTTTTTCAAAAAATTTAAACTACCAAATTGTGGTTGGAATAACATAACTTTTTATATTAAACTATTTTATTAGACAAATTATAGGATGACAATCAATTTCAAACCTATTTTTACAACTATTCGATGTGGATGATAGTGCACAAACACCAAAAAAGCATACAATGAGTGGTGGAAAAATTAGTAGGTTCATGTAAAAGTAATAAACAACCATTCACAATTTTTCATATAAAATAATATAAAAATGTATATAAAATTAATTGTAATCTTAAAATAACTTATTTTATTATGCATCAATTGTATAAATAAATGAACACGGAGAAAAAATAAAGTGAAAAAAGATTTGTACGATTGAATATTTTGAAAATTTAAATAAAAATAAGAAGGATAACGCATGACATGATTGATGGAAGATGACGTGGCGACATTTGATAGTACTTGACTATGGAGAAGGCCCACTAGTTTGTAAATTCCGCAAAAGTTTCTCCGTACTTTGTGTTTGTGATTCCTTTACGATATCTTAATAATTTAACACGTGTACGGCTCTTAGTTGTCATTTGTCGTATGATTGGTCAGAGCCGTTGAATGGTAGCCTTCAGTTGTGTTCTAACGTGAATGAGGTCCCATGTCATTGAGGTGGGTCTCACATCTTTAACCGTTGGATGTGAATACTAACATATGGAAATCATGGGGTCCACCTCTTGGAAAATTCTAAATCCCATCAAAATAACACTTCGGAGAGTTAACCATATTATGGAATATGGAGTTCTTAATAACCATATTAATTTGTAGTATTATTTGTGAATTGATTTAAATTATTGATTATATGATAAAATCTAATTCATTTATTTCAAAGTTGATAAAAAAAAGAATTTTAAATTTTCACCATAAAATTAATTTAAGAACTCTAAAATATCCGAATTTGTAAAATTCACTCTATTTATAGTGAGATGTGTTTCCTACTCTTAAATCTTCTAATGTTCATAATAATCTATGCTATGAGTTTATTTATTACGAGTTTTTTTTTTTTTTGGTTTAATTTTTAGCTTATTTTGTTTATGTATAATTTCTTATAACCTTACATTTTTAAAGTACAAGTATAATTTAAATCTCAATTGATTGATTCAAAACCAATTGAAAGCTAATATTCTAAGCTCTTATAGCACTATGGAGTGTTGAAGGCAGAATTTGGATTAGGTTCCTTTATAATTTTTAAGTTAGCCTTATTATATAATTCTTAACAATATTTATTATGGAGTAGTTGTTTAAAAAAACCATAATAGTTAGTATCATTTTTTATTTGTTTAAATTGTTAATAATATGATAAATCTAATTAATTTCATCCATTTCAAATTAAATTGATAAATATGATATAAAAATCTTCAACATAAAATCATTTTAAGAATTTTAGAATATTCTAATCTGTAACATCCGCTCATTCATAATGAGATGCTTCATACTCTTAACTCACCAAGTGTTCACATTAATCCACATACTACATACAAGATAGTCTTTTTAAGTTAGGCAAAGAGAGTTTTCAATGTTAGCATGTCTTCAACTCATGAATGAATGAGAAAAACCTAATCCTGCCTAACAAGACATGTATCAATTATATACATTGGTGATGGATATGAGTTCTTCAACTAAGCACGCCATAAAAATAGAAGGAAAAAAAGAAGGATATGAATTCTTCAACTAAGACATGGCTACAACATGCATAGCAACAAATGGATAACCATTATAGTGGAAGACAAAGCACGAGTGGAGGGTGTACTATACATATAATTAAGGACTCCTCCACTTTGACCATATGCACGCATTGCATACATTTGAAGGCACCATGTGATATCTACAAGGCTTATGTTTCCACCTTGAATGGCCTATATATATTATCAAATATCAATCACCATATATACTTGTTCAAGTAATAATTAAACATGTGGGCCTTCTCAGTCAAGGTTTTGCAGAAGATGGTATTTTCTTGGAGGACACTAAATGGTTATTTGGGGTACCCCAGCATGTCCTATGTGTTAATGACACTCCATGATGCAATTTTTTTATCTTCGTTTTACCCGGGACGACAATTTACAAAGATTTCCTTTCTGTTTTTTCCCTTGCAATCTTCTGTGAGGGAGAGATCAGAGAACAGACGAGATATACAATTAAAATTAACACAATACTCTTGCAAATATAATTAATGAAAAACTTAATAATTAATATTGGTCTAGGTAAGATGCATCCAATTAACACAAGTCTTGTATATTTCTTTAAATGTGTTAGCATTACCAAAAAAATGTGAAATAAATCTCACGAACATTTGAAAGGAACCTTGATCCTCCTGACACGATTGTGAAATTTGCAATGGTTCAATAATTTTGGTTCCAGTGTGAAGAAATGTTCTCAAGTTAACCTTCATGTATACTTGACATGTAACTTAATTCATAAATGGGCTTCTAAACAAAAGAAAATTTGACGTTGTGTTTGAGTTTACAGTTGTTGATAAACGCCAAGTCAATGACATAAAAATTACTAAATTAGTACCCAAACTAAAAAGAGGGAAATTATATTTTTCCACCTTAAGCTTTCACAATGTCTACAAAACATATAATTTGCATGATTGACATCTACTAAAAAATTTAAAAAAAAAAACCCTATGGGGTTGGTCTAGTGATTCATAAGACTCTTTGAGATTCATGAGATCTTAGAGCATTCTCATCAAGGATTCTAAAAAATTTAGCATTTACCCTCTCAAAACCTAATTTTATAACATATAACACACCACTTTACAACATCCCTTCCATCAAAACTTCTATTTTTTTAACACTTCATTTAAATATTCTTTTTTTTATCATTTTTTATTCTTTTTTATATTTCCTCTCTCTCTTTCTCTGACTCTCTCTCCTCTGTGTCTCTCTCTTCTGTCTCTCTCTTTCTCACAGCACCGCCGGCGCCACACTACCACATCCACTCACCACCACCACCACTGGTATAACAAAACCCAACAGCCACCACACCCAACAGCCAATAGCCACCTCACCCAGCAGCCAACAACCACCACAAACCCATCACCCACAAACCCAACCACAAACCACCACAGTACAGCCATAGCCACCATCACCGGCGGCACCCACAACCTCTGCAAATCGGGATTCCCACCACCCAAAACCAAATCAAAAACTCAACAAACCAACATCAAAACCACCAATCAAACCCAGTACCACCACAAATCACAAACCCATGTTAGAAATCACAAACCCAAAATTAGAAAGAGCATATTTTTGAAATTTCTCACCCAAAATCAAATCACAAAACCTACCCAAACCCAGCCACACCTGTTGAAACCCAGCCATGCTCGCTGAACCACCGCAACCCAGCCACCTCGATCAAACTCGACCTCATCTTCTTCACGGTTTCGCCGAACCACTACCACCATGGTTTTCAGTTGTGGATGTCGGTGAATGAAGAAAAGAGAAAGAAAGAAGAAAGGAGAAAAGAAGTGAGACCACTGAGAGAAGGAAAGAAGAAATGAGAGAAGAAGACACCGTGAGAGAAAAAGAAAGAAGAGTACAGGGAGAGAGATGAGAGAGCAATAAAAAATTATTTTTTTTATAAGATTTGAGCTACAGTGCGCTCTCATTTTTGAGAGCTCACTGTAGCAAGATTGCAAAAATTTTAAGATATAGGATGTTTGATGGAGTAGCGTTTTGTGGTTTAAGATGCTAAATAATAGCATTTATAGCATTTACAACTTTTGTTGAGAATGCTCTTAGGTTTGAAAGCTATAGCTAGCAACTTGGGGCTATCTTAAGGGATTCCCTCTTATAATACTTAAGAGTGTGTTTGGCATTTAACGTATAAATTTTTAAAATCTCACTTTTTTCTTCTTCATTTTTTCACTTTTTTCGAGGTACAAGTATATTTTAGCATTTTTCAAGGTACAAATATAATTTGCTAGATAAGTTGTTTTCAAACGCACACTTAGTGTGCGTGGAGCGGAAAACAAGGTAGTCAATACCGTATCGGTACTGGCCATACTGACCGGTATGTACCGTACCTCTACGTATATTGGTATCGAAACGCCAACGTTTCGTACTGGTTTAAATACCGGCCAATTTTAGGCAATACCGAGCGTACTGGCTGATACAGGGAAAAAAAAAATTAAATCTTAGTTTTGTAATTTTTGAATTTTTGTAAGGTCAAAATGGTAACTTATTTGCATTAATTTATTAGTATTATTTTTTTTCTTAGTATGCAATGAACAATTAAGCTTTCTATTTTTTATATTGTGTTTTTTTTTTTTCTTTTAATTGATGCTAAAGTCTAAAACCATGAATAATTTGTTCTGAATTGAGATAATGTTTTATGGTAAACTTTTATATTTATTATATTATATATATATACACACACACACACACACACACACACACACATATATATATATATATATTTATAAATATAAAAAATAACGGTAAACCCGAAATGGTACACCATTATTGACTAGTACCGAAATATATCGTTCCACTGGTCAAATCGGTACAGCCTCCGGTACAAGATTGACTCCCTTGGCGGAAAGACTACATATATATATATATATATATATGAAATTAAATTTTATAAGGATGGGGTGTAAAATTCAATACATTCTACTATACCTAATAACATCTTAATAGATTCCCAATTTGATTGGATTTATATATGGGTATTAGAATTGATTGAGTATGGTTGTGTTTATTCTTAAATATGTGATAAGATGGTGTGGCATGTTGGGATTGGAGAGGTAAAATATGGGTTTTACACCACGTCCTTATAGAATTTAATCTCATATATATATAAATATATATATATATATATATATATATATATATATATATATATATATATCAACATACTCTTTGCCAACTAAATTGAGCGTTAAATGAGGCAAAATTTGGTAATATAGACGAAATTATCCTCACTAGTTGCAATGAAAAACAACAATTTTTGTCCAAATCTAACACCCAATTTAAATGGTGTGAAATATACTGATACAATTCACTCAATTTGAGGTGTTAATCGAGTAAATTGATAGTTTGGGACATTGAAAATGATACTAGTGCTACTAACTATAAACTAAATTTCTAATTTGTATAGATCTAATAAGTTTAAAGATGGAAATATATTTTTTTAGAAAAGAATTGGAACTAAATTTTAGGGACAAAATCTTCCTCAAAAAAAAAAAAAAATAGGGACAAAAAAGATATTTTAGCCTTAATAAATTTTTTTTCATTTTTTTACAAAATGTATAATTAATAAAAAAATTACTCTCATAATAACTAAACTTTATAGAATTATTTGACACTTTGTAATGCATAATTTTTTTTTTTTTTTTTTTTTTTGAGAAGGATGTAGTGCATAATTCATTTATAGTACTTTCAATATTTTAAGGGTATGAAAAGCACCATAAAGTTATTATCCAATGTAACATAGGTTATTAGCGTATATGATATTGTTATTGTCATGTGTAATGCTATTCCAAAAGGAAAAGAAAAAAAAAGAGTTATCATGTGATATGGCATAATTTACCATTTGATTTGGTGTCTATCATAGTTTAACTTGATAAATTAAAGAATGTAATTTAACTCCTTAACTTCCATTAATTTTTAAAGTAATCTTTCGGCCCATTTGGCATTGTTTATTTGTTGTTAAAGGTCTACCAAAATGACATTGTTTTGGAAAGTGAAAATTTTCAAAATTAATAGTGAGATTAGACAAAAACTAGATTGAAGGACCAAATTGAAAACAAATTAAAGTTAAAGAATTAAAAAGGAAAAAGAAAAATAAAAGTTATGAAAATTTAAAATTGAATTCAAAATATTTTCAAGTTAGAGGGCGTAATTTATATACACTTGAAAAAAATAATAAAATAAATAGTTGTCTATTGTAGGGACACATTTTGCAGCCCAAGTCCAAAGTGTGTGGGATATTGGCCTAGTGAGTCCAGTACAATAAATTTGTAGAGAGTGGGTTAAAGAATTAGGCCCTAATGAATTTGACAACGGCTAGTATGGATGTAGAAGATGATTAAGCAAGAAAAAGAAACATAGAGCTGAATGAATTCACCGTCCGAGGAGATAAGTTTGCATATAAATCAATTAGACACGTTACAAGTGCAATTTAGATTGCTACAGTGCCTTTTCTCTCTTTTTCCCCGGTCCCCTTCCTCTGGGGTCTCTACTCTCACTTATACTACATCTCTTCCTTCATCTTTACCCTACACGTAGACAGTTGATGGTTTATACTGATACTTGTCCCGTCAGCCTCCTCTAGAAGTCTTTGGGGGATGGTTACAAGGCTGAAAAAGTACTGTTCAGAGGTCACTTCCTCATTAATGCGGCCAGGGAGTTAGCTACAGGGCATTAAATGCGGTGGCAGCAGCTTTCCTTTAGATATTTCCTAGCTCCCATCCTACTTATACGTTCATGAGGCACGTCCCTATCACTGGAGCTTCCTCGAAGGTCACCTTGACTTTTTAGGAGACATATTTGAGTTGTGCTTAGTCTATCCGAGGAGACATTCCTCCTCAGACTACCCTCCCATTCGTATTTCACTTACTAGATTCTAAGCTTGACTTTGCCACCTCCATTTATTTATCTTCGGATCACCATGCTCTCGGCTAGAGCCCAAGGCCCAATATGTGGGCTGGGCCCTTGAACCTACAATAGTCCCTCAAAACTCTGATTTTCCCTCTCATCTGAGGAGAAAAGTGGGATTTTGATTCTTTAAGATTTGACACTTAGTAAAAAACAAATAAATGTCACAGAGTGTTAACTTCCCCAAAGTATGTGGTCCGAGGAGCCAGTCATGTCTAAGGTTCTGTTTAATCGTTTAGAAAGATGTCGTAGAGTATTAATTTCCCTAAAGCATCTTGTCCGAGAACTCAGGCATGACTAAGGTTTTGTTTAAATACTTATAAAGATGTCATAGAGTGTTAATTTCCCCAAAACATCTGGTCCGAGGACCCAGACATGACTAAGGTTTTGTTTAAACACTTATAAAGATGTCATAGAGTGTTAATTTCCCCAAAGTATCTGGTCCGAAGACCCAGGCATGACTAAGGTTCTGTTTAATCACTTAAAAAGATGTCATAAAGTGTTAATTTTTCCAAAGCATTTGGTTCGAGGACCCAGGCATGACTAAGGTTATGTTTAATCACTTAGAAAGATGTCATAGAGTGTTAATTTCCCCAAAACATCTGGTCCAAGGAACCAGGCATGACTAAGGTTCTATTTAATCACTTATAAAGATGTCATATAGTGTTAATTTCGCCAAAGCATTTGGTCCGAGGGCCCAGGTATGACTAAGGTTCTGTTTAAACACTTATAAAGATGTCATAGAATGTTAATTTCCCCAAAGCATCTGGTCTAAGGACTCAGGCATGACTAAGGTTCTGTTTAATCACTTATAAAGATGTCATAGAGTGTTAATTTCCCCAAAGCATCTGATCCGAGGACCCGGGCATGACTAAGGTTCTGTTTAAACACTTAGAAAGATGTCATAGAGTGTTAATTTCCCCAAAGTATCTGGTCCGAGGACCCCGGCATGACTAAGGTTCTGTTTAATCACTTATAAAGATGTCATAGAGTGTTAATTTCTCCAAAGCATCTAGTCCGAGGACCCAAGCATAACTAAGGTTCTGTTTAAACACTTAGAAAGATGTCATAGAGTGTTAATTTCCCCAAAGTATCTAGTCCGAGGACCCATGCATGACTAAGGTTCTGTTTAATCACTTATAAAGATGTCATAGAGTGTTAATTTCTCCAAAGCATCTGGTTCGAGGACCCAGGAATAACTAAGGTTCTGTTTAATCACTTATAAAGAATGAATAATGGGAAGTACAATGCCTTTATACAACAAAAGAACATATTGACAAAGGAAACTTTCATTAATAATAATACATTTTCTAAATCTTCGAATTTTGCCTCCTTGGTTCGTCCGTCGATAGGCAACACCAGAGTTTTTGTTTGCTATAAGCCCCTTTCAACAGAGGCTGATGACTCAATCTCAGGTTGATGCAATATGGCAGCCACCATGCATTACCTAGCTGTGGACTGACTTCCAAGGATCTCTTTAACCTGGCCCTCAGACAGGTATTTCACCTTTTGGTACAGAGTAGAAGAGACGGATCCCAGGGTATGAAGTCAGGGTTTGGCCACAATAGCCGTGTAGGGGGAATAAGCGTCCACCACCTCTGAACCAGTCTGCACGGGTAGTCTAATTTGACCCCTTGGAATGACGACCTTCCCATTAAAACTTACCAGAGGAGAATCGTAACTGATTAAGTCTTCGGGTCTTAAGTTCAACCCCTTGTTGCTGGTCTTCCTCCACTCTCTTATACTTATCAATTCGGTCCATAAGTTGGTGCACACTGGTGACAGGTTTGCCAGTCAGAGATTTCCTTAAACCGTGCTCGACTGGGAGGCCGACCTTGAAAGTACTGATGGCCACGTCATCAAAGTCGCCATCTATTTCGTTGAACATCTCCCAGTATTTGTCCGAGTATGTCTTCAGGGTCTCCTATTCTTATATGGATAAGGACAGTAAGGAATCCAAGGGTCGAGGAACCCTGCTGCACGTAATAAAATGAGAGCCAAACGCCCGGGTGAGCCCTTTGAAGGAATCTATGGAATCTGCCCTTAGGCCGTCAAATCACTTCTTTGCCACAGGTCTCAGGCTGGATGGGAACACCTTACACATCAAGGCTTCATCCTTGGAATGAACAACCATTCTCTTATTAAAGTGGCTCACATGTTCCACGGGATCCGTTCGACCATTGTAGATGGTGAACGTTGGCTGATGGAAACGCCGAGGAAGTATTCCGCTTCAATCTTACGCGTGAAGGGTGACTTGAAAATCTAGTTCAACGCTTTGCTCATAGCGTTATTTCCCAAACCTCTACGCGGCGGGCTCTTGTATCTATGCCTATAATGGTGTTCTTCATCGTAGGAAAAGGACTCAATGGATGGAGTTCTTGACCTTCGCCTGTAACTTGCATCCGCTTCGCCCTCAGAGGAAATGTCAAAGTTGGAAGGGGTTCGTTCTCGCCGTGCATAGCGCAGCTTCCTCTTTAACCGGCTAATCTCCCGTTGCATGGCTCTGTTATGTTGCTCTTGAGAGACGTGACTTCCAATTCCAGAGTGGCTTCTGCTTGTGTGCGTAGTATGCATGCTGCCCTCTCGATCTCTCCCACGTTCAAGATTAAGGAAATTGTCTTGTCGTTGGGACCTCTCGGGCTCTGGCTGATGAGGACCTGATCCTACCATACTTCACCGTTGCACTCACTATTACACAAGTTCTCCCCACAGACGGCGCCAACTGTAAAGACACATTTTGCAGCCCAAACCCAAAGTGTGTGGGATATTGGCCCAGTGAACCCAGTACAATAAATTTGTAGAGAGTGAGTTAAAGAACTAGGCCTAATGAATTTGACAACGGCTAGTATGGATGTAGAAGATGATTAAGCAAGAACAAGGAACATAGAGCTGAATGAATTCACTATCCGAAGAGGTAAGTTTGCATATAAATCAATTAGACACGTTACAAGTGCAATTTAGATTGCTACAGTGTCTTTTCTCTTTTTTCTCCGGTCCCCTTCCTCTGGGGTCTCTACTCTCATTTATACTACATCTCTTCCTTCATCTTTACCCTACACGTGGACAGTTGATGGTTTATGCTGATACTTGTCCCATTAGCCTCCTCTAGAAGTCTTTGGGGGATGGTTATAAGGCTGAAAAAGTACTGTTCAGAAGTCACTTCCTCATTAATGCGGTCAGAGAGTTAGTTACAAGGCATTAAATGCGGTAGCAACAGCTTTCCTTTAGATATTTCCTAACTCCCATCCTACTTGTACGTTCATGAGGCACGTCCTTATCACTGGAGCTTCCTTGAAGGTCACCTTGACTTTTTAGGAGACATATTTGAGTTGTGCTTAGTCTATCCGAGGAGACATTCCTCCTTAGACTACCCTCCCATTTGTATTTCACTTATTAGATTCTAAGCTTGACTCTGCCACCTCCATTTATTTGTCTTCGGATCACCATGCTCTCGGCCAGAGCCCAAGGCCCAATATATGGGCTGGGCCCTTGACCCTACATCTATCAATATGATACAGCTTTATTAATGAATATAATTATATAACAAATTTCATGAGGAGATATCTTAAGAGGTAGTGTATAATATCCTGTCATATTATGAGCTCCACCATACTATAAATAGTATGGCATAAATCATATTATACAAAATAACAAATGGTGTTCTAGAATAGAAAAAATTTAGTTACAAAATTAGTTGTAGCCTTAGGTTATAATCTTACTCAATATCTTTTTATTGGATGTGAATTTTGACAAATTCGCCATTGGATTACATGTTCTTCTTCTTATATCTTCTATGCTTGCAAAATTTCTAGAAAATTAAAGATCAATAATTATGTCATCAATAAATAGTTTAAATTGCAAGTTTTTGTAGTTTGAATTATGCATAAAATATAAGCTTATAGATTATATAATAAATAATATCTGATTGACACAAAATTTGACATATGTATTAAGAGTATAAAGAATATATAATTTAACGGTTAGATTTTCAAAATATGAAGTAATGTTTGTTTTATTGAGTAAGGTTGTAGTCTTAAGCTACAACAAATTTTGTAACTAAACTTTATCCTTCTAGAACTTACAACATAATGCAATATTTGCTCTCCGAGTGACAAAAAGAAAGCACCAAGAGGACGCACATGCATACAAAACCAAAGGGAAAAAAATTGGAGGAATCTTACTCCAACTTCTTACATAAGAAGACTATTTACGTGTACTTTTAATTACATGACCTTTTGATGGAGAATAAAAGAAAGTAATCGTCCATGAAGATCATCTAAAGGATTGTCTAAATGAAGTCATCACCTACAAGGGTTAACACTTGGTAAATTTTAGCCACATCCACTAGTTTTGGTATTTACACTCAAATCTACTACTTAGGAACATGGGAATGAATTCTCCGAAATTCGCTCTGACTCATCCCACTAAGTCCACATAACTCCCATAAGAGTAGTGGCAATTAAAAATGAGATCCTCTTAAGATCCCCTATATAAAGGCCAGACTCCACTAAATCAGAGGTATATGAAAATTTATTAATTTTTAACACTTTGAGAATTTATGGAGATTTTGAGGGAATTATAACTTAACCATTAGAGGGTCCTTGGCCGACACCTCACCATTGCATTCCGATAGTGTATTCTTCCTTTTCAGGTCTTCAAATTATACATCAAGTTCGAAGTATGCAATTCACTTATTTCATTTTTCATCACCTTTTAAATAAGTCATATAATTTGTTTAAAATTTAAATAATACATGTGGATATCTTATAAATTGCCACATAATAAATTGGATGAAATTCCTCCAAACTGATTAGGTAAATCTTATTCAATACAAATATAATTCAAGTCAAAAACAATGAATTTCTCCAAGTTAGAGTTAGATGTGTTAATGCATCGACAACAATGCAACTCTCACACGTGGGAATAATGGCGTGATAAGCCTCGATTATGACTTATTTAAATAATACACGTGAATATCTTGTAAATCGCCACATATTTAGATTGAATAAGATTCTTTCGAACTGATTAGGAGGCAAACCTTGACCTATACATATACAATACAACTAAGAAACACTGTACCTCCCCAAGTCGGAATCAAACGTGGTAATGTATTGACAGCAGTACGACTCCCACACGTGGGAATCTGACCGGATAAGCCTTGGGCAGCAGACAATGTACTAACAATGTATGGTGTCAAGTGGGACACTTCACATAAATGCCTTATTACACTTTTTACGGGCAGCTCTCTCTTTCTTTCTCTCTCTGTCTAATGTGACCTATTCCTAAGCATCGTCGTCGTCGTCGTAGTTTCTGGCTCTTTCTACCCCACGTGCGCACTGGGCCCCACATTTGCCTCTGGATAGAGACTACGAAACGACAATGCAACAAAAAAGCGACGGCCACGATTTAACTCTTCTATAATAATTTTCCTTTTTACTATATTTAATTACCAAATATCCTCGATTCACGGGCCACAGGTTTTTTAATCTAATCTTTGATTTTTTTTTTTTTGGGTAAAAAAATAATATCTGATTTTTAAACCATAGCTTTTCTTTATTTTTTTATTAAATAAAATTAAAATTAAAGGTTAATTTTTTTTTTAGTGTTATTCTCACACATATTCCAAACTTAGTCATACTCCAATTTTTACGAGTCCCTAATTGTCACGCGCTGTAATTTTTTTAATACATATGTTCCAAATGAGGGGGTGTAATATACTGTAACTATAGACAATAAGTTTTTGTGTGAGCAGAAATTTTGAACCTTTTGATTAATTGGTAAAGGTTTAGATGTCAAATTTCATCCTGTAACAATTGAGGACGAAAACTACTAGTTTTGAAAGTAAATGGATCAATTTAGAAGCAGCACCGAATTTAGAGAGTATAAAGTATAGTTTAATATATATAAAAAATGATGATAATAAGATGAATCCTTTTGTCCAATACTCCAATGATATATAGGTTACAACCAAAATAGTCAAATGATAGAAGTATTTAAATCCACAAGTTATTAAAATTCTCCCATATATATTCTCACTTCAAAAAAAAAAAAAAAAAAAAAAAACTCTCATATTCATATTTGTCCTAAAATTTGATTTGAAACTTTAATATGAAGATTTTATTACTAAAGGCGAAAATTAGAAGCTTTTTTTTTTTTTTTTTTTGAGAAACAAATTAAAAGCTTTTATTAAAAAATTTCCGCTACTGAATTCCTGTCATAAGATTTGATTCCAATCGTGTGGTATATGTATTTTAGGTCCCAACCTTGATAGAGATGTTTTTATCCAAATGTAGGACAGAATTGTATTGAAACTCTCTCATGTTTTGATGTTGTTCATTCGTGTCCAAAAATTTGATTTCAAAAATTCAAGAAAGCTAAGTTTTTTTTTTTTTTTGATAAGAGAGATTGGACTACAAATAAAAAATTATATACTTTTGATTCTTCATGAACTCATGATTATTAAATAACATTATTCAATGGTTGAAATTAGAGACCTTTCGTCAATATTCTTTAACTTTCAAATTCTAGGCATATAAATATAACTAATGGCTTCTGTCACTAAATTTATGACCCCCAAAAAAAAAAATTTATTGAGGAGATATATGGTGATTGATATACAATAAAAATTTGTATAAATAATTGTCTTTGTAAAACTAATGCTACACCAATCAAAACTTACCACTTAACAAATTACATACAAGGGTTGAAATCATGTTTTAGAAACAAAATTTTACAACTATTATTGAAACCGAGTGTTCAAAACATAATTTTAACAACGTTTTATACACATAGCATGTAACTATCACTGTATAGCACCGTTCTTGTGTGATGGAGTTTAACATTAGCGAATGGGGATGCTAGTTGGCATCATTAAAGGTGAAGCTAGCACATAGTAAACAGTTCATATTAGTGAGTAACATGATAGATAGTCCCCAAAACAATAATCTAGCGTAAGGAATAGGTCTAAAAAGTAGGGGTAAGACCTTGAAATCAGGGTTTGAACATGATGTTCACGAGGGACCACGTGGTGGCTTCCGGTGGCCCTGGGGTTGTGGGTTCAAGGAAAATCAAAACTCAAACTCCTCCAACCAGCTCTGTCCTCTACAATACTCCCTAGTTTTTGGGCTCAAACTTTGCTTTACTTTACGAGATATGGACCCGACTTTTTATGTGTTTTTTTTTTAATTATTTCGTGGGCTTTATTGGAAGCTTGTGATTTCAATAATCTACATTGTAGTGCGAGAGATTGGTATGTAGTTTAGCGTACAAACTAGTTTGAACAACTCACGTGCTTGTGTTTGTTTTCCTTAAACTACGATCTTTTTCTTTTCTTTTTTTTTAAAGTAAGTTTTATATACTATTAAGTTTGTCTCAAATGTTGGGTCGTATAAAAACAATGGCATGTTCGTATAGAAGTTAATGACCGCGGGCATTACAGGAAGATGAATTTTTTGTTAAGTGAGGTAATTAAAATGGAAAAACTTATGTATTATATTAATTACTTATTATGTGCTATATTTTTAGTTCTCAAATATAATTCAGTTATGAGATTTATTGGACAATGTAGTATAACTTGCCTTTTTTTTTCTTTTTTTTGAGTTTAATGCGGATGTGTTTATGTGGTGGGAATTAATTGATAAACCTAAGATACTATCCCTAATTTTACTCATTAAAAATTTAAAATAATCATTTTTATCCTCCTCTCAAACCAAAAAAAGATTTGAAGGAGTTTTTTTTTTTTTTTAAGTCTCTTTTGGGCCTGAAAGTTTTGGTGTTAAATATCTCCTATTCTTTTATTTTTCGTTTCATTGTGTTGCCATTTATATATCTAGAACAAATTATAGGAGATAAATTAATTAAGCTCCTCAAATTCCTGCAATAAAAAACCATCACGCCGGTTGATGTCAATGATACTTTGAGAAGCTTTAAATTCGACATACTATGAAGCTAGCTAAGTGGTGATTTTAAAAGACAATGAGGCACGCATAAAAGGGCTTAGCAAAGAAAAAGAGAAAAGCATGCACGTATAGCCTGCAATACAATTATAAAGTTGAAATCAAACCCACAATTAGCAGCACTTTTCTAATACAAGTTTTTCTTTGGAAAAACTTTTCTGGTACAGGTAACTTCGAATATTTGCTAGTATAGCCTGCAATACAATTAGCTAGCTTGAGCCTGTCTTTCTATTTATTTATTATTATATTTTCTGGTGAAGAAAATCCATCTTGTCCCCTAGAATCTTACTAGCACATATATCAAAAAAGATCAACGTTTGATTTCAAGAAAACAGAACAGGCCAAACGTGTGCGAACTGAAAGATGCCATATATATATAATAAATAGATGCCCCTAGCTGCTAAAACCATGTCATGGATTTATATATCGAATTTGCTTATTTCAATTTAATGCAAGTACGTGACGAATATGCTTGTATAAATCTTCGATGCATGCATACATATACAACCACTACTTAACATAAACATTGAGCAATATGACATATATATTCGTGCAATGCTAGCGACTAGGTCTTTAACCAATACCTATTGATACTAATTAATGGCCTCTCCTTACGTGTGCCAAATTTAATAATACTGACTTGCGTTCAATTCATTCACCTCCACACACTGGCATTTATATTCTCTCTCAGTCTCAGTCTCTCCCCCTTTAAATATATAATCCAGTTCGATCCAACATTGGAAGTAAGATTCTTGTTTATTTATTTTGGGAAGGAGGTGTCAAATACATGAATTTAGTTTGTTGATATGCTTCATCATCCAAGCATATTGGGTTGGACAGGGTCTAGATACAGAAAAAGGGGAAAACCATGAAATGGAATTGATTTTTACTGATTAAAGTCTTTCTATATCTATATATATATATGGCTCTTGAAAGAATTTTCATGCGTATTTGGAGTTGGCTACAAGAAAGTTTCAATAATTAGGGTTTACTGAAGGGATTGACTTCAATTAATAAACCATTTGAAATGTTTCATTAGAAAACAGTTGTCAAGTTGTTAAGCTTGATCAATTTAATTGGTCTATATGGTACAATTAATCTTTGAAATCAATTTTATTTCAAGCTAACCATCATAACAACACCCATTTTCTTAATTTTAAACTGAGATGTTGATCAGTTGTTGATTTGATCAGTTTTTAATTGTATATGGCCAAATTTATTATAGGACTTTGCGTTTTTGTTATTACTAATGCACTAATGAGATTATAGAGATCATTCTATGTGAAACTATAAGATCTTTATATGTATTAGTTTTGAAATCATATGTTGATTAGTTATTTAATTATTTTAACCAAAACATTGATATAATGTTATTTTTGCTTATTCTATTTCTTATAACAGGGATTGATCGTAATAACCTCCTAAATATAGACTATTGGCTCACACAACTTCTTGTGAAAACATGGTCAAATTCTACCTTTTCAGTCAAAAAAAGAAAACATGGTCAAATTCTATAATAATAAAAAAAAACCGAGTTAATAATTAATATCATGTTGGGAGCTTATAAATGAAAATTGTTATTAAAAAAAAAAAAAAGTCAATTACGGTGAAATGAACCGGAATAGAAAGAATTAATAAATTTCACCCAAAAAGAAGAGAGAAAGAATTAATTTTTTTTTTTCACTGAGTGTGAATTAACATGTTCAAGTCCCTTTAAAAGACCAAAACCCATATAAATGGAAGATGACTATAGTGACTGGTGAGTTTTCTTCACTTTTTTATCTTTTTACAATTATAGGCCCATTATACCACTAAGATGGGGCGGTCTAGAGATAGAGAAGCCCAAGTAGATCTAAGGCTTTTGGGCTGTCGTTACTACTAGGCCACTATAGAACCATTTTATCTTATCTAGAAGGAACGCTTCAAGTCAGCCCTGCTATATGATAAAACCAATCATTTATGCGGCCCATTAAAGGCCCAAAATGATAAATGTAAAACAAGCATGCACCAAGTAGAGATTATAAAAAAGAGTCAGTCTCTCTATACTGTGCAGAAAAATAATGACAAACAGCCAAAGTAAATCGAGTGTTATATATGGGCGTGGCTAACGAGTGTTGATCTCTAACAACAGTTTTAGTTAATGGCTAGATGAGATTGAGTCTTCCATGAATTCACTACTCTGTCTATTGACATTCACACCTAGAACTTAGACGATAGTAGTACAAACGTGTCTTTCTCTTATGTTATAAGCATTAATGTGTAGCCTCGTGTATATCCACGGGTACAATTAAAAATAATTACAATTATACGGTTCAAATTATACATGGTATTAGCTTACACTCTTTTTAAACCATACATTTCTAAAATATGTAATAGTTTCTCGTATTATATACACACACATATATGAATTAGAATTTAATTGATTTTAGATTCTTTAGTTTTTTTACCTAATAATTCACTTGCCACAAAAATTAAAAACTTAGATGGACATGTGGTAAAAAATTAGACTCCAATTGCAATTCAATTTAGAATCTAAATGGATTTGGACTCTTCAATTTTTACACTCAATAATTCACTTGGTACAAAATTAAAAATTAAATGGACATATGGCGCAAAATTAAGAATCTAATTGAATTTTCTTTGAGTTTTGACTATTAATAATTTTATATATATATATATATAGGAGAAAGAGGCTTTGAGAACGAAATCAGCGATAGGAAAGTGAAGTTTCAAAAAATTATAAATAAGCAAATACACTACTAAACTAACGGAAAAAAAAAAATGCCTAATCTAAACTTACACTAACTATTGTGAAGGTATAGAAGAACCAGTTTAGAAAGATTAAAAAAAAGAGAAAACCAAAATCAACACATAATTTACGTGATTCAATTATAAGCTTATGTCCACTAGAGTGAGCGGAAATATTTCACTCCGTTCCGTTTCACTAATTGTGCTCTGCTTCGCTCACTTTATTTTACTTCTTTAGCACATAAATTAAGCCATTTGGCCAATGACCCAATAACAAATATGAGCTAACTCCATAACTATGTGGACGGATGTTTGCATTGCATATTTAGAGGGCAATTTATTTTTACCCATTTGAAAAGCCTTAAATTAATACATTAAACCTTTAAGGGTGGGATTCACACACACACACAAAAACAAAAAAACAAAAACAAAAACCCCTTTAACTTTTTTCACAGTAGGACCCAAGGTAATCCCTACATTCCCATCTCACCAGGCACCTTGTCGCTTCAACTTTTTTCACAGTACACTCTGTGATGTTTAGAACCGGACTAATCATTTTGTAGGACTAAACACATGGTCCATCTTATATATATATATATATATATAGGTCCTGATTATGAAAAAAAAAAATTATATATATATATATATATATATTCACACCAAGGATATGGAGAGGATATATATATGGCTCCTGTCTCACATTATTGTGTGAAACGTTTGGGACAAAGACTTGTGCAAATGGCCTGCCTGAAAGGAAATGAACATTCGGGTGCCTTCACTATCTAGCTATATCCCACCCAAAAAATAAATAAATAAATAGGGCAGCCTTATATATTTGATTATTTTCAACTCAACTTTTTCTGGCACATCTTATCATCCTTTTGTGTTAATACACCAAATATCACTTTCCTGGAGACGATGCAACAAAAATGTGAAATGGAATTGGACAAATCTTTATTAGATTAACCATTTTTCTCCCTGAAAAATTGGAAAAAGTAAAAGAACAAGAACAAGAACAAATTCAAAAGTAAAGGTTCAGACATACATAGCTGTTTGGATTTGGCCAAAAAGTTTACTTTCCATCATAGCTACACACACAATCTCCTGTAATTCTTAGGATAATTCCAAGTAAAATAAAGAGTATCGTTTTCTTAGTTTCCAACTCCACTTAAGATCTATAAAAAACCTCCATTATGAAAATTTTAAAATTCTATCCATCTAGTTTGAAACTAGTGGATTGGATTTTGTCAAGTTACCAATAATTTAGATACCAATATGATAATGGTCTATCTTTGTTTAGATGATGTTGTTGATGACAAAGCAAAATTCAATATACTCACTTTAAAATTAATAACTAGATGCTAGAAAATCCATGATAGGTTATCCTAAAAATCAGAGAATCCTAATCTCATTCACCCATAGGATAAGCGCCTTAGAGACATCTATCCATTATCCATATATGTACAGAACCTGATAACTCATGCTATGATCATTGAGAAGAAAGTTTTTATTTATAATGCAATAGAGTAGGGACCCAACAAACATGGCCATTTTACACACATTACTGTTTTATTTTCCAAGTCCCCACCACTAACAAAGGCACAATAAAACTGAGTAATTATTTGGTAGTCTTGGAGCAATGCTCCGAACTCTCACATTGGGGGTGGGCCCCACTTGTGAGTCTCACCTCCATTGTAAGAACCCGAACCATTGCTCCGGGACTACCTAATAATATTCCGTAAAGCTCATACAAAAGCATTAGTGTGGAGGATAAGAAAGACCACTGTTTGAGCATATTAGTATATTACTACCAGAAGAAATTGTTTAGCTGGGATGGAGTTTGTGAGTCCTCCATATCATGTGAAGGAGAATGTATGTGCCTCCCTTCGTAGGTTGTAATCACCATCCTTGGATCTTCTGCTAATCGCTCCACACGTTTCTTTACGCGACAATTATCCTGTGTGCAACGATAGTAGCTCCTGCATGCATCGATAAAATCATAGGTAATTAAGTGTTAATGGTTCAAGATCTTGTTTTGATGTGAGCTATAGCACTGAGTTGCATGTGTGTTTGAGAGTGAGAATATGGTATCAATAAGGTTTTGAAGGCCATGACATTTTTGAACTTTGAAGGAAATTGAAGGCAGATATGTAATATGTTAGCTAATAGCTACAGCATGCATGCAGTGGTGTACGTGTTATGGTGCTTTAGTTTATATGTGTGGAAGATATTATGGTCTGAGAAGATGATCCGAGAAGATGAAACTATGTGTAGCCTCACCCCAACATACTTATATAGCAAGTAAAATAGTGAGTCTTATAACCCTAGACAAAATGAACCATGAATGGAATCATCTCCATTCGTAGAGCTCTATTTTTAGCAATAATTATTTCATGAATTAGATATATGCATTTTTCTTTTCACAACGTGTAGGACTTACACATTATAAAATATATATATCTGATGAATGAAATACATTTTTCCATCTTAAGATACGTAGATTTTGAAGTGACTAAGGATGGTTTTTTATTTATTTAGAAACTCGAGATGGTATTATTGTCGGTTGTCACTATGTATGGGCCACGAGTTTGATTTTCTTTTCCTTGAATCAATGCAGGAACATTAAGATCAAGCATGCACGACCATTTCACAAGCTCACCGTTCTTCATGATCATTACGCCTAGTGTGTTCTATTGGCCTACCCCCTCTATCAAATTATTTAATAATAGTAATTTTCGGTGTGGTTCACCCAAGTTAAAACTAGATAAACAACATCGTGTGATGACATGATGTGCCTATTTGATTTGATTGGTTAGAAGTAGAATGAAAAAGATATAATTTTTTTTAAAGAATTTCTAAAAATTCATCTTTTCCATATATATAACAACACTAAAATTAATTAATTGATGAAATTAGCGTTGAATGATTGAATTGATCATTTTTCTAGAAAGACTGAGAATAGAATGGAAAATTATAACTGGAAATGCAAATCCATCCATACAACAACAATTACTACTACTAAGTTTTTTTAGTCTTAAAACTTTAGGGTCAGTCAAAATCTATCCCTACAAACAGAAATTAATCAGTAGTAATGTTTAGTCAGACTATCCCATTTTATCATTGCACCAGTTTTAGACAAGGTTGCATGTTACGGGATTGATAAACCACGCTAGTTTCCTATTATATAACACATTCTAGGATTAATTCTAATTTGCTTAAGATTTTTTTTTTTTTTTTGGCTGAGAATTTGCTTAAGATATGTGTTTAGAACTTAGAAGTTTGATGGAATTAAATTTTGTGCTATGGGTTAGAACTTAGAATTTAGAGGGCCTTGCACATCTTATTACTCCTAGTTTCAAGACAATCTAACTTGAATTACGGGACCTACTCATATTAGTACTGTATATTGCTGGGTCCCTGGTTCCTACTTTGTTCGGATGTACTGATCATTTAAGAATCCCAGGAACTTATTCGCAATTATTTTTCACACATTGCTCACCATGACCACCATGAACCTATACTTTTTTTTCGTTTCCAGGGTCGCAAGCTAGCAACATAAAGTTTTGACCGAGAGGAATTTTATGGCTACAATAAAATCTTATAATATTTGCACAAAGTTGAAAGGTTTCAACTTTCAACCAATCATAAGTCAAATATATATAAATAAAAGATTATATCTAAACTCGCCACAATTTATATATGTTTATTGTTAAAATTTTGTGAAATTTTGTTGTACCTGATATGTTTTCATGTCAAAGATTGTGTGCTATATTCTAACATTGTCTACTGTCTACATACACATTCATATTGGCCCCAAAGATAAAGTATTAAACATTAACCCCACCCTATTTATCTTTTCAAACAAAATTTATATCCAACATTTATGACTCGGACTATACAACACCATTGAAAAGACATTTTATTTTTAAGTAATTTGTGGTCCAAGAGGAGAGTACAACATAGAGATCCGAATAAATGAACTCTATTATATAATGCATGAACCCACTGAATTTATTATCCCTTAGAGTTAACAACCAACTATTTTTCAGTGATAAAGAAGTAACTTGAGTTTAATGTAGTCCAATGCTATCATCAAGGACGTTCAAAATTTGTTGAACAATTGAGATTAGTCCAGCTGTGTATGACAGATTTGTGTGGGTTTGAAATAGTTTTTTTTTTTTTTTTTAACTTAATTTGTTATTTTAGTGAAAGAAAATATAAATTAAAATTTAAGTACAATATCTTAGTTCTATCATTTAGGTTCTTAAGTGAAATACATGGTGGAATTTTTTTTTTTAATACATTGATAGTTGGAAGTGAGAGATTTGAATTCTTAATGTCCTTGTTGAAAAAACTAAAAAGTTTCAATTGAATCATAAGATTTTTGACAAATATAGTCAAAATTTAATTTAATTGTACTTATAATTGATAATACTATTTTTACTAAATTCATAAATATAATCACCTAGTTGGTTGGATTTAACTGAAGTCCTTAACGTATAACAATTAAGAAATTGAATCTAAGTTTTACCTATAATAAAATTATAGTTATAAAAAAAAAAAGATTTTAAAAAGTGGTAAAAACACATATATTATAATTAAGCTAATAATAATAATTTAAAAGAATCTCCTAGACTCGAGACCCAAGGCTGCCAAATTTAAAATTTGGTCTTTTTCACAACTCGCAAGTGCCATCAACTTTAACTCAGCAAGCCATCAACTTTAAAAGGTAAGGACAACTATGGTAAAATAGGCCGGCGAAAAGTTTGATCATATGATTCATATCAAAGTCATAAAATCACTAACGTTAACCCACATTCAAAAGGTCGAAATTTTACCTTCTAACAGTAAAAACTAAAAACCCTAAACCCAGGACTGGGGAAAGTCTGCTTTTGACATTAAATAATTTTGCAACAAAAAAGAGAGAGGGAAAGAGACTGAGAGAGACATACAGAACTATTTTCTCTCGAACCCAATAATCATTGTTAGAAAATATGAACTAGAAAACAAACAAGGTGTATTATTTCACGGGACATAGCTATTCAGAGGTGAAATCATTTACCAGAAATTATTTTCCTTGACTTTGTAAGAAAGTAGGATTCTTTTCTAGCATTGGTAACAAGTCAATAAAGGAATTGGCACGCCATTGCTCATGAGCCACATTCTTTGCAGAACACAACCAGCTATATATATATATATATGCTTTTATAATCAAACAACTTAGGGGGTGTTTGGTAGTGTATTTTGAACAACAGTTTTCAGTGTTTAAATAACATTACACATATTTCCACACACTTTTTTATCCACACATATTTTCAAAAAATACAAACAACGTTACTAAAACAACATTACCTAACAGGCCCTTAATTTATATATAAAAATGTTTCTAACCTCTCCTATCAACCACCAGTAATTATTCAATATTATGAGAGTAAAACAACATAATAATCCTCCTCTCATATAATAATAGAGAAATATCCATCACTTGTAAGAGAAGAGGGAGGAGCCTCATGTTTCTATATTTCAAAAGTACATAATAATTTTTTATCAAGCACATGGCACAGACTTAGAAAAGCTTTGTGAAAAGCATGAGCAGTCTTTGGAGCCAAAAGCTTCTTTTTAGTGGGTCATTTTTTGTTTCCTTGGGCTAAGGTAGCCGTATAAATTTTAGTCATATATCATGATGTTAAAGGATTTTTCTAGCTTAAATAATATTCATGTAAAAAGTTGGATCTTCTAAACAAGATCAACAAAATGAGATAGAGGAAGTATAAATATAAATATATATATAATTATTTATTCATCACAAAATATTACTATTACTTTTTGTAATATTTATATGTAGTTGTAATTTAAAGAAAATAAAAAACATTATCTTTAATTTATTATGGTACTCTAGAAGTACTCAATATTTACCTATTCCTTGAGTAAGAAGAATATACGACATCAATATTTGGCATAATTTTAGGGATTTACTTTATTAATTTTTTTGCTTACAACATGTAGAGATATAAACTGTCTCTCTCTTACGTAAAACTGGACAGTGTCACTCAACAAAGCTGCAACAAGGCTCTTAGGGAAAATTATTAGATTCACCTAGGGAAAATTATTAGATTCACCTAGAATAAAATGACGTAGTACGACTCCTTATTCTAATATGATATAGGGTCTCATAGTGTTGTGTGTAATATAATCTATCATCACGTTCCTTTAAAAGTAGTCACAGTTTGAATAGAATTTGTGGTATGTTTTTGTGCTAAAATCTTTCTTCCATGTGTTTGTGTGTATCGGGTCTCTTTTTGTTCATTTCAAAATATAATAATAGGTTTCATTAATTAAATTCATAGTAGAATCTATTATTCATGTAAGAGAATTGAGTATCACGTTATTATATTCTGAGCTTACTAAATAATTTATTGACTAAATTAATTTTGGTCTATTATTATTCATAAACATCTTTACTTACATTATTAATGTATAATATGAATCTGACGCTCCTGGGTGGGTAAAGCTATCAACTTCCATAAGAAAAGAATGACCCGTGAATCAAGGGGGAAAAAATGTGATGGAAATTTAGGGAATATCCTAGCCTGGCTAGAAGTACCAAGGAGCCCAGAACATTGAATTTGAAGGCAATGAGGAAGTAGTCAGACAGAACTGTATACTTCCTTTGTTTTTGAGTGAAACGGTTAGTCAATATTCTTTCTAGAACCGAGAGTACAACATTTATAGAATAATTTACATACGTACTGGTGTATGTGCAAACATATACAAATATATCTATAATTATGAATGTTTATGCATGCTATATTGTGCTCTTTTGTAACCACTAACTGTCATTTCGTACTTTCAATCATGATTTTCTATATTTGATTTATTGCATAAGTAAACACAGTCAAACTCAAAAAGGAAAAAATGAGAGCAAAAATTGTCATTAGTGTGTTAAACCCCAAAATCTGAAGTGATTTAGTGTTAATTGTTCTTCCATTATATTGATGATGGCCCGATTATTGTTTGTTAATCTCTTGATCCGTTGTGATTACATCTCTTTTCAAGCTAATAATTAATTCTTTCAGTTCATTGCCTTTAAAAATATTTTACCCTTTAATCATATTGCTCAAAACATGTTTACACATCGAAATCTCCTGCACCAAGTATGTAAACTTTAAAGCTTAACAATAATTATGAGAACAATAATGATGAGATCGAGAGGGAACTTAGCATGCATGTAAATATATACGATCCTATATATTCACTTCAATGAAATTTAGAAAACCCTGCTCTGGTTCATGAGAGCTAAAATCGAATGAGATATAAACTTTTTCTTCAAAAAGTTTATTAAAGCACAAAAGAAAAGTGTGGATTTTGATTTGTCTAACCTGGGATGCTGGGTGTTCTTTACCACTTTTTGTCCATATTTCCTCCACTTGTAACCATCATCTAACACATCTACATCACTCATGGTCTTGAAGCAAAACCGAGGCTCCCTTACCTTCCTCCTTGCCTTTATCTTCTTCATCTTCAAGGTAGAAACCCCAAGATGATTGTCATCTCCACCTGCTCCTCTCTTGGTGCTTAAGCACTCTCCCACGTCTCCGTTCCATGCCCTAAAATCATTAAAACCATACACAATTCATTTTAGAGGAAAAGGGTTGCATGAAAATATTATAAAGGAATAGTAAGATAGCATTACATGATTCGATATAAGAAAGATTTGTAACTTTACCATAGGTTTGTGCTTGATCTGTGCAAGGAAAGGAGTTGGGGTCCTCCAAAATCACAAGTGGTGTCTTCTCTGTGCTTTGTAGTGGGAGATGTGAGTAGGGTTCCATTGAGATTAGTGGAAGGTGCATCAGAGGCAAGTGAAGGAGGTAGGGTATTTGTGAAGACTTTGAGAGATTGGTGGCATCCTATAGGAGCTGGTAAGGTCAAGTTGGAAGAGAAAGGATAATATCCCATTTGTGTAGGCACTTCTTGATCCTCAAAGAGACCTTGGTTGAGCATGGTTTGAGACGTGGTTGACATATATATATCTCTCTCTCTCTTTGAAGAGTGTGGAAGATCAAATATAAAGGTGCTTGGTTCCTTTTATAGGAGATCAAGCAGTGCTAGATTCAAAGCACGAGGGTCTCTCAAACTTCTAGGATAGATAGAAAAATAGAATTACTAAGATATGAAGGTACCCAAATACCTATAAATATGACCAACCACCACTTTCCCTTCTTGTTTTCTCTCTCTCTCTTTCTCTGTGTACAAGAGCCTCTTGAATTCTCATATAAACAAAAGTGAGGAAGAGTAGCTGAAGATCAAATTTAAAAGAAATAGAAACCAGAATCCACCTTGAAATTAAAGAAAGAAAATACTGCAAAGACTTCAAAATTCAACTAAAAAGTTGGTGTTGGATTTTAAAGTGATATAGTGCTACACATGTTACTATTTGACCTCAAAAGCATGGAAAGTCCGTGTCTCTCATGGGGTAGTGGAATTTCACTGTTGTATGAAGGTCAACAATACACGACAAATGGTTGAGCAGTAGAGGGTTTGGTTGACATGTATATTAATTTGTACTAATTACCAAAATGAAATTTGAAAATTTATAGTAATTTTAGTGTTTTCTTATATATATAGAATAGTCATTTACATTTAAGTGCACAAAAAACCTGTGCTACCACTTGTTACCTAGACGGCTCCAAGGATAAAAGTGAAAACAGATGAGTGCACAATAATAGAAGACAAGTCTATAATACAATGTTCATAAGTTAAAATTATCATTCACCACAAAATCTTTCAAAAAGATGAAAAATTAAAAAAGAGATGATGATAATGCTTTCATATATATATATCTTTCACTTTCTAGGGTTTCTTTTTGTATCTTTAATTTTCTAGGGTTTCCTTTGGGCAACCAAAAAGAAATATCAGATGGCAATGATGATGAATCTTAGGTGCAAATCTCTCTTCTCTTTGCATCGGCGGTGAGGATATCATTATGATTGATGAAAGAGGCCCTATTTGACCTTTTGCAGAAAATAAAGCTTCTCACCTTTCTCATCTCCTTTTCCTTATTAACTTTATACGCTTCAACCAACCCCACATCTACCCACCAATATTTCTCAAATTCCAAACCAAACTATTATATTCTTATCATCTCTTTTCTTTTCAATTAATTGGCTTACTTACTAATCTTGGCTAACTTTTTCTTTTTCTTTTTATGTAAAAATTCTTCGTGGACCAAAACCTTTGTAGATATATGTATATATGGAGTCCTAATTTTAACCATAGGATTATATGTTGTACCTGTTTGTTGCACTAGGTCCAAGACTCCAAATAAATAGATATATGACTTTAACTTCTTTATAGTAATCCTACTCATTCATATATTATGAATGAGCAATGCAAAAATAACAAATAATAATAATAATAAAAATAAATAAATAAATCACTTTTTTTACAATTTATTGAGGTGACATTTACAACAAAAATTCTCATGGTCCTATTATTATGTCACTTTAAGTGTACACTAATCACAATATATCATTCAACATTTGAAAATATATTTGGAAGGATCTAGTTAGAAAAAATGATAAACGGTCATATCAAATGCACAAATCTTCTACTTTTATAGGTCTAAGAAAGGTAGTGAATAAAGGATCCGGCTTCTGTCCAGTGGCCAGTGCCACTGGACACGTTGGAGTGCGGACACGAGTCCAAGACTGGACACGTGTCCGTATCTTGACGGGTCCAATGACCAATGACCACTGGACAGAAGCTGAACCCGTGAATAGATAGCGTTACCTTGAATTGATTTTTAGGAGGCTGATTCATGGGTTTAGAAAATGTAATGATCATTCCAATTTTGTAGATGTGGTAACAACGGCCTAAGTCAGAAAATGGACTACGGTTTAACTCACGTTTTGACTGTGATGACCAGCACTGATTATTAAGACTGGACCGAAGACAGTAACTAATTAGTTAATTAATTCTCAAGCTGAAATGATTAAATTTGGCATTGTTAAGTTTTGAATATATCCTTCTTGGTATGTTTTGTGAGTGTACTTATGTTCTAACATTTTTTTTTTCCTCAAAAACAAAAATTGTTAGAAATTTGATTGTCAGTGACAGTGAGAACTAGAAATTGAACGGGTCATTCCCTTTACTAAGACTTTCTTTTTACCTCCATGATGTAACCATTATATTAGAAGTCGGGCCAATACAAGGATGTCAGCGCAGGTGGATAATCCTTTGAAGAAAAATTGCAATTTGACCGAGTAATTGTAAATAATTGAGATTGAGGGAGATATATATATATATATATATATATATATATATATATATATATATATATTGATATATTGTTAGATTCTAAAACTTTGGAACAATGGGCAAGCCGTGACAAACTTGTCTAAATATAGATTCCTAAATCCTCAGGTTTGATTAGATAATACTCAAGGTGATGCAAGTTAGAATTCAAGAACATACAAGCTACAGAAAGAAGAATTTGAAACATGCCAGGTTCGACCGGTCAAAAATTGCAGACAATATTTTTCTGCAGAATTTTAAATTAGGCCCAAGCCCGCGAAAACGTTTAGGGTTTCAATCCAACTCTCCTAAATATAAAAGGAAAACTCTAACTACGTTTTCACAGATCTGAGAAGACTTTGGAGGTGCTCTTGTGCTTTCCTCTTTCAAAGTCACTACCGGAAATCATTCTCATATCATTAGATCTGGTAGATCTAAAGTTGTTGCAACAAGATCAACAACTGCTGATGATCTAAACCTTCAAGGGCGGTCTTGAAGTCACAAACTGGAGAGTTTGCATTGCTAAACCTTTGAGTGGGATCTCAAAGTCACAAGCGTGGATGCTTGTGTTGCAGTAAGTCCAAGAAGAGAAGGAGTCCGTGGATTTGGAGCTTGCACGTGGTCGTGTCAATAAGTTACTACTTGAGGTAGCAATAGATTTAGGGTTAAATCTGATTGTAAAAACTTTAATTTTCTTATAGTGGATTTGCTTTACCTTGAGGATAGTTAGGTTAAATCCCTCCCAGATTTTTACCTTGAAACGGTTCATTTCATTAGTTTTCCTGGATCATCATATCGTGGTGTTATTTACTTTTCTACTGCTGTGCATGATATGATTTATTATTATTTAACCTAGATCTGAATAATTAATCTAAGTAATCACTTGACTAATATATTGGGTTAAACAATCTAGTTAAGGGGTCTAAATAAACAAATGCCCTAAGGGCACTCATTAGCTAGGATGCATGGCCCATAAATAATAGACAAACATTACCAAAAAAATATGCAATGAATTCGGCTAAAATAACCATGTAATCAGCTTGAGGTTTTTTTTTTTTTTTTTTGAGAAACATGTAATCAGCTTGAGGTGATTGTGAGGACTGAGGATAAATCCCTAATAATAAAAAAATCCCACCTAAAGCTTAGCGTTAAAATTTAGGTGGCCCATCTTTTCTTGCTTTCCCTAAATTTCTAAACAAAAATGTGGAAGCTGAAATATGTAAATGTCACGTTATAAAATGCTTAAAAACTTAAATGCGTTTCATCAGGCTTCTATTTTACGCGTGTATATTTATAGTTCTGGCGTATACAGTATACACAAAGTAAAGCATACGATAAAAGAGAATTACTAAAACTGAACTATGAGAGATTTTGAATCGTGAACTCTGAAGTCTAAACTAATTCTTTTATAATCATCATATGAATGCACCCAAAGTGTCCAAAAAGACCCAACCCAACAGATTGAAATTTAATAATTTCTCAGGTCTTTGTTAGAGGTTCTAAGTTTAAATCTTTTAACATCCAACCACTGCACACCCTTGATGCGATGGTCACTCTACAAGTATAAGTGCTTGTGGGGTACGGGAGGCAAGGGCCGGGGTTCAAGTCTTCAAAAGGGAGTTTCACATACATATACACTTAGATTAGGTTAGAGTAGAATTTCTATCTTGTAAAAAAAAAAAAAAAAAATCTCTTAACATCCTGAGTTTACCTTCAAGAGATTCTTCTTGGTAATTATTTGTTATATGGAATAGGAAGGTTATACTCACCCACAGATTAATTAACTCAACTCATCATACTACCACTCTTTTAAAAATTGGACTGGACAGTTCAATCAGGAACTGGACTCAGAATTGGTCAAAATTGAGAAAATTGGCAAAAATCAGTCAAGAACCAGGAATCGGTCTCTTTTCAGATTCTTTGACCGTTGTGGTTTTTAAAACTATGCGTCCTACGCCTCCACCATGCGTTAGTTTTATCTGACACAAACAAGAGATAGAGTGAGAATGAGTTTTGCTCGTCCCTTCTAAAGCATGTGTGTATATATTTATTTATTTATTCAGTATAGATCTAAATTGTATATATAATTTATTTATTTTTATACATATCCTTTTTACAATATATATTTTTTAAACATATTTTATTACAATCCTCCAAAACATTCCTCTCTCTCTCTCTCTCTCTCTCTCTCTCTCTCTCTCTCTCTCTCTCTCTCTCTCTCTCTCTCTCTCTCTCTCTCTCTCTCTCTCTCTCTCTCTCTCTCTCTCATCAAAGCCAAAGTCATCCCAATAGATATTCAAATACCTCTTCTATGCATTGCCTATAACCAATCTCACTCCCGCCAAATGTGAGTTTTTTCCTCACGAAAGAGGAGATGTGGTGGAAGAGGAAAAAAAAGGAGCAAAAGATTGATTTTTACATGGTCATACCCAATTGCATATGTGATTTGAGTAACATCAGTTTGACATACATGAACTTATTACTATCACAACTTTTATTATTCACCAATTATAACAAATCAAATCAATAATGATAATAAAAAGTTTTGGATATCTTTATAGAGTAATGCAACTTAAACACAATTCTTCTCAATTTTGGTACACCTTATTAATGTAATAAATTATTATTGATTCTCGCAAAGACTTACCACTATGTATTAGGGCTCCGCTAGTTGGCTTATTATTTGTTGTGTCCCAGTAATATAGCAAAAAACAAGGTTATTATTACCTAAATTTATTTGAATTAGGGTTTTTAAATATTACTTCATGCTTACGTGAAGCTAACGTGGCTATGATGTCAGGAATGTACGTTCGAAGGGAATATAATTTTGCATCATCTACAGTGGGGTTTTAGTTAAATATAAAAAGAAAAATGTATTTCTTTTTGGGCTAAGTAAGTAAGTTGGAAATAGGGGCATCGGGGCCAGGGGTGGCAAACAGGCATCATTTCTTTTTGTCTCTGCTTATAGGTGGCCATTATGTCACTTAGATTTCATTCACTTACTTCTTTTATCTCCCTTCTTCCTTTTTTTCTTCCGGTTGTTATTATGTATAAAGGTTAACTGATACTTTGAGGGTATTTATTAGTGAACCATTTTAGTAAAAAGAAATTAAAAAAAAATTTATAAAAAATTAATTAATTAATATTTTAATAGTTTTTTTTGTTTCTCGTAAAAATTGTGTTAAAACTTTTCTAAAATGGTTTGTTGACAATTACCCTAAGAACACCCGTTAATATGATTCTATTATTCTATTGTTATTTACAGCTTTGGCAAAAAAGGCACAACAAAAGTTTATGAAAACTGTTATGATTTTCTTCTACCTTTTTTACTTTTTGGAGGAGCTAGCAGTTAATAAAAATGAACTCATTTCCCTCTCTGTGCCAAAGTAGGGAATTAGCTCTATTTTTTAAACCGAAAGTAGAACCAGCTGCTATAATGCTGTCCAAAACAAAGTTTTTGTATATATATATTAGGAAGATTATGATTGATGTCCCATTTTGTTAATGATAGAAATAAAATAATTTTTATATGATTAATTTATGCATAGCTTCTTTGGTCACAAGATTTTCTATGATTGGGTCATCTTTGATCCAAAGTTATGTTGAGCATTTAGACTTCACTTTTTCACATAGGGTTTTTTCACAACCTTTTTAGTTTTTTGTTTACAAATTTATTGTTGTGAAAAAATAAGTATGCTTTTAGATTAACTGTTTGTGAGAATTATATTTGCTGAAAATTGATATATAAAAATATATTTGTACTTAAATAATAAAAAAATTGAAAAAAAAAATTTATATAAGCAAATAAGTTTTAAAAAAATACAAAAAGAAACAACTAATCCAAACTCAAAGTTAATTAGACAAAAGTTTCTTTTTGCTTTTTGCTTTTTTGGGTTATACTCATCCCTTTATAAAGTATATATTTCAAGAATAAGGCCAAAAAAATAAAACCATTTCTCTCCCATCACTTTATTCTTTAAAAAAAATCATAAATGGCCTAACTTTTAAAATATAAAGTTTAGCTACAAAATTGATAGTACCCTAACCTTACTCAATATTTTTTTATTTGAGATGAATTTTGACAAATCCACCATTAGATTACATCTTCTTCTTATATCCTCCATGCTTTCAAAATTTCTAGAAAATTAAAGATCAATAGTTATGTCATCAATGAATTGTTTGAATTGCAAGTTTTTGTAATTTAAAATTATGTATAAAATATAAGTTTATAGATCATATAGTAAATAATATTTGATTGACTAAAATCTGACATATGTATTAAGAGCGTAAAGAACATGCAATTTAACGATTAGATTTTCAAAATATGTAGCAATGTTTATTTTATTGAGTAAAGTTATAACCTTAGGCTAAAATTTGGCTACAAACATGTTTTGAGCCTTGGGCTTAAACTACTAATGGGAAGATGACATTAATTATTGTCATGTAGATTACACTTGATTCAACCAAGTGAGTCATATGCATTACATATAATATGACACATGTCATTTTCCTATTGGTAGTTTGAATCCAAGGCTCCAAACATATTTGGAGTCAAACCTTTTTCAATTGTAAATATTATTTTTTTCCTTAAACTCATTCCATTATCTTTATCTTTTAAAATAAAACTCAAAAATAAGATCTCTCTTGCTCTCTTATCCCTTTCATTGTAGAGATTCCAGTCAAGACTAATACAAACAAAACAACTTTAAGACCTACATTTAAAAAAAAAAAAAAAAAAAAAAACAACTTTAAAAGTATGAGCTTAGGGGAAATGCCTTTAAAAACTAACCAAAAAAGAGAAATTAAGATTCACGTGAGTAGATAAAAGGGTGTGAGAGAGATAAAGTGTTTGAGAATTGAATCCTCGGTGGTTACGATATGACAAATTAAAATTAGTGACCCAGGTATATTGAATGTAATTGAACACAGAGTAATTATGCCACATTTGTCTATCCAGAAAGATAAAATAAAAAAATACTGAGGAAGTTAGTCACATTCTAGCTACTTCATAACATCCAAAAATTAAAATAACGATAAATAAATAAAATAAAAATTGAGGGGAATTTATTGAATTAAGTAACGAAAATAAACAGGTAACATGGATGTGAAAGACCGGGTTTCAGGGTATCAATCATCTCAAATTCCATGGAATGATTACACCACGCTCACTCTCTCTCAGTGATTCTTGTCTAGATCCCTCCGAGCCAAAATTCTCTCATGACTCAGCAATCTCCTGTCTAAGATCCTGCCTTTGCAGAGACATCCCATGCCATCCCTCCTCAGGAATAAGCTGTCATGACATGACCTACCTTCTCTCTCTCTCTCTCTCTCTCTGGGGATTGTACATTTGTACTTCTCCTCCCACATGATGAACAATCCACCACTCCACAATTATTGAAATTAAATGACTGAATTTGATCTCCAACTTATCAATGTTATTTAAACCGCAAAGATGCTTTATTGTAATTATAAAAGGTTACTTTATTCAAATTTCAAACTATATGATTCTGAAGTGGGAAACTAATTATTTCTTATAGATCCCCTTGATACTCAAATAACTGACCGTGAAATTATCTGACCACTTGATGATATAGAAAAGTGTGCTAAAGAAATTTTTGGGTCCATCTTTATTTCTGTAAAATACTCACTCAACAAGCTTTAAGAGCTTCTAATTGTCGCAAATACTCTTATTAGTGATATTAGGAACATTACACATTGTATTTGGCTAGCTTGTTTGCTTAAAGGCTCTTAAAGCTACTTTAAGGAATCACAATTATTGTTACCAATTTGTAAACTTTCTGTAACAAAACTGATAGAACTTTAGTTTCGTACTCTAATGACACCATGATCATAACCTTAGAATGAGAAAGGTGGACCTGATATCCAGAAAATGTGAAGGCAACTATTCGAAGTGTAGGTCCATAATCTACATGTAAGGAGGCCATATGAGAAAAGCAACATATAGCTAGCTTTTTCCACATTGAAATTGCACTGTATCTCTCTCCCTCTATCCACGCGCTAATTATCTTCAGGTGAAAGAAGCATGGGACTAACTAAACGTACAGTCCTACTGAGTTCTTTATACACATATACACATGCATTATTGGTAATTCAAACCTCACACACAGTACTAGAACCTAAGCTATCACTAAGTAGTACTCAGTGCTATACTCAATACTGAGTTGTTCTCTCTGTACATTCCCTTTGGCAGAAGCATCACATCAGCGAATCATGGTCGTTTATGCGCTCGAAAATGACTGTTCGATGAGAAGGTGGTGTGGCTTGGTTGAGGATACTAGCTGGTGTGGCTGACATGCGTGCACTAACCCTATTCATACTTGCTCAGTAATTGGTGCCGCGTGAGCCTTAACACTCTGTACTCACTGAGTATGCCCCAACTACTTTTGTCTTCTTGCTGCTGCTTCTTCAAATGTCTCTGATACATATGTTGGGAAAGGTTTTGTTCATCAGAACAATCAAAACACCTTATTTGTATGAAACTCCAATGCAAATCTGAAGTCACTGCTTGCTAGAATCTAGTACATGCATGATATAGAATAAGAATACTGAATATGGAGTGCCTTTTTATGGGTGCAATTTCAAAATGTAATGAATTACCTCATTTGTAACATAGCTCACCATCATAGTTTTTAGATTTGTGTATCTATTTATTAGAAATGTTGAATTTCTTATGATACACGTACGTGCCCAATAATACTATGACATATGTTTTTGTCAAATGAGTTCCTTTCAGATGTGATAGGATTTAAACCTATTGCATATGTTTTATAATGGTTATTCTTTATTATCAGGTGTATGTATTAATGAATTTCTTTTTTTATTTAGGTAGGATAGGAATTGCAATCCACAAATCATAAGCTAGCTTCTTTTGCCAAGAGTGCTAAAATTCAATGATATGACACTTTATAATGATTGTTACTTATCATTAGACCAAAATTTAGTCTAAATTCTTTTCTATTTATACAGGAAAAGAACTAGAACCTACAAATCATAAGTTTCTTTTGCCAAGTATCTTATGAGTCATGACTTTATGTGAAATTTGTTGTTCATTAAATTTAGAACAATATTAATTAGGTCAAACATGTTGAAATGAGTTGTGTTTGAAGCGGATTAAATGAATTGAATTTGTGTCAATCCATCACAACTTGCCTAATATTAAGCGAGTAATTAAATGGGACATGTCACATTCGTGCTTATCTAACATGACTTGTTTATTAAGCGTGTCAGGTTCTGTCAACCCTTTTTTTAAACAAATCGTATTAGGGTTCAAGGGTCATGTCAAGTTGGTCGAGAGTCTTGTAACTCAATTGACATTTTTTTTTTTGTGTTTCTAACATAAAAGTCCAAGATTTAAATCCCTCTTCTCCCAACTATTGAATGAAATAAATAATGATAAAAATCATCTTGTCCTTTTTTTCATGTAGCACAAAGTTAGTAAGATTATTTGAAAAAATTAACTAGTAAGGCCTTTTATCTTTTTATCTTTTTTTGTCTACCAATTTTTTTAAACATAATAAAAGAGGTGGGAAATTAAGATTTTAGAAGGGATTATTTTCCTTATATTCTGCGAAATAAATGTAGCCTAAGCCATCAAAATGAATTTTTGTTTTCCTTGTAATTCAAAGCTTATTGAGCTTGTGGATTCCAGTTATGTCGATCAACTGGTAAAGTCTCTGATGATTGTATAAGAGATCTGTAATTCAATTCCCGCCTACACCAAAAACTGATTGGTGTCTTGGTCTGATGATAAAAAGCTATCATTAGAAGTAGACGTCATAAGTTGAAACTCTCTCAAAAAAAATAAAAAAGATTATTGGGTTTAGGGGCTTCACAATTTTAAAGCTAGCCCGCTGTTATTCCTTTATGTCCCTTGTGAGTCCTCTCTCACAATTTTTGTCGTAGAAAAAAAAAATAAAAAATAATAAATAATAAAAAGAAGAAGAAGGTAAATAAATAGGCATGTATATTTTTTTAAGACATTTGATTAGTTTTTCCTGTTGATTACTAACTTATTTGTTTGTGTTCAAATGTTTTAAGATATAATTGCATTTTCACTAACTTTCAACAAACAAGGTTAAATCCAAAACCACCAAAGTCTCTTACCCATGAGAGAATTTATTTACTGCTATGATAAACCATGACAAAAGGCCTTGAACTTTTAAGCCCAACTTTAACTGGCTGCCGCCTGCCCATGGTCTATGACCAAAATTAGAGTTGTCTTGTGTAGTATCTTCATGTTGGGAGCGTCAGGAGCTGAGCAATGAACTTTTTGGCTGATTCATGAATGTGCATTTTTGTTCCACACTAAAATCAATTAATTGGCAATGGTATTGTGCCACCATTATGGGGTTACCCATTAAAGTGAGTTACTAAAGAGTGGTTTCCCGTAATCTTTCACTTTCTTATCCGTTCATATGTTAGAATAATAACCAAACAATTGAAAATAAACTCACTTAGGAGCCTAATTGGGCACCAACAAATGATTGAAGACAGCATCAAAATCAAACCTCTTCTCCTTTTTGGAGTTTGGACATAATTAGGGTTATTAGTTTTTTGGGGCCTACTCTAAAAAGAGAGATGATATGCTATAAAAGTCTTGGCTATTATTACCAATGTTTGCCATTACAAGTTACCAAGTTAACCATTTTCTAACTAGGTAATTATATTTGACATAATCAGCTTTGACATTGGTACAAACATCCAAGATCATATTATTTTGTGACAAAAGTCATCCAAATATTCTCTGCTTGTGTAGTTTCTTCTTGTACCCTTGGATACTTTTGCAAAAGAATATAAAATATCTCAATCATCTTTGTGCTTACAATCATAATGTTTCAATCTCACTCCAAGAATGTACGCTCGGTTGACTTGGTAGACCCTAATGTATAAAATTTTCCACGAACACTAGTGTTACGGAGATGGCAATTTTTCACAATATTTTTTATGATTGTTGACGTAGAAAATTGTGACCGGATATTTGAAGCAAAATTACTTTCACATTAACCCGCCATATCACTTTTATTAACACTAATCACAACTTACTACACGTAACCGTTGTGAAAAAAAATTGCATTCCTAAACTTATTGTTACATGAAACACTAGACAACAGTACTATAACCCAACCAATAATTGATTTTTTCACGAACTGGTTAAAACCTAAAAAGGGTGCTTGCATTTCTTTTAAGAGACTTGTTAAAAGGGGAGATATACCTCAAAAACAGAGCAAAGTGGAATACATGGTTCTGGCAAAGTTTAGGTTTGGCACTTAACCATCAACAAATAAAAATTAATTTCAAATGCAGTGATGGCATCTAATCACTGGACGATCTTCATTCACATCATTGGTATTAGCTTTACTTTTAAGTAACAGTGATGCTTGATGTTAATAATACAAATGGGCCAAGTACAAGCTAACAAAAAAAAAAGTAAATTGTATTTTGCCCTCCTAAATTATCGGTGAAATTCTATCTTCTCTTAAATTGCAAAATCGAACAATATCACTTTTAATTGATTTGGAGTATACAAATTACTCTATCATTACAATTTTCCTTTAAATTTTACTTCAATTATCAATTTGTTATGTACACTCAATGTTTGAGCCTCTCTCTCACATAAAATTAAGTCATATGTACATGATTGTCAGATACAACTACAAGACTCATCCTTAATGAGAAGAGAGAACATTGAATAATTTCATCACAGTAGACAAAGATCATGTAAAATGTCTTTAATACAATAACGAATTACACATTTAAAAATCTCTCTCTCACCTGGCCAAGATCTATCGTCGGCAAAGATAAAGCACCTTGGCCCATATATGCAACAGCAGTAACAGCACCACTGGGCTCTACTATGATTAGTTGCAAGATGACTATGAGGACCCCAATGAAATAATGCATTGTGCAACTGAAAAGTGAAAACCAGCTTTCCTATCATTTTCATAAACAAACAACATTAAATTGCATAAATTGGGACCATGAGTAAGGATACAATAGAAAAAGAAACTTTTTTTTTAGAGGCAGCCCACTACAGCAACAGAAGGCATTTAGCAGATTTATAGAGGGATGGACTACACATGTGTATTCCTTTCTCTTATCCTCTCTTTAATATATGCAGAATTCGATCTCAGGCTTCTTGTTCAATTGGAATTTTGTTTTGTATCATTGTTTTCTATGAATTGGGATTTAAAATTGTGAGAAAGTCACCCTTCAATCTGTAGTTTATACACTCAATTGTATTTCTTCTGACTACCAAAAAAATAAATAAAAGTAAATTATTCCAACCTCCTTTGAGGTTTCATGAAATGACACCCACACCTTGTAGTTTTTATAAATGCAACAATTAATTCAATCCCCTCTTGAACTGTTATTTTCCTAACAAAATATGCCATTAGATGGAAGTGTCAATGTGAGAGAGGATTGATTTATTTGTACATTTATATAACCTCAAGAGTGAGATTGTCATTTCTTGAAACTTCAAGAGAGGTTTTTTTTTTTTTTTTTTTTTTTTTTTTTGAGAATCCCAAGAGAGGTTGGTGTAACTACCATAGCTATTAGTATATTGACATATATGGACATAACCATGGCCATAGCAAATCATTCCATCATAAAAGCTAGATTAAAAAATTTAAAAAAAAAATAAGGGTAAATAGTGGAGGTTCAAAGTTCGAATCATAAACATATGGCACCACAATAGATATCATAATTAAAAAAGGCGTCAAAACTGTTATTTTCACTTCTTCTTTTTTGTGCATGTCTCTCATGTACACCTCTTATTTCTAGTGTTAATTTAAAATTAGCGTTAATAGATGCTATAATTGAATGTGATTAATTGGTAATAAACAAATTATCGATTGGTGTTCCCCTCTTATTTTTATCTATATGGATGTAACGAAAATTGCAAATCACATGAGACAATTTTCTTATTATCAATAAATCATTGAGTCAATTGTTCAATCTTAAAGTTTAGAGTGAATTAAATTTGACTTAAGAGGGTAAAAAGGCAGTTAATCCATTTAAAAATTATTACATGAGGAAAGGGAGAACCAAAACAAATGTAGAAAACAAGCAACCAAAAAAAATAGTATATAAGAAAGAAAACAAGCAAAAAAGAAGGGCACTACCAAAAAGAGAGCCTTTCATAGTTAAATGAAAAAGTATTGCCAAATGATTATGTTTTATCCTTTTTTTGCTCCCTGGTATTTTGGAATGGGCCATTGTAGATTATACTCAGTATAGTACACAAGGTGGTGGAGCTTATGGGCCTAGTCAAGAAGTCGGTCGAGCCCACCTACATTTTCAGGCCAACACATAGTTTCCTGGACATATGACCTAATTGGTAATTTCCTGTGGATTGGACCAGCCTCTAATAAAACATAATCCATTTGATTTGGGCCCAAATAAACCAATCAACAGAATTTTTATTTTGGTAGAAATTATTTTAGGTAATATAGTACTAGAAATTCAGAAAATAAAAAATTAATACACTTGAAAAATCAAATTTCGGGAGCATGAATCCATGAATTTATGTCCTAGATTCCAATTCAATTTGTTAGAGTTTTTAGTATTTAGATTATAAGCCTGTTAGGCCCAGGCCCACTATATATAAATAGCTCTATCATGTACAGTATAGTTTTTCACATAATTCATTATACAACACAATTATTCTTTCATCCTGTTACATATATTGTTTTAAAAATCCTCTCTCCTTTTGTTTCGATGTATTTTTCTTAGCCGAGCTGAAATTGATTTGCAAAATGTTGAAGAAAATATTGCAAAACTCCGATGCACACGTCGTTTATATACACGGTGTTACTATGCACGTGTTATTTTTCATGCGTCTACATCCACATCAACATTGCCACATCACTATCATTTTTTATCAGTTTGACAATTAGGAATTAGATTAAAAAATAAGACCCATATAATCATCTAGTCAATGTCAATAGCAGCAGAAGGTAGATATTAATTGCACATCCATTTTTTTTTAGAAATTTTATTGTAGACCAAGTATGAAATGCATTGGAGCAAAGAAAACCAAGCATGAAATGCACTACGTCTACGTGTACTTTTATATAATGTTAATTACCAGCTATAACACTCGAAAACTCTCGATATAGCAGATTCAAATTCGATAATTTATCTATACATTCCAAGGGTTATTCATATCAATATGGTACGATATTAACAACTTTGATCTTAAGAATCTAAAGAATTTTTTTTTTTCACTTCGAAAAGTATAAAACTAGAATGCTCATGCCAACAATGATTTTACTCTACAAGAGTTGATGTAGTTTGTATGACTCTTGTTACTGTTAGGAATTAAAACCATAATAACATCAATACATTGTTACGGAATGAATAATCATAAGTGTTCTCATATGAAAAATTCATAAACTCCTAAGTTAAGAGTTATTTATTTATTTGAGTAAGTTAAATAAAGGTATACTTCCTACCATGGTAGTTCAAAAAATCAGTACTGCCGAATGCACCGATCATTTGTGAATAATTTATTTAGTTTTTTGTTAAAAGTGTGCTAAACTATATTTGTACTTTGAAAAAGTAATAACAATTGAGGTTTTAAAAAGCTATGCATAAACATTTAAAAAAAAAAAAAAAAAAAACTATCTTCTTATAATCTATTTCGAAAACCACACTAACTTGAAATTTCTATTTTTGTTGGTTTTAAAAAAAATTATGATTGGTTTTGATTTTAAAAGTATTAAAATTAGGCCATTATAATAGGATCTAAGCAAACCCTATAACTTATTTTCCTCTAATCAATTATGTCATCTCTTACCTACATCATTGTGCAACATCTCGATATCTTCAACCAAAAGAACGTTTCAGTGGCAGCTCTATAAAAAATTTTTAGGATAGTCATTAAGAAACTTAAATTATACAAAATCTAATAAAAAAAATAACTTCAAATATTGACAACAAAAAAAAAAAACAAAAACAAACAAACAAATGTAAATACATAAAGTCTTACAATTTTCTTTTACGAATTTTCTTATTTTGAAATTATTGCATGATAGTCTCATTATCAATACTACAAATTACATCTCTTTCAAAATTTTAGTTAAATAAATTTTTTCTTGGGCCTTTTCTTTTTGTTTGCAAGGATGTAATATATTGCTAAGGGGACCAAAGTTTAAGGATAAAGCTTGGCTACAAATTTAATTGTAACTTAAGACTACAACTCTCACTAATAAATTAACATGATTATATATTGGCGTAAATGCACTTTTAGTCCTTACATTTTGACTTTTTTCCATTTTAGTCCCTACATTTTATTTTTTCCACTTTTAGTCCTTAAATCAATTTACGCGTTTCCATTTAAGTCCTTGAAGCTACTTTCCGTCACTAATCTAACGGGCAAACTAACAGATGAATAAAATAATAATAAAAAATTTACTGTAGCATGCCACGTTAGATTATAATTTAAAATATTTATTTTTCAATTTTAACAAAAGAAAAAATATGAGTTGCCCAGATTTAGGTTCATCTTCATCAAGAACACCAAAGAACACAAATCCAGATTTTAAACATAACAACACATGCCCAGATTTTCTAGCATTTTCTTGCCCTTTCTTGTCAACCAAACACAAACACGAATCAATCTCCAGCAAGAACACAAACACAAACCTAGCAGCAGATCTTCTCAGATTTTCTCAAACCACAAAACCCAGATATACAAAATCTCAACTCAAACCCAGATTTTCTCATCTTTCAATCAACAACGAAATCTCCAGCAAATAAATTTCATAAACGCAGAAACCAAATTCATAAACCCAGAAAATTCAGCATAAAAACACCATTAAAAAAAAAAAATCATAAATTCCGAAGCCCCCCATCCTCAAACCCTCAAATCTAAGCAAAATCATTTCTCAGTTCTTTTTCATTCATTGTTTGGTTACCAAGAAAATGAAAGAATAAAAATTTGGACAGCACCATCACAGTCCATTCCGTCTCCATAGTCTCTCCAGAAAAAAAAAAAAAAAAAAAAAAAAAAAAAAACTACAAAAAAAAAAACTACAAAAAAAAAAATCTCACAATGGAAAAACCCACAACAAGCTCAACGTGTCAACGGGTCGACTCGTCGCGATCGGAGATCTCCACGGCAATTTGGAGAAGTCGAAGCAAGAGTTACGACATAAACGACTCCGGCGACTGGACTGGCGGGTCAATGACCGTGGTTCAAGTCGGCGATGTACTCGATCGCGGCGGTGATGAGATTAAAATACTCTATTTTCTCGAGAGACTTCAATGGCAAGCGGTGAAAGCCAGCGGCAAAGTCATCACCATGAACGATAACCGCGAGACCTTGAACGTGGAAAGAGACTTCCTGTACATGTCGGAATCGGTTGTGAAGAGTTTAGGGTTTGGGCGCACAACAACATGATGCGCCGAGAGCCATTGAAATCCTCCGTCGACATCCAACCCAAATGGAACATGCTTGACCAGACCAGATCCCCTTTTCCACCTTCTGTTCTTGTTGTTATGTTTCTGGTGTGTTCTTCTTCTTCTTTTTATTTATTTATTTATTTTTTTAATTCTTATCTCATATTTTTTCTTTTGTTAAAATTTAAAAATAAATATTTTAAATTATAATCTAACGTGGCATGCTACAGTAAAGTTTTTATTATTATTTTATTCATCTGTTAGTTTGCCCGTTAGATTAGTGACGGAAAGTAGCTTCAAGGACTTAAATGGAAACGCGTAAATTGATTTAAGGACTAAAAGTGGAAAAAATAAAATGTAGGGACTAAAATGGAAAAAAGTCAAAATGTAAGGACTAAAAGTGCATTTACGCCTTATATATTTTGAAAATATAACTGTTAAATTGCATGTTCTTTATGTTTTTAAAATACATGTCAAATTTCATGCTAATTTGATGTTATTTATTATTTGATACATAGATTTATTTTTCATGTATAATTTTAGACTACAAAAACTCAAAATTTAAACATTTGATTGATGATATAACTATTGAATTTTTATTTTCTTGAAATTTTACAAGTATGAAGGATATAAAAAAATGTAATATAATGGTTGATTTGTCAAAATCCATATCCAATAAAAAAAATATTGAGTGCAGTTGTAATCTTAGTCTACAACAAAGTTTGTAGCCAAATTTTTTCCAAAGTTTAATTATATTGAGCCTAAAAATTTTTAGTGAGGGATCAAAGTTTAAGGATAAAGCTTGGCTACAAACTTAATTATAATTTAAGGCTACAACTCTCACTAAATAAATTAACATAACTATATATTTTGAAAATATAACCGTTGAAATGCATATTATTTTTGTTCATAAAACACATGTCAAATTTGATGCAATTTGGATGTTATTGTTGACACCCCATTTTGCAACCCGCATTTAACCTCACATGGAGGGTAAAAGGGTAAATTCACCTTGAAAATATGCATCTTGATTCTGGTCATTAGATCCTTAATCTCATTTCACCAAAATGATCTTGATATTGTAACGATCAAATCGACTTATCATAAGCCCTAATTGGACCATAAAATTGAAAGTTATCATCAAATCAAGTTTTGATGGCCGAAATGCATTATCACAAATTGAGTCCGACTATATGTGATTATAAACAATTGATTTCAATTGGTTATAAGTATAATCAATTTGAGAACGATGATGTGTCATAATTTGATTGGTTAGGACTACATTTTATGGTAGGATTGCACACATTTAATTAACTAGATAGTTAAACATTAATTATTCAATGAGTAATTTGTGTAATTATCTTTTAATTAGGATAAATTTGGAACTAATTAAGTCTGAAATGGGAGTGATTGGAGCCATTTAATGTTAATTGGGAACTAATTTGGGACCTATTAATGTTAATTGTGCTGAAACCATTTTCTAACAAATGACCTTTGCTCACTATTTCATCAATATCTCTCAGAATATTTTGAATCTGTAAATGAGGTTAATTTTCCAGAAACTAGACATCCGGAGCTTCAATTTGAGCATAAGAATGAGACAATTCTGATCAGAATTGAATTAGATATGATTTTTCGAAGTTGGCTCTACAAGCTGTTACAGCAGCTACGGGAAAACCGAACTTTGCTTGCTCCTCACTCTCATCAATATCCACATTTAATGCACCAAATTTCCCCAAAAGTTAAAATGAGATCTAGGTTCATGATTCTTTATCAACCCTCATTAAATGACATTCCATTCATATTTCCTTCACCACTACTATATAAACCCCTCATCTCCTTCATTTCAAAGCACACAAAAAACCCTCTCTTTTCCCCTCTCTTGAGTTCTAATGAAGTTGAGTAGTCTTTTCATATCTTGGTCTTCCTGAGACTCAAGGTATTGAGTGAGACTCACTCTCCCTCTACTAGCTCTTCTTTTCCTCCACCCTTAGGACCTCCATCAAGAGTCCCCTCCTCCATCATATGGATCTTGCATGAAGGTATAATCTCCTTCCCTAACTGTTTGTTTATGTTGCCATGATGAGAATTTAAGATTAGAGCATGATAATTCCCTTAAATATGTTTAAATGTTTTTAATTGTTCTTATGTGTTCTTCATATGTTCTTAGTTGTTCATCACATGTTCATGCATATCACTAGATTTAATCTTAAATCCAAATCAAAAATATGAAAAACATATTTGTTTAATAATTCTTTTAAATCATTGAATCTAGATTATCACCATACACACACATTCACTAGAGTTTATTTTTCAATCTAAATGTCATGCTTAATAAATTGAATTAGGGATTATCACATGCACACACATTAAATTCAACATGCAAATTGATTGATAACATATTGGATGATGTGATATTAATGTTGGCCACCATAGTCTAAAAGACCGGTTTTACCGGGCAAGGTGGGTGCCTAACACCTTCCCACTCTGTAACATAGCCTTCAAGCTTAGATCAAGAGTTAGTAGATCAAATGCTTATCCATGTAATTTTCAATTTCTAGATTGTAACTAGGAAACAAAGCAATGTACTTTATCTTAGATTGTATCTAGGACCAAGACCATGTAATTTTCCTAGGATCAATGTAAATTCAGTTTCAAATTAATAAAATGAGGAATTTTTCAATTTTGGTTTTCTTATTTATTCCAATAATTAAATAAGTGACGACTCCATTGTAAAACCCTTAATCTAAAGGGAAAAATATAACTAGTCAAACCTCCATTTTGAGAGGCAATAACACGACTCCACCCATTCACGTGGTTTTGGCCTAACATCCTATAAAAATGGGCCGGGGGTGCGGTCTCTCACAGTGGCGACTCCATTGGGGATATTGAGGGCTAAGTTTCAATTAGGTTATGGTGGTCAACCATGTCATTATTTGTTTATTACTTTTTGTATATAATATGTCTAATATGTCATTATTTTGCATGTCATGCATCATTTGCTTGAATGAAATTTATTTTATTTGTGTGCTAGCCCGAAAGCCGGGTAGTATTAGTCGTGGATTGTGGTCTTCCTGAGACTCACATACCCAGCGGTGAACCTACCACCCACCGCGACAAGGATCATCATGGTTATGCCGTAGTGGTTCATAGGGACAAACTGTACCGTTCAGACCAACGCGGCGCTCCTAGCGTCACAAGTTGGGAGGTACGTCCTAGCTTGTGGGGACCTTTAACCTACCTTCTACCCATGTTGTAATGACCCATAGAACCTACCTTTAGGTCGGTCCATGTAAATTTCATTACATTACACATGTGTATGGACGTTGTTTGAACCATGATGACTCAAGTCCAACGCTTGAGCCCATCATAATTGTTTGAACCTTGTATGTTGTGAATGAACTCAAGTCCAAAGGCCTGTGATTGAACTCTACTTGGTATGGAAACCGAAAATTGTTTCTTGAATCATTCTAAGCCCAATACTTGAGCCCATCAAAGGTGTATTCGCACGATCAACATCAAGGGCCAAAAGTTCACAAGATACATGCCTTCCAAGGGTAAGGTCAAGCCATTTCAAGCAAATACCAAATGATCATATGGTTCAAGCCTTCCAAGTGCAAGCCCAAGCCATTTCATCATAATCAAGGTTCAAGCACACCAAGCCTCAAGCATCCTAAATGGACCAAGGAGAAGCAAGTGGCCCAACTTTGCCTCACTCCACATTTGGTTTGCAACATCATGGTTAAGCTTAAAGTTTGTTTGTTTATTCCATGTTTCTATATTTTTTTTGAATTCAAAAATTTCATGTAGCATTTAATGAGCTTTGTTTGTGTATGTATATTTAAAAAAAAAAAATTCAAAAAAAAAATTCAAAAAAAAATTCGTGATTTCCAAATCTTTCCCAAAAAAAGAGAAAAATTTTCAAATGAAAAAAGTCTTTGGACCAGGGGCATTGAGCCTTTAAGTTATTTTTAAAAAAAAAAAAAAATTCTTTGGACTAAGGGCATTGGACTTCCTAGTGACTTTTTCAAAAAGGCCCATTTTTTTCTTTCAAAAATTTCAAGATTCTTTGAAGTCTTCTTTTCAAAATGATACATGAGGATCCCTTGGACAAAACTTTTTCTAAATTGTGATGTTTAAAGGCTTGAACAATCAACTTGTACTAAGAAAGGATTAATTTCATTTGATTCGTGTAAACACTTTTGCTAAATTACTTTGAATAAAAGAAGAAATGGTCTTACAAGGCAATCAAAGAAAATCTATCCATTAGAAAATTCAGAAAGCTCATGCATTCATTCCAAATTTCTGAAAACTTTTGTGTCTCCAATAGAGCATTCATACTTTTTCTTTTAAGAGGAATTTATTAAAAGAGCTCAAGTCACTGTGCCTACAAGCAAGCATTACTAGGGATAGGAGGCCGTCTTTGGTAAAACAAGATTATCCTTAATACCCAGAATGAATATTATCCATTGCTAACCCATTTGAGCCTTTAAACACTTAGCCTCTTTTTTGCATGAACCCACTAAAATCTAAACCTAGGGTGGAAAAATTCAAAGTATGCATGCTTAAATCTCATGTTGAGGAGGAGTCGACCTTGTAGCTTTGAAGCTAATTGATAAAGCTCTCCTAGAAGACATGAAAGACAAGTAAAGAATTCATTAAGCTAAAGATAAGAGATCATCAAAGTAAAAGGAGTTTTCACTCAATCAAGGAAAGAGAAATGAAATTCCATCAATGTGAGAGAAAACAAAATATGCATCAAGTTTGAAGAACCTAAAATTCATCAGAGTAGAAGGTTCATCCAAAAGAAAGTTCATCAAAAAAGGAAAAGATTCATCAAGCACAGAAAGGTGCAAGTGCATTGAGGCAAGAAAGAAGTCTAGAGAGTGCATCAAAATGACTGAAAATCTTTAAGCTGAGAAATACAAGGAAGGCAAAAGGTCCCCAGAAGTTCATTCAATCAAGAGATTAAAGACCCAAAAAAGAAAAGAAGCCTGCTAGGCTGAAAACCCAAAAGGGCGGTATAGGCAAAAGCTAGGGCAAAAAAAAAAAAAAAAAAAGCCCGCTAGGCTGAAAACCCAAAAGGGCGATCTAGGCAAAAGTTAGGGCCAAAGAAAAGAAAAAGAAAAAAAGAAAAACTCTACAAAGTTGGAAACTTGAGGATGCAACCTAAAAAGAGAAGAATTTTACAAGATGAAAGTCTAAAAGTATGATTCAAGATGAATGAGCATAAAAACAAATGTTGATACAAGTGATCAATGAAGACTAGTGAGAAGATAACTCATCCGATACTTGATTTTTGAGTAATGCATGCTTGGGGGAAACATCATAGGGAATTTTGAACCTTTTATATCTTTCATTTTATAACCCCAACCCGGCCTACATTACAACCCATGAGTAAAGACCTCCTTGAAGTCTTGCTAGTTGTAGGCGCATCTTAAACTCTAATAATATTTTTCTCTTGAATTAAAAAGGAAAAATGCTTAAAATTGTCAAACCCCACAGGATGACATGTCCGAGAAAAAATTTCTCAAATTCTTAAATCCTCAAAAGAACTTCCAAACTTGGAGCACTCTCCTTGTTTGCACCCAACAATGTGATTCATAAATATTATCACATTTCATTTCTTGATTGCCTTTGGAGACTTAATTTGACGATGTTCAAAAGGAAGAGGAAAATTTGATTACATGAGTTTAATGATCTTGATCCTTCCTAATCAAAGAGATTTTTTTGACTCTTAAACACTTTGATTTGCCAAAATGGTTGTTCAAAGGATCACCTCTTGTTCATAATTTAAAAAAAAAAAAAAAAAAAAAAAAAAAAAAAAAAAAAAGGAAGAAGAAGAAGAAGAAAGAAAGAGAAATCTCATTTCAAAAAAAAAAAAAAACATTCTTTTTCAAAATCCGGTTCTCTTGAACTACGTCTTGACCTGATCCTCTATGAGAGAGGTACGTAGGCAGCCCTATAGAGGTCCGGTCCCAATCACCCAAACAACCTTGGAGAACAAAGTCAAAACAATGTGATCAAATTGTTTGGGTGCATGCTGGGTTAAGCCCATTTGTTTGCATTAAGCATGTTTAAACTTGGAGCATTGACCTATTTATATTGTGTGCAAGTTTTCATGATAATTGGTTTCTAACAAGCTAGAGAAAGAAAGCCTTTTTGCAGGAACCAAGGATGACGGACCATGATCCATGTTCCCCAATGGTCATAACATCAAATGAATTCAGTTTCAATCTAAGCATGGAATATGCCCCAAACTAGGGGCATTGGGTAAGTATTTCCAATTCATTTCAATAAATAAATCCATTACTAATTGAAATTATCTTTTTGCAGGAATTAAGTAAGGACTTATCCAGCAATCCACATCAACTTCCAGCCAAAGTTATTCTCATTCAAAGGATAGGTTTTTCAAAAAAAAAAAAAAAAAAATCATCATGAATAAATCTTCATCACTTTTACTCCATCTTCATCTTCATCTTCTTCACTTTTTGATAATGAACAAATCTTCATATTTCAAAAAAAATAATAATAATAATAATAATTCTTTCTAAATCTTTCAAAAAAAAAAAAAAGGAAATTTTCAAAAAAGGCCTTAGGACTAGGGGCATTGAGCTCGTACTTCTTAGGTTGCTTTTAAAAAGAAAAAAAAAATCATCAATCAAAATTTTCAATTCCTTGAAAAAATTCAAAATTTTCAAAAAAAAAAAAATCGAAGTTTTCAATTCCTTGAAAAAATTCAAAATTTCCAAATTTTTCAAAAAAAAAAAAATCATTAATCAAAATTTTCAATTCCTTCAAGAAAATTCAAGTTTTCCAAATTCAAAAAAAAATAAAATAAAATCTTCATTAAATTCTTCTCCAGGAACAGAAAGCTATGATCTTCTTCCACATTTTCCAATGGTGCAACATCAAGTCAACTGTCCACCCTCAGCATTCATCGAAGCATGGAATATGTCCAAAACTAGGGGCATTCGCCAGGTACGCCAACTTCTTTTCAATGAATAACTCCGTTACTAATTGAAAACGTTTATTTTGTAGGTACTAGTGTAAAAGGCCACACACATCGACATGAGCCAAGATCCATAAATCCTTGGTCCTCTGAAAAATATGAGCCAAGATCCAAAAATCCTAGGCCTCTGAAAACATGAGCCAGGATCCAGAACCTTTGGTCCTCTGAAAACATGAGCCAAAGCCCAAAAAACCCTTGGTCCTCTGAAAACATGAGGCAAGATCCAAAAATCCTAGGTCTCTGAAAACATGAGCCAGGATCCGGAACCTTTGGTCCTCTGAAAACATGAGCCAAAGCCCAAAAAAACCCTTAGTCCTCTGAAAAACATGAGCCAAGATCCAAAAATCCTAGGCCTCTGAAAACATGAGCTAGGATCCAGAACCTTTGGTCCTCTAAAAACATGAGCCAAAGCCCAAAAAACCCTTGGTCCTCTGAAAAACATGAGCCAAGATCCAAAAATCCTAAGCCTCTGAAAACATGAGCTAGGATCCAGAACCTTTGGTCCTCTGAAAACATGAGCCAAAGCCCAAAAAACCATTGGTCCTCTGAAAACATGAGCCAAGATCCAAAAATCCTAGGTCTCTGAAAACATAAGCCAGGATCCGGAACCTTTGGTCTTCTGAAAACATGAGCCAAAGCCCAAAAAAACCCTTGGTCCTCTGAAAAACATGAGCCAAGATCCAAAAATCCTAGGCCTCTGAAAACATGAGCCAAGATCCAGAACCTTTGGTCCTCTGAAAACATAAGCCAAGATCCAAAAATCCTAGGCCTCTGAAAACATGAGCCAAGATCCAGAACCTTTGGTCCTCTGAAAACATGAGCCAAAGCCCAAAAAACCCTTGGTCCTCTGAAAACATGAGCCAAGATCCAAAAATCCTAAGTCTCTGAAAACATGAGCCAGGATCCGGAACCTTTGGTCCTCTGAAAACATGAGCCAAAACTCAAAAAAACCCTTGGTCCTCTGAAAAACATGAGCCAAGATCCAAAAATCCTAGGCCTCTGAAAACATGAGCCAGGATCTAGAACCTTTGGTCCTCTGAAAACATGAGCCAAAGCCCAAAAAACCCTTGGTCCTCTGAAAACATGAGCCAAGATCCAAAAATCCTAGGCCTCTGAAAACATGAGCCAGGATCCAGAACCTTTGGTCCTCTGAAAACATGAGCCAAAGCCCAAAAACCCTTGGTCCTCTGAAAACATGAGCCAAGATCCAAAAATCCTAGGTCTCTCAAAACATGAGCCAGGATCCGAAACCTTTGGTCCTCTGAAAACATGAGCCAAAGCCCAAAAACCCTTGGTCCTTTGAAAACATGAGCCAAGATCCAAAAATCCTAGGCCTTTGAAAACATGAGCCAGGATCCAGAACCTTTGGTCTTCTGAAAACATGAGCCAAAGCCCAAAAAACCCTTGGTCCTCTGAAAACATAAGCCAAGATCCAAAAATCCTAGGTCTCTGAAAACATGAGTCAGGATCCAGAACCTTTGATCCTCTGAAAGCATGAGCCAAAGCCCAAATCCGTCGTCCTCCAGGTAAGCATATCTTGTACTCATACCAAAAAAAAAAAAAAAAAAAAATTTGCATGCATGAACTACGTTTAGACCTGATCCTCTCACTAAGAGGTACGTAGGCAATCTCCCTCGAGATTCGGTTCACATTTTGATCCACAATATGACCATCTGCATTTTTATCTACATGCATTCACCACGGTTAAATACTGATTGCAAATTTAAGTGTCTCTTTCATACATTGACATTCGCTTTTCAAGCTCTGCCAATGAGGGGCATTCTGTTGACACTCCATTTTGCAACCCGCATTTAACCTCATATGGAGGGCAAAAGGGTAAAGTCACCTTGAAAATATGCATCTTGATTCTGGTCATTAGATCCTTAATCTCATTTCACCAAAATGATCTTGATGTTGTAACGATCAAATCGACTTATCATAAACCCTAATTGGACCATCAAATTAAAAGTTATCATCAAATCAAGTTTTGATGGCCGAAATGCATTATCACAAATTGAGTCCGACTATATGTGATTATGAACAATTGATTTCAATTGGTTATAAGTATAATCAATTTGAGAACGATGATGTGTCATAATTTGATTGGTTAGGATTACATTTTATAGTAGGATTGCACACACTTAATTAACTAGATAGTTAAACATTAATTATTCAATGAGTAATTTGTGTAATTATCTTTTAATTAGGATAAATTTGGAACCAATTAAGTCTGAAATGGGAGTGATTGGAGCCATTTAATGTTAATTGGGAGCTAATTTGGGACCTATTAATGTTAATTGTGCTGAAACCATTTTCTAACAAATGACCTTTGCTCACTATTTCATCAATATCTCTCAGAATATTTTGAATCTATGAATGAGGTTAATTTCCCCAAAAACTAGACATCCGGGGCTTCAATTTGAGCATAAGAATGAGACAATTTCGATCAGAATTGAATCAGATATGATTTTTCGAAATTGGCTCTACAAGCTGTTACAGCAGCTACGGGAAAACCGAACTTTGCTTGCTCCTCATTCTCATCAATCTCCACATTTAATGCACCAAATTTCCCCAAAGGCTAAAATGAGGTCTAGGTTCATGATTCTTTGTCAACCCTCATTAAATGGCATTCCATTCATATTTCCTTCACCACTACTATATAAACCCCTCATCTCCTTCATTTCAAAGCACACAAAAAACCCTCTCTTTTCCCTTCTCTTGAGTTCTAGTGAAGTTGAGTAGTCTTGTCATATCTTGGTCTTCCTGAGACTCAAGGTATTGAGTGGGACTCACTCTCCCTCTCCTAGCTTTTCTTTTCCTCCACCCTTAGAACCTCCATCAAGAATCCTCTCATCCACCATATGGATTATGCATGAAGGTATAATCCCTTTCCCTAATTATTTGTTTATGTTGCCATGATGAGAATTTAAGATTAAAGCATGATAATTCTCTTGAATATATTTGAATGTTCTTAATTGTTCTTATGTGTTCTTCACACGTTCTTGGTTGTTCATCACATGTTCATGCATATCACTAGATTTAATCTTAAACCCGCATCAAAAATATGAAAAAACATGTTTGTTTAATAATTATTTCAACTTTCAAATCCTTGAATCTAGGTTATCACCATCCACACACATTCACTAGAATTCATTTTTTAATCCAATGCTTAATAAATTGAATTGGGATTTATCACATGCACACACATTAAATTCAACATGTAAATTGATTGACATATTGGATGATATGATATGAATGTTAGCCACCATAATCTAGAAGACCGGTTTCACCGGGCAAGGTGGGTGCCTAACACCTTCCCACCTTGTAATATAGCCTCCGAGCTTAGATCAAGGGTTAGTAGATCAAATGCTTATCTATGTAATTTTCGATTTTTAGATTGTAACTAGGAAACAAAGCCATGTACTTTATCTTAGATTGTATCTAGGATCAAAGCCATGTAATTTTCCTATGATCAATGTAAATTCAATTACAGATTAATAAAATGAGGAATTTTTCAATTTTTGGTTTTCTTATTTATTCCAATAATTAAATAAGTGGCGATTCTATTGTAAAACCCTTAATCTAAAGGGGAAAATATAACTAGTTGAACCTCCATTTTGAGAGGCAATAACACGACTCCACCCATTCACGTGGGTTTGGCCCAACATCCTATAAAAATGGGCCGGGGGCGCGGTCTCTCACAGTTATCTATTATTTGATCCATAAACTTATTTTTTATGTATAATTTTATACTACAAAAACTCGAAATTTAAACATTTGATTGATGACATAACTATTAAATTTTTATTTTTTTGAAATTTTGCAATTATGAAGATATAAGAAAAAAAATGTAATCCAATGATAGATTTGTCAAAATTTATATCTAATAAAAAAAATATTGAATGCAGTTGTAGTCTTAGTCTACAACCAAGTTTGTTGCAAAATTTTGTCAAAAGTTCAATTATGTTGGGCCTATAAATTTTTAATGAGGCACAAATTTTTTTAAAGATAAAAAGATCATAAATTTTTTTAATTTATAAATAATAATTTTTTTTTTAAAGTCAGGATGATCTTGTGACCACCCTATACTTGATGTGGAGCCGCCCTACCACACGTTGTATGTGAACTATTCCATCAATATTTCATTTAAATTTGTAATCACAATATAATTTTTAAATACTAACAAATCATCTGAGCAATTGAGCCTTTGAGGCATAGATATTTAAATTTGTTAAGAAATTACAAAAATAAAATAACAATTTGAGATTATGGATTGTGAGAAGGCATTAAACACGGGACTAGGATAGAATGGTGCCCTATCAAAATCTTTGGAATTACATTAAACTAGTCGCAAACCAATGCTATGCATGAGAACTTACTTATTTGTGTGGTAGACTAAAGTAATTATATAAAATTTAAAATTGATTACAAAACTATACCATTTCATGAATTTCTCTTGTTTCACTTCAATTTTTGTTACGATTTGATAAAGAAGTCATTGTTTGAACGTTCAATATCTTGCAAAAAATCTACCAATTGGTTTTAGATATTAAAATTTTCGAAGGGCTAAAAAATATTAAAGAATCCGAAGATTCACTGCTTATAAATTTTTGAAAAAAAAAATATATATATATATATATATATATATATATATATATGGCTACACAATAGATAAATATAAGAGAAAAATAGGTTATCTTCAAAAGAATATATAATTCATGGTATAACCGTTGAAATCTGCTAAACATGTTCAGATATTGCAATAACTAATGCAAAAATGTAGATATTAAAACTTTCAAAATGCTAACAAATAAAATTAAAGAACCAAATGATTCAGAGCCTACAAATTATTGAAATAATACAAATATATATATATATATATATATATAAATATATCTCTGATAGAAAATTATATTATTTTAAAAAAATTAAACGATAGAATTAGAGTCCCAAATAAATTTATGAGTTTGAATAGCACCAGGACATAATTGTATGTGTGGATGTGGCATATGGTGATATATATTTAATTTTTTGTTGTTATCTAATATATAATAGCAAAAAATAAATTAACACATAATCAAAAGATTTTGAAATAAAAAATTATATTCTATAACTTAAAGTTCAAGAAGTTTGGTTATAGGGTTTTTAAAAAATTAATTAACTTTGTTTTTGGGTTTATTGCAATAAAGCCGATACTTATCCTTTTATTGCATTTTTAAAAAAAATAATCATCTTTAGATTAAATTCAGCTTAAAATATCAGATTTTATCCAAAAAAGAAAAATAAAAAAAGAAGATAAGTATCGGGTTTTGGAGAGAAAAATAGTGTTTTTAATTTTAATTTTAATTTTTTAAATATTGTGTTGTGTTGACGTGGAAAATTGTGGTGCCCCGTAGAGGTTTCAGTTATATATATATATATATATATGTAGGGTCCCGATTTGTAGCGCAAGCCCAATACGTGTGGAATCTCGACCCAATGAGCCCAATACAATAAATTTGTAGAAAATGGCTCAAAGAACTAGGCCCTAACGATTTGAACAACGACTAGTATAGAATTCGATATTAATCAAATACAAACACGATATATTGATATCAATTGTCCTTCAGTCCGAGGAGACTATAACAGTATATAGATCACAGCTGAATATAGAATCAATTTGGATTACTACAGTATTCTCTCCTTTTTTCTTTTTTCGATCCCCTCTCAATGAAGACCCTTCTACCTTATATATCTTCCTTTGAATCATCTTCGCTCTCCACTTGTTGGTCATCTGAACCCTTACTTGAGTACATGTCCCATCAGACACCCTCTCTGGTTCCTTATGAGTTGTGGTAGCCCAGGCAGTACTGTTCAGAGGTCTTTTCCACATAAATGCGGCCAGAAAAGTAGCTGTAATGCATTTAATGCGGTGGTGGTAGTTTTCTTTTAGATATTTTTAAGTTTCCTTTCTTCTCGTATGTTCCTGAAACGTGTCTTCATCTCTAGAGCTTCTTGGAGGATTATACTAACGGATTGAGTACGTATTGTGAACTACTTTCATCGTATCCGAGGAGGGTTTCATCCTCGGATTGCCTCCCACCTATTCCTCATCTTTGAGACTTTAGCTGGTGACGTTTAACAACTACCTGCTCCCCCTCGGACAAGGCCCAAGGCCCAAGTCCCAATACGCTATTTTGGGCCCTAGTCCCTACAATATATATATATATATATATATATATATATATAGATAATAATGTAAAAATCATCATTTCAATGCTTATGCTTACTAAATAAGTAAATGATAGTTTCTCCACACACACAAAAAAAAAAAAAAAAATGTAAAATGATATTTTTTTCTATATATGCAACATTTTCATCATACAAATATAAATAAATTAAGAATCACTTTATAACTATTCAAGTTATTTGAGTAAATTTTGAAAAATTATCTATCACTAAATTTTATAGATTTGTTTAAGCAACTTAACCAAAAATAATATAATTATCATAGAAATAAAAGGTACCACCTATCAATTTTGAATCTTCCTCAAAAAAAAAAAAAAAACAAACAAACAAACCTATCAGTTTTGAATGGTGTGAGTCATGCGACTCTATCATGGTTTTTCCCATCCAATAATAAAAAACTTCGGTTTGAAACTCTCATTTTATTTTTATTTTTAAAGATTATTTACCAAACAACAACTTTTAAAAATTATATGGCAAATAGCCTTTTTGGTATTTATATTTTTTAAAGACACTTATGAGTCTTATGGCATAAACTTTATTATAATTACTCTTTATATTTACCAACAAAGACTTTATCAATTAAACTAATTAAAATCTAAAATTTTTTAAATAACTTCAAACATAGTTATTTATACTTTTTTTTTTTTAGATGCATTATTTTTACTTAAAAGAAAATGTAAAAATACTCTCATCAAAAAACAAAAAAAAAAATGTAAAAATACTAGTCTGATTTGCATTTTAAAAAAGAAAGCAGTCCATGTTAACCTGAGCTCAAAGATATACACAATGTACGCGTACACGGAACCACAACCCTTTCGTATAAAAACGGTAAAACCAGCTAGACCTTCCCAACATCCTCATTTTTCTTCAAACCTCGGCACAACAAAGTTCCGTCTGAAAACACCGATCCACAACTCTCTCTCTCTCTACCTGTGCCAAGCAAATCAGAGCCGTTGATTTCAGGGCCGTATCATCGAGATCTCAAAAACAAATTCCCCACCTCAAAGTCCTTCTCTTTACTACTCAGTGTTGTCATCATCTTCTGTGATCTGAACGAACTCTTTGGTAATTTCTGATCTGAATATCTGTCAAACAAGAACAAAAAAAAAAAAAAAAATTATTTATTGAATTTCCAAATTTTGAGTAATTTAGAGAAATGGGTTGTGCTTAGTTTGGGGGTTTTAGGTTTCGTGAAGTTTATATTTATTGGAATTTGGGGTTTAGGAATAGTGGGTGTGAGTTTTTGTTGGCTTATAATGGAGCAAGAATCACAAAAGAGGAAGCTTGATGAGATGGGCCGCGAGCCCTCGAACGCACCGATTATGTGTGCTAATAATTGTGGATTCTTTGGAAGTGTAAGTACTAACAATCTTTGCTCCAAATGCTACAAACAGTTCTTGTTAAGTGAAAATGTAGTTGTAGAGAAAAAAGTGTGCGAGGAACAGAATGTGAAAGATAAGGCTGAGGTTGTTGTTAAAGTGGTTGATGAGGAAATGAATGATGATGGTGATAATATTATCGATAAGAGTCAAGTTGAGGAGGAAGGGGCTTCTTCCGTGGTGGAAGAGAAGCGGCCTGCGAATCCCACAAATCGTTGCAACTTCTGTAAGAAGCGCATTGGGCTGATGGGGTTCAAGTGTAGGTGTGATTTGATGTTTTGCTCTATGCATCGCTATTCGGATAAGCACAATTGCGTGTTCGATTACAAGGGCGAGGCACAGGACGCGATTGCAAGGGCTAATCCTGTGGTGAAGGCTGACAAGGTTGAGAAGATATGATGGTTGTGTTGGTGATTGGTGATGTGGTGGTGGTTGTTCACTATACGGAGTAAGCTTTTCAAGATTTAAGATACTTTGATGCATTAGGAAATAAGCTTTTATATTGAATGTTACTTTGTTTGATATGTACAGTTTGGTTGATTGTGGTCTCAAATAATGATCTTTTGCTGGAAAACATTTGGATTATTTATGAATTAGTGATTTGCAATAAGGATTTGATGTTGTTGCTATTTATCTAGTATTGTAAGTGTTTCATGTTTGTTTAGTAGTTTGATTGCTCCCCGGGTCATTGCCACGTGTGTTAAATTCATTTGGAAAATGATGGTAGTTTGTCAAGAATATGATAGCTCATTAAAGCTGTAACACATTTAGCCCTCTTATTGGTTGCTAGCAGCCCGGGCAGATTTAGTATCTGAAGAAGAATAACGTTTGTTTTCTGTGTCCTAATTCCTCTTGATACCCCATTATAAGTAATTGAACTCAGGAACATGCCTACTCTACAAGGCTTAGGCTAGGACCAGTTAAAAGTAGCCTTATATACTTCCATTGAGCACATTATGATTTCTCTGTTAACACACCGTTAATACATTTCAATTTCCTGAAAGACAATAGTTTGCAGGGCTTTTTATCAACTACTACATAGCTTTCAATCTCTTTCAATTGCTTGGCAGTTGGCAGAATGATCCAGTTGGTGCTGTAATATGGTTCATCTTTTAGGTTTTAGTGTCTTACTTTTTCGTATCTTCTATTTTAAATGTTAGTGTGGGATAGGAATTTCAATTTGTCAACATGTGTTAGTAAGCATGTAAGGATTTCTCTAATAATACAAGCATAATTCAGTTCCATGCCTGGAAAGGCTCCACTTTGGAAACCAGGACCCTCTCCATTTCAAATGATGTGATATTAGATACACTTATAGATAATTCAGTTCCATATCTGGAAATGCTTCACCTTGGAGAATAGGATCCTCTCCATTTCAAATGACGTGGCACTGTAAGATTAAATGGGTTCATTTCATATAGAATTTGCTGCGTGGTCTTTTGTCTCATTCAATTATTTAAGAATTTCACTTTGATGTCATAACCAGCTAGCTGGGTTTTGGTATCATATGTTTTCTTGTATATATTTTAAACCTGTTGCCAGTATGGAACTGCAATATTGAGGTGTTGCTAGTTTCTATCCATGCCTTATGCCCTCATGCTTCCCTTGACGGTCTATAGTATGGTGCAAAATGCGATTCTGAGTTCTTTGGTAAAAGGGTATTTATGATGTAGGTTGTTTGTTGTTTTTGTTTTTTTAGTTAGTTGATGTAGTCGTCTCTGTGGATACCGGGTGCGGTGGCATCTCTTCTTCCTCTTATATTATATACTCTATTATATCTTGTTTTTCGAGGAGTCAGCTGAGCTGACAATGTTTTGAAGATAAAATGGCCAGCTGACAATGGCAGCCTTTGATGATTCACACAGTCAGTAATGACAAAATCTAGGTTCCTTTCCCATATTCCACACCTTCATCACTTGCCAGTTGCCACCATGGTTCATCCTACCCTTAATCCTTTGATCTTTCAATGATTAATTAAGAACCTAACGGAAAAGGGTCATCTCCATTCCAAACCTTATCTATTTCATCCAGTTAATAGTTTAGATTTTATTTTCTAGATCTTACAATATATATTATAGACTGCTACATCATTTCAAATTTTAAAAGATGTGGCAGTATGTACACCTCTAGATTTATCAACAAAAAAAAAAAAAAAAATGTACACCTTTAGATTTGTAAAAAAAAAATATCAACCTTAAAATTGACTAAATGGACTGGATTTAAAGTGGAGAGGATCCCATGGCTTATTTTATCATAATATGTTTTCAATTTATTTAGAGCATATTTAATCTATATATAAATTTTTGAAGTTTTATTTCTATTTTTAAGTACAATTATATTTTTTAAGCCCAATAAATCAATGAAAATACATTCTTCTAAACAAACACTTGGTTCAAATGACAAATGACTCCTCCTTTCTTATAAGCAAGGTTTTTTGGTCAAAACTCACTAGCATGAAATTCCATGAATAGCCTATATTTTACTCGAGAATATTTATAAGCTCATTTGTTAACAATCCAATTAACAACCATCCTTTTTACCAAAAAAAAATAACAACCATCCTGATTCGGAAATTGTCATTAATTCCTTAAGAGGTGAGGATGGATCTTCTGCTTCTTTTGGCCATCCAATTGCGGATGCTGAGGATCCTTAAATATTGCAGGAATTGAACCCGCCTCTTCTCCTTGGCAAAGAGAAATTTTATTATTCAACCATATATGCTTGTTCTTGATACACAATGGATGGGCCATATTTGTTCAAAGTTAGATCAAATACTCGTTTGTTTTTTTAGAGTAATTTCAAAAAATTTATTTTCATTTAATAAAAAATGAATTTATATTTTTTTATGAATTATTAATAATATTAATTAGAATAATATTAGACTTGAACTGCATACAATTAAATATTATTCAACTAGAAATACAATATTTCTAATATCAATACTATAAATTGTTAACAATAACTATACAGTTAAATTATAATATATAAATTAAAAATTTTAATCATTAAATCTTAATAATAATAATAATAATAATAATAATAAAATTAATATTGTTTGTAGGGTCACGTTTTGCAGCCCAAGCCCAAGATGGATGGGATCTTGGACCAGTGAACCCAGTACAATAAATTTGTAGAGAGTGGGTAGAAGAACTAGGTTTTAGTGAATGAAATAATCCGAGGAGCTTTGTTCTAGTATATATTGGATGATAATGGTTACAGGAGTTGTTGAAATTGCTACAGTGCTTTCTCTTCTCCTTTCTCCCCCCCGTGATCTCTGGGATCTCTACTCTTATTTATATTACATATCATCCTTCATCTCTACCCTACACGTGGATAGTTGATGGTTTATACTGATACTTGTCCCATCAGCCCCCTCTAGAAGTCTTCTGGGGTGGTTGTAAGGCTACAATAATACTATGCAGATGTCACTTCCTCATTAATGCGGCCAGGGAGTTAGCTGGGGTGCATTCAATGCGGTGACAGCAGCTTTTCCCAAGATATTTTGGGATTCTTCTCTGTCTTTTGTTCCTGCAATGCTTATCCATATTTCCAGAACTTCATGGATCGCTCCTCTAGATGGCAGGCATCCTTTACGGATCTCGACCTTGGCTAGCCGAGGACAAATTCATCCTCGACACAAACTCCTAGGCCATTATGTTCAATATTGTCTTCCTTCTCTACTAGCATGGGTTCCCTTGGCTATACTTACCTATCCTCGGACGGCCCCTTATCCTCGACTTGGGCCTTAAGCCCAAAACCCAATTGTATGATCTGAGCCCATGATCCCACATTGTTATTATCAAATACAAAATATTATTATCAAAATAGTATTATAAATATTATATAAAATTTATAAATAATAATATATTATAAATATAAATTAATATTATAATAAAATTATTTAATTAATATTTTTTATTTTCATTTTAAAATATTTAAATATAAGAAGTTTGTTTGACCCTCCCTTTCATTTTTTTCTTCTTCTTTATTTGGGGGCTTATATTTCATTTTAACGTGTCTCACAAACTGAAAATGAAAGAATTAGGAGGGGGTAATTTCATTTTTGGATCTAAACAAATAGGTTCAAGAGATGAGAGAATTAAGGATACCCACCAAAAAGACTAATCCAATCCATAATGATTTACCAGAAAGTACAACATTTTTCCTATCAAAAAAAAAAAATACAATATTTTTGTTATTTGTCCAATCATTAGGTGAAGCAAATACAACAGTTACACTAACCAGTAAGATTGATGAAGTAACCATTATTGCAAAAACATCCGATTGGAAAGCAATAGTCATACTATTAATGCTCCAATCTATCAACAAAAAAAAAACTATATACCATTTGATTTCTTTATTAGTATCAACCGAAAAATTGTATTAGCCAAAATTCTAATAAAATGTATCATAAAGGGATTTTACCACAAATCTAATGAGGTTGTATGATTTATTAGCGCATTTTACCACTTTATTATATTAAGGCATGAGATCAAAGCACGAAATCAATAAAATCATCAAGAATTAACTAGTTTGAGAAAAAAAATGTTAGTTTCACAATTTGCTTCTTTGATAAAACAAACTCAAATTTAATAAAATATAAAAGGCTTATTTTTCTATTAGGAACCAAAATAATACATGTACAGACCCAAGTCTTCCTATAAGCGTGGGACAAGAATACTATTAGATCTTGAATAATTCCAACTTTCCAAGATTACAGTAGAAACAAAACCAAGTATTGAGGGGCTTACCTGAAATTCCAACGCACAGCCGCAGAGAAGAAAATAAAATAAATTGTGTGGTGTCGCAAAAAGAGGGGAAACCTCTTGTTTTTATATACGTGAGCTCAAGTATAAAAGGCTAGGATTTTAAAGCTTATCAAGTCTCATATATTTAGTTATGCTATCTCCTTTGGGCCTCTTATTCCATAATAATTATCTTATTTCAATATCCTAGACCCAAATTAATTAAAATCCATTTAATTATGGGCCTCCTCTTTTATTTATATGCATATGAAATAAATTAGTAATAAAATTATGGAGTGTTACCTCCTTCCCCCCTTAAAAAAATTTTCTTCCTCGAAATTGTACACTCACGGTTTTGGGAAAGCCTACATAAAGCTTTGGGTACTAATCTTAACTTTAGTGAGCTTTCCACCCGCAAACAGATGGACAATCAGAATGGACTATTCTGATTTTGGAGGATATGTTAAGGGCTTATGTATTGGATTTCAAGGGTAGTTAGGCAAAATACTTGTCTTTAGTGGAATTTGCCTATAATAATAGTTACCAAAAAGCTTCTAACCTCACTCACATCCGTCGGTCTTGCCCAATCAACCACGGCTTCAATCTTACTAGGGTCCACAAAAATCCCTGCCCCAGATATCCCATGCCCAAGAAACACCACTTGGTCAAGCCAAAACTCACACTTCTTAAACTTTGCATCTAGCTTCTTCTCCCTCAAAATTTGTAAAACAATTCTAATGTGCTCCTCATGTTCTTCACACTTTTGAAGAAGATTAGAATGTCATCAATAAAAACAATAACAAAGCGGTCCAAGTACTCATGAAACACCCTATTCATCAAGTCCATGAATGCAACTGGAGCATTGTTCAATCCAAAAGGCATTACCAAGAACTCATAGTGCCCATACCTTGTCCTAAATGTTGTCTTAAATATGTCTTCACTCTTGATTTTCAATTGGTGATGCCCAGAACGAAGATCTATCTTAGAGAAGACTTGTGCCCCTTGCAATTGATCAAATAGGTCATCAATATGATAGAGAGGGTATTTGTTTCTCGCTATAACCTAGTTTAACTCACGGTAGTTAAAACATAACCTCATAGTCTCATCCTTCTTTTTCACAAATAACACTGGTGCACCCTAAGGTAATGCACTTGGTTTGATAAACCCTTTATCAAGGAGCTCTTATAATTGTTCATTGAGTTCCTTAAATTCAGTTGGTGCCATCGGATATGGTGCTTTCGATACAAGAGCAGTTCTGGGGAGTAAGTCAATGGAGAATTCATAACTAATGAGTAACTATATCACAAATATATAATCACATTCCTTCACTTGATGAGTTAGATGACTAGGATCTTGTATTTGGCCACCATACATGACCCCATTCCTTTGATGCCATATCATCCATACTTGTGAAGGGAATATACTCAAAATTCTTAAATATGTGAGATGCAAAAATAGAGAAAAAATATGCACCAAAGAAAACAATCACACAAGACAATATTTACGTGGTTTGGCAATTTGCCTACATTTACAGAGTTGTAGGGATTTCACTATTTATAGAAAAAAATACAAGATGCAACAGTACAGTTGTGGACTCAAAAGCCTCCATAAAGCATCATCAATGTAGCTTCCAAAGCTTCTTCCACATTATCCCGCTAGATCTTCCAGTAGTGGACTCCACCCAATTATCCTCCCTTACTAACATGATAGCCAGACTTTACAAAGTAGAAACCATGTTTAATATGGGGCCAAAACAACAAATATGATGGAAAGTTATTGCTCAAAAGGTAACAGTTCAAGAACTAGTGAGTTGACCTTATCTCTCATAAGATTAATAAAACTTACTACCATTGAAGTCAAATAATTTTACCAAACATGCACTTTCTTAGTCATAAACTTTGAGATGAAATATTTGGGTACTCCGAACTACTTCGTTGATCTTAATGTCACATTCTTCTTGGATGGCTACTACCTCTCTCAATAAAAATATGCATTTGATCTTATATTCAAAGTTGGTTTCATTGATATCAAGGCAGGCACCAGCCCATTAGAGATCAATGCAAAGCTCACTACCACTAATGGTGAACCTTTTTTAGATGCCACGCTCTATTGTCGAATAGTTGACAACCTAATTTATCTCATTGTCACTCATTCGGATGTTGCCTATGTCGTTCACTTAAGCTCCGTTTGGATAGCGACTGGTGTCCAGCGTTTCACCTCTTTTTTTTTTTTACCAGTGCCTCTTGCACTGTTCATGGGACATGAACAGTGCATTAAGGCAAAGCTACAGTGTTTTCAGCAATGAACAGTAACCCATAAATTATTTTTTTATTATTTTCAGCAATAAGTTTTCAGTTTTCAGCAAAATTCCCATGAACAGTGCATTAAGGCAAAGCTACAGTGTTTTCAGCAATGAACAGTAACCCATAAATTATTTTTTTATTATTTTCAGCAATAAGTTTTCAGTTTTCAGCAAAATAAGCGGTATCCAAAACACACATTTAGTGAGCATCTCCAATAGCATATGTAAAACCAAAATACTCTCTACAATAGAGGGTAAAACCAAAAAATAGGTCTCCAACAGTCTCTCTAAATCTGTTTTTTTTTTTTTTTTTTTTTGCTCATGAACAGTAGCTCACCAAGCCTGATGGGCTATTGTACATTAGCAATTAAATTTTTTTGATTAAAAAATTCCAGCAGTTAATATTATATAGTTCTTTCTCTCTTTTTTTTTTTTTTTTTTTGGTTTCATACTCTTTCTCATTTCTTCTCATAGAAAAAATATTCAGATACTCTACCTCTCAAATTATTCTCTGAATATTCTTGATTTCTTCTCAAATTCCTACACTTGTGAGAAGATAGGCTCAACCTAAAAAATCAAACAACTGAACAAAAAATGAATTCTTCTCTCTTTTCATTCTCTTTTTTTCTACAAACGATTGCGGATCTCTCTGTTTCACAAAAACGATTGCAGATTTCTATCACAAAGCTAAAATCAAACTAGTATGCCAACTTCAATCATTTGAAATCATTTTTCTAATTAGATATTTTCGAGTTTAGAAAAGTGGGCTTGTGGGTATGACGGGTTTGTGTTTTGTTAATTGCTCTTGATTTGGATTTTTGGGGTTTCCAGGGAATAGTGGTTGATTGGCTATTTCCAGGTTTGATTGAGTTCAAAATGGGTTCAAATTTAGGTTAATCTTCAAAGGAATTTAGATATGGGTTTTGGGTATTTGGGTCTGCATAATATACGTGAATGTGTTTACGTGTGAAATTTATGTTCAATCATTACCATTCTCATATTAGAGTAAACACAATGAATAAAACTTGTTATACTTAAAGCTAGAACTTAAGAGATATTTTATATGTTTACTTTTTGTATTTGAATTCAACATAGTAACCTAGTTATTGCAATTGTATTTTTGGCAATGGCTGTAGCCCTACAACTATGAACCATCTTATGGAGTTATATTTTCAAGTTGACTTTATAGATTTGGTGCCTTAAGCAGTAGATGTGTCCATAGTAATCTTATGTGGTTCTATTGGTTTAAAAGTCTAGCTCGACTTGTTGTGGGCACTTTGAGATACAAGTCTCATTCAATTGGGATATAGATTTATGATTGTCAAGATAGAGTGAAAAAAAATAAAAATAAAAATGAAAACTCAGGCCTTGACCATTGATCATTGTAAGGACCTGATTTGAGTTCCCTAGCCTAAAGGATGGTGGACTTAGGTCCAAAAAGTCCAAAACAATGAATTTGTAGATAGTGGGTTGGAAAAACTGGGCTTTAATGATTCAAACCAATACTAAGGTAGATTGAAATGACAAAAGAATGAAAACAGACGGGTTTATGTTGAAGAAAAACGTCCTCGGCAATACCCGAGGAGCACAACTCTTATATATTGCTCTTAGGTTTGATTACAAGATTGGTTCCTGATTGCTACAATATTTTCCCCTTAATTTCTCGATCCCTTTCCATGGCTGGTTCCTTCCATTATATAGTTCCCTTTAAATGATCTTGGCCTTCCACTTGTTGACCATCCAAACCTCTACTTAAGTGTCTGTCCCATCGAACACCCCTTCAGGCTCCTTTGTGTGTTGGGCGACCAATATAGCCCTATTCAGGGGTCTTCTCCACATTAATGCAACCAGAAAGTTAGCTGCAGAGTCTTTAATGTGGTGGTATCAACTTCCCCTCTAGATATTTTAGGACCTCTCTCTGCACTTTGTTTTTGCAATGCTTATCCGTGCTTGCAGAATTTCCGAGAACGTCCCCTTGGATGGCATACCACCTATTTGGACCTCGGCTTTGTTTATCCAAGGTGACATTCATCCTTGGCGTATACTTCCGTGCCATTATGACCAACACCGACCTCATCATCTGCTAACACGGACTCCCTTCATAATGTTTACCCTTTCTCGGATGGTCTTAGTCCTCAGCTCGGGCTTTAGGCCCAGTACATACATGGGTAATGGGCTCCTGGGCCCAATATCCCTACAATCACAATATATTATTCATGCCCGTGTTATTGGTTGTAATTGATAAGATTTATTTGTTTGCCCCTGCTATTGGTTTCTAACTATTAACTATTGATGAGTAAGATATATAATTGACCTCCGATTTAAAACTTGTGGATTACTTATATGTGATGCCTTACTTTTCAGTTAATATGAGAAATATGTCCATTTTTCAATGATGGTTTTGGTTCTAATTCTCCATTTATATCTATTGTCAGTTTGCTCATTATCTAGCAAATGTGAATATGCATATCAATCAATCCAATTTATTGACTTCCAGTTAACCCTTGGGCTTCTAGTTAAGCATATTATTCAAAGAATGAAATGGGATAATAGAGCTAAAATAGGGCTCATTGTTGTAGCTGGAAATACCATGCTTCACAAAGTTCTAAGTGCTAATTGGAATTTTTGTTTGTTCCTTGGTTTTTGTAGATTGTGAAATCTACCTAAGGGTGTTGCCTCTGTTTCTATCAAAGTGTGTAGACTTTTTGTCTTATTTATTACATGAAATCTACGGAATTATCAGAAGGATTAAAATATCTCATTTTAGTTTCTTATGAGTGCGGTTGTTTTAATTTGTTCAAGTCAAAAGTTAATGAAAAGACATTTTATCATACTATTCCATATAGTTGTCGTGGGATCTTATAGTATACTTTTATAATTTTATTAATCGTGTTGCTAGTTATTAAGGTGCTATGTATTTTTTTTTTTTTTTGAGAAAGAGATAGTTGCTGCCTATTATTCATGAATGTGAAAATCAAACAAAACAAAAGACAAAACATCTGGTGGAACAGACACCATCCAAACAACTAAAGGAAAAAAATGTCTTACTTTATGGGCTAAGGCATGTGCAACTGCATTGCCTTGCTGGACAACATGAGAGAGAAATACTCTGAAAAGAGTTTACAATGGATAAAATATCTTTGATGAGATGATCACCCTGGGAATTTTCCCAACCCCCAAATCTTAAAGACCTGATCATAGACTTGGAATCTCCTTCGTGGACAGAATTGATAAAACTTGTTTCGAGGGAGAAGCATACAGCTCGCTTGGCAGCAAGCAGTTCTAGGACTTCAATAGTAGCAGGCTTTTGGATCTTCTTAGAAAGTGCAGCCATAACTTCACCCTTGGAGTTTCAGATGACCATTCCAATACCAGCCTCATCAGACTCCCCAAAACATCGCGCCGTCAAAGTTAATCTTAAAAAATTCAGTTGCAAGAGAATGCCACTTTTTTGGGACACTGCGCCAGTTACTGGGAGGAATATTTACTAGGTTTTGAAAGTCTCGAATATAATTTCAAGCAAACATTGCAATTTTAATAATTTAGAATTTTGCCCACGAATCATTCAAAAAGCTTTAAGGACCATCATTTTGGCAAGATAATACAAAGCTTTGGTTTGCATTATTTGTTTGTCATCTTTGTTACTGATGAGTTGCTTTTTTGCTCTATAATAATAAAATAGGTGTACTAGGGATGGATCCACATATTCCAAGAGGAAAAATTCTGGTGCCACAAACTAGTGCACAACTCGCCCATGTGGCGAGTTGTGCACTAGTTTGTCACACTAGAAGCTCTCTTCCAGGAGACATATTTTTCACTAATCTTTTAGAAGATCCTGATAATGAATATGTGATAGGATCTTCACATATAAGTGGTGAAGATTGTGTTCCATAAGCTCAATTAGTGAGCCAAATGTCTCCACCCCAAGTTGAATCCACGGCGAGGAAAACACAACGTGGCGCTAACTTCTCCATCAGAAGACAACCTTCTTGTGTCTGCATTTCTCAATGTTAACCAAGATGTAATGCAAAGTACTAACCAAAAAAGAAAGAAAGGGAACTTACTGGAATATAATTTCAGAGTATTATCACAAATGGAGGATTTTTTAGTTTACGCGTACTCAAACTTCTCTAATGAATCGGTGGTCAACAATTCAACAATGCATCCATAAGTTTTGTGGGTATTTGTCACAAATTGATTCAATGAACTAAAGTTGTAGGGTACATCTTACAAAGAAATTCGTGTTAGTTTGATAATTTGTTCCAACTATTTCAAGATACTTATTATAATATATCTGTTAATTTTTCAGCTCAATAAGGTAAGACAATACTATCATGCATTCCATGGTTCCACATTTCCATATAAACATTGTTGGAATCTTTTGAAGCACTCACCAAAATGGTTGTGTACTATTCAAGAGCATAGGCCAAAAAGAGGGAGATTTGAGACACCATCTTCATCTTCTAATCTAGAGTCAATAAATTTTGAGGATGAAGACATCTTAAATGTTCCCAATGTATTGGAGAGATCACCAGTCAAGAAGGCTGAAAAAAACGATTGAAGAAACAAAAGAGCAAAGAAGGTACATCTTCAAATATGGAAGACTTATTAAACGTCATGATGGAAGAAAGAAGAAAAATGAATGAGATGAAAATAGCCACTATTGAAAAAGGATGTCTTACAAACAACGAGTGGGAGATGATGCGAATTCATCTTGAGTATAAAAAACTTACAACGACAGAAATGAAAATGGAATTGGAAATGGAAAATTGAAAGAGGATAGGGAAATGGAAGGATTAAGATTGGAGCAGATGAAAGAGGAAAAAGAAATTATGTTGATGGATGCAAGTGTCCTGCCTCCAATGCAACAAAAATATATTCATCAACGCCAAATAGAAATCCTTGAAAAGTGAAGGAATTAGCTTGACATAGGGTGCTTTTGTTTTGTATGATTAGGAGAGCACTTTAAACTTGTTTTGTTACAATGTGATCAAATTGACTAGAATATATGGGCTCACACTTTTTTTTTTTTTTTTTTTTTTTTTGCTGCAATGTGATCCCACTGACTAAAAATAGTAGTTGCTGTCTACTATTTTTTGATGTATTACGACATTTGCATTTTTCATTGCAAGTAGCGATAGATTTGATGCTATTATCATTTAAACTTTCCATTAGAAGATTATATATATATATATATATATATATATATATATATATATATCAATTAGTCTCAAAGATGTTCAGTCTTAGGGTGACATCAATCTTATTTATATTGAAAATGTATGATCATTTGGAAAATATGATTTTTGTTAAACATGACCATTTGAAAAATATGATCATTTAAATAAAATAAAATAAAATAAAAATTGTTGAGAAATATGATTGATGGAAGATTTGAAAAAATTTATGAGATTTAAAAAATATAGCTATTGGGAATGAATAGATGAAAAATAAAGAAAGGCTAAAAAAAGAATAAAGAAATATTAAAGAAATAATGTAAAAAGAATGAAGAAATAATATTTAAATGAGATAAAGAAAGGATAGAGAGTTTGTTGGAAAATGTATTTGAAAAAGTAAGTAGGTAAAAGGTAAATATAACTAATTACTCTCAAAACAATACAAAAATTTAAAAAAACTGCTGGAGATGCCCTATGTCAATTTATAATATCTCTCACATCCACTAACTATTCTGCTATCCTCCATATTTTCAAGTATATAAAGGTCACTCCCTTTCCATGATCTTCACTTCTCCTCCCAATATTTTATTGAGCTGCATGCTTAAATGAAACTAAAAAAAAAAATTAATTTTCAAAATGATATTATTTTAAAAGTATAAGACTCAGATTCAAAACTAACACATTTTAAAGTTTGATTAGATATTTTGAAACAATAAGCTTTAATTTGAAACTACTCATAAAACATGAGGTTTAAAATTTAGTTTATAAAAAAAAAGGTTTTAAATCCAATTATCCTTTAAATTTAGGTGAATTGTCATTGAGTTTATAAAGTTTATTAATTTGTCATTTTAGTTCTTAAATTTTAGAAAAGTGTTATATTTATAACATTTTCACAACAAATCATAGTAGTTAAGTTGTTATTTATTATAATTTAAACCTAATACTTAAATTAATTTTTTTACCCATCAATAACAACCTCACTTATAATTTGTTGTGAACGTGTACATAACATTTATCTAAATTTTAATATATTTGTCAAATTGGTAATTTTGTAATTCATGTAAATAACGACCAACTTAAAAAATATTCTTTATCAAAAAAAAAAAAAAAAAATGATGACCAAAATGAAAAAAAAAAAATTAAGGGAAGAAAATGATGACTCAATTTGAAACTATATATAATTTAATCTGTATTTAATGTTAAACGGTAAAGTTTAATTAAATTTTTTTTGTAATTTTAGCAAAAATTTAACTAAAAACAAAAAAAAGACCGTATAGACTAGAGGGTGAAAGAAGGAATAAAGGAAGGAAGCATCGTCACGAAACGTTGGCCGTAACAGATAAAAAACAAAAAACAAACGAATCTTTCAAAAGTGAAATTACCAAAAACCCCATGCTCCCCCACACTTCTACTTTCTCCTTCTGTAAACTCAGATTGCGCTTTCCTTCATTCCTTCTGTAAACTCAGAACCAATCAAAAATTCCCTCCCTCCTCGCCGGACAGAAATATCTCTTCCCTCCAAAAACCACCTTTTTATACTTATATTTATACATATAAATTACAAAGAGAATCTCTCTCTCTCTCTCTCTCTCTCTCTCCTCTCTACACAGAGATTCTAGAGAGAGAATGAAAGAAAGTCGCGAATCAAAGAAAATGGTGGCGCTGATCGATTAGAGCTTCACCTTCCGTACAACTCACGGTTCGTTCTCGAACTTTCTCTTTCTCTGCGTTTACTGTTTTAACCTAACCGTTTTTTGTTTTCATTTCTCGATTTTTGATTCCACTAATCTAAAGCTTTAGCTACCTGGCAATCAATTCCTATTTGATTAATTCATTTAGGTTTTTGTGTTAGTTTTAATCTTAATCTACGCTTGAATTAAAATTGAGTGAAAGAGTAGTAGCGATCGAAGTTTATATAGCATAAATTTGTAGAATCGTATGTAATTTTCTAACATTCTTGAAGATTTGTTTGTTTAGCATAAAATTACGAGTCGGAATGAAGTATTTTGGTTTGGACTGTGGATTAGTCAAGAGTTTAAAGTGGCACAATAGTTTGTGAAGCTTTACATTGATAACACGCACGTTGCAATATAGTAAAGTTTTTTAATCGTTGCGTTTTGGTATGCTTTTACCGGTGTTTAGCTATTGTGTTTGCATGGGAGGATTTGAAAATTCGCGATACATGTTTGTGTTTTGCATCAATCATAACTTTTGATTGAATGAGTTTTTTTTTTTTTTTTGGGACCAATCCATTGTTGGATTACGTTGTCTCTTTATACTCTCCGTGCTTGTAAAGTATCAAGATGATAAGGGATCAATAACTATTTTATTTATAAAATGTTTAAATTTCAATTTGATTTTGATTTTGATTTTTTGTATTTTAAAACTATTACGCAAGTTTATTGAGTTTAATATGAAATTTAACGTGTGTGTTAAGAACAATGAGAACGTGTTTGAAGCTTATAATGGGTAATTCTGTTTTTTTTTTTGGTTCACTTAGGGTACTATTGAAATGGGTGTACCTTTGGGTGGTGAGAGTCCTGCTATACTGCAATTGCACAAATGGGGTCCCTCACAGGCCCAACTCAACCTTTCAGAATTCCGTGAAGCTTTTATTTCTCCTACAAGACAGCTTTTATTATTGCTGTCATATCAGTGTGAAGCTCTGCTTCTTCCTCTGAATATTGGTGAGTTTTCTTGACTCAGTTTCCTTTCTCATATATGTGCTTTGATGCATTGAGACTGCTGTGTGTGATACATAGTGGTTTAATTGATCTTTCTTTTTTCTTTGTCTGCAGGGGACCCTGTAAATAGTGATGGTCTGGAAGGTAGTCATGACAGAAGTTCTAAAGATTCGGGTTCATTTTTTGAAGCACCTGCAGTATCTAGTAGGTCAGATTCAAGGGACAAAATGGCCGGCACTTCTGGGTCAGTTGTGGATTTTGATAATGATTTTTCTCCTCAAGGTGAATCTTCCATGTCTGATTGTTGTACTTTTCTTGGGGATGTAAACTCACTGGCTTGGGGTGTATGCGGTGATACCTATGATCAACACAAGGATACTTCATTTAGAGAACTTTTAGTTGTATCTGGCAACCATGGTGTGACTGTCCATGCCTTTTGTCAACCCAATAGAAGCAGTGCAATGAGTACAACTGCTCTGGAGGGTGACTTTGGACAGGGGAGGTGGGTGGAGTGGGGGCCTTCTGCTACCCTAGCTCAAAATATGGAGGTGCAGGAACCTTCCACCTTGTGTTGTGAAGCCCCTGAAAATGTTGTGGATCTAAACACAGCCCAGGAAAGTAATGAAATTCGAAATAATATTTCTGAAGTAAATGGGAATGATGAGTTGTCAAAAAGTATTGCTCCTAAGAAATGGTTGCGATCATTTTTTACTGAAGTTGAAAGCATCAAATCTGATGGCACCACATGGACCAGATTCCCAGATAAGTCATCATTTCCTTGCTCTGCAAAGGTTGTTTCATTCAGCCTTTTTAATAGTAACTTACCACTTCTGGGCTTCAATTACAAATGCAATTCCGTATCAAGTAAGGAAACAGTTCTTGATTCAGAGAATGACACATCTATAAAGTCAGATTTGGCTTCATCAGTTTCAAATTTGAAGTCTGATGTTTTGTCCAATATTTTTGGTGTTGGAGTGAATAGTTTATACAAGTGCTCCAGAGTGTTCTCTAGCAATTCACATCACTTTATTGGATTCTTTTTAACATTGGTGGATGCTGTTACTGTCAATACTAGTGATGAAAATGGTAGTAGCATTTGCAACAATTTACTTCTTGTTGCTAGGTTAGAGAGTTGGGGAATCCAGTGGGTTTCCTCGGTGAAGCTTGAAGAAAGTCTAAATGTAGGCCCAGTGGTTGAGTGGATGGACTTTTGCTTTTCTGATGATCTTCTTGTTTGTCTTAATTCATCTGGCTTAATATTTTTTTATGCTGCAATATCTGGTGCTTATGTTGCACGCATAGATGTTTTACAGTCATGTGGACTTAACCCTCAATTTGATTTGCTGGAGAAAGAAAAATTTTCTAAAGGTGCCGATAAACAAAATAAACAAGTTGATGAAGTTCATGAGAAGTCAACTTATCAACATGGTGAAACTTTTAGTAGAAGATTGTTTAAAAGATTGCTTGTTGCTTCACATACTTCCCTCTTAGCTGTGGTTGATGAGTATGGTGTAATATATGTAATTCGTGCTGCTGACCTTATGCCTGGTAATTACTATACATCCGAGAAATTGCTTCCACATTTTCAGCATTTCGGACTTGGTTTGTTGGTTGGTTGGGAAGTTGGCGGTTCTGATATTGGCCCCCAAAGGGTATATCCTAGTTATTCTGGTCGTCTTAAATTTAATATTTCATCCACGATGGATGGAAGATTTTCCTTTATGGATAATATTGGAGGTAATGTACTTCAGAAAATCCGAGACTTGGACCTTCATGAAAAGAGGAGCCATTGTGGCTCATATTTAAGTGGTTTTTCTGCTGCTTCGAAGACAACAGATCAGAGGTTTCATGACTCTGAAGTTCCATCACACAGTATGCGGAAAATATTTCTTTCGACATATAGATTTAATGAGGATGATTGTGTCTATTTTTCTCCCTTGGGAATTACTCGGTTCATTAAAAAACACCATATGAAGAACCAAAAGGGTTCTCAAATTGTTCATTTTGATCTGCATGCAGAGTTGGCAGTGCGTGATGACAGCTGCTTGAGTGGGTGTGAAATGTTCTATCTCCAAGGGATAAAAGAAGCTTTCATTGGAGAAGCAGTTGGTTGCACATTCCAGGGATCTTTTTATTTGGTGACAGAAAATGGTCTTTCAGTGGTTCTTCCCTCAATTTCAGTTTCATCTAATTTCCTTCCTATTGAGCCCATTGGATATCAGCTGCCAAGTATCAGTAGAGGCATCGAATATCAAGTTAGAGACATATTGGAAACTACTGAATCAAAGCAGCCATGGCCGCTGTGGAAACTTGAAGTTTTGGACAGGGTTCTTTTGTATGAAAGCACTGAAGTGGCAGATTGCTTATGCTTGGAAAATGGTAAGAATAGTTGAAATTGAACTTGTTAGTGATTTCTAGTTTTCTATTAGATGAATTCGAATCACATAGTTTCTGTTCTTAGTTTTGTGCTGGACCAGTGCTTTAGATTCTGCATTATCACCCTGGAAGACTGTCATCAATTTTTAATTCTATGATAATCTCATGTAATCATTTCTTGATATGTCATCTCTTTCTTTGTGGTAGGATAGCTGGTGATTTGTGATCTTTTAGGATTTTGTATAAGCTTATTAAACTTCTTGTCCAAACGGGATAAGCTGATTAATTTAAATATGCTTATAAAACTCATTAGATATTCTGCAAATTAATTGCATTGGTTCTTTTGGTTAGATATGAATCAGCTGTAGAGTTATATCAAATGTTGACTGTCTGGAATCTTGTTTTGTTATGTCTGTTGTGGACTGTATGGAGGGAAAGAAATTGATGTACTTTTGAAGATGTGGAGTTTATGTCAGCTCAACTGCTAGCATCCTTCTATAGTTCTCTCTATGAGTGGTCTTTTGCTTTGGGTTTCACAGATAGTAAATTTATTCAATCTTTCATAGAGTCTATTCATATGTAGATATTTTCTCCAATTGTAATTCTTTAGGCTATTTCATGTATTTTTTCACAAAGTAGTCTCGTTTCAATAAAATTATTCTTACCTATAAAAAAAAAAGTGTTTTGCAATTGGCAACTTGTTGATTGGTTTAAACAACAGTTTTGCAGAATAATATGTAATATAGTTTGTCAAAGTTGGTTGCCAAATTAAATTACAGTTGTCATATTTATTTAGGCTAAATCTATCTGCAGAGAACACTAGAATGACTAGAGTTTGATTGTCAAGCACAAACATCCTTCATGTCTTGAAGGTTTGTGCAAGAGACACACATGCACATACACACCCGGGGGGGGGGGGGGGGTTGAGGTCATGGTCTTAATTTATATATATATATATATATATATATATCAGTTTGATTGTTGGAGGATCTTCCTTTCTTTGAGAATATTTCTGTTTCTTTCACTAATTACGTAAATCACTCATAAACAGTATACTGAGAGAGAGAGAGAGAGAGAGAGAGGGGGGGGGGGGATGCAATACTTCAAAGAAATCTATGATTTTTTGCCCCCTCTATTTGAAAAAGCATAGAACCAAATTTTCTAAACAAGCAATAGGAGAAGATTTTAGAAATCCAAGTACATGTGGAGCTACAATTTCTAAACAAGCAATATAAGGAGAAGATTTTATAAAGCCAAGTACATGTGGAGCTACAATACCAAACTAATTTCATTGGTTTTTGCTCTTTGATTTTAACATGTGATGGATGTTTTTCCCTCGAATTGCTGCATTTTAGGATATGCTAAACTGTGTTTTGAGTGCATTCATGACATCTGGATACTGCCATGCCAGGGTGGGACTTAAAAATTTCGCGGATGCGTCAGTTGCAAATAGCGTTGGACTACTTGAAATTTGACGAGATAGATCGGTAAGATTCTATTTTTGCTTTATCTGGTTGTGAAATGGCTTTTTGGCTTCGTGTTTTAAGTACTTGATAATAGCGTATATGTATCTTTGTACATAGTGTAATATAGAATATATGCTAAAGAAGGAAAGGGGGTGAAAAATATAAAAAAAGGTAGATCTATTAGGGTAGGATCAAATTTCTCTTTTTGATTAGTAAGTTATCATACTTGGTGGGTTTTGAACCCATGGCCTCACTCTCCTCCTTGCCATTTGAGATAGAGCTCATTGGTGTAAGGATTTCATGGTCGTTCATTATTCTTTAGTTAATACAAGCAGTAATGTAGTTATAAGATTTAATTGTAACTAGCCTACAGAGGAGGATGCTCATTAGGCCCCACACCGAATTTAGAGTATATATTTGAATAATCTGAGTCTTTAAGGTTGCTTTTTTGGGAGCTTCTTGTTGGCTTCATCACCCAGTGTTCTTGCAAACTTCTTCCCACCTTCTCAGAATAGGACCAAAAGAGAGATCCAATTGAGGGGAAAAAATTTGATGCTGTATTTTGAAACTTGATTTTTAGAGAATCTCATTTCAAATATCTAACAACCAGACCAATGCATTTATTGCTTAAGTATTGTTTATGTAAGGATTATATTTAGGTTTTGTTCTGGGGCAATGTTTGGGTTTTATGAACAGTGTTAACCAATGGATTTTTCCCCTTTTGGACTTTGGTGGATTAACAGATCTCTAGAAATGCTTGTTGGTGTAAATCTCGCTGAAGAAGGGATTTTGAGGTTGCTCTTTTCTGTGGTTCATCTGATGCTTTGTAAATCTGCCAATGAAAATGAGGCTTCTGCTGCATCAAGGTAAATTCCTTTTCCATTTCCACTTATTCTCATGGATGTCCTGCGGTATCTGTTTTCATTTTTGAAAGAAGTTGACAGAAAATCACAGTAGCTGCTCAAGAGGATCTCTGATGGGGCTATATAATTTTCTGTGAATCTTATATTTATACTACTTATGCACAAAGTCAATTGATGTCGCTGGATTTTGAAATCTCTTAATAGGAGAAAAATGGGGTGATGCTTTTAAATACAAAGGCAGGATTTGTTAGTTTTATGTTTTGTTGTTGTTTTAATTTTTATTTGGATTGGTAAATTACAAATGCTCCTTGCCCCAAGTGCAATAATTTAGGTGAAATTAAATTAAAACTTACAGCATATTCACCAGACATAATCCCAGCCATCAACTAATCGAAAAAAGCTGATAGAATTTGATCCCTTTGCCTCCCACAATGAGATGTGGTGAGGATATCAAGTCAGGATCTTGATCAACCAACCCTAACTTTACAAGACCAGTGTTGCTTTAGGTAGTGGTAAATTTAATTTTATTACTTTACATATTAAGTATCACTTAATTTTTGTCCTAATGTGATCCTGTTTTTTTTTTTTTTTTGGAAACATTATTCTTCCCTTATTGTGTTGTCTGGTCAATTTGAACAAGAAATGGCCAGCCCATTTTGCATTTTTCAGCTGGTTATAGACAGCCACTCATGTTTTGCACTTTTGACTTTTACAACCAGCCTGTTTGCCTAATGAAAAATGAAATTATTATTATTATTATTTTTATTTATTTATTTATTTTTTGAGGATATGCGTTAGAAGTCATTATGCTAATAGTGCATAAGCTCTGAATGTGCAGTCCCTTCTCCGGCATGCATTGGTGGACTTCCTTCAAGTCCATCCAGCAGAATATATTCCTAGTAGGCTTAGGGTATTTTTTTTTATAAGTAATAAAGATGTATATTCAAAAACACTACCTTATGCAGAAAGTCATAAGGCAGAAAAAAGATTACAGAAAAAGAAGATAAAAAAAGAAATAAAAGATACTAATTACAAAGGAGAGAGATAAAGAACATTGGGAGAGAATTACTAGAGGTGAGTCCCTAAGCCCTAGACCAGTCAAAAAGGGAGCCACTAAAAGAAGCCAATAGCTGGTCGTCGGAGCTTTCCATATCCTCAAACGTCCTCCAATTTCGCTCCCTCCAAAGACACCACATTAAGCACAACGGAGCTAAATTCTAGATGCTAGACGAATGCTTTCTAGGCCAATTCCACCAACCAAAAAGAGTATCCGCAACCGATCTTGGCAAGACCCATGAAATTCCAAAAGATCTAAAAACCAAACTCCACAACCGGTAAGCCTTACCGCAATGAAGAAGCAAATGATCCATCATCTCCCCATTACAATGACACAATGCACCAGTCAACAAAATCCATCCCTCTACCCCTCAAATTGTTACCTGTAAGGATCTTATCCCAAACAGCAGTCCACACAAAGAAAGAAACACGCCAAGGAGCCTTAACCTTCCAAACACCTTTCCAAGGAAAGATAATGGGCAAGGGACCTCTTAACTTATTATAAAACGATTGGATATCAAAATCCCCATTCTTTGTCAACTTACATCTCATACGATCTCCATTCTTAGTTGGAGGTAAATTAGAACCCAAAGTACGGAGAAATTCATCCACACCACCCATTTCCCAATCATTTGGTCTCCGAATGAAACAAACATCCCAACTTCTCCATTCCTCTATCCCCAACCATTCAAGAGAAGAGGCCACTGATGCCTCTTTATTGGAAGCAATCCCATACACAACCGGAAAGGTCAAATGGAGTGGAGAATCCCCACACCATTGATCTGTCCAAAGCTTCACTCTATCCCCCACCCCTACCTCAAACCGAATATTTTTGCTAAAAACCTCCCAACCCATTCGGTTACTTCTGCACAAACCACACCCATGTACCCCTCTATCTAGCTTGGAGGTCCATCCCCCCACTCTTCCCCAAACTTCGGAGCTACAACTAGGGGTGTTCGCGGTGTGGTTTTGGGCCTTTTTAGCACTGCACTTTAGGTGCGGTTTAGCTAAAACCATAACTGCATTGCACTTTATTTTTGTGATCACATGTGTGGTGCGGTGCGGTTTAGAATTTAGCCAAAACAATAACCGCACTGAACTTCATTTTTGCAGTCACATATGCGATGCGGTGTATAAGATGCGGTTTGAACAGCTTGAGCTACAACCCTTCTCCAAAGCCCTGTCTCCTCAACCCCAAACCGCCGTAACCATTTCCCTAGTAAGGCTTTATTAAAAGTAGTTAATTTCCTTACTCCTAACCCACCATTTTCCAGAGGTGCACACACCTTATCCCATCCCACCAAGTGTGTCTTGGAATCCCCCCACAAGAAATCCCTTTGCAACCTCTCAATTTTATTGGCCACATGTGTAGGGATAGTAAAGAGATAAAAAAGTAAGTAGGAAAACTAGATAATGTACTCTTAAGCAACATCAGTCTTCCACCTTTTGATAATGCTTAGGGTATTCCCTCCCTGCTCTTCTCAACTTTTGAAATCTAACTTTAATATATTATAGTGGCATAGTTGTGAGACCAGTATCCAGAATGGTATATACTTTGTGTGCTTAGGATACTTTTTTGATTAGTAAGCAAGAAATTTTATTACATGTATGCTTAGGATACTCCCTCCTAGATCTTTTCTGTTTTTAAAAATTCAATTGTTAGAGTAACTGAGTAAGTATGTATGAGATTGAAATACACAGTTGGCCTACTTCTTGATTGCTTAAGTTTTGGGGTTAGTTTTAAATTAACATGGTACTAAAACCTTTGTTTAGCCAATAGGTCTTGTATTCAAACGTTTATTTGTTTTATTCTTAGTTTCAGAGGTTTTTGTTTTTATCTTTTTGGGGTTCTACACATGCATGACCTGCATTTGGTTCATTGTTTTTGGGCGGGCTGTGAGGGGAAAGGGGGGGGGGGGGTTTACATTTACGATAATCTACATCCAAGGAATAGTTATCAGATTGTTATTGGAATTCAATTCAAATGATCATAAGCCTTTTCCACATCCAATTTGCACAACACCCCTTTAATGATATATATATATATATATAGAGTTAGGTATTCTATATTTTATGTTGCAAGTGTTACATATATGGTCATAATACATGAAAATGTACTAGGCTTCCATTGCTGTCTTAAGCTTGCAATTGTGGACCTTAAGTAAATCTAGATGCTTCTTGGTAGGAGTGTGCAGAAAACCCACCGACCTGCCAAACCCGACCCGACCCAACCCGACGGGTTGGGTTGGGTCGGTTTTTAAGGCTTGGTGGGTTGGGTTGGGTTACAAAAAATTTTTTTATAGTGGGTCGGGTTGGGTTTGGGTCATAAAATTATAAACCTGCCAAACCCCACCCGATCCACCCATATTTAATATATATTTAATAAATATTTTTAAAATCAGCTGTAGGGCACTTATATATATATTTAATAATTAGAAAAAAAAATCAGCTGTAGAGCAGCATTTCCTCGGTTCCTCTTACTAATACTAATTTAATATATATATAAAATATATTATATAATTAATAAATTTTTTAAATAACCAGTTCTTCCTATCCTATATAAAAGCCAATTAGTTCACACAAATTTTAATAAATTACTATTGTTGTTTAGTCATTAGTGTTGTTTGCCTTTAAGGAGTTACATTGATACTGATCTTTAGGTTGAGTTGAATTTTTTTTGACCCACCATGATGGGTTGGGTCAAAAAATTCCCTCAACTTGACCCATGCACACCCCTACTTCTTAGAGTTGATGGTTACTTTTTTAATGGATACATATGTGTGTGTGCGCGCGCAGTAGTGGAACCAAGGTTTGACTTCAGGTAGGAAAAATTTATAACTATCATACATATATCTCCATACTTTGTGGACATATGTAGATACACATACACATTGTGCAGGAGCACACTGCACACATTATATATATAATACTTTTGATCATTTTGGACAATAAAATGTCACTCATGTGAATACTAAGCGGTATTTAATATCATAAAACACATAAGAAGCAGAATATCCATTATCTTGTGTTTATTTTTATTTTTATTTTTTTATTATTATATATTGTGTTTATTTGTTAGGATTTTTTCATAAATGAATAAGCTGTGTTATAATTTTTTTTAAGTCAAAATCCCAGTTATAAGTCTCATGTAATGATTTTTAGTAATTAGATAAACCTCAAACATAGCTTATGTTGGTTTTTGTTAAACTAATAAAATGCTTACATTTTAACAATTTTAAACCACATAGTAACCATTTGGGTGTCTAAACCTTTTGGAGTTTTAACTTGAAAACAACATCAAATTATGTATTCATTATATAATCAATTTCAAATTTTATTAGTCATACACTCATTTTTATAGAAGATAAAAAACTATTACATAAAGAATTTAAACTCTTTTTTGGATAATCTCATGCTTAAGGGTCGCCCTTTGGTTAATTGGTGTTGTATGTGTTGTTGTGATGGGGAGTCGATAGCCCATCTTCTTCTTCATTGTCCTGTTACACACACCTTATGGACCTTCATGCTTCAAGCTTTTGGTATTCATTGGGTTATGCCAGGATCGGTGGCGGGATTGTTATCTTGTTGGTATCAATGGCTTGGGAAGCATAACTCGAATATTTGGAATTTGATTCCAGGGTGCTTAATGTGGATAGTCTGGTTAGAATGAAATCGTCGCTCCTTTGAGAACAAGGAGAAGACGTTGGACGAGTTAAAGGTTTTATGCCAGCGTAGTCTTTTTGAGTGGTCTCGCTGTTGGGGTTTTACTGATTTTTCGTCTCTTTCAGAGTTTATGTTTTCCCCTAGATTATCTTTCTGATCTCCCTCTCTATTGTTTTGTTGTTTGTTTTATTTGTTTCTTGTTGTTCATCATCATGAACAACTTGTACTTGTCTTTTTTTTTTTCTTTTTTTTTCACATTAATATTAGTTTCACGTATTACCTATCAAAAAAAAAAAGAATTTAAACTCTTAAAACTTTTGAAATGTAACAATATATATATATATATATATATATATTGTATTTTTTTTTTCTCTTCAATTAAAACTTTTGCTTGTATTTTTTTTATCTCTTCTATTAAATTATTTTCTTCTTTATTTCCATTTTTTGTAATCATTGTTTTTCTTTTATAACTTTTGATCCTTAAAAAAATTAGTATCATTGTTTTTTTATAAAAAAAATGTTAAAATAGGACAGATTTTCTTCCTGTTTTGTTCAATGAAACTTTGCATATAAAAGAGATAAATATAAAAACATAAAAGAATATAGAAAATAAAAGAGAGAAAATAAAGTATAAAAGGGGAATTTTTGGTGGGGTTAGGGTGGGCAATTGCCAGTTTGCCACCCACCTCTCTCCGCAACCCTCCTGTCTCTACCATTGTATATAGAAGTGTGTTTTTCACTTTTGCATAAAGCTTAAATTTACCAAAATGCTTTTCTTGCCAAGAGCCTTGTAGTTTAATTAGTGCCTTCTAGTGTTACCAACAGAGATATCTAGGATTCAAATCTCCCCATCCACCTTTGTAACTATTGAATTATCAAAAAACTTCTCTTGGTTTGGTAGTTGATGATGTCAGTTTCACCCTTCAGCCTGGTTTAACCTATCATGCTCTGTCCTGACTTGTCCATATTTATTACAGTAGGTGTCTGACTTGAGCCTTGTCTCATCATGTTGAATTTGGTGTCTGTCTTTTGATTATCTATTTGTTTGAATGTGCAAACTAGTGCTTGATAGTTGAAATTGGTTGGCATATATAGTATGGTAACATTTGGGAATGTTTTGATAACATGTGTGGTTGGTACTTGACTATTAGAGATGTGGTTGGAAACGAACAATAAGAGATTGCTGTAGTACGGTCTAGCCAGACTTGAATTTATGCGAAAGGTGTGGGGAGTTGTTCTTTGCGGTGTGCTCATTACTCATATGGGTTTGGTGTTTGGTAGGCAATCAGAGTGGCTTGGGACGCAATTCATTAGATTCGTTGGATATGGTGATAGGAACCTAGAATCCTTATTTCCTGAGCTATTTCAGATAGCTTCTATTGAAGATGCTTTGGTCTTAGATTGCATGGAGATACATTTTGGGGGAGATCACCAAAAACCTATTTTTGTGAGTCAGCCCCAGATTGGGAGTTGAGAATGTTTGCCCTTTATTTTTTTGTTTTTGAATTGCTATATTTTGCCGGTGTCCAAGTGGATATGGAGGATAGGTGCTTTGGAGATGCAGCAAGACTGGGTGTTTTGGTGTTCAAGCATTTTATTAGGTAAAAACTCCAAATGGAGTATACATACAGGCTGTATACCCAAAGACTCCTTACAAACAATTACAGATACAATGAATTGATAAAATCATATATGGTTGGTGGTTTACTTGAATCCACAGACAGCCTATAGAATAATAACCCTATGAACAGATATTAAATCTGTAGAGAGAGTTTTTGTTCTTCAAATGTGCTCCAGTTCCTCCCCATCCATGTATGCCACATAAAACAATGAGCAACACGTCCAACTTCCTGGAAGTCTTGGAACCCTGATGCCAACATAAGTGAAATCCTGCCTGTCTTTGATTAATGAAATTATTTATTACATATAAAAAACAAAACCCTTTATTATTCTTTTTTTTAATAAGTACTCTAAGCAACTAAATAGAATGGTAGGAAAAAATACATGTAGCCGGCCTTGATTGGTCTGTTGAGGATCCAAAGCTGACCCCAAAATTTTGGAACTAAGGCTTGGTTGTTGTTTCAAGATTCTAAGCAACTACATCTTTAGAAATTTGTCATGTGTCACAGAGTCACAGGCTCACAATTTTAATTTTGGGGGTCAACTATGTCAAGTGGATCCCTGTTCATCTAGTACATGGAACTTTGATTGTGTGATATAAAATAAATAGTTATTATGCTTTTCAAAGGGGAGAAAAAGCAAGAAAAGAAGAATGAGCAGAAGCACTTTATGTATGTTTTTTTGGGTTAAATTTTCTTTAGTCCATAATCATGTTTTGGAACTTACTTTACTCAATTCCATATATAGGCTTCTTGCATTGGCCACCCGCTTTGCAACCAAAATGATTCGTAAATATGGATTACTACAAAACAAGGAAAATGCATGCATACTACAGAGCTTTAGTAGGACTTGCATACTTTCTCTTCCACCAGATAGGCCAGAGAAAGTACAATATGATCAGGAAAATTCAAGAAGGCTCCGTGAGATGGCTCACTTCTTAGAGATTATTCGAAATCTGCAACATCGACTTAGTACAAAATTCAGAAGGCCAGGCCAAGGATTGGTAAGGGGTTGTATGATCCTGCTACTCTAGATATTTCTGTACTTGTTGCATCTAATTAGTATACTTTTGTTAATACTTATTTCTATATTGCAGGTGGATGGTAGGGAAGCATCAAGTTTGGTAGATATGGATTTAACTCAGGATGAATGTCATCTTTCTATTATTTCTGCAGATGTGGTGTCATTAGACACACCAAACCAACTGGAACTTTCTTTTCCTTTCTCTGCTTCAGCCTCTAATAATACTGAGAATCTTGCGTTGATGCCTATGGATACTGAATCCCATTTGGAACTAGAGGATTTTAGTGAAGTATCTGCGCTTGTGCCTGAAAAGAAAGTTCTTCCCTTGGAAAATCCCAAGGAGATGATTGCTCGTTGGAGTTTAGATAATTTGGACCTGAAAACTGTGGTCAAAGATGCTTTACTCTCTGGTCGTCTCCCTTTAGCAGTTCTTCAACTGCATCTTCATCAATCAAGAGGTTCGGTCACTGACAAAGAGCCTATTGATACTTTCACTGAAGTTCGTGACATTGGAAGAGCTATTGCTTATGACTTATTTTTGAAGGTAGCTTATTATTAGTTTTCATGTAAAGATAACGTCATTTATCTTCCCTAACTAATATGGACATGATCACCTATGGCCTTTGGGCCAGTTGGCACCTGGGTGCCTGGTTGTGGTCTTATACGTTATTCTAGGGTTCTATCCCCCACAATTACCTAGCAAAAAAAAAAAAAAACCTAATATGGAAATGATCTACAGGGTGAAACTGGACTTGCTATAGCGACTCTGCAAAGGCTTGGGGAGGACATTGAAACCAGTCTCAAGCAGTTATTGTTTGGCACTGTAAGGAGATCTCTTCGAGCACAAATTGCTGTGGAGATGAAAAAATTTGGTTACATGGGACCATATGAATGGAAAATATTGGATAGGATATCACTCATTGAGGTAACTGGAACTTATACAGTTGTTTATCTTATGTTTCTCATACAATAATGTGCATTGCAATTATAAGTTCCAATATGTTATTTATGGAGCTAAGACTTCCTCTTTTCTTGTTGTTTGTTCTTTTTCAATTTTTTTTTGGAGAGGCTGTATCCTAGCAGTAGTTTCTGGAAAACATTTCTTGACCGGCAGAAAGAATTCATGAGAACTTCATCAAGTTCAAATTCACCAGATGGGATTTGTTTGCACCTATTGCGCTCACATTTGTTCGGCAATCTGATCATCGAGTGTGGTGAGATTGATGGAGTTGTCATAGGGTCATGGACAAATGTCAATCAAAGCTCTTCTGTTGATGAAGACAATGCTAATGCTAAATACTGGGCTGCTGCTGCTATCTGGTCTAATGCCTGGGATCAAAGAACCGTTGATCGTGTAAGTTACTTCTAATTTCTTTCTTCAATTTCTGTTACCATTGAGAGATACATTTTTTTGTGTGTGGATAATATCATTGAGAGATACTCTATAAATTGATTTAAATAAAGTGCTCTCTGTTGTGCTGTAACCTGAGTGGAAGGAAAATTTAATGCTATGATAAGCTTTGACCTGGTCCCTACTTAGAGCTTGCATGATGTAGGAGTAGGACAGATTACAGATTCTGTCTGCTTGTGCTTGTGGTAGGCTTAAGGGTTGGAGAGTTAGGGGTTCAAAGTTTATCATAGATTCATAGTGGACAATTCTATAATGGATAATTAATCCAGATTTGCTTTTATTGAACTCATTTTCTCATTCAACTGATCCAAAATTGTCTCTGTCTTTTTAAGAAAAAGCCTTGAACTTGGAATCTAGTGCTGCGTTATTTACCATTATATTAGATGAGAAACTTTGTCATGCATCCTTCATTAGTTTTCTTTATGAGTCGTCTTTTGTATCAAGTTTCACCGATAGTAACTCTGTTCATTCCTTCATAGAGTCGATCCATATGTAGATATTCTCCAATTGTAATTCTTAAGGCTACTTTGTGTTCATGTTCACGAGGTAGTCTTGTGTCAATAAAATTATTTTTACCTATAAAAAAAATGAGAAACTTTGTCAAGCGGTTGATAGAAAAAATTTTCAGCAAAGAACTTGTTGCAGGATTTCAGTTCTCATACCAAATTGACGTAGGAAAAATTGGAGAATTTGTCTATGTGTGCTTTTGGTAGGCTTAGGGTAGGAGAATATATGAGTTTAGGGTGTAGAACTTTAGAAAAATTGGTTAGGTTCAAGAATGTCTATGGTTTTAGTAGGGAGTGAAAAATATTCGATTTAGGGTTGCAATAAAGGTTAGAAAAACTAAGATCGAATATGCCCACATGTTGTGAACAGTGAACGTAAACGGTAGTGTGAATGGTCATGCAATGGCAAAGAGAAGAGAAGGTGAGAAAGAGCTCACTGAGGTCAACGTGCCTTAATACACAAAACACCAATGTTTTGAATTTCGTGTCGTTCTGGCCGGAATAGCTGGAATTTTTCATTCTGGTTTACTTCAAATTCCGGCCTGTGCCGGCCGAAATACTTGTTCCAGGCTGAAATAAAAAGCTGGCCTTATTTGCGGATTTGCTCGATTCTGTGTACTTGATCTCAATTAATCATGGGGAATGAGTAGGTCCAAATGTTATGAGTTGCTCAGCACTTGACTTTTGATTCAGCGAGAAGGTTAGAGAGGCTAAAGTCTAAACTAAAAGAAGGAGAAAAAAAGATGAGAAGAGAAAGTTTGAAAAGGTTTTGTGAAGACTGTGATAATGAAAAAGTAAAAATAAGAGGAAGAAGAGTAGTGTCAGAGGAGAGATGGAGCAGTGAGTCACGTGTTTGGGACTTGGGAGTGATGAAGTTTTGAATATTTAAGTTAAAAGAAGTTTCTGGGAAAGTTGCTTTACAAATACCCTTGTTTTCTTTGCATATTTACAATAATACCATATTTGATTTTTTCCTTTTTTCTATTGTACAGCCTGCTTGTGTTCTAATCCAACAAAATAAAACCAATTAGTTTTGAATGTAAGTAGTTACAAAACATGCCTACACATTTCAGGAGTTCTTTCATTAGAATTTTATATATAATCAATTAAATTTTTTTTTGAAGAGATCAATTTAAAAACTTTAGCTTAATAATAATAAATAATAGTAATTTTTTTATTTTATTATTATTATAAAATAAAATATATACCCGGTGCGTAATCCCGAAACAGTGCACTGGCACACATTCAGTAGCCAATCCAGAGCGGCCTCCGAAATGGAATTCAAAACTTTGCAAAACACTCAAAATTTTCTATTAATCAACCTCCTTTATTTGAGTACAATCACAAATTTATATAAACTATAGACCTTAATTTTATTAATAGAACTAGAATTTTTACATTGACTTGTAAACAAACTCCTAATCGAAGGTCACTGACCTTTTGTTTGGTTTGGCATAATTGGGTGGGTAGTCATTCTTCGGTTATTTGGAACATTGTCCTGTTATGTTTGATTTGGACATTGTGGCATGAACATAAGGTTCCCTGGGAACTGAACCCTTGGATTATCTATCAATTGCTCAATCAATTATCGCCGCACATTTGAGGATGTGGAAAAATTTGGAACAAAATTGATAGAATTGTTTGCTGGATCATTGGTTGATTGGTCTCAGGCGTGGAGTTTTACTAACAGCAGCTCCATTGTTGATTTTCTCAAATCATTATATTTCTATACATAACCAATGTAATTCTTTAGACTCCTTTGTGTTCATTTCCATGCACCCCTGATAATTGTGTCGTTTTTCCTGGGCTGTGAGAACTCTTAGCCACATGGATAGTTCAGTGTGCTCATCAGCGCCTAACCGGACCTTGAGATGTGGATCACCCAAGGCACATTGACACAGCGTACTTCTATTGTTTGAACTGGGGTTTGAAACCAAACTTTTCCTCAAGAGGATAGATGGGGCAATTCAGGTGATATTCAATGTAGATCCAACTTTCTATTCAATCATGGTAGCCAAGTGGTCTGGGGGGACCACCACGGCTCCTCTCTTCTCGAGAATCCATACATCCCTTATCAATATATGGAGAACTATCTCTCGAGAATCCATACATCCCTCATCAGTATATGGACAACTGTCTCTCGAGCATTGGTTTAGGTTTGGCCTCAACAGGAAAATAAAATGGAGCACCTAACAACTTGGAAAATGGAATGATTTGTACAAGTTATACCTTCTTTCATCACCACGTAGTCTTTATTCAATAAAATATTTTGTTATGTATCAAAAAAAAAAAAAAAAAAAGCCAGTGTAAAAGCCCCTAAACTTAACTTACCTATTAATATAATTCAATTACAAATATCTCTCTCTCTCTGTGTGGCAGAACTTATGTTCCATTCTTGTTCCTACCCTTACTTCAGATTTACAGATTGTAGTTTATGGAATCTGAAGTCAAAACTCTTGCCAGCAAATTTGTGGGAATTTGGTTAAACTCTCATGCAACTGCCATATGGAAGCAGATTTGTTTGTCAGTTTATTTTAATTTAAAATTGTTTGGACATGAAAAAGAAGAAAGATAAAATTTTAAAGCCAAATAGGAACTTTCTAAGAGAGGACTTCTTTCTGTAATGTTATATTCTTTGCTACATTCCGTTTTCTTCATTTTCACTCTTTTTGGTGTGGAAATGCATAGGAACAAGCAAGTGCCATACAAGGCCATAATATGGATTGCTATATGAATTTATATCAACTCTAAGGGTTTTCCTTTTGAGTTATTGAAATTATAAATCAAGACTTATTTGAACTGAACATTCAATGACATTGGCAATATGTGCAAGAGAGTTTCTTATTTTTCTATTGATTCTCTTTTAGAGCTGAAAGCCCTTCTTGCATGTTTGAGTTTGCTTTTTACCATGGACTTATATATCTCTTTCTGCACAGATACTACTGGATCAATCTTTTCTTATGGGTGTTCATGTATTGTGGGATTCTCAACTTGAGTACCATATATGCCATAATGACTGGGAAGAAGTGTCTAAACTCCTGGACCTGGTTCCTACATCTATTTTATTAAGCGGAAACCTCCAAGTCAGTTTAGATAGTTTGCAGCCTGCTTCAACTGCTGGTTACAATAGGGAGTCTAATGATTATGGCAATTACCTATGCTCTCTTGAAGAACTGGATCTTGTGTGCATGGACATTCCAGATGTCAAAATTTTCAGGTTGTCAGCGAATGTTATGTGCTCCATCTGGTTACGGTTGCTTATGGAGGAGAAGCTTGCAAAGAAATTCATTTTTATGAAGGAATACTGGGAAGGCACGGCAGAGATAGTACCCCTTCTGGCTCGTTCAGGCTTCATCGTTGGCAGATATAAGCCTCCTGTTGAAGATGATAACGTTAGGAGTTCATTGGATTTAAAATTCTCAGATGGTGGTCAAACTTCTCATGTGGATACTGTTCAAGCTTTGCATAAATTACTTGTACACCACTGTGCTCAATATAACTTGCCAAACCTTCTGGACCTGTATCTTGACCATCACCAGCTGGTTTTAGATAATGTTTCACTGTGTTCATTACAGGAAGCTGCAGTAAGTTTCTACAAATCCAGTGAGTGTTACTGTTCTTTATATTGGGTCTTTTTTAATAGTTTTATACATCACAAATTTTCACCAATCCCCTCTGTTGGCTATCGGTACGTTTTTGTGCCTGAAGGTTAATAAGATATCTATGTATTGCTGGTTGTATTTTCAATTCATTTTACCTTTTTTTTTTTTTTTTTTTTTTTTTGCTAAATGAATCCATTTAACTTTTTTAATATATGAAAACTGTATGCAGAGATAGCAGCTAAATTCTGATGATAAACAGAATTACTCTCTCTCATATCAAAATCACTGGTTTGGATGCCTAAAATGTTGAATCTAACATACCAGTCCCTGGATATTAGTAGTGGATTTTAAAATGCTTCAATGTTTTGGTGTTTCTGCAACATCCCTTTTATCGTTTTAAGTTAGAGATCTTGAATATTTTAATTGTGTATTTTAAAATGCTTAAATTTTTTGATGTTTCCGCAACATCCTTTTATCATTTAAGCTAGAGATCTTGAATGTCTTAAAGAAATTCAGAAAACATATAGCAATGTCATATATTAATTCTAAAGAGTTGCTGCCTTTAAAAATTTTCCTCTCTGGTTCACTAAACCTCCTGATTTATTTTTAGTTTTTGATCTTCATGTATCATGTGTGTGCTATCATGTTGAGAGCTCTCTGATAATATGAGTATGGGCTTACGTGTGTTTTTTGTTCAATACAATTTATCTGCGTAGGGAGATTGTCAATGGGCAAGATGGTTGCTCTTATCTAGAGTAAAGGGGCGTGAATATGACGCCTCACTTTCTAATGCTCGTTCGATAATGTCACATAATTTAGTTCCTGGAAGTAACCTGAGTGTTCTAGAGATAGATGAAATAATTCGTACTGTTGACGACATTGCGGAAGGAGGGGGGGAATTGGCAGCTCTAGCGATCCTATTGTATGCCCCAGCACCAATTCAAAATTGTCTGAGTTCTGGCAGTGTTAACCGGTACAGTAGCTCCTCTGCCCAGTGCACCTTAGAGAATCTTAGACCCACTCTTCAGCGTTTCCCAACATTGTGGCGCACGCTTGTAGGTGCATGTTTTGGAAACGATACAACTTATAATGTTGTGGGCCCTAAAGCAAATGATGGTTAGCCTCTTGCTTTTTTTTTTTTTTTTTGGTTTATTCTTTTATGAATGTATATTAAATTAGTTTGATGAAATTTCTAGTATGATGTATACAGTTCTTGCACTGTGCATTACAATTTACAATTTGGTCTTCAGCTTTATCAGATTATCTAAATTGGCGAGACAACATCTTCTTCTCTTCTGGACGTGATACTTCACTTCTACTAATGCTGCCTTGTTGGTTTCCTAAGGCTGTGCGAAGATTGATACAGCTTTATGTCCAGGTCTCTTTGTACTCTCCTTTATGTTTCACTGAATTTATTCAATGAGTTTTGTTATCTCTCTCTCTCTCTCTCTCTCTCTCTCTTCAGGTAAAAGTATATACAATGTCAGGTTTCTCACTAAACTAGGCTTTGAAACTGAATTTCTCCATATAAACAGTTAGGTGTTTTACTTTGATGTTCCTGTTTTTTATATGAATGGATTATCATGTCATGTAGTTTGCATGATGTTTCAGGGTCCTCTTGGATGGCAATCACTTTCAGGTTTGCCTGTAGGACAATCTCTGCTAGATAGAGACATTGAGTTTTTCATAAATGCTGATGAACATACTGAGATCAGTGCAATCTCCTGGGAAGCAACTATCCAAAAGCATGTTGAAGAGGAACTCTATAATTCTTCACTTGAGGTTTGTGCTTCATATTTCTTTTTAGATACTTAGTTTTGGTTTCCTCTGTCTTACATTCAGGACTATTTGAACTATTTCCTTATGGAAATTACAAATTACACCCTCTTCACTTTGACTTGTTTTCAATTAATTCCTTTGAAGTTTCCTTTTTCCATTTCGGTCTGTTAACTTTAATCCGTTTCAATTTAATCATTCTTTTTAGTTCTATCCAATCTCACTATTAGTTTTAGTACTTCTCAGTTTTCACTTTCCAAAATGATGTTGTTTTGGTGGACATAATGGTGTTGATTGGATAGAGTTGGACATAAGGACTTCATTGGAAATGAATGGAAGTTAAAGGACTCAAAAAAAAAAAAAAAAAAAAAAAAAACCCTTAAAGAACTGGATTGAAAACAGGGTAAAGTTAGAGGGTGTGTAATTTGTAATTTTGCTAATAAAATTTTAGATGAGTTGTTAAGAAAAGTTTTCCTTGCCTTGTAAGCATCCAAATCAGAAATGCAGTCTTTCATGTACTGCAATTGCAAATGGATCTCATACTTGCGGAGTTGCAGTCATGAATTTGTGTACTTATATGGAGAAGGTGCCAATGAGCTTTTAGCTTGAGTGGCACTTCCTCCTTCTATATTATGGGATGGTGGGTATGGTCATGGATTCAAGACCCACTAGGTGTATGTGTAACTTACCAATTACAGAAAAACTTTTTTTTTAAATATTTATTTATCAAAAAAAAAAAAAAAACATATTTAAAAAGGCTTCATGACATTTCACTCCCTTGAACTAGACATGCAAAATCCTTATCATCCCCATGATAAAAAAGCATACAAATGCTGGATTCTTTTTTTTAGTACTAGAGGCTTCCATCATTGTGCTGGTTTTTCTTTTTTCTTTCTTTCTTCTTCCTTCTTTTTTAATAATTCTTTTTCAGTAACAAAAATGTCATGCGATAAGCATGTGATGGATTAGAAGTTTTCATTTTACAATTTTACCTACTTAAGGACATTAGTGGAAAATTGCGTGTGTTTACTGCCTTCACTCATCCTGTTTTTGTTAAAATATTTTACTGTCTCATCCAAAACCCCCGCAAGAGTCAATTGCATAATTTTTTTCACAAGACGCCGTGAACTCTTAATTTTTTTTTTTTTTTTTTTTTTTCTTTAGTAAAAGGCTTAGAAATAGAAAATCCATAATGTCCATAGTCAAAATATCTTGAGTGGGTTTGAAAAGTGGTTTCATGTGAAAAGCAAATACTATATTTTAGCATTAGGTTTTTTTTTTTTTGATAAGTAATAAGATATATTGATAAAAAAAGGAACACCCTAGTGCACAGGGAGTGAACAAGGGATAAGAAATCAAATACAAAAATTGCAAGTCTAGGAAATCAATAAAAGAAGGGAATGATTGATTTTGCAAAGCAAACAACCAATCCCTTAAAGTTCTAAAAAAGAGTAGCTTGGGGTCCGGAATAGATCTCTCAATATCTTCAAAACATCTACTATTTCTCTCCCTCCAAAGACACCACAATAAGCAATGAGGAATGATGGACCAAATATAATCATTTCGATGATGACCAAAGCTGCCTTGCTAACACCGTAACAGCCCCAAAACAGTGTGCGGTATAACCCAAGTTACTCCAAAAAGACCCAAAACCATAGACCATAGATCCATAGCAAAAGGACAATGAAGGAATAGATGGTCAACCGATTCACCATTTCTCTTACACATATAGCACCAATCCAAAATCCACACCTTCCTTTTTCGTAAATTATCAATCGTCAAGCATTTCCTTAAGGCAGCAGTCCAAACAAAGAAAGCTACTCTAGAGGGAATCTTTTGCTTCCAAATACTTTTCCAAGGAAAACCATAGAAAGTGGTGCCAACTAAAATTCTATAATAATCACTAACGAAGAAACCCTTATCTTTGCTAGGAATCCAACTCATTTTATCCTCACCTAGCCCCCTTATAGGAGAACCATATATGGTTTCCATGAAGTTTGACATAGCTTCTAGATCCCGAGCATGCACACCCCTGAAGAATCTCACATCCCAAAAGAGGACACCATTGGTGGACATCATAAGCTCAACCACACTAGCATCCTTATTCCTGCAAAATCTAAACAAGTCCGGATATTTAACAGCAAGAGATGTCTCTCCACCCCACTGGTCTTGCCAAAACTTCACTCTAGACCCATCACCAATATCATACAGAATATGGCGAGAGAAAGAAGGCCATCCTTGACTGATATTTTTCCATAAACCAACACCATAAGGGCCATTCACAGATCTGGTACACCAGCCCTCCCACACACATCCATATTTCATCTCTATCACTTGTCTCCAAAGGGCATCTTCCTCAATCCCAAATCTCCAAAGCCACTTCCCAAGTAAAGCTTCATTGAAAAGTCTTATCTTCCTTATCCCTAAGCCACCCGAAGAAATAGGAGCACAAACAGTAGCCCATTTAACCAAATGAATTTTAGGATCATCTCCCATAAGAAATTCCGCTGGAGCCTCTCAATTCGGTTAGCCACACTAGCAGGTATAGGAAATAAAGATAGAAAATAAGTGGGTAAATTAGATAGGGTGCTTTTGATTAGCATTAGCTTTTTTTCCCCTATTCCCAATATTTGGCTTGTTTCCTGGGGAAGGGGAAAATTCTTGGTTCTTTGTTTGTTTGTTTTTGGCTTTCTAATGTTTTTTGAAATCCTGGAAATAATTTTGGTTACAAAAAGGTTGCAAATATTTGCAAAATTCATTCTATTGGTATTTTAGAATTGGGATTTTGATATGAAGTATTAGAATTCAAGTTGAATTCAAGTTTTCATTTGATGTAGAAAATTGGTGTCAGTGATTGGGATAGAGGGTTAGTGGGGTTGGCATGAAATTTGGCTATGATGCTTGTTGGTTTGAAATGGAATGTGGCTTGGCATTGTTAATAATTATTGGAGTGAGTTGTGGGTTTCTTGGTGTTGGTGTGGATGATGGCTTTGCTATTTTAGGATACAGGGAGAAGTTTAGTAGAACGATTTCTACCAAACTCCATAGCCATGGTCACTTTTTCCTATTACCCACACCCTGCTCGTAAATAACGCCACATTATCAAACCCTTTTCCATATGTGTGACCTCAATTCAATATGGTCATAGGCTGTGTGTTCATGGGATACCATAGTGGCCATGAAGCACAAGGTGTTCAACATGGTCACAGTCTGTATGTTCATGGGATACCATTGTGGCCATGAAGCATAACACAGTTAGACACTCCAAAATCCCTGACAAAACGTGTTTCTGTCAGATGCACCAGGGATGCTCCTACATACATGTCCTAGAAGTTTTGGAAGGAATATATATATATATATATATATATATATAAAATTAAGAAAACATCCTTTGGTTTCAGATATTTTTTTAAAGATTTTGATAGATATCTATTTTGAAAACTTAAAATAAATATAAGACTGGAGTACACTTTTGGCTCTTAAAGTTTGGGCTGTTTTCATTTTGGCCCTTTACATTTCAAAATTTTCATTTCGGCCCGTCATGTTTGATTCAGTTCTTTACGTTTTAGAATTTTCATTTTGACCCTTCATTTTAGCCCTTCATGAAAATGAAAATTTTGAAATGCAAAGGGCCAATATGAAAACAAATCAAACATGAAGGCCAAAATTTAAATTCTGAAATGTAGAGGGACAAAATGACTACCACCCCAAACTTTAAGTGCCAAAACTGTACTTTAGTCTAACCATAAAATATGCCTATAAATAAATAAAATATATTGAAAGATATTAATTAAGTAATTGTCATATCACCACTGTGTCGTGTCCGTGTCCATGCTTCTAAGGTGGTTATGGTGCTGGTCTCTGTTATAGGGAGTTTTGGAAGCTGGAGGCAATTGTAGAAAATTTAAGTCTTCATATGAACAAAGTTCTAAAAAGTAATACCTTTCTATAGTTTTTTGTTTTTGTTTTTAAATTAGTTAGTTACATACACACTTAGTAGGTCTTGAACCCTTGATCTCACCCTCCACTTTACTCTTACAAGGGAAGGAGGTGCCATTTGAGCTCGAACTCATTGGCAAAACCTTCCTATAGCTAGAAGGGTGGGAATGTAATTTTTTTTTTTTTTTTTCCTGTTGGTGGTGTTGCAGAATTAGATCCCGTAGATTGTTCGAAGTTACTTGTAGTGCAGGGTTGATTAGTGATTTTGCGAACTTCACAAGAAGGAAATGTGTAAGTAGAAGCCTTTTCAGCAATGGAAAAAAAACATTGTTGTGTAGGTGAAACTTCACTAGCTGAAACACCTCTAAAGCTAATAATCAATAGTGCAAAGTACCCTATCTAGATGGTGTCTCAGTTACTCTCAGGCTTCTCACTAGCTAGCTGTATGCTGCTGGAATCGCTTCTTTGGTTTTTGTTGTAGCTATCTCTCATGACAGAGGTTTTATTGCCTTCAGGAAACTGGACTTGGATTGGAGCATCACTTGCATCGCGGACGTGCACTGGCAGCCTTTAACCATCTTCTTGCTGCTAGGGTTCAAAATTTTAAATCAAAAGAGCAAGGTGGTGGTTCAGCACATGGACAAAGTAATGTTCAATCAGATGTGCAAGCACTTCTTGCACCTTTAACACAAAGTGAAGAGTCTCTTCTTGCATCTGTAGGTGTTAATTTTCTATTCTTTTAGATATATTCTTGAAATTAATGAGAATTAATTTTGTTGTATCTATTTGAAACATGCCTTGACCTCCTGCCCCACTTTACTTTTCAGGTTGTGCCCCTTGCTATTATGCATTTTGAGGATTCTGTGTTGGTGGCTTCATGTGCTTTTCTCCTTGAGCTTTGTGGGTCATCTGCTAGCATGCTTCGTATAGACATTGCTGCCTTGAGACGGATATCTTCCTTTTACAAGTCCACTGAAATCAATGAGAATTTTAGACAACTTTCACCGAAGGTTTCTGCATTTCATGCAACATCTCGTGAAAGTGATATAACACAGTCTCTTGCTCGAGCTTTGGCCGATGACTATCTGCACCAGGATAGTGCTATCAAAACTAAGCCAAAAGGAACTCCAAATTCAGTTACTAGTAAACGAGCTTCACGAGCTCTCATGCTTGTCCTACAACATTTGGAAATGGCTAGTCTTCCAGTGATGGAAGGAAACACATGTGGGTCTTGGCTATTAAGTGGCAATGGTAATGGAACTGAGTTAAGATCTCAACAGAAAGCTGCAAGCCAGCATTGGAATTTAGTTACTGTTTTTTGTCAGATGCATCAGCTTCCCTTGAGTACAAAGTACCTTGCTGTATTAGCAAGAGATAACGATTGGGTATCTCTCGCTCCCTTCTATTGTGATTCATAATATCTGTAGATTATAACTTCGAACCTTACATTGCCATTTTCATCTGTAAGGTTGGGTTTTTAGCTGAAGCTCAGGTTGGAGGATACCTTTTTGACACAGTATTGCAAGTAGTAAGTACTTCCATTTTGATATTATTGCAGATATTTTCGTTCAGAACCTCAAGAAAACTAAATTTCTAGTCAAAACAGTGCCATTTTTATCCTTTTACGAAATACGTGTTTCAGGCATCAAAGGAGTTTGGTGATCCACGTCTCAAAATTCATATATCAACAGTTCTAAAAGGCATGCAGTCAAGGAAAAAAGCAAGCTCTTCATCATATTCAGATTCTACAGAAAAACAGAGCGAAACTTTCTTTTCAGATGACAACATATGTATCCCAATTGAACTCTTCAGAATTTTAGCTGAGTGTGAGAAGCAGAAAAATCCTGGACCTGGAGAGGCCCTTTTGATGAAAGCAAAGGACTTGTCCTGGTCGATTTTGGCCATGATTGCGTCATGCTTTCCTGATGTGTCTCCATTGTCTTGTTTAACAGTTTGGCTGGAAATTACTGCAGCAAGGTTACTGTCAATATCTCCATATTAATAAATTCTTCCATGATTATATGTTTTGACAACATTTCATTCCCCCCCCCCCCCCCCCCCCCCCCGGCCGTGCACCCAAGAAAAGTTTGCATGTGCATACTTCTGATGTTTATATCTCATTGCAACTACATTCTCTACAGGGAAACGTCATCCATTAAGGTGAATGATATTGCTTCCCAGATTGCAGATCATGTTAGAGCAGCTGTGGAAGCTACTAATACTCTACCAGCAGCTGATAGAGCCCTTACATTCCATTACAACCGGTGTAACCCAAAACGTAGGCGGCTTATGGCCCCCAAATCAGTTGATCCTGCAGCTGCTCCAACATCTGATGTTTCAAGTACTTCTACAAGTGCAAAAATATTTGTTGCTCAAGGCATTATTGCTGAAGAGGAAAGAAAAGTGGAACTTGATGAACATCTTAATGTTTCAAGTGATTTTGATGAAGGGCCTGTTTCTCTTTCCAAGATGGTTGCAGTGCTATGTGAACAACATTTGTTCCTGCCATTGCTAAGGGCATTTGAAATGTTCCTTCCTTCATGTTCACTGTTACCTTTCATCCGAGCTCTTCAGGTTTGTGAAAAAACTTAAACCCAGCTTTTCCATTTGTCTCTTGATTCTTTTGGTTGGGGAGACTTCCACTTTATTATGGGTCTTGAATATGTTAGATGCAATGTTGATCATCTTCCCAGCAGAAACTGAGTCCCAAAATGTTATTAATATTTCTTTGGCTTATTGCCAATGCATTCTAGCTCAAATGACCCCTCTTCCCTTTGTAAGAGGAAGCTGGAAGGTGAGGTTGTTGGTTCAAGATCAACTGGATGCGTGTGTAATTATAACTTATTGCTTTCTTTCGAAATACTCCAGGACCTATAGAAAGGATGAGTTGTTGGTTCAAGATCAAAGGATTACTTGCTTATTTTGGAAATGAAGCAATTCTTTTATGGCCAATGTAGAAAGGATAGAGTATGGTGCTAATTACTGTTCTTTTTTTTCTTTCCAACAGCTACAGAAAATAAAAGTTCAGGTGCCTTTCCCTTCTTAAGGCATCTCTGTCTGGTGGCATGTGTGTCTTCAACTTCTCATAACTTTTTAAAGGCACACAAAAGCTTCTATTCTAGTCAGTGCTATATAGTCTTGATCAGTGTCCAATGGGTGGCTAAAAATAGACCTTCATGTGAATTATTATGGAGGAAAAGTTAACTAAGATTGTAATACATAGACATTAACTAAACAAGAAAAATAGTTTCTTCAACTTGTCTTTCTTAGTGCATTAGCTCAATTGTGGATAACTTTGGAGGGAAATACAGGGAATGTGATGGTTTTTGGTGTGAACATGGCTTTTTTTGGGGGGTGGCATGGGGGTAGATAAAAGTCAATTTTGTCATAAGTTTTGTGGAATGACCACATTGACCAACCATTTAATTTATTGTTAAAATGGTATTACTATGTGTCACAAAGCTCAATTTGAGCTTTTTTATTTTTTATATTTACTAGTTCAAGTTATTGTCAATGAGCTCAAGCTCAACTAACACTATTTCTTCCATAAGAATTAGAGGAGGATGAAGTTGTGGGTTCAAAACTCATTAGGTAGTAACGATTCAAGAAAAGTGCTAGTCACATCTATGCAATACCCTAAAAGGACTAATCCAATCACAATTGAAGCTCATGGGAGTTTTTCATAAAGCCTAGATTAACCTAGCATATGCATAATGTGGGGCTCAGCATCCTCCCACATAACACACACTCAACTAATTCAATATCAATTTGGGACATCACAATATCCATCCCCCACTTATATCCTTGACTTCCTCGTCAGGGCCCACATTGTTGGGCAATGTTTCCTAGACCACACAAGGTTACCAGGTTCACTCTGATACCATTTGTAATGATTCAAGAAAAAGCACTAGTCACATCTGCACTATACCCAAAAAGATTAGTCTAGCCACAATTGAAGCTTCTTGTAGTTGTTGTTTCTAAAGCCCAGATTGACCCAGTATATCAATTGGGTGCATCACATGGTGCTGCATAAGCAATTAAACTAAAAGACATGTTCAAGTTATATAGTTATATATTTTTTGACTGTGTTTCATTTGATATTGAATATAAATTCTGTGGGATTATTTCATATAGAAATTGATCCTTTTTTTCTCTCTCCCAGGCATTTTCACAAATGCGCCTTTCTGAAGCTTCGGCACATTTGGGTTCTTTTTCTGCCCGAATTAAGGAAGAACCTGCCTGTGCACAGGCAAATATAGGGAGAGAAGGGCAAATTGGGACTTCATGGATTAGCTCCACTGCTATAAAAGCTGCTGATGCTATGCTTTCAACTTGTCCATCTCCTTATGAGAAAAGATGCTTGCTACAACTTCTTTCTGCTACTGACTTTGGTGATGGAGGTTCTGCGGCAACACACTATCGACGACTTTACTGGAAAATAAATTTAGCAGAGCCTTCATTACGCAAGGATGATGGTCTACATCTTGGGAACGAGACTCTAGATGATGCTTCACTTTTAACAGCATTAGAAAAGAATGGGCATTGGGAGCAAGCACGCAACTGGGCCAAGCAGTTGGAGGCCAGTGGGGGAACTTGGAAATCTACTGTTCATCATGTTACCATGACCCAGGTACTATATTTTGCCCCTGCCTACTTGGGTTGTAAAGCATGTTGCATGCATTGTTTAACTTTTCTGATTCTGTTTAACTTCCCTGATTTGGGCAAGCATCTCCTAAAGGTTTATGTATTAATGATTTTTTTGCAGTTGGTATGACAGGGATGAAAGGCTTTGATAATTTTTAATGTACATCTAAACTAAAATTTGATACCTATTATTCTATAAGAGTCCTTCTGCTCTCCTATTCTCTCTTAAGCTATTTTATAGCATGATGTTTGCACGGTGCTTACGAGATTTTTCTGATAGGTGTTTCCAGTCTCTTGATAACTCATGTGATAGGTTCCTAGACTTCCGATATAGCTTATTTATGATTTGTATCATGAGGTAAGGCATGTTGTGTTTCAACTTTCAACGTGGCCATATGGTGTGGGAATGGAAAATATGTTATTTACGTCTTATTTGTGTGTTATAAGAACTATAGAAATATGAAAATAAGTTATTTTGCACAAGGTTCTTTAGAAAATAGTTAACATTCTCATATTTGTGCACCTTTATATTTGATTATAGCGTTCATATTTGATTATCACCTACGATTTCAATCTTCAACTTTAGGCTGAATCTATGGTAGCTGAATGGAAGGAGTTTCTTTGGGATGTCCCAGAGGAGAGAGTTGCTTTATGGGGCCACTGCCAGGCAATGTTCATAAGATATTCCTTCCCTGCTTTACAGGTAGGTTTATTAGTCTTCAACCAAAGTGGTTATTCTGGTGACTAGTGTATTTGATGAGTGCTGTCATGTGGCTTGTAGGCTGGATTATTTTTCCTTAAACATGCAGAAGCCGTGGAGAAAGATCTCCCTGCAAGGGAGCTTCATGAATTATTGTTGCTTGCTCTACAATGGTTGAGTGGGATGATAACCCTGTCTAACCCGTAAGTTATTTATACCAAATTTACTTGCTGCTTCAGATCTTGAATTTTTTTTTTTAAAATCTGACACGTGATAAATTTATCAGAGGATATCCGTTGCATCTTCTGCGGGAAATTGAGACTAAAGTTTGGCTCTTAGCAGTAGAATCAGAAGCTCAGGTGAAGAGTGAAGGAGACTTCAATTTAACCAGTTCCACTCGGGAGACTGTTATTAAAAATTGCTCCAGTATTATTGATAGGACTGCAAGTATAATAACTAAAATGGATAATCATATAAATTCAACGAGGAATAGGATTTTAGAGAAAAACGATGCAAGGGAGAATAACCAGACAAATCACAAGAGCCAAGTATTGGATGCAAGCTTTCCAACCGCAGCAGGGGGCAGTACAAAGGCAAAACGTAGGGCCAAAGGCTATATGCCACTAAGACGGACACTAGCAGACTCAGTGGATAAAAGCACTGATCCTGATGATGGCTTTGGGCCTCTTAAATTTGGCAATGACTTGCCATTGCAAGAAGACAACTTTAAAATGGAAATGTCATTTTCAAGGTGGGAGGACAGTGTTGGACCTGCTGAGCTGGAAAGAGCTGTCCTTTCTCTATTAGAGTTTGGGCAAATATCTGCTGCCAAGCAACTCCAACATAAGCTTTCTCCTGCACAAGTAATTCCTGAACTTGTTTTAGTGGATGCTGCCATAAAGCTTGCAGATGTCTCAACTCCTAGTGGAGAAGTACCAATATCAATGGTTGATGAGGAAATGCGTTCTGTTATTAAGTCATGTAATCTACCAACTGACCAACTTAAGGTTGACACGCTGCAGGTTATTGTTCAAATCTCTCTCTCTCTGTGCCAGTCTCCTGTTCTCGTAGTGTCATCTGCTTCCTTGAGTCTCATTGTGCATATTTTGTAAACAAGGTTGCCTTGTTAATGACGTACTGGTTGTTTGCTCCCTTTTTGTCTGTTTCTCAGTTTGCAAAATCCTCATATTAATGTAGTTTTAAATATGCAAATATAGGTTTTGGAGAGTTTAGCAACCATTTTCATTGAAGGTAGTGGACGTGGACTATGTAAGAGAATAATAGCAGTTGTTAAAGCTGCAACCATCTTGGGCCTTTCATTTTCAGAGGCTTTTGATAAGCAGCCAATTGAATTACTACAGCTGCTTTCCCTTAAAGCACAAGAATCATTTGAAGAGGCAAATCTCCTAGTGCAAACTCATTCCATGCCAGCTGCTAGTATTGCTCAAATTCTTGCAGAATCATTTTTAAAGGTTTTTACTCTTTTCTCTAAATTTTATTTTTATTGGCATGTTGCACAATTTCTTATTAGTATTTTGTCATTGCACTAGTGGTGGATGAAAGTCACAATTTTATGTGGACAAATGAGTGACAATATGCCTTATGGCCTGGGCTGGATCTAAGCTAGGCCTTTATTCTTGATGGACTGATCATGTTTAAACCTGCATGTTCCTGGATGTGCTCCATGTTGTTGGACAATAGAAATCAGTTAGGATCTTTTAATTTCCATTTTGAATTTGAACCTTATATTAAAGAAATTATGTCCAAGCTTACTTTCCCTGAGATGTAGTCAGAAAATAAATTCTCACTCTTAATTTTTTGAGGCCAGAGGAGAGGAACTATTAATTTATGTGTAGTGCTGATGTTGCATTACTTTTATGTACTCCAGGGCCTATTGGCAGCACACCGTGGGGGATATATGGATTCTCAAAAGGAGGAAGGGCCTGCTCCCCTACTGTGGAGATTTTCAGACTTCCTGAAGTGGGCAGAGCTCTGTCCTTCCGAACCAGAAATTGGCCATGCATTGATGCGTTTGGTGATTACTGGCCAAGAGATACCACATGCTTGTGAGGTATTCTATGATAGTGACACATTGATAGTTCATACTGTGCCAAATATGATAGAGGTCTATCTAGCATGACAACATACAAAATTGGATATATTTGATATTATGAGAAGTTATTCAAGAAAATTATTACAATCAGTTATTATTGTCATCATCGACATTATTGCTATTCCTGCTATTATGAGCATCACCATGAATACGAACATTATATTCTGGAAAATGATTCATGTAGTAGATTTGTAATCAGTCTTGTTAGCATGCTTTGTTAATTGATTCTTCATCAGGCACCATTATTAACACTATAACTTTGACTATTCATATTGCATTATTTTCTGTAAGGTCAATAATGCAATAACCAGCAAGAAAATGGACTCTTAACTCACACCTTTTCCACCTATAAGAACAGAGTGGAGGGTAAAGTTTTGGTTTTATGACCAACGGGTGCGTGGGTAACTTAAAAAGTGTTAGAACCAACAAGAAAACATAAGTTATAAACCAGGAAAAAAAAAAGGATTTTACTATTTATATATATTTTTCTCATAATACGGAGCTATCCCCCCTCCCTCTCTCTCTCTTTCTCTCTCTCTCTCTTTTAGCTTACACTTCTTTGCCGTTTGGGAATTTATGTTTTCAGGTTGAGCTTCTTATTCTGTCTCACCACTTCTACAAATCATCAGCTTGTCTTGATGGAGTTGATGTTCTTGTAGCCCTTGCTGCAACCAGGGTCGAAGCTTATGTGTCTGAGGGTGATTTTTCATGTTTGGCTCGCCTAATAACTGGAGTTGGAAACTTCCATGCCCTAAATTTCATTCTGGGAATTCTTATAGAAAATGGTCAGCTGGATCTTCTTCTTCAGAAGTATTCAGCTGCTGCAGACACAAACTCTAGCACAGCTGAGGCTGTCAGGGGATTTCGAATGGCTGTTCTCACATCATTGAAGCAGTTTAACCCGAATGACCTTGATGCATTTGCAATGGTTTGTATTTTTAATCATGATTCCCTGATATTCTATTTGAACAATTTCATTTGTCTAAGTTTTGTTTGTTTGTTTGTTTGTTTTATTTTATTAATTTACTGTGGAGATAATTAGGTAGTAACACTTTTAACCTCTAGCTAGTGCAGGTTGAATAACAGTTAATAAAAGTGAAATTAAGGGTCTCTTTTTCTCAAATTTCTTATAGCAAAGTTCAGTGATGCTTTCCATAAATACTCGAGTCTGGCATAAGCCAAGAAACAAGTTGTTGTGTAATATGTCATCTCTTTTATTAATGTGCACATCTTTTTCACAGGTCTACAGCCATTTTGACATGAAGCATGAAACAGCTGCTCATTTAGAGTCAAGAGCAGAGCAGTGTTCTGACCAGTGGTTCCAGCGTTATGACAAGGACCAGAATGAAGATCTGTTAGATGCCATGCGCTATTACATTAAAGCTGCTGAAGTTCATTCTTCTATTGATGCTGGCAATAAAACACGAAAAGCTTGTGCTCAGGCTTCCCTTTTGTCCCTTCAAATTCGAATGCCAGATTTCCAGTGGCTGTATCGAACTGAAACCAATGCCAGACGCGCCCTAGTTGAGCAGTCCCGTTTTCAAGAGGCCTTAATTGTTGCTGAAGCCTATGGTCTTAACCAGCCAAGTGAATGGGCTTTGGTCCTTTGGTTTCAGATGCTCAAACCAGAGATAATGGAAGAGTTTGTAGCTGAATTTGTGGCTGTACTTCCTCTTCAGCCTTCAATGCTTGCTGAGCTTGCAAAATTTTACAGATCTGAGGTTGCAGCCAGAGGGGACCAGTCCCAATTTTCTGTCTGGCTCACTGGAGGAGGGATGCCTGCAGAATGGGCTAAATATTTGGTCAGATCATTTAGATGCTTGTTGAGGAGAACTAGGGATCTGAGGTTGCGGTTGCATATGGCTAATGTGGCAACTGGATTTAACGATGTGAATGATGCATGCATGAAGGCATTGGACAAAGTCCCTGACAATGCCGGCCCACTTGTGCTTAGGAAAGGGCACGGTGGGGCTTACCTCCCACTGATGTGAAGTAAATGTTAAATGGCAAGATTTTTTGGCTGATTATAATATTGATCTTGAGATGGTGATAACAAAATGGCGACAATTTAAAATCCTCTCAATCTCTTTTGGTGAGCTTGTGGCAGGATTTGTGATTTGGGGAATGGTGGTGTGGGGAAGAGTATCCAAAAAGTTGAAGGAAAGGGGGAAAAGAAAAAAAAGGAAAAAGGAAAAAGAAAAAAAGAAATTTAAGCAGGTTATATGAAAATTGTGATAGTTGTAGATTAGTCAACACAGTTTTTAACGATTTTTATATTCTTTTTCGGCTTCATTGGACCAGCCAGAAGCAGAAAGAAGTTTGGAGAATATATGTAGGTTAGGACAATTAGTCATGCTAGCAAAGTCTTTGTAACATCATTTTGATTTAGCTCTGCACTTTTTGTTTTTTTTCCCAGTTAATTTTTTGATTGACAATTTGAGGCCAGTTGTAAATCCCCATCGAAAATGAGTGCTTGTTTCATTTTTGTAAGAAATGTACAATATGTTCATATCAATATCATATACCTATATAACAAAATTTGTGTCTAAAAGCCGTGGTTGCACCAAGTGGTTATCATGTTTGATTGCCAAGCGGTTGCACCAAATTACAGCAATTTTATAGAAACCATAGCTTAATTGTTCTTATTAACCTTTTTCTTTTACTGCTTTATACCATTTGTGACAAAGTCTTCTTCTCGAGTTGAGAGTCCAAGTATGGAGTTTAATGATGAGCAAAGAAAGCCCGAGTTTCCAGGTTTTAGGTACTATTGCCCAAGTGGTTTCCAATATAAACGTTAGTGTACTGGCATATAGAGTTTCTGGTCTATTTGTGCATGAATTACCATTGAGCCTGTCCAGATCAAAGTGAAGGTTATCAATAACATTACCCCAGTTGGGAGATTATTACACATCACAGCCATGGCCCATGGAGCCATTCCTTCAAAAATAATATTGCTGAGCCCAAGATCTTTGACGAAAGTATCTGCCTCACGTAATCTTTTTTTTTTTTTTTTTTTTAAACCAAATTCTTCTTATATTTTTAGTAACAGTTTAATACAAGGTCTTTTATTCTCATGATTAATTAATGATATGCACAATAATACATAAATTAAGTTCCTATATACTTTAGAGCTAATTCTTAAATAACGATCTGATTCTCTTTAAAAAAAGAAGAAGAAGTAGTTCGTATACTTTAGATTTGATCCTTTGAAGCTTAATCTTTAAGTCATACCTTTTTTTAATTGATAAATAAATAAAGTTAATTCAATCTACCCCACCCATTGCGACACTCATTTTTTACTATATATCCGGTAACATCATACAAGAGGCGTCCTTTATGACCATCTGGATGGACTTTGAGGCTTGGAGTGTGATAATCTCATCACGGTTCTTGGTTAAACTAATAGTTATAAGACTTTTAAAAATATATATATATATATATATATATATATATATATGCACATAATCATATTTATTTCGGTCCATTTCTGTTCAATTCGATTCATTTGGTTCAGTTCAGTCCAATCAATCCATTCCCGTTTATTTGGTCCACTAAGGTCCATTTTGTCCACTTGTCCAATTTGAGTATAAATTAAAGGCACGGGAAAAATGACAAAAGTTTCATAATAGACCAGGGAGGTGCATATTGTCCCAGCTCTCAAAAAAAAAAAAAAAAAACAATGAAGACTACGTGGATTTTTTCACTCTGAAATCAAGATATATACAAATCATGCTTATACATTTCTCAATCATTTTTTTATTTTTTATTTTATATAAGTAAACGCCATTTAATTAATTAAAAAACAAAGGGTACATAGTACATAGGGAACATGTGGTATTTCTCAATCAAAAACTAATGGAGCTTGGATATTATTCCAGCACCAATTCCCTGTGCATGTGAAACTAGTAAAATCATGGTTGCAGGAAGCATGACTATGCATCATTATCATGCTTTCAACATATCATATTCTAAAGAATGTAAAAGAAACAAAACTAAAGACAACTATTCAAGGTATATCTTGGGAACAGTGCTACCAAGTCCCTCTACAACCTAATCCTGCTTAGTACCCGAGTTTTGAGGAAATGAAGTAGGACGCCTCTGAGCAAGGAACCGCTTTGTGCTCTCAAGGACACCAAAAAAGATTGAACCGCCTATTCCTATCCACAGTACTCTTGGTCCAATGCCCTGCAATAAAAAGAAATATAAGCAACAAAAAATTTCTGGCTTCAAGGTACTATGGTTTATCAAGTTAGGTTAGGGCATGTTCTCAAAATTATAGCCACTATATAACCAACCTTCAATAGAGCAGGAGGTCCTTCTTCCCTAACAATAGTTTGAACACAATCAAAGATTCCTTTGTACTGGTTTGCAGATCCCTTCAAGATAACAAAATAACCCATATAATCGCTTCATGTCTGACATAATAGATGCATGCACATAACTGAATGTGTGCAAAAAGTCAAAACATATGTACACATTGAATGTATGTATATATTGAATTAAAACAAAGATTCAGAAAGAATGACAGGAAGCAGACTGGTCTTACCTGAACCATCAACCTTGTTTTAATCACATCAAGGGGAGTAGTTATAGCCCCAGTTAGGGCACCTAAGAAGAATTGATATTCAACAAATGAGATACTCAGTTCAAACCAAGCAAGTAAGAGGTTAATTGGAAGCACAATGATATTCAGAACAATGATGTTTCATTATTACATTGTTCTATAATGAATATAAGTTGTTAATTAGGCTTATCAGTATTTTTATTTTATTTTTTGATAAGTAATAAGGATATATATTCAAGAACACTGCCTTATGCAAAAAAACATAAGGCAGAGAGAACAATACAGATAGAGCAGATTAAGAAAAGAGAAAAAAAAAAAAAAAAAAAGGGGGAAAGACACTAAATGCAAAGGAGAGAGCTAAGGAACATAGGGAAAGAGTCACTAGAGGTGATTCCCCAAGCCCTAGACCAGTCAAACAGGGAGCCACTGAAAGAAGCCAATAATTGGTCATCCGAGCTTTCCAAGTCCTCAAAAGTCCTCCAATTCCGCTCCTTCCAAAGACACCACATTAAGCACAAAGGAGATAGATTCCAAATGCTAGACGAGTGTTTTCCAGGCCAATTCCACCAACCAAAGAGGGTATCCGCAACCATTCTTGGCAAGACCCAAGAAAACCCAAAAGATCTAAACACCAAACTCCACAACCTATGAGCCTTACCACAATGAAGTAGCAAAAGATCCACCATCTCCCCATTACAACGGCACATGATGCACCAGTCAACAAAATGCATCCTTCTACCCTTCAGATTATCACTTGTAAGGATCTTATCCCACATAACAGTCCACACAAAGAAGGAGACACACCGAGGAGCCTTAACCTTCCAAACACCCTTCCAAGGAAAAATAATGGGCAAAGGTCTTCTTAACTTATTGTAAAACGATCGAACTACAAAATCCCATTCTTTGTCAACTTCCATCACATACAGTCTCCATTCTCAGTGGGAGGCAGACTTGAACCCAAGGTGCGGAGAAAATCATCCACATCACCCATTTCCCAATCATTTGGTCTTCGAACAAAATGAACATTCTAACTTCTCCGTTCCTCTATCCCCAACCGCTCAAGAGAAGAGGCCACCGATGCCTCTCTATTAGAAGCCATCCCATACACATTCGGAAAAGACAATTGGAGTGAAGACTCCCCACACCATTGATCTGTCCAAAGCTTAACTCTATCTCCCACCCCTACCTCAAACCGAATATTTTTGCTAAACTCCTCCCAACCCATTCGGATACTTCTCCACAGGCCACACCCGTGTACTCCGCTACCTAGCTTGGAAGTCCATCCCCCCCATTCTTCCCCAAACTTTAGAACTACAACCCTTCTCCAAAGCCTTGTCTCCTCGATCCCAAACCTCCATAACCACTTTCCTAGTAAGGCTTTATTAAAAGTAGTTAATTTCCTTACCCCTAACCCACCATTTTCCAAAGGTGCACACACCTTGTCCCACCCCACCAAATGTGTCTTGGAATCCCCCCACAAGAAATCCCTTTGCAACCTCTCAATTTTATTGGCCACATGCATACTAGGTTGCACGGACACGCCATTTTTGGCGTCGTGTCCGTGTCCGACACGTGTCGGTCACCGGAACGGGGACGACGCGCCAGATTCCGGTGTCCGGCGGTGTCCCTTTTTTTTTTTTTTTTCGCTTCTCCGACACGGCGCCGACGCGGTGCCGACACGGTTCCGACGCGTCCGACACGCCAGCAGTAAAGAAAAAAAAGAAAAAAGCATAGATTTACCATTACCGTTGATTCTGTGATAACCCTAAAACAATAAAACATGTTTAGAGTCTAAAAATTGAAAGTTGAAACCACATATCTCACTCTCAAGTTCTTCTCTGTCACTGAAACCCACCCTCCCTCTGTCGCTGCCGCTGCCCTCTGTCCCTCGCCGGAGTTAGATCGGGCCAATCGGCGAGCTCCGACATCGATGCCGTGCCCTCTGTCCCTGCCGATCTCTATCTCTCTCGGCGCAGACAACAGGTCCGATTCCTCTGTTCTCTCTCTGTTTTTTTTTTTTTTTTTCTTTCTTTCTTTCAGATGTTAATTTTGGTGTGGGTGGGTGTACCGTGTACTGTTAAGCACTTATTTATAACGCGTTTTGTTTGTTTGTTTGTGTTTTTTTTTTTTTTAACTGCTGCTGTGGCCTCACTGGCCTGTGGGTGCCCTCTGTCGTTTTTTTATTTTTTATTTTTTTTATATTAGTTATAACTTATAATTTATAAATTTGTTTTTGTGTGTCTTTATTGAAGTTAAATATTGTAGGTGATTTTACTTATTTGTAGTTCTTATATAATTTGAATTCTAGACAAATGTATTTTATGTCTAAAAATATTAAAAAATGTGCCTAAATATAAAATTTAATTAATTATTTAACCGCCGTGTCGTGTCCTTATTTTTCAAAAATTGCCGTATCCCCGTGTCCGTGTCCGTGTCCGTGCAACTTAGCATGTGTAGGGATGGTAAAGAGAGATAGATAATATGTAGGAAGACTAGATAGAGTGCTCTTAAGCAACGTTAGTCTTCCACCTTTAGACAAATACATCTTCTTCCAACCGGCTAACTTACGCTCAATTCTCTCCAAGATAGGATTCCAGACAGTAGGGGACTTGTAGGACGCCCCTAATGGCATACCAAGATAGGTCATAGGCAAAGACCCAATCCGGCAGCCCAAAAACTCTGCCAAAACATGGACATTTGGCACCTCCCCAATGGGAACCATCTTACTCTTCAGCACGATAACCTTTAAACCTGTCACTGCCTGGAAACAAAGAAGAAGCATCCGAACTGGAGCTTTATCTCCGTCCAACTCTTTTTTTTTTGATAAGTAAGAATAATATATATACGAAAGGCTACTCTATGCATGAAGAACATAGAGCAAACCTAGAAAATACAAGAAAAGGAAAACAGAGAAAAACAAAAATGAAAACCAAACAATAGAAAAATTACAAAAGAAAAAGGGAGCAAAGAAAAGAAGGGAGGGAATCACTAGATGTGAGTCCCCACGCCCGAGACCAATCAAAAAGAGTTCCACTAAAAGAAGCAAGCATCTGATCACTGGAACTATCCAGATCCTCAAAAGTCCTCCGATTCCGTTCCTTCCAAATACACCAAAGGATGCACAATGGGACTAATTTCCAAATCTGAGACGAATGCTTCCCCAGCCAATTCCACCAGCCAAAGAGCAAGTCTGGAATTGATCTAAGAATAACCCAAGACAAGCCAAAAGTTATAAAGACAAAGCTCCATAACCGATAAGCCATCTCACAATGAAGAAGTAAGTGGTCAACCGTCTCTCCACAATGACGACACATAATGCACCAATCCACAAAAACCAATCTCCTTAATCTCACGTTATCTTCCGTTAGGATCTTATTCCAAGCTACACACCAAACAAAAAAAGAAACTCGCCTAGGAGCCTTTGCTCTCCAAATAGCTTTCCAAGGAAAGACAGTTGAGACAGTTGAGGGAGAATCCCTTAATTTGTTATAAAACGACCGGATGTCAAAAACCCCATTAGGCTTCAATTTCCATCTCATCCGGTCTCTAACATCCATAGGAGGAGTATTGGCTCCCAATATACGAAGGAAATGTAGCCCTTCATCCATCTCCCAATCTTTAAAATCTCTAATAAAATGGACATCCCAAGTTCTTCTCTCCTTCGCCCCCTGCCTTAGCAAAGAAGCTTCAACAGAAACCTCCTTATCAATGACAATACCATACAGCCTTGGAAAAGCCAATTGAAAGGGTTGATCCCCATACCACCCATCTTGCCAAAACCTCACTCTATTCCCTAACCCAACAACAAACTGACAATTTTTGCTGAAATCCTTCCATCCCATGCGAATACCTCTCCACAAACCACACCCATGAACTCCCGTCCCCAGCTTTGAGGTCCATCCCCCCCAATCTTCCCCATATTTTGAAGCTACGACCCTCCTCCATAACCGATCCTCTTTTTGCTGAAATCCTCCCATCCCATGCGAATACCTCTCCACAAACCACACCCATGAACTCCCTTCCCCAGCTTTGAGGTCCATCCCCCCCAATCTTCCCCATATTTTGAAGCTACCACCCTCCTCCATAACCGATCCTCTTCCTTCCCAAACCGCCACAACCATTTTCCCAATAAGGCCTTATTAAAGGTAGTAAGTTTCCTTATCCCCACCATTGGGTATAGGCGCACAAACTTTATCCCATCCTACCAAATGGATCTTGCTATCACCCCATAGAAAATCTCTTTGCAACTTTTCAATTTTATTAGCCACATGAGTAGGAATTGTGAATAACGAAAGAAAGTAAGTTGGAAGACTGGACAGCGTACTCTTGAGTAACATTAAACGACCCCCTTTAGACAAGTACAACTTCTTCCACCCAGCTAATTTCCGCTCAATTTTTTCCAAGATTGGATTCCAAATAGAAGGGGAATTGTGAGAAGCCCCCAACGGCATGCCAAGATACGACATAGGCAAAGTTCCAACTCTGCAGCCCAAAATTTCAACCAAGACATGCACATCAACAACCTCCCCTATTGGAACCATTTCACTCTTATGCACATTGACCTTCAAACCTGTAACCGCCTGAAAACTAAGTAACAACAACCAAATATGAAGAATTTGCTCCAACTCTTTGACAACTCTTTGGCAACTCGAAGAACCTCCTCCTTCTCAAACCTCCGTTCAAGCCAGTCCCTTTCCAACCCCTCTAACTGATTAAACTCCAGACCTTCCACAAAAGGTCTCCACTCCTCAGTCTCCTTGTACAAGTTTTTATAAAACTGTACAGCTTGGTTAGCCATCTTAGATTTGTCTTCATAAAAATCCCCATTCACCTCCAACATACTAATATGATTATACCTTCTCCGAGAATTGGCCACCTTGTGGAAGAATTTGGTATTGTTATCTCCTTCCTTAATGCAAAGCATCCACAACTTCTGTCTCCACGAGACTTCTTCCAAAGAGAGAAGGTTCTGAGTATGAGATCTCAACACAGCCCTCTCACCAATCTCCACTTCAGAGAGGCCATACTCCCCTTCATTAGCATCCAATAATTTCAAAGCCTCCAACAATTCTTTTTTCTGACGCTCTACATTTCCAAACTCCCTACGATTCCACTGAATAATATCTTCCTTTAATGCCTTCAGCTTCTTAGCAAGTACAAAACTAGGAGTACCTGAGAAGGAATAACGATTCCACCAAGAGTGGACCCTATCTTTGAACCCATCCATCTTTAGCCACACGTCTTTAAACCCATCCGTCTTTGGAAAAGGTGGAGGTTATGGTGGGTAAATTTTCTGTATCAATTCGGTGGCAGGGTATGGGGGATGGTTTTATTTGGGCTTGTTCTGGGGTTTATGGCCCGAATGATAATAACTTGAGGGGGCAGATGTGGGATGAGCTGATTGGAATTCAGTATTTTTATTTAATGTCCTAGAGTCAAGGTTTTTTATTTTATACTTCAATTATTGGGATTTCCCTAGTCATTTAGAATTAGATTTAGGGTTTGCCTATGTCAATTAGAATTGGAAGCTATTATTCTACATAAGCATAGTATTATGCTCCTATGGACATACTCCTAAGGGCAGAGATTTTTTGTGATGAATAAAATCTTCCTTCAAATCTTCCAATGGCCTGGTGTTGACTCCAACTAACCCCAATACTAACTCTTAGAGGTTTTCTCTTGCTTAGTGCTGACTTCAAGCAAGCCTAGGACCTAGGTACTGACTTTTAGGCTACGTATCCTTTATATTCTATTCTTTAATTTTTGTCTTGCTTTTGTCCTGCATCAAAGATTCACATACAAGCTCATACATATATAAATTTGAATACACCGTCTTTGATGAAAGCAACCAAAAATCTCATTTGAATAAAACATCTTTGATGAGAGACACTAACAAGGAATGGATTTGCCTTGCCCTTCTCAAAGTGATGGAAAAATATAAAGTTCTCAATCCATATGTAAGGTAGATGAATGACTAATTTGAAATGAAAGCATATGGGAAACATGATTTAAATGTCTTCTTACCAGCAAAAGCACCAATGATGGCATTTTCAGGATCATTTAGATCTCTCTGTGCCTGGAAAAAATAAAAACAGGTCGAAATTATCAATCATCCTCATAAATAAAATAAAATAAAAAAAGGATAAATAGTCAATGATCACTAGCTTAAGACATCCAACCCCTTGTGAATGCTAGGCACAACAGCATGCACACTAGCAGGGCTACCATGCTATCAGTGGGTGGGGGTGTTTGTATGTGTGTGTGTGTGTGAGAGAGAAAGAGAGAGAGAGAGTGAGAGAGAAATGATACAACTTATTTTTTAGCTTTTTGGAAATGGGCTGTACCTTAAATTTTTGCATCAAATAGCAGAGGTAGGTCCTGGTAGTACATATTTATAGACAATGTTGAGAAATATACACAATCCTTTTGGTTTGGGAAAAAAATGTTTGAATGGCAAAATCCTTGCCAATTTGTAGTAAGCTAAGCTTAGTTTAATTTGAGATAATTCATTTATTTGGTACAGAATAAATCATCTTACATATCCCTGCACAAGTAAAAGGGCTCCCTATGCCTTCTTTAACTACTTTAGCTAATCCCAACTTAACTTGAGTCAACCAAGTTCAAGTTCAAGAGAACTCCTACAGAGAGGAACAGGAGGACCTTTTACAGTCAGGAGTCAGGATCTAACTACAGAGAGGTTTAAATCCCAATTTGTTGGGTCCCTTTGCTATTGGATGTCTTTTGGTGGTAGTAGACCATCAAATATGTATGATTTCATAGATAGACAATTAAAAATCAGTTTTGGGAAACTTTTGGGGTATATCGCTATACATTTTTTTTCCCGGATAATTGGATAAGTATATAGCTGTACCTGCACATCATTTCTTCCCTATGAATTTTTAAAAAAATAAATAAATAAAAACTTCTAAACTCAACACAGCTAAACCTTAATATACTTTCTACTGCAGGTAAAACTCAAAGGTTATTGTGAAAGGGACTCCAAGCGCTAGATTTCACGCTACAGAGACAAAACGTCTATAGAGGGGCATTAAAAGTAACACAGCATCTGAGAAATTACAATGGCATTGGAATAGAAGCATCACCCAGATTCAGTATTTCATGTAACACTGACACTCAGAGAGGGAATGAAAAACATCAAGTGAAAACAAATTCTTCCAAAATGTGTTAAAAGTAAATGCTGCATGGTGAAGATCTTACCGCTGCCTTATAACCTATCCGAAGCTGTTCATAGATGCAAAATTGAAGAGCATCGAATGGCAAATCTCGTAATAAGAAAGATCCATAGCCCTGCAATCTCAACAATGAAGGTCACGTATGCAAACAAAACAACAAAAAAAGATGCAAAAATTAAGAGGAGAGAGAGCATGCAGGTCACATATTAATGCCACATTTAACACATGAGAAGTCACTCAACAATACAGGCGTATTCTCTCTTAGAAAGAACCCTTTAGATCCTTAACCAAGAATAAGAAATTCTTCCATAATATTAAAGGCAGGGGTACTTGAATAGTGTCAAAAGAAATTTCAAAAGAGGAAATGGAGGTGGGAGGGGGTGGGGGTGGGGGTAGGATACACACTGCATACAGTCCTTTGAAGCCCTCCTTAGAGACAATAAGGCGGACAGCATCAGGCGCTGAAGTAAATTGCCCCGTCTGCATCCTTTGCTTAATAACCTGAGGAGTTGAAAGGGTAAAAAAGGGGGTTAGTAAAGCATTTAAATACATTGAAATGGATGTAAAAAGTTACCTACCTCTGTTGGAACACGAATGAGAGAAGCAGCCATGCCTCCTACAGCCCCCGCAGTCTACACAAAGTTCAACAACCAGAACAGTTTACACGGTCAAACTATCAGCTATAGTATCAAGCAACAAACAAATTCAGGAAGTTTACTAAAGACAGGGCATGTATCTCGATTTTCTACAGGCGAATGAAACAGTTATTTTAGATCATTAACTAGAACAGGCTCTGGTCCCATCGTGAAAGTGTTAGAAAGTTAGAGGCTGTTTAACAAAAATGTGTTTGGGGCTTCAACTAGCATAATATACTAACACCTTCGTGAGTAACAATCTTTGTGTTGCAACAAGTCTTAAAAGGTCATATCCACTGCACAAAGCTCCCACTTTTGCAGGGTCTAGGAGAGGTCATGGTAAATAATAAGTTGAGAAGATGCTCATTGGTCATGTGCCCAAGCCAAACCAATATATCCTTTTCATGATAATAGGAAATTAAAGAAGCTCTTACCAAATGAGCTGCAGCACTAAGATTTTCAGGAAACAACTTTAACAATTTCTGCTTTGTAGGTTCATAAACACCAACAAATAGAGCAGAAGCCCTGCACATAAAAGAAGATTATCAATACAACTTGGATGCTACAAAGAGATATCCTTTTCTTAGAGCAAACAACTCCCTAAGAAAGTAAGCGAAAAAAGATGTTTCGATAACTACAACTTGTAGACACTTTTATTATAAAACTGGTGTGTCACACTAGCCAACACGACACACCTTTACACCCACTTCCAACATTTGCTTGAATAATAATGATTAAATTTCACCATCTTTTACCTTAAAAGTATGCAAATTTAAAAGGTTGTTATGCCTTTTTTTAAGAAGCCTATACATAATTTTTTTGATAATTAAGAAGCCTATACATAACTATTTAACAATCTGTGGTTCTTCTACAATAACATATGTTAGCCAGCTTACAGCACCTTAGCATTTGCATATTTTCTCTTATGATTCTGTGACCAGACTGGGCATAAGCAGTTCGGAAGGTTATCAGCAAGACCTCTCATGAAAAGAAAAAGGGGAAAGGAAGTTGAATGGCAGAGGACCATAGTCAATCAAATAACTATACCCAAATAATAATATGTTATTTATTCACAAGTCATTCATCCTACGTATCCTTCTTCCTTTGCAACACCTTTATTACCAACCAGTGAAATCATATTAACTTTCTTCAAGTTATGATTCATGATTAATTAATGGCTAGGAAGCATTAGATTCATCAAGATTGAGAGACATCTGTATGCCTAAAATCCACACAAAATTGTGAAGAATTAGAGACAATAATATACCAAGACTCCTCTCTTCATAGAAGGGGCATCCTAAACAAGAGAGGGAAAAACACCTAATAAAGCAAAGAGGAATATGCCATCATAATCATAACATTGAGACTACATGAGATAGAAAGATACCATAACAGATTTTTTTACCCCCCCCCCCCCCCAACCCAAGGGGGGACATAGAAAAAGCAGAGGAAATGTAAGAACTACTACCTTGAACCACACCTCACATTGCTACATGTTTCATGCACATCAAGAATCACAAAGCAAAAGCAAAAGTAGCTAATAGTTTATCTCAATTTTTAATGAAAGAAATTTATCAAATGCTAAGTTCAATTGACTGTCAATAGCTCACTTCAGGAAAGTGGTCCTCATATGCAAGTGACATCATAAAAATAAGACCAGAAATGTAAAAAAATAGAGCATTTAAAAGCCATCATTGATGTAACCATTTCCTAATATGATCAATATTGAGCCGTGATGATACAAATAATTCTACAAGCATAGTAGGAAAGTAGTCCTCATGCACCAGTGACATTGTAGAATTGGTCCAGAAATGTGAAAGATGAAGCACAATACAAACATCATACAATGTAAGTGTTTCCTAATATATACTGAATATGGAGTCAAGATGATGAAATTAGTTCTACATTATATATTTACAGGTGTAATGAATCAATAAGCAGTTTGAGGAGGTACATAGGAACTATCAACCATCACATATAAAGACCAAAAAAGATGGATGCAAAACCAGAACACCCTTTCAAAAACAAAAATTCAAATGATGTTATTGAGTGAGAAAGCAGAGTGAGCTCAAGAAAAGGGGGATGTGGGAGACAGAAAGGCATACTTTATATAGTTAATATTCTATCTTATGATGATGTTCGTTCCATAATATTCATGCTGAACTTAATGAATTAAAACTCTCTCTTAGGATGACAAATAAGAATTTAGAGGTTTAGAAAGTCTGCAGAAGATCACTGGTCTGAATTGTTGAGAATCCATTACATTATTGAAAATTTGGAGCCCTAGGAGATTGATGACAATCTCACTTATGACCCATTCAATGAAAATTTATAGATGTATCAGGAAGCATTTTTAATTTTTACTAAAAATGAAACTTCATGACAATCAGAAAACAAACAAACATGTCTGAAGAGAACAACTTGAGTCATTTCCAGCTTCAAAACTGGGATCAGTTTTCTATTGTGCATGATCAGTTCATAAGTAACATAAAAAGGGAGCTATAAGAACAAACATGGATACTTTTTTTTTATATACATCTATAGTTAGGAGAAGGGATATTTGAACCCTAGATGCGTCTATTGGAAACACCAGGATGTGCCCATTGAGCTACAAGGCTCTTGGCAAGAACAAACATGGATACTGACATATGAAGTTATGAATCCTAGAAATTTAGGAAGTCATGCACTTCAAAAGGTACTTACGGTAAGACACCAGCAAGATTTCCAGCCAACCCAGAATAAAGGCCCTGCAAATTTATTTTTCCACCACCACGTGCAGCCTGCAAAAAAAATTTAATATTAATGGCCTGTTTGGATGGAGGGGGGAAGGAGGGGGAGTGGAGGGGAGTAGAGTAGTGTTGGCTAAAAATAAGCTAATTTTGTGCTAAATCTACTCTACTCTACTCTACTCCCCCTCAATCCAAACGGACCATAAATTTTGAAACACTCTAGTCAAAAAATTATGGAGGAAAGAAAAACCTTGGAATTTTAAAATCATAATTAACAATATTCCCCCTTTTGCTATTCGGTATAGGTACCTTCTGCACATCAGGCTCAGGAAAATCCCACTCCCTCCCCCCACCCCCCCCCCCAAAAAAAAATAAAAAATAAAAACGGAGAGCCTAAGGTAAGGTATTTATCTCAAGCTTTTACCTTCCAAAGAAGAAAAGAACACATGAAATCAAAGAGCTCTCTAGATGTGAGCTATTAGTAGTTCAGAAGATGTAATTTCTGTGTTTTTTCTAAAGTGGGCAACCTAACTTTGTACAACAATGTTTTCTTCTTCTATGTATAGACAAAGAGAAAATCAAAATCATATAATCAATGGCTGAAAATATCAAAGAGAAATTCAAAATTCTATCTTAGTGATTGCGAGGTTGAGCCCACATCTGTGCAACAATTGGAAGAGTACCAAAAACTTAGCATTTGACATCAGTCAATCACCAATAACCTGGTGAAATAGATTTCTTGTTAAACATTGACTATAACTTAATATGCATAATTAACCTGCCTGCAGCCGCGTCTTTATAGTATCAATGGGGTATAAAGCTGTCTCCACAACGACACCAGCTGTACCTCCAGCTATAAAACCCTCTGCAAAATTAACCACCAGACTACTTAGAATCTGAACAGTGCATGCAATAAATTTATTTGCACTAGCAAGTTGTCCATTTAAAGTATTCAATGAAATTGATAGCATGGAAGAAGCAAATGTTCCCTCCTTCTCTATCTATCCCAAAGTCTAGGAAAGCAAAGGCCTTTGGGGTTCCCTCCAGTCAACCCCTAGGGGGCTAGGGCCTTACATATGCTTTCCATGTTCTCTCAAGAAAAAATTATTGCAAATAATATAGAAAACCATTCCTACACTGATTGAGAAAATAAATGTTATTCATAATTTATGTTTATTCTCCTAGGTTGGCAAAAGAATACCATGTCCAATACCTGTAATTGAACCTTTTTAAAATTTGCTGTCAGTTTTACAAGAATCTAACTGTTACCTGCACAACAAATTCTTCCCAACTTAAACTTGGATTCATAAAGATACATTTTAAATTAGAGGTCCTCCAAAATATTAATCAACTAAAAGTTTGAGATTCAGTATCATTCTTAGTCAATGCCAATGAGTTCTAGCTCAACTGGCACCTCTTTCCCTTATAAGTATTAGGGGAGGGTGAGGTCATGGGTTCAAGACCGAGTGGGTGCACGTGTAATATACCAATAAAAAAAATCTTATTCTTAGTTAACACCAAAACATTCAACACCCTGAACCCTTGCCAATATCAATCTTCAACATCAATTTTGAACCATACCAAATAAAGTACGAAAAAAGTCAAACGGCTTTTCTTCTCCCGTACTGACTGATGCAAAAGGCTTTCTTCTTTCCAGCATTGAGTTCCGCATTTTCTTGTTACATGCATCTGCAAGAGCATATCACCTTGTTAAAAAGAGGAAGAAGGAATAGAGTACAAAAAATGTCACTAAGGTAACATACATAAATTTTATTTTTTTAAATAAAAGGTATCCACATCAATAGGTAAAATTGTACAAAAATATGAGATCCCAATTGGGACTTTCCCCTATATTAGAAGTGGATAAAAATCTTCCCTAATAGCACATAGCTAATTGGCAGTGCAAGTTCTCAAAAGCAGTACCCTGTGTATACGGCCGGCTTACACATTTTCTAATAAAACTCAAGTGAATCATGTATAGGGAAATTATTTTCTATCACACCTTGTTCTTTTCTAGCTGAATTGGGAGAAGATTATTGTGAATCTTGTATATTACAATAATCTGAATTTGTTATTTACAGAGGTCATCCACATCATACATAAATTTAAACATTTACTTAAGAAGTGGGTATTCTTCAATGATTACAAAAATAGAGTTTAAGGTATTCTTCATATCTTCTATTGTCTTTAGCCCACACAGGCACATATACATAGGTTTGATGGTGAACAACAACCAAGCCCTTAGCCCCAAAATTTTGGGGTAGACTATGGATCCTTAACATACTAGTTGGGGTCAAATACATGTATTCTGTTTCACCATTCTATTATATCTGAAGTCATACTCTCTATTACACAACTTTTGTTGTAATGCCTAGGTATTACTTGTGTAAGTCAATGGTATCAAAAAGTTCTGGCTTAGCCAAAAACCACAACTGGCTTAAGAGAAATTTGCAACCAATACAACCTGTTAATTAATGTTATTGTAGGTCTTCCTTTGCCCTTTTTCATTCCCTTGACTTGAGTGTTCTGAAGGTGAATGAGGGGGAAAAATTGCAAATTACACAACCTTTGTTGTAGCAGCTTATATCTTACTCATGCAAATCAATGGTATCAAGAAGTTGTTGTTTATAAAAATCTTGAAATTTATGCAAATGGCTTAACTGAAACGGATAACCGCTATAGACCCTTTGGAAGAAGAATATGTATGGTTGAACAAATTTTATAAATAGAATAATAATTAAGTGATTAAATTTCCTATCCGCTGGCGCCTTACGACAAATGATAGTTTATCATGGTATTAGGACATGTGATCCTTAGTCCAAACCATGTTGCCACTTTATCTTCTACGACTGCTAGTGGTGGACACAACTAACACTCATGGACTCGCCAAATTTTCTCTACCACTCACAGTCAACCACTTCAACAATTGCAAGTAGAAATTCACCATTTACTATGGACCAAGGCTTTTGGGACAAATAATAATTTATCAATGTACAATATAGTGGGCATTAGAAAGAATAAAAAAAAATAAAATAACAACAACGTAACAATTCACAGGATGTCATAAAATATATGTAATTAACATCATAGTACTTTTTTACCCAAAAAAAAAAAAAAAACATCATAGTACTGAACACATTTACATTAAATTTATCAACATAAAAAATAAAAAAAAGGAACACATTAACATTGGAAAATCATATAGTATTAAACAATAAATAAAGATATTGAGGAAACGGGGTTACCTGATGAAGCAACTGAAACTGAAGAGCTTTTGACATCGGCGGATAGCGTGATCGGACCCATTTTCTGAGTCCCCCAAAAACACTTCTGGGCACTCTTCCAAGCTAACTGTGTTTGTCGCTGTGTGTGTGTGACTTTTAAGTCCGGTGTGGTTTATCGAGGGAAGGAAGGGATATGAGAGCGTTTAGTTTAGGTAAAAGTTCATTAATAATTAAACAATAAGCTATTTTTGAAATGAAAAAAAACAACTGCAAAAAAATTTGAAGTTGTCCGAAAATTATAAAGAACATTGTCAAATGGGTTTTATAAAAGGATTTCACTGATTCACAGTTTATGAAGTTTCATATGTAATCTCAAAAATGTTAAAATAGTTAAAATTAAATTATTAAATAAATAGTAATAATAAATTATAAAATAAGTAAATAATTTTAAAATTAAAAAATTTATTATTTAAAGTTCTAATTGTTTAGAATTTAGACTTTATTCGTGTTTATCTATTTTTATATTTTAAAATTTACTTTATGTTTTTTGTGTGAATTTCTTAATATGAGACATGGAATGAGTTTGATCATTTCTATTTGGATTATATTTAATTTAAGTCCTAACCAGAACAAACAATAATAAACAAAATAGTTCCTTAATACTGATTTTTTGTCCCAATGATGGTCTAATTGAAAAAATCAACACACTCACAAATTAAATACAATAACCAAAACCAAAAATCAAAATCATACACAAAAGAGTTGAAAATTTGAGAATATAAATAAAATAAAAAAATTACATAAGAGAACTAAGAATTTAAATGGGTATTTATTCTTTTGCTTCTTTATAGTAAACTTTTTTTGGCATAATATCATGGACACAAATTCAGAAGTAAAGAACAATAAGTAAGATGAATTTATTAGATTAAAATATAAGCGTAAGCTGCATTTTGAAAAAAAAAATATACAACAACATGGGGTGTATTGTGTGGGATTTAATTATAGGGATAAATTTTTTTTTAGAAAGTTTTAACCTATGGCACTCGCTTCTGATGATAGTTCTTTATCATCAGACCAAGACACCAATCGGTTTTTGGTGTAATCAATAATTGAACTCCAGATCTCTTATTCAACCATTAAAGACTTTACCAGTTGAGCTAGCCGGAATCCACTATAGGGATGACTTATTGATTAGAAGATATTGTATCGAAAAGTCATGGCTTATATATAAGTTCTAAATTATAGTTGCTTAAATGCATGAGTATATTGACACTTAATTAAGTTCAACCAAATGATTGCATCAACCAATGTTATGTATTTTGAATGACAATAAATTAAATACACTCATGTGTTTGAATTAAATTGAGGAACCTAATGTCTTGTCTTAAAGAAATTGTACCTAAATTCTACCCTTTTTAATAACTTAAAATATGCCATGAGTTTATAACTTAAATTTGATGCAATAGAGGGAGTGTATTTAAAAATGACCCAACTCCTATAATTTGCTTTTGTAATTTGTTAGTTCTACGTACTCTTGACTAAAATTAGAAATCTGTTCTAACTAACATCCTGAACTTCTTCTTTTTATGGAAGTTAGAAAGGCCTAATTAACACCACCCAAAGGCCTAAGAAAACTCACATTCTCTCTCTAAACTTTATCATTGCCATCCAATCTTCTTATGGTCTTTTGACCCCAAGAACCAATTCCTCTTCCCCAATTCCATAAGCCCCCCCCTGTTGCATGCAATAGCTATAGCATCCCCAGAGCCATATTGCTATCAATAATATTCCAAAAGTGACTAACATGGCACCAGCCATGTTCATTGCATGGACTTTTTGTGCAATGTTGGTCTCAGCCAACCTTGTACAAGGTATAGGTGTCAATTGGGGTTCCCAGTCATCGCACCCTTTGAACCCTAGCATTGTGGTTGGCATGTTAAAGGACAATGGGATCAAACAAGCGAAGCTTTTCGATGCAGATGGTTGGACGGTCAGTGCTTTCGCCGGGTCGGGGATTGAGGTCATGGTTGGTATCCCTAATAACCAGCTGAAAGGCCTCGCTAATGACTACGATAAAGCCAAAGATTGGGTCAAAGAAAATGTCACCAAACAAGTTAAAGATGTTAATATCAGGTTAATATATTTATATATATTGCTCTCAAAGAATGTTACTTTTTTTACTTTTATTGAAGATTTCTATATGGTTTTTATTTGTTCTCACACAATTAATGCATGATGTTACAATGTGTTTTATCCTGGTGGTAAATAACAATTATCATAAAATATACGGTTGATTTCAAATTAATCTTATTGTATCTGTAAAAAAAAAATTTTTTTTTTTTAGTACTTATTGAATATATTAAACATTTCTTGTTCTTTTACAGGTATGTTGGTGTTGGAAACGAGCCATTCTTGAAGAGTTACAATGGTACTCATCTAAAGACTACATTCCCAGCATTACAAAACATTCAAAAGGCTCTGAATGAGGCTGGCTATCGCGGCAAAATCAAAGCCACAGTACCCCTTAATGCTGATGTCTATGAGGCCGCTTCAAACAAACCATCAGATGGTAACTTTCGCAAGGATGTTCGTAATGTTATGCTCCAAATAGTAAAATTCCTCGACGAAAATGATGCCCCCTTTTTGGTTAACATATATCCCTTCCTTAGTCTTTATCAAAGCTCAAGTTTCCCCATGGATTTTGCTTTCTTTGATGGTGGCAGCCCAATTCAAGACAAGAATATCCAATATACGAATGTGTTTGATGCCAATTTTGATACACTTGTTTGGGCACTAAGAAAGAATGGTTTTGGGGACTTGAAAATCATGGTAGGAGAAGTTGGATGGCCTACTGATGGTAACATAAATGCCACCCCAAAATTGGCTAAAAGGTTCTATGATGGGTTCCTTAAGAGAATGGCTAACAAAAAGGGAACCCCACTTAGGCCAGGCCAAATGGAAGCTTACCTTTTTGGCCTTCTTGATGAGGACATGAAGAGCATTGATCCTGGGGACTTTGAGCGCCACTGGGGGATTTTCCGCTATGATGGGCAGCCCAAGTTTCCAATTGATTTCAGTGGCAAAAATAATGACAAGATGCCAGTAGGTGCAAAAGGAGTCCAATACATGGATTCTCAATGGTGTGTGTTTAAACAGGATACTAAGAACATAACCGAAGTAGTTCCTGAAATTGATTATGCATGTTCTAACTCTGATTGCAGCAGCTTGGGTTATGGCTCTACATGCAACAGTTTGGACGCCCGTGAGAACGTGTCTTATGCTTTTAACATGTACTACCAAATGCAAGACCAAAGTGTTGAGGCATGCAAATTCAATGGGCAAGCTGAGATTGTTAAGCAAAATGCTTCCAAAGGAAGTTGCCTGTTTCCTGTACAGATATTAAGTGCTGGAGAGAGGCTGAGCTTGGCATATGGAGCAACTATTATTGCTGGATTGTTGTTGAGCTTGTTCACATTGGTTTGAGATGCGAGTCATGAAATTAGGAGATCATCAATGCAACATTACAACCTTTGGTTTTTGTATGCTTTTTTCTTTGGAACAATTGTTAGGTTTAGTTTATATGTCTCTATAATGATACAGCTGAAATTGCATTCCCTTAAAATTTTGAACCCATTACTTGTTGAGTAAGAGCTTTATGATTACATATTGGAATGGGGGAACTTCATTCTCAAGCTAGACACCATCTATATATGTAACAGGATTAACAGCTCTTGGGAGATTTCAATTTCTGTCCTGGATATAAACTCAAATTATAAGTACTCATCATTCTTTTGTTTCGTATCTGTTTGAGTTAGAGCATTGAGTCTGTGGATGTGTATATTGATTAGCATAGAAGCTTTCAATTTGTAAGGAGTGTGGTATCAGACGTACATCTGATGTGGTTTTGGCGTTTATTCCATTAAATTAAATCACTGCTTCCTTATAAAAGAAATTTTTTTAAGAGCATGGAAAGTTAGGTAAATTACAATAACCTGCTTAAATGTTTCATGAAATCACTCTTTCAAAACTTCCATCAAAAGGTCAGTCAATTTCAAAAGGATAATACTAAAAATATAACATTAATATTTTCACAATGAATAACACAACGTGTTGTGATTAGAGTAACATTATCTTCATGTATCTTTCACTTAACATTGTTTTTAGTTACGCATCAATCATAATCAATAATAGAGCAGAAATTCGAGTCCAAGGGGGGCAAAATTTAGCATAAACGCACATGACATGTATATGCTTGTGCATGCATGCATGCACACAAACATATATAATGCTTGACTCCAATCTAGGTAATGGAGTCCTATTTGTGAATAGTACAAATTCGTATTTCAATGAAAAAAATTTAGAAAGAAAAAAAAATGCATTATTTTGTATTTGTTAAAGATATTTACACATGAATAATATATAAGTCATTTTTAAAAATTTAAAATTCCACCTAAGATTCATATGAAATTATTTTTAGTCGTTAGATAGATACAAGTACAATTTCTGTGTGAATTGTTATCATTTTTGTTACTAGAAACTTATAAAGTATTTAATTGTAACAATTGAAAGACGGTACCATGAACAATTTTGCGCCTGAAATTTTTGATTTTTGAACTGAAAATAGCATTACACTCTAGAGTATAGCATGTAATTGTTACAAGATCTCATTGCTTATACAAATTTTTTTATGAAGAATAATAAATTATTAAATAAAGCATTTGAACTTCTATTATCATTTTTAATCAGTTTTGAAATATGATTTGTATGTTTTTCTTTTGATAAAAACCCTTGTTTCTATATCCTTTTTTACTTAACAAGATGTTTTCCTTTTAAAAAAAGTTTAAAACTTTAAAGAATTTGATAAAGAAATACTTCTATATTTTTTAGTGAATACAGACATATAGAGAAGATTGTATATCACTAGCTATGATATAAAAGAAATCCAAAGAAAATTTGAAAAAAAAAAATCAAATTAAAATCACTAGGCTTAATTTATTTTTGGCAAGCCAAGGATTACCCCCTTACCATCTGACTCCACCTATGATTAATAATAGATCTTGTCATTGGTTGTGAAAAATATTGTTCCTCTAGACTTCATGAATGAACATTTAATACTCTTTTTATTTTTTTTTAATATACTAATTATGAAGTATTATGATACGTGAGCGTATTTTAGATTATTTAAAAAAGTGGATACCAAAAGATCTATTCTCATTGTAAGAGTATGGAATCTTCTAGAACTTTTTTTTTTTTTTTTTTTATAGAGAGAGAGTATAGATTCTATAAATAGATAAAAATATGTGAGAATATAGAGAAAATTACATTTTACTCCACTGAACTATAACCTTGAAATATAAGAATGCACAATTACGTACCTTCCCTATACTAATACTCATGTCATTCTCAAAAAATTAAAAAAAATTAAAAAAAAAACGAAAAAAGAAAAAACTAATACTCATGTAACACTTTGCACTCTACAACTTGCAAAGTGTTACTTTTGTTTTTTTAGAGATAATTACAATATGTTACCAATCTTGCAACTCAAACTCTTTTCTTAGTAAACTTCCAAGCACTTTGTATATAAAAAAGTGTCAATTCAGTTACAAGGCTGTTGACAGTATAAAATGTTACTTGAGTATTAGCTTAGGGGGGGATAATTGGGCATTCTTATAGTTCAAGGGGTAAGTATAAATGAGATATAGTTTAGAATGATAAAGTGTACTTTCCCAATAACATTAATCATATTGATCACTCACTCTTTACTTCATTTTTTTTAATAAGTGAGAATTGGAATTAATAATTTGATTAAAAGATGATCTTTATATATATATATAAATATATATATATATATATATATATAATATTCATTGACTTATTAAGTTAGATAAATAAGTTGTTTACAAGTACAATTAATTGGAAAAAAAAAAAAGAATATACAACATCCATCCCCTTCACACTTCGCCTGCCTTATCTATCGGTTAGTGAAACTTTTCTAGTAGTGCAAATCGCTACGCTTCGCTTGTTTCTACATGATAATATACACCTTGGTTGTTGCGCTCCCTGCATAGGTAATAACAAGAGAGTAAAGAATTGAAAGGTTGAATTTATTCAACCATTTGTTGGCTTTATTCCGTGCCAAATTTGCTTGTAATTCAGCAATTAGATACCCTGTATTTAGGTGGGAATCATGTAAGGGTTATGTGTGAGAAAGTGTGAAGAATTCAAGTGTGTGTGCATTCAAAGAGCTTCTTGCAACTAGAACTCGTGAGTGACTTGTGACTAATGACTCACCAAAATGCCACACATGTGAAGCATGCAAGAAGCTGAAGGGTCACGACAGCTGGAGCCAGGGGCGTAGCCAGAAATTTTTGGTTGGAGGGGGCTGAGGTAATATTATCATATTGATTTGCAATTCAAGAAAAATACAAAGTATGACATATATACATATATACATATCTTCATGCATTAGTTTTAGAAAAAAAACATAAAATCTAACCAAAATTAGACTACATTTACAAGAAATAATATTTATAGAAATTAAATATAACAAAGTCACTATAAGCAACTATAAAATAAATAGCAGTTAAATTCAATCAAATTAGACTACTATGGTCAAAAATAAATTCAAAATCAATTTCATTCATCTCAACTAAATTCAAAATCAATTTCATTCCTACTAATATTCTAATACTGTATCCTCTCTCTACTCTCTAATGATAATTCCCACACCAATACAACATAGGACTTTGAATAGCTATGGGACATAGCCTCACTCAAGAAAAAAAATGTGGATATGGCTGACATGTCTTAGAGAATGAAAGGAAAAGTCAAAAAGATGAAAAGTAGGAATTTGGGGTGGGGCATTTTTATGGCTACATATTGGAGGAGGGGCCAAGTTTTTCTCATAGGGGGGCCAGCTCTTAAATGAGAAAGTGTGAGACCTATTTCTTCCTACTATTATAGAGGTTTTAAAAAATTTTGGGAGGGCCAAGGCATAACGTGCCTTCGCCCCTGGCTGGAGCACTACAGGACAAAAAAGGACAGTCTAGCCAGTCAGTTATTTCGCGACTGAATCTCGTGATTCATCCCAGTCGCGAGTTAGTTGCCAAAACACCATATATTTGCAGAAAAATGACTTTTCACATTCCTCACATACCCTACTATAAATACCCTTATACCCACGAAATATAGAGAGCTCCCAAAGAGAATTTTGAGAGAGAAACCTTAGAAAACAACAAGATTGATTAATCCACAATTTTATACCTTTGATTATCAAATTCCTCTACTCTCACCCTCTCCATTGACATACCCTTAAAAGGTTCATTAGCCAAATCCTTATCTCATCATACTCATATCAGTGAGGAGGTTATTTGGTATTTGGGAAGCAATTCAAAGAGGACCAATTCATTTGGTTGATACAATGGGCTTATTGCGGAATCTAGAAAGTTAGGAAAGACACGGTTAGGCTTAACCTTGTTGGAGTAAAAAGCTTGTAAGGTTTAGGTGCATTGGATAGATTAGGCTTGGAGGGTCTATTGCTATTCGTGTATCCCAACTTTATTCTCTAGTGGATCATTTTACCGCTTGGAGGGCGGCGGAGAGGTTTTTCGCCAAGTTCTTTGGATTTATCTTCGATAACACGTACCGAAGTTATCTTTATGTTTGCATCTCTTTAACTCTTACTCTTGTCTTTTAATTGCTGCTGTGTTGTGATTAATTACGGTTTAGAGTAATTTGTTTATTTGTGCATTGCTTATACTTATCATTCCGCACATTTATTGTTTGAGATAAACTTATGTTTGTTAATTTGAAATTGAGGGTCTAAACATTCACTAGTATTTTATACACCAAGTAAACTTTCAAGAATGAATTATTTTCCAAACAAAAATAGCGATTGAGACTGACTCGCGAACCTCGGCAAGGACCAATCATTTTGCGCCGTTACTGTTGCGAGACTGGTACTTGGAAATTCATTAAATTGGTTTAAAAATAAGTCAACTTATAAATAAATATTTTTCAAAAAAAATTAAATTTCTTTATTTAAAAAAATAAAATAAAATAAAATAAAATCTCTAACAGACCAGTGCAGGCCCAACCCAAGCAGCCCACAGCTCAACTCTTCTTTAACCCTGAAAGGCTGCGTAGATAGCCGCGCCCCGCTTTGTAGCATTAGGCTTGTACTATTTTTTGAGATATTAAGCGCGCCAAGTGTTCGATAGTTGTTCTGTGAGAAAAAAATTTGGTGAGTGTGTGTTTAGAATAATGGCAAACAGCAAGTACGAGTACGTGAAGTCATTCGAGGTCGAAGACGAGGTCATGTTGCCTAATTTGATCGTTGTTCGAATCGACGGCCGCGATTTTCGAAGGTAACAAATAAAAACCACTCTTCAACAAAATCTTTGTATGTATGTTTGTGCGTGTTTCACGGGCTTTCGTTTAACCTTACACTTTTATTTATATTTATATTTATAAAGTAACCGTAGAGATTAATAGTAACATGGTACTGAACGCAATGATAATGTTATTGCATTGAGTTAATGCTGCGAGGAACGAACTTAGATTTATTATTCTTTCTTTATTTTGTTTTATGTCATTGAATTTTGTTGGGCAATTACATAGGCATCACACCCAATTTCACAACTTGTTAACTTGTCTGATTGGGATTGTTCGACGAAAAGTAGTGGGTCCATATAATCTCACTTGTTGGCAGTAAGTATCCACCACTCACAGTCGCACAAGTCAGTAAGTTGTGAAATTGGGTGTCCCTGGAATTATTCATTTTGTTCACAGCAGGTCCCAAGCCTGGGTAGAGGAGGGTTGCGGTAGCTTGATTGCCAGCGTAAAATTTAGTTACTCTATTATGAATTGATTCATTATAGATACTTGTTGTTGTTGTTGTTGTTGATATATGCATCTACTGGGTCGAGTAGGTCTTGAACATATGACCTACCTGCTCCTTACACTTAAACCTTACTCTTACAAGGAGAAAATGTGCCATTTAAGCTGGAAATTATACGTGTATCCAGTGGTTCTTGAACTGTGGATCTCACCTTGCAACTTGGTGCCTATTTTAAAAAATGGGTTGTTGGAAAAAGTTGTACCTAGAAAAAAGTGAAAAGGTGCAGTGTAAAACTGCTTTACCGAATGGGAACTTGCTTGTATATAAGGAGAAGAGTTCCATTTGAGCTATAGTGCATGGTGTTATGTAATTTTTAATTTTGTGGTAGGTTTTCTAAAGTTCATGAGTTTGAGAAGCCAGATGATGGGAGGGCGTTGAATTTGATGAATGCATGTGCAACTGCGGTTTTAGAAGAGTATCCGGACATAGTCTTCTCATATGGGTTTAGTGATGAGTACAGGTAATAGAGTTTGCCAGTCACGGTGTTATGTTATCTCTTATTGCATTAATTTGTATTTTCATATATGTACACATTTTTAACTTCCCTAGATGAAGTTTCATGCATTTTTGGTGATATGAATTGCAGTTTTGTCTTCAAGAAGACTTCCAAGTTCTACCAGAGGCGTGCCAGGTTTTTATTCTGAGCTTAAATCTTACCTTTTATGGTCTTTGATCCTATTGCGTTGTTTTCCATGGGGGACTATTCATCTCAGGTTGTGAGTACTGGAAAGGCCTTTTCCTTGATAGTGTTACTTTCATTGCACACATAAGAGGCCCCGACATAATGGTATACTGTTATTGGTATCCCATAACAATTATTGCATTCATGGACCATAAGAATTGAAACAGGCATGAGAAATATGAATTTATTCTGCACTGTCCAGTGGTCAGCTAAAATGAAATAGCTTAGGCAGCTAGGTGCATCATGGTCATAACATGGAGATATAATTTTTCTTCCAGATTTCTATCCTAGTTTGTACTTTGTAATAGTTATTTGATTTGCAAGTTTCAGTTATGAGATTCTACTTGAGTTATTTAATTTTTGGTATTTTTATTTTTATTATTATTTTTATTTTTTAACTTTAACTTGCTACCTAAATTGACTCTGCAGCAAACTACTATCCCTCATTGTATCCTTCTTCTCTTCTGTATATGTCATGAAATGGAAAGAATTTTTCCCTGAGAAGGAGTTAAAATATCCGCCATCATTTCATTCACGGGTAATATGTTGTGCTTCAAAAGAAGTTCTTCAAGCATATCTTGCATGGAGACAAAATGATTGTAAGTAGTCAACAACTGGTGCTAAATACCATTTAAACAACTTTAAATATGTTTAGATTTTAGGACAAATTTCTTGTATAGATTTGGTTTTTGTGGTTTATCAATATGGTTTTCTTGATATGATAAGTTTCTGAATGGAAGGAAAAATTTTGAGACTTAAATGAGAAAATTCATTAACTAAATGGTTAGATTGTACGCCAATGAGTTCTAGCTCAAGTCAAATTTCACCTCCTCCCTTACAAGTTCTAGGTAGAGGGTGAGGTTGTGGGTTCGAAAGCCACCACGTGTGAGTGTAACTTACCAAAAAAGAAAAGACTGTACTAATTAAATATAGTTATTTATTTATCTTTCTTTTTATTCTTTTTGCAGGTCATCTCAATAATCTGCATGACACTTGTTTGTGGATGTTGATTAAAGGTGGAGAGAGTGAAAGGGAAGCACAAAAGCTTTTAAAGGTGTTAATGTTTATTCTTTATGCGTATGTATACATATGCATTTTATGAGCCTATACTTGTCAAAAGAAAAAATGAGTTCTACATGCATTAAATTTGTGGGGACCAGGCTTGCTATTTTATGGTTATCCTAAATTAAATTGTAAATTTTCTTCCTTTTTTTTCTTTTTGATAAGTGAGAAAGTTGTCACAATGAACGCCCACTGTGGGGCATTCCCTTTAACTTTTACTTCCATCGTTTCTTCCAATTTTTGTCATCATTTATTTATTTATTTTATATTTTTGGCATTTTGTTGTGATGTACTCTTCTCTTCATTTTTATCAAATTAGTTCATTTTCTTGACTTTTTACTTCTTGCAACTTCATTTCCAGAACTAAACATACCAAGTATTTGACTACTAGTACTTTGTGGCAGACTTAAAACACTTTTTTTTTTCAGAATTTTATATATTAATTAATATTTTTTCCACATGATTCTAAAAAATCCCCATGTTTATTCATAATTATTTTGTATCCCTAAACTTTGCAGGGAACTCAAAAACAACACAAAAATGAGTTGCTTTTTCAGAAATTCCACATCAATTACAAGAACCTTCCTGCAATGTACCGTCAAGGATCTTGCATTTTCAAAACAGAGGTAATTTTGAGTTCTATTAAATGAAATTATCCTTTTGATCTAGCTCAAATGGCATCTTCTTCCTCCATAAGAATAGTATGATGTGAGAATACATGGGTTCTAGACCTACCGGGTTTGTTGTAACCACCTTATTTGGAAGGCTGTCCTGCATTGTTTGATGTGATGCATATGGCAGGAGATAAATTATTGAAGTTTTGATCATTTAGAGAGGACTTACCAGACCTGAAATTGTTTCTTTGGAACATTATTGGATTGAATTTCAGCTGTAGGAAGTCACTCATTATTTTTAGTATGTGATTTGATAGATGTTTGTAATTTGAGTGCTAGACCATTTTTGGTCCCCAGTTGTATTTATCCTGTATACTTGGGTGACCCTTTCTTGGTTCAATAAAATTTCATTATTTATCAACTCCCCCTCCCCCTTGCAGCGGCCAAAAAAAAAAAAAAAAAAAATCCAATTGATCTAAGCATTTAAATGTAACTTTTGGATTCTTGTAAATGTAAATTATTAAACATTTTGAGATTATTTTGATAGTAAACAAATATGATATTTCATGAAACAAGGACTTGATTTAGTTTGTTCTAATTTTGAATGCAAAAACATCAAATTAGGAACCTGTAAGGACGCAATTTGAGCCCTTAGCCCAAATGATAAATGAACTTAGGTCCAAAAAGCCCGATACAATGAATTTGTAGAGAGTGGGTTGGAAAACTGGGTTTTAATGAGTCAGTCAACAACTAAAATGGATTCAAATGACAAGAAAATGTAGATAGAATAGTTTAATCTGAAGAAAACTGTCCTCGGCACAGTCCGAGGAGATCACTTCTTATATATTTCTCTTAAGTTTGATTACAGGCTCAGTTCTTGATTGCTACAGTAATTTTCTCTTAATTTCTCCACCCCTTCTACATCAAGGGTCTCTTACATTATATATCTTCCTTTGAATGATCTTGGCCCTCCACTTGTCGGTCGTCTAAGCCACTACTTGAGTACTTGTCCCATCGGACACCCTCACAAGTCCTCTGTGAGTTGGGGCGACCAAGGCAGCACTGTTCAGGGGTCTTCTCCACATAAATGCTGCCAGAGAGTTAGCTGCAGAGCATTCAATGCGGTGGTAGTAGTTTTTTCTTAGATATTTCTCAGCTCCCATTTTGTCCCGTATGTTCACAGTGCATATCCTTATCAATAGAACTTCCTGGAATGTCACTCTGGATAATAGAATTCACCTTCTAACTCCTTCTTTGTTTAGCTGAGGAGATACTCCTTCTCGGCTTACTTCTCTCAGCCTTTATAGTTATAGCTTGCTCATGAAGTTCTTGGTCTTGTTCCTTCCTTACTATTGATCTATTCTCGGACCATTGTGCCTCCTCGGACAAGGCTCAAGGCTCAATATATATTTGGGCCTGCGTCCCCACAGAACCAATTCCTTGTTTTTTTTGAAAGTTTACCCACCACTTAAATTTTGAAACTTGTTATGCTATTCACAGCTTGGTTGGTTCAATGGGTTATAAAAAAAAAAATGCCTTTATAGACCGTGCATGTGTAAAATTAAAGTATCTAGCTTTAGCTTCCTCTAGTTTAGGCTTGAGTTAATCTTCCACCTACAAGCAACGGTTTAATTACACAAATAGAGGTACTTATTTGTGTAAACAAGGACACTCGTCACCCAAAAGTGCTATAGTTGGTACTTGAGAATCTCACTGTCTATGTTAGGGGAACCAAAGTCGTAATAATCTTGTTTCTCTAGGCTAAGATTCAAACTTGCTACTTGTTGTAAAATCCCAACACCTAAGAAATGCTGAAGTTATTGCTACTTGATCCATCACTCCTTTATTCTTTAACATCTATATGGTGGAATGTTGGTAGTTAGACTTGAATTATTCCCTCTTTGGGATTTTAAATATGTAGAATCTTTTCCTCTAATGCATGTTCACCACAGTTATAGGATTATTTTATTTTATTTTATACGCAGAAATAGTGTGAGTTACTGGATTTATTGAAACACAGTTATGCTTTGTGTCTTAAAAAAGGAAAAAAGGTGCCATTTGATTTGATTATTTAAGCCATATAAATTGTCATTTTACCTGTGATATTAAAGTTTCCTCTTTTTTACACTGCCAAAGAATTTAAAGTTTGTTTGCATGCTTAAAGGAGGAAATATTTTGGTGTACTGGGTTCTTATGTAAGGATATCATATTATGTTGTCATATTTGAACTATCAGGGGTTGGCTCTACAAGTTTGTTATTCTTAATTGATGAACATTAGAACTTGAAATAACAAAACAAGATATATGAAAAAATCTTTGAAAAGTTGCGCCCTAACTGGTCTGAGCCTACTAGCGACCATTTATAATTGCACTTAACTATTAACCATGGTAGTAGAGATTTATTTGGTTTTTATTAAGTTCATGTTACTTGTATGGTACAAGCTTTTGTTGGAAGTAGAAAAAGTAGATTTTCAATTTTTATATAAATACATAGTGTTTATTTCTTGTTGCTCTCCTTTGCATTGAATATGATTTCTAACATGTTAAGCTTAGATCTGTATCCTGCATTGTTTAGGTGGAAGAAAATGTGAAGTACAATGAGAATGGCACTCCTGTTAAAAGACTCAGGAGAAAGGCAAGAATAGTTCATTCAGAGAATATAGCTGGGAAAAACTTTTGGAATGAGCATCTAAGTCTGCTGAAGGAGGTGGGCGGCTTTACGGAGGATGTGGAAAAAATAAAACCAGAGTTTGTTCGGTCCTTCCAATTTGAGAACAAATTGATGCCATCTACTTGGATTGTAATTAGAATTGACGGTTGCCATTTTCACAGGTGAATATATCATATACATGGCAGCATTACTTGTTCTTTCTATGATAGGCTTCACTTCAAAAATATAGGATGGTCCTGATCATTGATGCCTAACTGTTTTGGTGAGGAAATGAAGATAATTAGGCATATGACCATACACTAACTACTCCTCCAGCTTCTACAATTTATGGCATAGGCAAAAGTGCGCAGCCATCTTATTCTCATCTGTATTCAATATTATAATACAACTCTTAGGATAGAATAAAAGTGAAAATGTGGGTTATTCAAAATCCTATATTGTGAGAAACATTCTTTTAATCAATGAATTCTTTTGATGAAGGTAGTTTTGGCTTAAGTGAAAATTATATGGGACTTTGTTAGACCCAGTTGTTTCCCAATTTGTGATGAATGAAATTTTGTTGCTTGCTTATCCTGCTAAGATAGTGTAATGTTTTTGGTAGATTTTCTGAAGTTCATGAATTTGAGAAGCCAAACGACAAACAAGCTCTGAACCTTATGAATTCGTGTGCAGTGGCTGTGTTAGAAGAAATTCAAGATATAATATTCACATATGGAGTCAGTGATGAGTACAGGTTTGCCATTTTTTTTCATATATTTAATTGACTGAACTAATATTTGTACCTGTTTGTAATCACATTATTGTTGTTATTCAGCTTTGTTTTGAAGAAGGATTCTCAATTCTATCAACGGAGAGCAAGGTTTTTCTCTCATCTTTCTTCTAGTTCCTAGAATGTTGTTCTCGTATACCATTTATGGGACATCCAATATCTTGGGATGGGTGGACAGGAAAGAGTACTCTCTCTGACACCCCCCACCCCCCCCCCCCCCCCCCCCCCCCCGCGGGCCAAAACACACACAGACACACAAAGAAAGGGGCATTAGTTTTCCTGAACTCAGTATTGAAATCACACCCGTTATCATTTTGCAGTGAAATAGTTTCTGTCACTGTATCATTCTTTTCTTCCATGTACGTAATGAAATGGAAAGAATTCTTTCCACAGAAAGAATTGAAGTACCCTCCTTCTTTTGATGGACGTGTTGTATGCTATCCGTCATCTAAGATTCTTTTGGACTATCTGGCATGGAGACAAGTTGATTGTAAGTATTAAATGGATTTCTACAAATAATAATAACAATAACAGAAACACCTTGAACTTTTGGATTATTTAAAACTTTTTTCATTGTGGAAATCAATTTTCTAAACCTGTGAAACCAAATCAATGACTTTTGCACAGAATACATAAATTTGTTCTTTCTCTGGACATGGATAGAAATGTAATGGACATATTTCAGGCCACATCAATAATCAGTATAATACTTGCTTCTGGATGCTTGTTAAGAAGAAAGGAAAAAGCAAAAGTGAAGCTCAACATTATCTGAAGGTGCTACAATCTATTCACCCTTCTCTAAAATTTGTTCCTTCAGTTTTATTAGATTCCATTGTATGCTTTATTGTACTGTACTTCAAATTTGTTCTTCTGCTTCCGTTGTCTTTTTTCTTAATTTTCTTTCTTTTCTTATGATGTATATTCCTGTTCTAATGAAAATTTTACGCTCCATAAGTAAAATTGTGATGTTGCCCTTTTTAGATGGAATGTACACGGTACACTATCAAATTAGGTCTAGGCATATTGACTTGTTAGCCTTAAAGCTCAAGTCTCAAGCATCTCCTCTCTCAGGCTTACCTCTGAATGAAGGGAGAGAGACTTGACATATGGTCTTCACTTCAAGCCCGTTTGTGAGTTGATGTTGTTGGTAACATAGTTCCCCCATCACCCAAGTACCACTCACATTACTGGTTGTTGTTTCTGTGCTCAGAGTTGGATAGATCCTTGGGCTTGCTGAGGTTAAACCTTCTTTTGCAGGATGTTAAAAAGTCAATATTCTAGAGAATTTCTATTCTAAAGTCTGATTCTAATAATCCAGCCAAAAATAAGCCTGATTCTAATAGAAACTTGTATGTGGCCCCAAAAACTTCAAGCCCTACAGTAAATCCTCTGCAAAATAGAGGATCAGAAACTTGATTGGAAAAAGGAAAAGGGGGTTGTTGGGGGGGGGGGGGGGGGGGGGGTGTGCGGGGGGACTTCAGCCACCTCTAAGAGGTGGATACACACCTTGTATGGCCCACGTGTATCCATCTTTTAGTGTCTTGTAGTTTAAGCTTCACTATTACTAAATTAAACTAATGGTCTTATTAGCTCAAGACTGAAGAAGCATTTTTCCTTTGCTCATACATGTTTGTTGCTTGTACTGAAGCTGAGACTCCTACAAGCACAAGGACATACATAGAAACACAGCCACAGTCATGTAAAATTTCACTATTGAGATAATAAATAATAATAAAAAACTGTTGAATCATATTGGTATTATTGGCTTTTTGAGGGTCATGGTCAGATATTTTGCAAATTTGGGTCTATGTAACACTTGAGGACAACAGATTCTACGTCCTTTAATCATCTCTCTATTTTAGGGTTCTTTATTTGCTGTAGATTTCTACTCTTTTAATCCTTATATTTATTTAATTTTAATGATTTTTTTTTCCTGCTGTGTGTTAAGTCATTGGAGTGCCTCCCTGTTAACTTCTCAAGTACTTGGATGGTTCCCTGTCATCCTTTTAATAAGAATATGTTTTAATGAATTACTAAAAAGATGTACTTATAGTTTCATCAAGGAAAAAAAAGATTTACTTATAAGAAAGTTTTATAGTTCTGCCAAAACAGCATTGATGTTGGTTTTAAAGTCTGTGCTGTGTCTCTTCTCCCCCACCCCCACCTTCTCTCCAAAAAAAAATCCCTTATGTCTTTCTAAATATGCACATACTACTTGATTTATCCAGTTTGTGACAATGTAACATACAGATTGTAGTCTTTGTCATTTTGAAATCCATGTTATTGTGAGAGGAGGTATCCTCATGAATGTCAGCCATTAATCTTGCTGCGCGATTTTTAATTTTCCAGGGTACTCAAGCGAAGGAAAAAAATGAATTACTAATCAAGGAATTTGGTATTGACTACAATGAATTAGAAATCATGTTCCGCCAAGGTTCCTTAGCTTTCTGGCAAAAGGTATTCTTTCTCCTTTTTAGAGGTAAATTTTCCATAGTACAATTTTTATGTACTAGATACAGTTAATGCAACACCTCCCAGATTGTCTTTAACTTGTGTTATAGTCAGTGAAGAGGTGTGGGCTATGACATCTTGGTACACATGATCGAAATGTAGATGTGAGTTGCCAAGAGCCTTGTACCTCAATAGCATAGCCTGCTCTCCTTTACTAGGAGAAAAAGGTTCAAATTCCCCCTCCCCCCATTGTATTATTTTAATTATCAAAAGAAGTGGATGCGAGTTGGTTTAGATGCCCAATCACCCAGACCAATCATTATGCCCTAAAGGTGATGCTTTTCTAGGACCGAGTTAAAATTTTGAAGGTCTATTCGCTTGATCTTGAGTTATAACAAATTGATATAACTAGATTATTTCACTTTATGTGTGCAGCATGCATTGGCATTTAATCTAAGTATTTAATCAATGGTTTTTCCTGTTCATCTTGTATTCCATTTTATCCACAAGTTTACAGTACTCTTCTGCAGCGCATTATTTAGGTGGATTGCTGTCTTGTTGCTTGGGAGCAACCTACACCCCATGCATATTTTGTTTTGATTTTATTGGAAAATGACGAAATAGGGACATGTCTTATAAGAATCTATCCAAAAAAAAAAAATTGTCTTATATGAACTTTTTGAGTTCTACCAAAGGCCCTTCAATAAAATTGTCCTTTGAAATTTACCACTAGATGATGTTCATAGTTGAGCGCATCTGCTGTGTGTCCAGATTAAGGACAATCCCTAATGAATTTGAAGACAACTCTAGTTTGTCTTGGTGTCAAACGTATATGTCTCCTAGATGAGCTAGGCAGTGAGTTCTTGATCATTATGACAACATTTTGTATATAGGTTGAAATTGTCTACAGTTTATTGAGCTTAAACTAGGAAAAGTGAGAAATTAGAGACATAGTTTGGTTAGGCCTACTTCAATCTTAATGGTTTTAGTTTACGACACCCCAATTCTTAGTCGTTTTCCCTTTGATAATCTTATCAAGCTCAGATTATAGTTTTGTGTGCAGGAAGACAAAAATATGACACAAGAGAGCAAAGGATGTGTCCAAAATTCTCACAAGAAAGTAATTGTAGAACATTGCGATATAATCAAACCCAATTTTTGGGAAGCACACCCAAGCATCCTTGATGAGAACTTACCAATATTTTGAAGCATTGGTCAGAAATGATCTTACCAACATGAATCTTCGCAAAAGCTTCCATTGCCATTATTTTTATATTCTCTATGCACATGAAGTTACCAGCAACCTGTCTTTCACAGTTCTTGGAAGTCAGAAGTAGAAATTATTGCTAAAGAGAAACTATGTTATACTCCAGCGTTGCTGTGGTGTGAGATTAGTGATTTATGATCACTTGTAAATCTGAGGTGACAGCCCTGGATGCATTTAACAGAAATTTTGGATATCTTTTTATTGTTGGAGATCATAAAATTGTTGATCAGTGCAGTTGATATATTAAAAAATAAAAAATTATTTTCTTGCCTTTTTCCTATATTGTGTAAAGTTTTTTTTTTTATATTGGGTAATGTGTACATCTTGTGTTGGTTATTATTACCAGTTTTAAATTAGAGGGATAGTTAGTATAAAATTATAGTGCAATTAGCCAATTAGAATCAATTTGAAATTTTTGTTGAGCTTTCAATTAAATGTATTACTAGTTGGTATCCCATGCAATGTACTGGAAAGTTTAACAAAATTTTATTTTATTTCCTATATTTATTCTTTTTGACTGAATGTAAATTTAATTATTATGGTAATTATTAATAGACATTAATTATGATTTTGTTTTTATATGAAAATATTTAAAGAAAAATTATTTGATAAGATTTTAATTAACGATTTAAATGTAAAATAGAATTTGAAGTTAGTTAAAGAAATATAATAGAATAAGGGTGTGTAAAATTATGAAACCTCAAAAACTTGTGGCAAAATATTATGAAATCTATATAAATATATATATATATATATATATATATATATATATATATATATATATATATTATGTTTATTTGAAATAATTGGGTTAAGAAAAGAAAATAGGTAACGGAAATGTTCTGAGCATGTTTTCAAAAATTTAATATAATATTCATAATAATATAATTTTTTCCCTTTCTTTGTATCAAGTAAAATGTCAAATAATAACAAATATTTTGATGAATAGACAATTTGCTTTAAATTCTCCCGTTTGAGAGAGAGAGAGAGAGAGAGAGAGATTTCCCCTCCTTAATTTTTGACAAAATCACCTACGTCTCTCAATCTCACCATGCAAGCTACATAAAACCAAGGGTGTCGCTTACGTCAAGTGCCTCTAGTACACTGGACCCGCTGCAATCATGAAACCTATCCATTTTTGGACATGTGTCATGATCACAACGAATCCAGTGTCATAGGACACTAGATCTAAGCTACACCCTAAAACCAATAACCATACATCTCTTACATGCTTCCATTGTTTCATGCCTAGAATCTCACTAACAAAATTCTAACCTAGGTTTCTAATTTGACAATGAAAAAAATTTACTAATTCAACTAACTTGTACCCACATGTAAAATATAAAAAATGTTACGACATTCAAAATTAATGAAAAAAACAATGGTTAAACATTTTTTTCATAATATCTTCATGAGTTGCCCTATCATGAGTATAAATCAAACCATTTGTCATAGTATTGAATTGGAATGTGTTATTAGCATTCGCATCAGCTTATACAAAAATTCCTATATATTTTAGCTTAAGAACCGTTTTTTTTTTTTTTTACATACTCACTTTTCAAAACACTCCATATTAGATTATATATTTTACATTACATTTCATTAAAGTATTAATTTTTCTTTATTTTTTTAATTGTTTCTTTTTTTTCACACACAACAATCACCATCCACTTTCTTCCTTCATTCTTGAGATATGTTAAAAAAGAATAAACAATTAAATAAAAATTAATAGTGTCAGTGTAAATTTACATGATTACTATAATAAATTGGTAAATTTACATAATTATACACGGACTAATGTGAGTTATTTTCAGACAAAACTGTGTAAATTCTACACAATCTTCTATTATACACGGACTAATGTGAATGCTTATTATTCTTATTGTTATTTGTAGCATTATAGCTCATGCTAGTTGCCATCACCTTTTGCTCCCCATAATCTTTGGTACCAAATAAATTCGTGAATTCAGAGACAAAAAACACGATAAAATCAAACTGTTCATTTAGGGATGATGTTGGTGTAAGGCTGTAAAATGAACCAAATTGTTTATGAACAGCTAAATCTTGCTTCAGGAAAAAGCTTGTTCATGTTCATTTGTTTAACAAACAAGTCAAACTCAAACACAATTTAGGCTTGACTTTTCAACAAGCCAAACTCAAACATAACAATGTGTTCGTGAACAAACTCGCGAACATGCATGTTTGATTTAGGCATATTATTATATTTTTATATGTATATTTTTCCAAAAATATACTTATATAAACTTGATAATAGATAGTGTAAGTTTGTAACTAGGTTCATATAATATCAAATTCGTATTTATAGTTTATTGATAATATAAGCATTTCATTTGTAATAAAATTCATAGATTTGTGAAGGGGCAAGAAATTTTAACCATGAATTCATTATATATGGGTAAAGAATAGGTAAATCAAGTAGCTTATGAGCAAGCTCGAGCTTGTTCAACAAAAAAAATGAATCAAGCTTAAACATGTAATCTTGTTAGATAATGAGTTTGAGTTTGGCTAGTGTTTAAAATAAAATAAAATCAACAATCCTAATCTAATTTTCTTGGGGGGGAATGTTTTAGCTAGGTTTGTTTGCAGGCCTACGGGGGTGTGAGAATGAGAAAGTTAAAGGCTTTCCATCGTGATAAATACTTTGATAATAGAAAATAGGGGAACATCAACCATACGAGCACCAGTGGTCTAGTGGTAGAATAGTACCCTGCCACGGTACAGACCCGGGTTCGATTCCCGGCTGGTGCATTGTTTTGCAAAGTCCTTTTTTGATAGTGGTGTCTAAACAAACAAAACTGAGAGTCTCAGTTATAAAATATAAATTAACAATTGACAAATCCTTTCCATTTTGGTGATTTGTGAATATATTCGCAAGGCAACTTAATGTTCTAGCTTCAAGCCCAAAAAAGAACTTAGTTTTATAGTTACTTGTGCCAACTGCCAACTTGCTTTATTTGGATGAATTATACTTATGCAAACTTCATTTATAAGTTGTGAGTTCCTCATCTAACTTCAATTTTACCTTGCAAACTTGAACCCTCTAAAATTCCAAATCCTAACATGAGCAATACTGCTCTGCAACTCACTTGGACAAGGACTAATTACTGGCAACAGTCACTCCAGTATGACTGCCACAGAACTTGAGCAGCTCCACTGTATTGAAGAAACAAAGAGCATCAACAATTGCACAAAGCTCATTAAACATCCCCATTATCCAAGACTCCCATAGAATGGTCCTGGATCTACTAGCTTCAAGCTTCAGGAGCAGTTACCATGATTTACTTTTTGCTTTTTAGGAAAGCATTTTACGTCAAAACAAACAGAAAGTAAAAGGAGTCCACTTTGCGGACATTGGAGGATCACTTTTAAGGCTTCTCAAATGTACGTTTTCATTTAGCAGCAGAGTTGCTATCTTCACTGAGTCAATCTTTAAATCATACCAATGATTCTCAATTATATATTTATAATAAATAGCAATAACTTCGAAAACATATCAACAAAATATACTGGAGGAAATTAAACAAAAGTTACAAGAAAGACAGCACCTGAGACAGAATCCGTGGCCATTAGGTACCAAAAAATTGAACGTTCAGTGCTAATTGCATACACAAATCAATGCTAACTGCATACACCTGAGACAGAATCCATGGCCCTAACATACACAAATCAACCTTACCAGATTTTTAAATTTTAGATATTATCAGAGTGCAATTAGCTAAGCTTTATATATCCAAGCTTCATTTCTGAATTTTGAGCCCCTAAGCAAAGGACAAGCCCATTTTTGAGATTTGAATTGATCACTGAAATTGCAGGAGAGACTATAATATTGCTCCTCCATTCAAGATTTTCATTGAGCTAAAGAATATTACAATGGCCATAAAAATCTCTCTTCCCATATACAGATGTGCTATACTCACCGAGTTCATCTTGAATTCATACAAATAATTCTCATCATACATCTCTATCTGAGGGGAAAAAATAACAAAAGAAACTTTATAAAAAAGATAAATACATTAAAGCTAGGAGAGTGAACAGTGGTGAGGCAAAGAACCTGGCCTCAAATCTTTGATCAGAACGATGTGCAAGAGAATTTGATGCATCTAACCATTACTAATCAACCATGCCAGATTTTTTGACAACCCAAACTCGTGGTTACAGAAGTTGGTAGGCCAAGCTACTCACAATTCTACATACTATTCCTACACAGGCGCCCCTTTTTTATCTTTAATTTTGATTACAGAATGCAAACTTGAACCCTCTGGAATTCCCAATGGAGGATCTATACAAGAACAATTATCGACTGTGTATAGTTCCCACTCTTTAATTCCACACTTCTCCAAAGCAAAAGCTAATTTCCCCCTTTCCCTATCATTTGGGTATGCTCCGTCTGGACTAGCAAGCACTGCCCCAGTATATGACTGTCCTGCAACTCGAGCAGCCCCACTATAATGAAACAAACCCCAGCCAAGATCATCAGATACATCCACAATAGTCCAAAACTCATTTGAAACTACCCCATTATCTAAGACACTGAAGTAGAACGTCCCAGGTATTTTGCCCCTCTTAACCCGATACCTTCGCCTCCTCCAAACCATCTTTCCCTCTAAGGTTTTTACTTGAAAAACTGGCTCATACCAAAATGACCCTTTTGCTTTTCCCCTATAGAACAGCTGGTACTGGCATGGAAATTGATCATAAGCTGGGTTCTGACCCGCCACAACACGCCAACTCCAATTCAAACTCCCCAACCAGCCAACAAAAAGATCTTCAGCTGTTTCATGACACAAGTCCTTCCCTTGAAATTTCACCATTGGAGCCACACATGGCTTTTCAGGGATCTTTGCATCTAGTTCAAGGCAATTGTGCTTCTGCAACACACACAGAGAAAATGCTTCTAGATTCGGACTTTCATACGAAGCAATACACCGATAATTACACACTTGGTCCACCGGACTGCACTGGTTCAAGCACTGAAGAGCTTTCCTACAATTAGGATCCAAGAGGCAGTTTAGTATCTGAGGCCCACAGTTCTTTATCATACAGTTCAGTGTAGAAAATCCCTTTGATCTCAGATTCTGTAGAATAGGGACTGGCCTTATATAAGCATTGATTATAACCAGCAAACAGAACCTTATATCATCAGAATTATGCCGGTCCCATGCCTCTGAGACAGTCCGGACTACTTCTTCTGAATCATTAATTTTCTTTGACTCAGAAAATCCAACTATTTTGTCAAATATGTTTCCTTTTCTTTCAGTGTGAACATAAGATCCTCCTAATTTGTTTGTCACATTTGGGGAGGAGTCAAAGCAGATAACATTTTGGATAGATTTACTATTGGTCTGTATCCACATAGCAGATTCTTGATTTGTAACAGCAACAATAATCAAAATATCTGCACGGCTTAATTCCCGCTGGAGACCCATAGCACTTTCATCATCAGCTTGACAAACATTGTCAGTAAAGACAAGCATTTCATACCCCTCATCGACCCATTTCAGCCGCTTTGCCTGTTTATAAAGAGAGGGCCAGAAAATTGTCAAACTCTTCCTAAACAATTGTGCCTGTCAAAAAAAGACAAAAACAAAGCAAAACAAAACCAAAGAAAACCATATAACATGTCTAAAGAAAAGTGGGGGATTGGGGGGAGTGATTTTCTGGGGTCAACTATGGTTCTTCAACAAATTAGTCAAGGTAGGTCACATGTATTCTTTTCCGCCATTAAATGAGGTGTTGGGAATCTAGATGCACGAGTAGTAAAGAATCACTATGACCCCCCATGATTCTTGTTTCTGAGCACCTATAGTTTCTATGAACTTTATGTGGGAGTTCTCTCAGCTAGTGAAGGCCACATGCACATCATTTCCTCCTTAACTGTTCTATCAATCTCCAAAGTACATAATACTATTGCTCTTGATCCGTTTCCCATAATCAAAAAACCTTCTCCCCAATTAACTACAACATATTTTTTGCTAAGCCTTGTGGATTAGTAGCACTGTCCGATTCTCCCATAAAAAGAGAACTTCTGTTTAATCCCTCCCCTACTAGTTGTTAACAAAAATAACATTTAAAAAATTAAAATAACAATAATAAAACCTTCAAAAATAATAAAGATAGCAAACTATTGAAGTACCATAATAATAACCTTCCATCCACTGATTCACTTAAATATCCATTCCCATTGTCAAGTATATTATAGAAACATAATTATCAGAGAACAAAAATTAAAAATACATAAATAAATAAGACCATCTTTTCTCGCACTAACATTCATTATAACAATTTCACCACAAATAGAGTCACACTAACTTGTCCATTACATTATTTAAAATATATATATATATATATATATATGGCGTACACCTCCATGTGAAAAGAAGATATATGCACCGGACGCATGGTATATCACTGTACCTACTCCAATTTTAGATACCTATCATCAACTATCAAATTATATATATATATATATATATATATATACACACATATATATTAGTGCATAGTGCATGCATACAGGCGTGTATTAAAAGTGAATACATACAGTGTGGAGCATGACGTCAAGCCAGGGAGCATTTTTGAGAGGGCTGAGGGATCCCTCACCCACGAGTGCCACTATTCTCACCGGCGGCTCTGTCACCGTAGTACTACTACTCTCTGTCTCTTTTGCTTCTTCTTCTTCTTTAGAAACCGCTCTCCTCAACGCCAACGGCAAAATTGTAAACTGAGAGGGAGCGGTTTTATTATGAAACGGAGGTAGTAAACCGGTTCGAGAGGTGGCGAACCGGTTGGTTCGTAATCGTAGAGGAAGACAAGAACCGGGTTTGGGTTTTGATGAAAGCAGAGGCAGTAGAAGTAGAGTAGCTGCTGCTTTCACAGCCATCTGCTTTATGCTGTTTAAGACTACTGTTAACTCCAAAGCTGAGAGAAGAAGATATGGAAAGAAAAGAAATCTCTGGAAAAACAAAATAATAATATAATAATAAGGTAACAAAAACGAATCGTCGTCGTTTTGCCTCCAAATCGGGTAACCTTTTTGAGATTTTGACTTTATCAAAGAGTGAAAGTTCAAATATTTAGAATACAGTTGAAACTGAATTATTTTTGGGTTGAAATAATACAGTGGAACTATGAATAGTATCAAAAAATATGATATCAAAAAATATGAGGGTCATAAATAGTAGTAAAAAAAATTTAAATAGTAAAAAAAGCTGTCTTTATTGTGATTGATGTTTAATAAATGCAAGATTATGGGGGTGTTTTGATAATGTTGTTCTAGTAACGTTGTTTGTATTTTTTGGAAATACGAATGGGTGAAAAAATATATGAAAATACGTGTAATGTTGTTTAAATACTGAAAATCGTTATTTAAAATACCTTACCAAACACCCCCATATTTCTGAGGTGAAGCTTCATTAATCACAACTTATCACATTGCATTGTTGTTTTTGACTTTTGTTTTATTTTAGTCTTTAACATTGCTCCCAAAAAATATATAATTAAAAAATGACCAAATTTTCTTGGGTTTTAATCGGTTGAACTAATACATATCTATTATCGTTGAATAATTATAAAAAACCTAAGTTCGAATTCCACTAACTCGAAAAAGAAAATAATTTATGTATTGAGTCAATAATAAAGATCTGTAGTAATAAAATGGATATTATAGGTTTAAAATATATTGTATCCTCCCCAAGTCTTACTTTTATCACTGCTCTAATGACACTTGACATCATATAGGTGATATGACTTAACAAAAACTTATCTAACACTTATTTTTAAGATAAACTTATATGACACTAACCTTTAGATTATTAACAATAAATCAACAATAGACGATACAACTATTATGAAAATAAAATTCAACATGAATTGCCAAAATAAAAATTTTGAAATGAAATGGGCCAAATGAAAACAACCCAAGCTTTAAGAGCCGAAAGTGTACTTTAGTTTTTTCTTTTAACAAGTTCAATGCAGTGTCTAATTACTGTGTAACTGTGTAAGATCTACATATTATGAAAACAAATTATGCATACTATAGGTGCATGTTACTCCTAATTTCTCCTTCTTATCAGATGTGTTAAGTATGAGTATAAAATACATGATTAAAGAGACGTGAAATATCTTGACCTTGAAATGGCTTAATGAGGTATAATCAACGGAATTCATTGAAATCGAATAACTTTGAGAAATTGCAGCTTACCAGGAAGCTGAAATTTCACAAGTACTCTCAACTGAATTCCCTGACCAAGATTATAGCATTTCTTGAACAGGACTTTTGAACCGATTTCTAGCTGAATTCAAAGACCATAACCGAAATAATTGACTTTAGATTGTGCACGCTCCAAGTTAATGTATTGAATTCACAAAAATCAATTATCAATTTCAGTTCCATCAATTCAATCATTCATGGCCATATTTTATACTTGTCATGGTCTGAATTTGGTCCCCAAAAATGCACAAGCCAACTGCATTGTACATAGCCATCAAAATTACATGTTCCCCCCCTCAACTTTTGGTAGTTTATCTCCAAACTCCAACTCCAATATCCTTAGCACAAAAAAAGCTAACAGCTGAACAAGTAATTTGCTAGACCCCCATTTTTTTTTCCTCTCCTGAGTTCCAAAAAGAGGTACAAACATTTTACTTGTACGAGAATTCAGTATGAAACTCCTTTTGAAACTGTTCCTGAGATTGGGATTTTGCTGCCAACACAACATCATCCAGAAATCCCCTTTGTGGAAACTCTTTAGGCACAAGAGACCGATATATTTCAAAATTTTCGGCAGCTTCCTTCTTTTTATCCTGTAGACTGTAGATAATTCCCTGTCATAAGTTCCCATAGTTAGCTATATCCAATGATTGCTTAACTACCATGCAATTAACTTCAATTGTATTAAAAAAGATAATGAACACTATTCTTTGGCATTGATACTTCTTTCTTTACCCCCTTAATGATGTAAGAACTTGGATTGAAAACAATCAACCATTCCCAAGTGAAAAACTACACTATTCCTGTAACAACTAGTAGCCCACCTTTTCCATTCAACCAAGAAATGAATCACACACAAAATTGTAAGAAAACCAAATTCATTTGCTAAAGTGTAGATCTCAAGAATCAAAACATGGTTGCATAACAAGCAACAACCCCAATTAGGCAATTACCAATAATTTTTTTTAAAATCCAGCTTTGAAAAATGTACCACAGCAAATCCCCACACAGACAGGTAAAGTGCAACTTACCTCTGCCAGTGGGGGTCCCAATTAGTCTGATTTATTGTGCTTTAAAGGTTGAGAGAGAGAGAGAGAGATGGCAGGTTAAAATAAAATGAGACTTACAATTTAAAAGAAGTGACATGTCTATGTTAAATTATATTTCATGATGATAATATGCTATTTGAACTAGTAAGAAATTTGGATGATGCTTGGTGAGAATTGAGAAGTAGCATGTATTTGCTAGAATGTCTACACCGAATACTCACTGATCATGCTACCTTAACTTACCACCAAAAATCATGAGATACAGGACCAAATCTTAGGTGCCCATCTGGGGTGTAGACAACATGATTCACGAAATCAATAAAAAATGACAGATCCAAACCACAAACTTTTAACCATAAAGGAAACCTATAGAGAACATTTCATTTTAAATTTAATCAGATACTAACGAACAGCAGTGAGCAAATAGTGTGAACACACCTGGCACAAATAAGGCCGAAAATCTCGAGGATTCTCATTAACCAGATCTTGAAATTTCTTCAAGCCTTCATCCAGTTCCCCCTGCAAGGCATACCAGTAAACATACTTTGAAGATGACAAAGACTTTCTGAATTTGAATGACAAGGTTCCACCAATTAACATTATATTCTTATTTGCAATGACTCCAATTTAAAAGATGGATTTGCTTCTTAAAGTCATGCAAGCACTATAGAATGATATAATTTCATTTGGACATCCAAGCACACCCCACCCCCACCCCCACCTGCACCTGCAGTTGATGGATCTCAAAATTTAAGCAGCTAAGATTTATTACAATTCACCTTTACAACATGCATTTGTGCAATTAGAATTTTTATATCCCTCTCCTCAGTGACTCTTTTTTCACGTTGTGCAATTTCTAGAGCCTTATTAAGCATCTCAAAGACGGCTGGGCCTTCAAGGTTTTTGTGCATCACCAATGCAAGACCCTGTAGTAAGAAGACAGCTGTAAGTTTTACTGCTAATAAGTTTAGACCTCTAAACAAGTCAGAAATACCAATATACATTTACAAATCTGTTACAGTTTATGCATATTCCACATAAATATGGCTTGAATGAATAACCACCCATAATGCTTTTGAAGCAACGAAACATTTATTTTCTAATATCCACAACAATCATCATTTCTATTTCAAAGCACAAATAGCCCACAGCGATTTCCAGATGTCATTTTGCATACTGTCTGCAGACTGGCCTCACTAATATAATAGCTCTTGTTGCTAAATTTCAAAATAGAATCGCTACCAAGGGCCACTAGATTTCAGACTGCTATTTGCCTGGTTGTCATAAGACAATTTGCTTATAAATAATTCTAAAATATCAATGGTCCAGTCATCAGAGAAATTGTAGGTGCCAACAGCTATAAGAGATTAGTTAGTTCAATTGCCAACCAGATAATGTAGTTGTAGGTTGGATAGGTTCATTGGACAGGAACTCCAAGTATAATCAATGATATACATAAATAAATGTGTGTGTGTGTGTGTGTGTGTGTGTGTGAATATTTATACGAACAAATACATATATTTTGATAAGAATTTATCAATAAAAATAACAGGGGACACCAAAGGTACACGGGCTATGTATGAGGTCCCCTACAGAATACAAATGCAAAAAATCCAAGTACATTAAAAAATATGGACCACTACATTGACATCCAATGAAAGAGCTGTAAAAACCAGAAGCATTGGTTTGTTTAAAGGAAGCTCAATCCATTCAAAAGTCTGAGAATTTCTTTTGTGCCATAAAGTCCACATTAGACATAGATTCAAACCTTGTTTCTGTACCCTGGCTTACATCTCCAACAAGAAAGTAGATCAGCCACCATCGTCCTTCATTGTCTCAATCAAGAAACATAAGAATCACAACACAGTGAACTGTTGGCCATGGTTGGGCCTCATAAATCATTTTGGCATCAACAAAAAAACTGATTTCTGCTCAAAGTTGCTCTGAAATGCATCCATCCACCCCTAAAGGTTTTATTTTTCATTTTTACATGTATTTTCTCCCAAATATTTTGCCTCAAGTTCAATCTCAAGGTAATAATTCTTCAGGGAAAAGGAGGTAAAGATTTTGATGAACTGGGTCTAAAACTCATAAGATTACCACAGTCTAGAACGAGACCCATTGTACAATGAACAAACATTTTCTCATTTTCAGACCATGCATATCAACATGGTGAGAAGCCAGTTTCTTTTCAAAATTGGTGGGGAAAATCACTATAATTATAATAGTGGCAAGAGCAATTCAAAGCAATCCTTCTTGGAACAGGCTTCAAGCCTTCTATAATGTCAAGTAGTTTCTGCTATTCATTAAATGATAAATATTAAGAGAAAATCACAGCAAACTACCAACGCCAACACATTAGATTTGCAATTTGAATTGTTGATGTACTGTGACTTTGTTATTTCTTCGCATGTTGTAAAAATTCACAAACAGACCAATGACAGAAAATATATCTACTTAAAGTTAAAACTCCCTCAGCACAAGTAAATGAACTACAAATTAAAGTACATAAGTGATGTATCCGATTGATTCTGTACATAAGCAACTAATTATAAACCTATCTATTTACAAAGCCAAAGTATGTCTTAAGCATGAAAATGTGAAAATTTCCAACCAAATGGAAAAACAAAACAAAATAACCAAGAAACATACATGCAAAGCTCTAAGCAAGAGAGGCCTCTCCTTCAAGATTTCCTTGAACAATCTCTTAGCCTTACTCAACTGCCCCATAGTCTCATAACAAAGTGCCATCAAAAGCCTCCACTCAACCTCGTCAGGCTCTTCATCAATCAATCGCTCCACATACTTCACAGCTTCCTTGGTCTTCCCTCTCCTCATTTTCTCATACAAAACCACCTTCAAAGCCTCAACATTTCTTGGTTCCGTCTCCAAAACTTTCTCATACATATCCTCTTCTTCAATTTTCCCTTCATGGGCATCTCTCTTATCCTCCATTTTTGCACTAGAACTACTTGCCTGAGAAGGCAGTGCTATAGCTACACCATTTCTAAAGCACCCAATGAAAATAAATGACCCAATAAGAAAAAGCACTATCTTTTCTGATAAAAAGTCAGAGAATTTTTTCTGGGGTGGGAGATTATAGTCCAAATTTGAGAGCTTTGAAGTGGGTGTGGTAAAATTGGGGGATAGAGAGGAGGGTGTAAGGAGGTGAGAGGCTCTTGAAGATATATGAAGTTTGGTTAGTACAAATGGAAGCCTTGGATGATAGAGTGGTCTGTGTAGGAATGGTGGTGGTGATGATGACTTGGGTGATTTGCAGAGCTTGTGGTTAAGGAACCTGGGGTAGTGAATTTCTGTTTGAGAGTAGAGAGAGCAAGTAGTGATTGAACCCATTAGAGACAAGCTGAAAAAATTGAAAAAACAGAAGCTTTTAGAAGAGCACAGCAAGACTGCCCATTGAAAACCCTGAGGTTTTGAACCTCAGACAGAGAGAGGCTTTCGGTTTTGGCCGTTTTACTGAAGTGTGACTGAGTTTGTGACCATCAATTGCGTCAAGTGTTTGTTTGATCGTTTTTATTTAGAGAATAAACTCGGTCCGGATGTGGCGTAAAAGGCCACTATTAAGCCCTCTAATAACGATGTGACACGTCATATTTTTGCAAATGAAAGACTAAGCACTTCCACACTAAATCAAATCATCTTCAATACAAAAAACCAAATCTACACTTCTTCCTTAAATAGAGATGCTGCCAAAAATCTCCAGTTACGGCTATCCAAATAGAGATGCTGCCAAGAATCTCCAGTTACGGCTTTCGGAGGTGGAGGACAATTAGTGGTGGAGGAAGTGGACCACAGAGGAGCCTTCTGGGGTGCCGCCGACAACCCTCCAAACCAAAGGTGGACGCTGCCTAAGATAATATCGATCTCTCAATCCATAAGAACAGAAGCCATCAATCTTTCCGTGGTGGAATTTCACCACCAACTACATGAAAAAAAGTTGGAAAGAACAAAACACACAAAACCAAATCTAAAAAAAGCTACTCAAGCAATAAGATTTAAAAAAAATCTTTGATTTTTGAGTTGGGTTTTAATCTGGGTTGGCAACTTAGGGAGTGGTTATTGAAGTGAGCTTATATGGGTTGGTGTTATGGTGTCATTTGGTTGTTGAAGTGGGCTCATGTGAATCAGAGAGAAAGGGTGCTAGTGAGAGAGAGAAGCGAGTTTCTAAGCTACTAACAGTGGTTGCGGGTGGTAGGAGTCGTGAAGCTTGGCCGGCAACTGGAGATAAGGGTGCTTGAGAAGATCGGCTATAGGGTTGGTCTAATTAGAGAGAGAGCCGAAGCAGATGGTTGTTGCCTTGTTGGTGAGCCTTGAAAAAATATAACGTGGCACATTATTATTGGAGGGCGTAATAGTGGCTTTTTATGCCACATCCGAACCGAATTTATACGCTTTTTTTTTAAGCTTATGTTTATTTGACATACTTTCTTTAAATTACACTTTTTTTGGAATTTTTATTTTGGCATTTAATTCTATATTTTAATTATAAAAAATAAAAAAAAATAAAAAACTGATTTTTTTGACTATTTTTTATTTATTTATGATAAGAAACTGGTAATGTGGGGGGTATAAAACCGAGAAACCCATGTCAATGTCCACGTTGGGCCCAAGGCCCTATCCGAGGAAGGATCCTCCTCGGCCAAAGGAAGGACCCTCCTCGGCTATAACTATAGCTGAGAACAAAGGGAGCGACTCGGTCCTGATGATGACACCTTGGGTCATTCCACCGAACAGGAAAAGTACTAGAACGACAAAGAACAAAGGAAAGGCTGCCATTACTGCAATTAAGTACTCTGCACCTGACAGAGCCATGTTTTTCAGCCTTTACAACCACTCCTAACCACTTTGGGTATGGGCTGATAGGACAAGTATCAACCCTATGAATCTCAACCTACACGTGGACATTAAAGGGAGAGTAGAAACTAGTATAAAAGGAGGAAGAGGTAATCCAGAAAAGGAGGGAACTCCCCCGAAGCCCAAGAGTAGGAGTCACCCAAACTACGCCAAAGAGAAAATCTCCTTGAATAAGCTCATATTCATCTCTGCGCAACCGCCATGACCACCATGACTAACAATTGCCCGCCCGCTAAGGCCTAGCTTTTCAGCCCACTCTCTACAAATTTATTGTATGGGCCGTTAGCGTTTGAGCCTAATCCAGTTTTGGGACCAACACATTTTCAGTCCTTACAAGTAACTTTTATTAAAACGAAGATAACATCGTTACATCATGAGTCACATTAGACTTAACCATAGAAGGTGTTTCCTCTATCCGAGTTACAATTTTTTTTTTAATATTTTTTTTTATGAAAGTAGTATCAAAACTTTTTTTCAAATGATCCATTAACAAATACTATAAAGTCACCTATTACATGACTTTTTAAAAAAATCATCTCATCTACCTTCGTAACTAAAATGACAGTTAAATACTATCAAAAAAGCATTAATTTTGTTTTCCTCTCTTACCCTTAATGGTCAAATTAGTCTTGAACATCAACCGAATTTCCATTTGGATGTGAAATCAAATTTGTTTGACTAAAATGAAAAAGTTCAAACATAAATTACCCACATTTTATAAGAGATTTTGGATTCAATCCGCATCTACATAAAAAACCAATTAATATCTTAATCTAATAATATGAGCAATTATTATAAGTGAACGTCAAAAGTTGAAACTATTTCTAAGAAAAAAAAGTCCAAAATATAATTTAGTTTAATTTTTAAAGAACATTTACTCTTTTAAAAAAATTTGCATAGTTGTAATTGTATTTAACTTATTTTATAAGATTACTTTCTTTTATGAATTTAGAATTCCTCAACATGCATCTATGCTTGGCGCAATATTAGACAAGCTCAGGAGGTTATATAGCGTGGCAAAATTGGACACAACCTACGAACTCGACACGACACGACACAAAATTAGTAGGTTATGGGTTGAGGTTTAATGAGTTAGTGTTATATTCGGATTGACACGACTGACCCATTTAATAAACGGGTTGAGTTAGTGTCCAACCCTTGGAACCCGTTTGACCTGTTTAATTAAATGACATTTTACCAATATACCCTTCAAACTTTAGGTATATAAATTTATTAGTTATTGTGGTTTATTTTCTTTGACATATTATGATTGATTATTTGTGATATTGAGATATACTTTAGTTTTGAATGATTACTTGTGATACAATTATTCATTAGTTCTGAATTTTATATATATATATATATATATATATATATATATATTTTTTTTTAGTTTTTCATAATTCATATCAATTTGGTTAATACTAACTTTTTTTTTCCCTATTTTAATAAAATTTGATAAACAGATCGATACGACTGACTCGTTTAATAAATGAGTTGTGTTAGGGTTGATAAATCTTGGCCTGTTTAATAAACATGTTAGGTTAGTGTTGACCCATATAGTCGAATACTCATAAGTTGACACGACACAGACCCGACACGCAAACACGAATTGCCACTCCTAAAAGAGATAATGTGCATATGTCTAGCAAGAAATAAAAAGGGTGCATATGTGTGTTTGTGTGTGTGTGTGTGTGTGTGTGTGTGTGTTTTTGTATTAATATCATCACCATAAAAGTTGGGTGATTTGCTGTTGTGCAAAAACAAAAAACAAAAAACAATGTAATTTTGGTTTCTGAAATTTTTCATACATTAAAAAAATATGTAATTAAAAAAAAAAAAGAACAATAATAAGAGCGTATAACTCTAGTGGCATTCTCGAGTGATAGTGGTGCATTCATTTGACTATTGTCCTTTCGGATACATACTTTGTTATGCTTGGAACAATGAAGGAAATGTTAATTTCAATTTAGGTATATGAGATTGACACTAGCAAGAATCTTACGAGTTTTATTGAAAAAAATGTGGGGGTTAGATAGATAGTTTGAGTGTTTTTTTTTTTGTTTTTTTATTTTTTTATTTTTTTTAATCACACCAAACTACCAAAGGATGTATAAATATTGTTTCAATTTAAGTTATTTGATGCTCTCAATATTGTTGATGATCATTTTGGGAATCTGAATAGAGAGAAGAAGCCCAACAACACGGGCAAAAAAGAGTTGGTAAGAGGATAGAAAAACCATTAAGCCCAAGCGGCAGGAATAATGGATCACAGATCCATGAAATAAACAAATGGGCCTAGAGGAAGCAAACGGGCTTAAAGAAGCCTAAAAAGAGAGAAGTAGCAAACCCATGGGCAGTATGTGATGAATAAAAGAATGGGCCACAGCA